>CAWUFW010002531.1:0-1200000 GCA_963921515.1 Calotriton arnoldi | reverse complement strand
CCACCCCAGCTCGTCTTTTTGATTCTAGCAGTGGTCACCAAGCTGGCATTAGCCGATAGAAGAGATCTATTTGGAGAGTACCAGCTGAAAATATTCCAGAGAAATTTTGGACCTTCTCTATGCAGCGCCTTATGAGCAATGCAGAGTGCCTTAAATTTAACACGCTGGCAGACAGGAAGCCAATGAAGATCCTGGATACCTGTCCTAACTGACTGATATTTAGGAATATCCAGGATCAATCAATTCTGTATCGCCTGCAACTTCCTAAGTAGTCTGGCTTGGAGGTTCATATATAGACTATTGCAATAGTCCAATTTGGACAAAACTAATGCGGCCACAACAGTTTTTCTGGTGTTTTTTGGAATGAAGGGAAGAATTTTTCTTAAGGTTTTGATGGTAAGATAAGAAGAAGACACAACCTTAGAAACCTGGGTCTCAAAGTTAAGTTTTTCATCCATAATAAGGCCAAGATTCTTGGCTTTAACTACTGGAGTAGGAGGAGAACCCAGGTTGTCTGGCCACAAGCCGGAGAACAAGGTGGAAAGAGATTAGCAAACAGTACCACTTCTGCTTGAATTCAGCTTTAGACAGTGCTTACTCATCCAGCTACTCAAAGCGATCATACAATCATGTAATTTGAGGGAGTGATTAACATCCTTATCCACTGTCAAGATTACCAGCTGGGTATAGTCCGCGTAGGAAGTGGGATTCAGATTAAAGCTTCTAATCAGCAGGGCAAGTTCAGAGACATATATGTTAAATAGCGTCGGGCTCAGCAAGGAGCCCCGAGGAACCCCACAAGGCAAAGCAAATGGCAAGGACTTAAACTTACCTAAATGTACCATTTGGGATCTGCCTGATAAAAAAGATGTTAAGAGAGAGAGGGCCTTTCCTCCTATCCCTATAGTTTTCAAATGTTGGACCAAAAGACCATGGTCCACCGTGTCGAACGCTGCGGACAGGTTATGTTCTGTTATGTTATGCGGTTTTATATAGCGCACAGCTGCCCCAGCAAAGGGGCGTCCCAGCGCTGAATAGGTCCAGCAGAATAAGAGCTGCTGACCCTCCGCCATCCAATGTCATGCGTATTTCTTCCCTAGTTTTTATCAAGGCAGTCTCAGTGCTATGGTTTGCTCTGAAACCGAACTGACTATGGTCTAGAAGTAGATTTTCTAAAATGAAAGTAGAGAGTTCAACATTTATTATTTTCTCTATAATTTTAGCTGGGAGTGGGAGTCTCGCTATGGGACGATAATTAGCAGGATCATTAGTGTTCAAATTTGGCTTTTTAATGAGAGGCAAAATACAGGCCTGTTTCCAGTTACTGGGAAATGATCCTTGTGTAAGCATCTGATTAAATATTCGTGACAGATAGGGGCTGATGTGTTGATTTACAGTTTGTAGAATACTAGGGGGGCAAGGGTCCTCTGGGGATCCAGATTTAGCAGCAGAAAGATGCATGGCTATTTGGTTCGGAGATGTTGGAGTGAATTCTAGAAATGACGACTCATTAGTTGTTTCCTGAACTTTAAAATTAGTATTGACCTTAGATTTGTCAAAAAGATCGTAAATTTGATCAACCTCACTTTTGAATGTCTGGGCAAACTCATTGCAAAAGTCTTGGTTGTGATTAGAAGAGTTGTTTTTTGTAACTGTGGTAAGTTTCTTTATGGTCTGAAACAATTCTTTACTAGAATTACCAGCATTTTCTATTTGTTGTGTATAATATTGACTCTTCTCAGCAATAAGCTTTTTCTTGTAGTCTGCAAGCATAGCTTTATACCGATATTTTTCGGGTGTGTCATAATTTTTGCGCCAGTTCCTTTCTTGCCTCCTGCAGGCTTGCTTTTCCAATCTCAGGGCCTCAGAAAACCAAGGAGCCGATGGGTGCAAAGCCAGCCCATCTGCGGCCATTCGTGCACCAGCCATGCACAGCTGAAGTCATGCACAGGTCCGCAATATAAGGAAAAGGGTCTTGGAGATTGGGCTGGGCTGTAGGCAAACAGAGTCCTCAATGGTAATGTATGAGGTTTCTTTAGAACTCTACAAGTTGAAATCACACACTGTGAACAGCCTAAATAGTGAGAGGTCAGATTATGTAATAGCGGCAGATAGTTCACCACTCTCAAAATATGAGGAAGTGTGTCCCGGGAAGGTATACAGGAAGAAATTAGTGGGGTGTGTGGAAATTAGTTATAAACTGGATAAAGAAAGGTGTACTGTGAAACCTATTGAATGTGGCCTGTTAAATACCAGACTGGCAGTTCAACCTGACTTGGAGATCCATGACCTATTACAGGAGGGGTCTTTTGACATATTATGTATCACTGAAACCTGGTTGACTGATAATGTGGTCCATATCTTAGTGCAATGTGTCCACCTGGTTTTAATATACATATTGCTCTCCCAGGGTGCCGTAGTCTGAGGTGGCAATCGAGATATGTTTACCATGAAAGCTTCAAACTCCAGAGTCAGGCTTAACTTAGATGCAATGTGCAAAGTATTTATGCAGCACTACAGCAATACAGCACTACAGCAATAAAGTGCATTACAATAAACAAATCAAGACCAAAACAAATAAAATCCAATCAGTAAAACCAGCGATATGCAAGTTTAAAACTTTCAGTGAAAATAGCACCAAAAATACAAAGCACTAACTGTGGTTACCTAGTTGCGCTGGACTGGGACAAAGGCACAAGTTCAGGCCGACCACAATGGAGCGTGGGCCAGCTACAATGAAGTGTGATGCGATGTCCTTGTGTGGAGATGTGTTGCACTGCAGCAGTTCGGATGGGCTGTGTTGGTTGAAGCAATGTCTTCGTGTGGAGATGCATCATGCAATAGCAGTTCCAGTGATGTGTGATCCAAAATCCTTGTGTCGGGGAAGTTCGTGCAGAAGAGGCAATGCGTTGGTTCTACAGGAGATGTGCTGCGCCGTGGAGGAGATGCGTTGGTTCTGCTGAATCAAGAGATGGGCTGACAGAGGACCTTCAAGCCCCTTTCCAAGGGTCCAGGACAGGGGTAGCACCACTTGGGAGGGCAGGACTCACAGGTGGCAAAGTCGAGTTGCTGCGTTCAATGTTGTTGGAAGCCTGTTATGTCCCAACACTTCTCAACAGGAAGCCAGCCAGCCAGCCCTTGAAGTCTCTGGAGCCCTGGGTTTAGAGATGCAGGTCCAGGCCTTCTCACCCAGGCAAAAGGGCAACAGGGCAGCCAGTCAGCACAGCAGGGCAGCAGTCCTTCAGAGCAGCAGTCCATCAGAGTGGCAGTCCTTTCAGCAGCACAGCAGTCCTTCTCCCTGGGTAGGGTCCATAGGTCCAGAGGTGTACTGATGAGTTGGGTGTAAGGGTCCAATATTTATACCTGGTACCCACTTTGAAGTGAAGGAAGGTTCTAGAGTTTTCAACCCCCTGAGGTGTCAGGCATCCCCTTCCTCCCTCTCCTGACCCCAGCTTGTCTTGCGTCACAAAAGACCAGTGTCAAACCCTTAGTGAGTGTGCTCAGGTAGAGCCTTTGTAATGTGCAAGTGTGGTAGGTAACAGCTCCTCTCCCTCATTAACTCACAGTGACCCATCCTGCCAGCATGTGTCTTCTCTTCGTTGCACTGTCTGGAAGCAATACACAAAGACCAACTGCCAGCTACACCTAGTCGCGCAACCCAGGAATAGGCTGCAGGCACCAAATGGTTAGGACAAGAAAATGCCAACTTTCTAAAAGTGGCATTTCAGAATTGTGACTAAAAATCCAACTTTACTATTAAAGAGGGCTTTTAATTCAATTCTTTAGAAACAAAACTTGACCTGCCTACCCGCTTCCAATTGGAAGTTACAGCTAATTAGATGTACACAGGTAATTCCAATGTTGTCCTATGGGAGAGGTAGGCCTTGCAGCAGCGGAAACATTTGTTAGGACTTTTTCAATAACAGGACGTGTAAAACTTTCTTTAGAAACAAATCTTGACCGGTCTACCTGCTTCCACTTGGAAGCTACAGCTAATGCTCGTGTAGTTCCTATATACCCTATACAGGATCTGCGCGTTTGGATAACATAAACTGTGGGTTTGGTGGCAGACTGATTCTGTGCACCCCCACCGGATGATACGTTAGCCTGTCTGTATCAGCTAGCTCACAGTGCCACTAGAGTCTCCTCTTGTCAGGGAGAGAATAGTTCTTGGCAACCTCAGAACATGACAACCCTGATCCGTCAGAATCGTGGAAACAATATACTACCTTTCGCTCAGTCACTCATGCTCACTTAGTTTGTCTCAGAGATACACAGAATAAACATACTGGGCGTTTGTCAATAAGGATTCATTGAACAGTTGTTATTCTAGTGTAGAATAGATGAGCTGCAACAACCATTAGACAGTAGCAGAGATATATGATTAGCAATTCTACAAAAGTAAAGGGATGGTATAGTTCTACCATCTTGCAGAAATCATGAATACATACATGTACATAAAACACATGATAAAAAGTGCGTACTCCTAAAATGTCTCCCTAACTAGATGTACCTAAATGTACCTAGCATCTGTGTAGGTGTTATGCCAAGAATCCCTCTAGGATCTAGTCAACCCCATTACCTGAGAGTTAGAGAATGTGAGACCCCGTCCTGGTCTCGAGTTGGACACCCCGCGAGGGATGTTAGACCACTGCTAGCTGGAGCATCTGCATGCAGGAACCTCAGCGTCTCTGGTCAGTGTGTCAGCCGGGAAGTCACGGTCTCCTCTATCTTCCTAAGCAAGATGTGCTGTATATATACCCATAGGTCTCCCCATGGGTCCTACCTTGCTGTGTCACTGTGTCGGCCTAAAGGATGACGTTGCACCTGAACTTTATACAGAGCTATTATACAGGAGATGGTAATCCTACTGATAGTACTGCTGTGCTTCCAAGAAGCCTCATGCATAATGTATGAGAATCGAACCAGGGAAAAACCCGCGTTCTGAATGCAGTGTCATATCTGGGTAAAAGGTCAGTGCCTAAGAACCGTTATGTATGTAACGTAGGGAAGGATATAGGTGAAAGGTTGCAATGTTACCTGCGCCTACTCCTCTTCCGACTGGACGACGTATGTAACCTATTGTACTACCATCTTAACTAGATTTTGGTACGCACAAAGTTTTAAAACATTTCTTTTGCTAAAATGTTAAAAACGTCTAAAAATTTCTAAAAAGAAATGTTACAAAAATTTCAAGCCATAGCTCTAAATTGTCCGTAGCTATAGTCCGAACCATTATAAGCATTTGAAAGCCATGTATGCCCAAAAAATGAAAGGAATGTCAATTTAGTTTCATAGTTCCAAATTTGAGCTTGTTTAGAAAAGGGCGAATTTCTCCCCAGCACACGACAAGCCAAATGAGTCAAATGTTTATGTGTCCTAGCTGGTAGACGCAACATTTCCGTTGCTTGCTTCCGCAGTAGACGGCCCCTGTAACACCTCACACAGAATGTCAATTGAGCACAGATGATGGTCCACGCTGTCCACAGCCGGTGCTGGGGCAGCCTGTGCACCATCCAAAGCCTGGGTGTCAGTGGAGGAGCCGGTGTCCATACCAACAGGTTCAGTTACTACCTGCGGTGGCTCAAGGAATGCCTCCATCAACATTGGAATACGCTGAGGACATTGCAGACCATGGGCCGTTATCGGGTCCAGTAACGCATTGACGTCCGGTTGCGCACATGATGGGAGTGTCAAACAAAGGTCTAACACGCATTCTTCTCTGCAAAACAGGCATCGGAGGACAGGTAAGATACAGTCCATCCAGACTGGTCGAAATGACAAGAACCAAGATGCACTTACTTCTCTTAGGCGAGGCGTGCCTAGATGTTGTACCATGCGGTCACGGTATTTATGCTGCAGCAGTGACTTTTCCATCTCCTTGGTGACTGGGACGTCCATTGCGTAGCAGAAAAATAACAATCAGGATTCCTGCTATTAGAAACAGGATCAGCGGAAGTCCTCCAAAGATGCTTCTGAATACAGAATGAATGAAGTTTGGTATAACTCCGAGTACCGTCTGAAAGGTGCTTATAAGTCCAGAACCTATGGTCTTAAATAGGTGAACAATGCCACTCGTATCAGACATATTAAAGATACGATTTACCATTTCTGCGAAATGGTATGGGCAGTTTCTATGAATAAGCGCCTGTATCTCTGCTGAAGACCTTGCGATCTGGAGATCAAAAGTCTCTCGAGCGGAGGTTAAGGGCACAGACTTCTGTAGAAGCATGGCTTTCATTCTGCTTAGCGTATCAAACCGTATTAAAGAAACATTCAGTGAATGCCATAAAGGCGCCTCCCTGACTGTATGTGTCGGTGGAAACAATACTTGCATACAACAAGTAACCCTGGAGCTCATGGTTACCAGATATGCGATGCCCGGGAGCATTCCGCAGCAGCCTTGACTGTTCAGCATCAAGTAACTCCCATAAGAAAGTAGCCCAAATGCTGGAGTAATCACTGCAGCTGGGGCACCCCTCAGATGACAGGACAAGTTCGCTACAGGACCATTACAAGCTCCGTGCAGCGTTATATCCTGACATATGAGTGATCCACTTAAAGCGTTCTCACAGTTTGTGCCCCTTAGAAACACTTCTCGATCCCCACTCCTGCATCGAAATCTGTATGGTAATTCCCATGTTTCCTTAATGTATTCCTTAACCATTTTTTCATATCTGCCTGCCTGCTTTTGTTCAAGGCAATACTGAAACTGAAAAGTAGTGACCGGCAGAGTTTTGTGGCCATGGATTAGCCATTCTGTGGACGGTGATTCTGCCACTGTGAACGGTAATCTATCCAGTTTTTCGATACGCAGCATTGTATATTTTGCTCCCCTTTGTGCCATTTCTATCTGTTTATCTGTTAGATTGTATTCAGAAAACAGAGACGTGCTGTTGATAAAATGCCAAGGCACATAGCCTGCACGCAAAGATTGCAGCGTCCATCTTAACAACATAATAGAACGTAATTGAGATTGCCCATGTTGTAATATGGCTAAATCTTGTTCTAGTATGTCTATCGCAGAAGATACAATGTTGCCTAAGAAATATATCCTGGAGGTCAATGTAGTTAACCCATTGTCTACCACTGCTAGAGATTTTTCTAGATTTATACGGTCTATTTCCCGTAGTCTCTCCGCGGCCTCTTGTTGGGATATTTTCCATATTTCATTGTAGGCAGCATAAATGCCAGCATATATGAAACGTTTTTGGCGTGGCTTCCTGGGACCTACTAAAAAATCCCTAAGATCCATGTCCTGTGTGAGTAATGATAAGTGTTGTTTCACCTGTGTGAGTGTTGAGATTTTTAGCCAATCAAGGCACAACTTCCCAACACTGTATGAAGTCACTACCCCTGGATGTTGTCTCTGTACATAACATGGATCTGGCCTATGGATACTAAACCCTTCAGTCCTACCCATGAATCTAGCTTGACAACTATTGGTGTCTGTGGGCCAAATCAACCATTTCTTCCAATCGGGGTCAGATCTGTTGTATTGTATAATGTCATCTAATGTAATTTCTTCCTGTGATGAGATGTTACCCTCGGTGTGTGATGGAGTCGGCATCTGAGGTTTGTTCAAATCTTTGTTCTTGGCTATTCCAAGGCAAGACGTCTGTTGCACTGTCTCATTCAAAAACATGATTTGTTGAGGTTTAAGGCATGCTCTAAACAAAGCTTCTGTTCCCTGCACCTGCCAATCTCTAGTACCCCAGACAGATTTTAGGTCTATGGTGTCGTTCCATAAGTCGAAACCTTGTTCAGACAACTGGGCAATAAAGGAAGCAGAGTAAATCTGTTTGGTATTTGTCAACATATTTTTCTGTGCTGTTGTTGGTGCAACCTTGTAATAATATGAGGCTGGGTCAGACATATTAAACCCTGAAAAATATGGAAATTTCTGTGTAAATGTTTTTGAACTGCCTTTCGGTGGTGTTGGACAATGTTCCCATTGGTGGTAAGTGAACACATTTCTAGGATTTGCAGATTTATGCAGAAAGTGATGACCATAATGTTGGTAACAATACATGGTTTCGTAATTTGATGTGCCTTCCAATGTTTCACTATTAGAAAACGCAGCAGATTTTGCCAAATCAGACAACATGTTATTTACAGTTTCAAAATCCCAATCATCGGAAAATGTACTTGAGGTAATGATATCACTTAATGATATTTTAAATAAATGAGGAATTTTTAAAAGTTCGGTCGGGCCGAATATATCGCAATCAACCTTGTCCCACACTATCCCATCCAGTATAGGAACTGCTGTAATGTTCACTGATGACAAGTCTCTTTGTTCTCGATGAGATGATTGATGTGGTTTTAAAATTATATTCACCTTTTGGGCTGCAGAGCTTTGCGAATGTATTGTCCATTAATAAGCATGTTAAAAACTATTACTAAGCCTAACCAGAAAAGAAAGAAAAGTATCCCGGTAATTATCCATAGTTCTACCCACGGTGATACCAGGTAAGTCTTTTTAAGAAAGTTCAGAAAGTCTTTAACTTGCTGCTTGCGTGATTTTCGGGCTGGCGTCGTTTTAGGTTCACTTGGATCCAAAGAAAACGTATCAAAGTTTATGAAGTAGCCAGAAGCAGTTCGATCAATTGTTGGAATTGCATCAGGATTTGTTGAAATCGTATTTTGCTCTTGTCGAGGCATGTTGACGTAGACATCTGTATTTGGTCTAACAGCTATTTGTCTGTCATGTTGAGTTTGATTTTGAAGTTGAGCTTCAGGTTCAAGGGGAACGAGTTCCATAGCATTGTTGCATAGTCCATCATTCCGTACAGGGGACTCTTCGAACGTGAGGAGTCTTTCCGTTTGAACTTCTTGGATTGTAGCGAGAGGAGGGCGTCTGCTACTTTGGAGTCCACGTGGCCTACTACTCCACATAGTGTGGTTTGATTAGGTCAATCGAGACAAATCTTTTCTCCTTTTTTCCGGCAAGAGGCGGTAGAAGTACAGTTCTTGTTCCTTCGACTGCTAGGACCTGTACAGGTTTTCTGTAGGATGTCCCAAATTCTTTCTTGCCCGCTATTTTCTCTCTGACCAGATCCCTGACTTTTGGGATCCAGACAGGCCTTGCCGTGACTGATTGGACTTCCCCAGTGGCGGTCTGCTTCAGGTGGACATTACTTTGTTGTGTCGTGGATTCATTTAGATCCTGTAAAACAGCCAAACAATCATGGATGTCAAAAGGTTTTTCATTCGCCACTGCGCCTTCACAATCAAGATCAGGTACCCACATTCTTGTCCCAAATAGGACCTCATATGGAGTGACACCCCCTAGAGAACTTCTTGGCATGTTGTTCAAAGCCCGCTGGACTCCATGCAAATGTTTTACCCAACTTTCACTCGTGCCTAATACCCTAGCTGTTAAAGATTGCTTTAAGTCCCGTTTTTTTCTCTCCACAACCGAATTTCCCTCTGGATTGTACGGAGATGAGTACCTCAATGCTACACCCAATCCTCGCATGGCCTCCTTGTAAGCCCGAGAGCTAAACGCAGGGCCCTGGTCAGAATGTAATGTGCCAATTGCGTATGTCCCTATAAAGACTCGCAAATCTTTTATAACAGTTCGAGCGTCAGCCGAGCGCTAGGGCCACACCCATAGGAATCGTGAGCAGGAATCCACTGCAACCATGATATACCTGTAAGCCCCATCTCTTTGTAAGGGGCCACAGTGGTCCAAATAAACACACGCTAGTGGTTTGTCAGATATTAACAGCGGTGTCTGCGCTGGATGTGTTATGGTGGAACCTTTCATCTGCTGACAGATGTTGCATTTTAAGACTTAGGGCCCGATTCTGATGCGGGTTGGAAAAGCTTCCCGACCGAGGGCCTGATTCTGATGCGGTTAGGAAGGCCTCCTAACGGCATTTGCTCCTTCCAAATTGGATCGGGAACGTGTCTTCCCGACCGAGGGCCCAATTCTGATGCGGTTAGGAACAAATGTTCCCATTGAAGTCAATGGGAGTTCAACCAAATCGTATCTGGAAGCATCCGGATGCATCCTACTCCGCCGGTCGGACTTTCCCGATCCGAGTGGGTCGGACACCATTTCCCAACCGATTCGGTTGGGAAGCTTTTCCAACCCGCATCAGAATCGGCCCCATAGTCTGTAGTCTGCTTTGTTATTCCAGGCCACCAATAGCGTTGTTTCAACAATGAAACAGTCGCCGTAACTCCTGCGTGTGCAGAACCTATCCCTTCGTGTACTGCTAGAATCAAACCTAACCTACGATCCATGTTTGGAATTACTCTATCCCCCACTCCAGGAATCTGAGCAAATGGAATGTTATTGGCATCTAACTTGTAGGAGTACTTGAGTGGAAATTTCTTTGGTAGTGCTTTGCTGTTTTTGCGTGAAGCAATGCCATCTACCATAATCTCACCGTCTATTCTCGTTTTAGAACGAGTGATTGCAGCTACGGAAGCCGTGCGTACAGCCCCCTTTGCGGCTTCATCAGCCAATGAATTCCCTTCAACGTGAACGCCATCAGGCTGATGACTCAGTGTATGTATCACTTGAGCCATCGGTAGTTCGGTTTTCAACTCCACTACCTGTTCCCATAGCATTTTATGCTTATTTGTGCCACCTTTTGCGTCTTTGAACCCAATTTGAACCCAGTGCTGCAAATGTTCATTATATGAATGCACACAGTAAAATGAATCGCACACAATTAGTGTGGGTAATTCTTGAACCGTACCTACTAGTGCCAGTATCAATGCTTTTAATTCTGCCAGCTGTGCCGTGCAGTCTCCTAGAGATTGCGTTTTCGTGCAACTTGGATGGAATTTTCCATCCCGCATGCGACCTTTAACAATTGCACATGCTGCACTATATTGTTGCTTACTTCCTATGGCCGGTTGAGCAGATGCGTCAGTGTAAATAACATATTCATACTGATCAAGAGGCATCATTTCGTTTGGCAGAGGATATTCTTGTTCGTATTGCAGGAATGCTTGTGTCTTTAAATTTGGGTCGTACCTGTATTCTACGTCTGTTGCAGTGAGAGAATTAACCCATTGTATCCATCTCGGATGTAAGGCTTTAGCGTTAGGAACACTTGCCTTTGGTGCAGCCTCTAAGGCTGGAACTGGAGTAACTACTATTATTTGTTTCCCCTGAGCCAGTGCTCTTTCTCTCACTACAGCAGTTTGTACTGCTGTTAGAATCTTTTCTGTAGATGCGAAGCGCATCTCAGCGCATTTATATGTAATTGGTACTGTCTCACCTTCATTATATGTTAGATAGGTGTACCCGGATTGACCCGCAACTATACGGATCACCAGGTTGCGTACGTTTACGCGTGTCTGTAAGTGTTTGGAAGCTATCATGTCAGCTTGTAAGGAACGAAGTGTTTCTGTATGTTCCTGTGTCCGTTGTTTTACTGAAAAATCAGGTTTTATTAAATCGCAGAAAGGTTTTACTCTTTCTGCGTAATCTAAAATGTATGTTCTACCAAAATTTAGGAATCCCAGAATTGACTGTAAGTTTTTCAGTGATTTTGGAAGTTGGAGCAGCGCGCATTTTTCTAAAAAATTGGCTGCCAGGCTTTTCCCTTCACTTGAAAGCTCATATCCTAAAAACAGGACACTGAGGTGGGCAATTTTTGATTTCTTAAAGTTGAATTTGTAGCCCTCAGATGCAAAACCCCAAATTATGGTATTCACTCTTTTCAAGTGCTCCTCCAGGTCATCGTCCGTTAGATAAACATCATCCACATAGGACAATGCCTCTTCTTCCAAATTTTGAAGTAACTCTGTTACCCTGGCCGAAAACAACCCTGGGCTGTTCTTATACCCTTGGGGGAGTCGACAAAATTGCCGCTGGGTCCCTAGCGCCGAGAAAGCTGTTAGATACCTGCTTTCAGGCGCTATATTTTGGCAGAAAAATCCATTTGCGATATCAAGTGTTGTTTTATATTTTTCCGCACAATGTTATTCATTAATGCAGCACTGTGTGCATTTTGAACTGCAAATGTCTTAGTGCAAGTGTTTAAATGTCTATAATCTAAAACTAAACGATATGAGTTGTCAGGTTTCATGACAGGAAACAAAGGATTGTTCATTGGTGAGGTGCAAGTTTCAATCACCCCTTGGTATTCAAGTTGATCTAAGATCTCCCTGACCTGTTTTTTAGCTTCTTGCTTTATTGGATACTGCCTTTGTGCAGTTGGAGCGTTTTTTAAAGGAATTATGTGCTGAGTTGAATCCTCATCCCATCCAACATGGTTTTTGTATAATGCTGGAGCCTGGGCTACCGCCCACTCCTGCGCATATGTGTGTTGCAAGTGCCTGGGAATATGGTCTGAGAATGCCGGAAGAATTACCGTTTCTCCTTTAGGGCAAACCATGATGAATGCTGGCGGCCAATCCTGTTCAGCTAATAAGATATCATAGCCAAACATCAGGTTCTCCCAAAAGAGACCTCTCACTGTTCTACATTTGCCCCCCTCCAACTGGAGCGTTATTTCATATACTTTATGTGGGCCACTTACCCTAGTATCGGGTGTTTCTACCGTGATGGAATCATTCAAGTCCGCTGTCACCAGAAATTCCATCAGGTTCTGGCGAGCTATTGTTATTTCTGCCGCACTGTCTAGCATCATCAGAGCCCATTCCCTGTTCAGTAGTCGAGTCCTCAGAATTCTGGGCATGTCTGATCTTTAGACCTGTAACTTTCTTCTGTTTGAACTATGGCTTTTGCTTTGGTTTCTCTTCTTTTTTAGAAGTGTAATCTTGAGCGTGCTGCTTGTCTCTGGACTTTGTACGCTCTTCTTGTCTTTCTGACCGTCCTTCCCTCTCGGAGTTTTTCGATAAACCCTGAAAGGAACGAGAGGAACGTGTATCAGTATCCTGATACCTGTCAGGTTTCCTAATATTATCCCTATTCCTTAGGTTATACCTCTTTTCGGAGGGCTCCTGTGGAGGAGATCTACCTCTGGATTGAGATCTGTTTCCTTTAAAGTGTTGTTGTTTCTTATTCTCCCACTTCTTTTTAGAAGAAGCAGGTGACTGCTTGGTAGTGTCTTTTTCAGAACTGCCCATCAGTTGTGGTTTTAATGCTTTCCCACCCAAACTGTCTCTGCCTAATTCTGCGTATGCAGTTTCAATTATTTTTGCTAGTTTGTGTTCCTGTTCTAAAGGACTGAACTCCTTTAGACGTTGGTGGATAGCCACTGATGCTGCTTCCCCTTTAATATTAGCCAGTATTATGGCTGATACCGGGGCATAGTTACCTAGTAACTTCATCCCTAAGTTTAGAGCAGGCTCTGCTCCGTACTCGTTCTGTATTTGTCTTAATACATCAGGTACTACTGCTAATGATGGAATACCATGAGTTTTGGCATAAATGGCAGCAAAGACTGTACCCCAAGAGGTACAATCCTCTACTTGTGGTGTTATCCCCATGGGCAAGCAGATTGTTAGCATTCTGTGTTTTTCATATGGTGTAGTATTCGGGAATACTGCCTCTAGCTGTGTTATTTTCTGAGCTACCCAGAATGGTATTTGTTTACGTTTTGTGGGCATTTTACCCATTACCGCGTGTAATGTTTGTAGTGTAATTTTAGTTGCTGTACCCTGAGTTTGAGTTCCATTTATTGCAACTATTGCTGGTTGGACTGTAAAAGTCCTCATGCGAATTGCGTCAAGTTTCTATAGATTTTAATTAAATCTTTATGTTGTATAACTAAGGCTCCTGGTGGCATTGTGTCAATGTCAGGATGTGGTGTGTAGGCCGCTAATATCGGCCACGTTTCCCCTAGGTAGGGCGCCTTAAAACCAGCATAAATGTTCCTGGTACATGAGCGGAATCTCTATGTCCTCGAACGGACAATATTCCGCTGGTGCATCTCCTTCTGTGTAAGAGTGAAATGTTTTTGTTCTTGCATTTGCTGCTGGGAATGTAACCCACAAATAAAATACCTCCGTTTTGTTTGATTCGTGTGCCTCAATCACGAAAACTACTAAGCCACCCCTCAATGATAAACCATTCTCTAGCAGTCTCAGGGTGACTGTATTTCTGAATTTTTCTGCAATCGGAATTGCGTCTGCATCTTCTTCTCCGGCTGAGAGGTGCAGATCTACCACTGTGCTCTCTCCTGTCTCAGTCATATTTGTAAAGAAGAAGTTTTTCAAGGGAACTAAGATAAGGTGTTTATGCACAATTTTATGAACAATGTGTTCTTCAAGCTTGATTAACCAACAGCCAATAAATAGGATTTTTCGCCTACTCAGCTGTGGTAGAGTTTGTGCCCACCCACTCCAGACGTCTCTGGTGTTTTGTGAGTAGGGGTCTCTGAGAATAGCACGACTGAACTACTTAGATTCCACTGTTAAATAAGTACCCAACCAACGTTTGGGGCGCCATGTCGTGTAGTTCCTATATACCCTATACAGGATCTGCGCGTTTGGATAACATAAACTGTGGGTTTGGTGGCAGACTGATTCTGAGCACCCCCACCGGATACGTTAGCCTGTCTGTATCAGCTAGCTCACAGTGCCACTAGAGTCTCCTCTTATCAGGGAGAGAATAGTTCTTGGCAACCTCAGAACATGACAACCCTGATCCCTCAGAATCGTGGAAACAATATACTACCTTTCGCTCAGTCACTCGTGCTCACTTAGTTTGTCTCAGAGATACACAGAATAAACATACTGGGTGTTTGTCAATAAGGATTTATTGAACAGTTGTTATTCTAGTGTAGAATAGATGAGCTGCAACAACCATTAGACAGTAGCAGAGATATATGATTAGCAATACTACAAAAGTAAAGGGATGGTATAGTTCTACCATCTTGCAGAAATCATGAATACATACATGTATATAAAACACATGATAAAAAGTGCGTACTCCTACGATGTCTCCCTAACTAGATGTACCTAAATGTACCTAGCATCTGCGTAGGTGTTATGCCAAGAATCCCTCTAGGATCTAGTCAACCCCATTACCTGAGAGTTAGAGAATGTGGGACCCCATCCTGGTCTCGAGTTGGACCCCCTGTGAGGGATGTTAGACCACTGCTAGCTGGAGCGTCTGCATGCAGGAACCTCAGCGTCTCTGGTTAGTGTGTCAGCTGGGAAGGCACGGTTTCCTCTATCTTCCTAAGCAAGATGTGCTGTATATATACCCATAGGTATCCCCAGGGGTCCTACCTTGCTGTGTTACTCTGTCGGCCTAAAGGATGACGTTGGGACTGAACTTTATACAGAGATATTATACAGGAGATGGTAATCCTACTGTTAGTCCTGCTGTGCTTCTAAGAAGCCTCATGCATAATATATGAGAATCGAACCAGGGAAAAACCTGCGTTCTGAATGCAGTGTCATATCTGGGTAAAAGGTCAGTGCCTAAGAACCCTTATGTATGTAATGTAGGGAAGGATATAGGTGAAAGGTTGCAATGTTACCTGCGCCTATATAGGGTACCTATATGGAATATAACACTGTTATGTCCCAACACTTCTCAACAGGAAGCCAGCCAGCTAGCCCTGGAGTCTCTGGAGCCCTGGGTTTAGAGATGCAGGTCCAGGCCTTCTCACCCAGGCAAAAGGGCAACAGGGCAGCCGGTCAGCACAGCAGGGCAGCAGTCCTTGAGAGCAGCAGTCCATCAGAGTGGCAGTCCTTTCAGCAGCACAGCAGTCCTTCTCCCTGGGTAGGGTCCATAGGTCCAGAGGTGTACTGATGAGTTGGGTGTAAGGGTCCAATATTTATACCTGGTACCCACTTTGAAGTGGAGGAAGCTCCTAGAGTTTTCAACCCTCTGAGGTGTCAGGCATCCCCTTCCTCCCTCTCCAGACCCCAGCTTGTCTGGCGTCACAAAAGACCAGTGTCAAACACTTAGTAAGTGTGCTCAGGTAGAGCCTTTGTAATGTGCAAGTGTGGTAGGTGACAGCTCCTCCCCCTCATTAACTCACAGTGACCCATCCTGCCAGCACATATCTTCTCTTCATTGCACTGTCTGGAAGCAATACACAAAGACCAACTGCCAGCTACACCTAGTCGCGTAACCCAGGAATAGGCTGCAGGCACCAAATGGTTAGGACAAGAAAATGCCAACTTTCTAAAAGTGGCATTTCAGAATTGTGACTAAAAATCCAACTTTACTATTAAAGAGGGATTTTAATTCAATTCTTTAGAAACAAAACTTGACCTGCCTACCCGCTTCCAATTGGAAGTTACAGCTAATTAGATGTACACAGGTAATTCCAATGTTGTCCTATGGGAGAGGTAGGCCTTGCAGCAGCGGAAACATTTGTTAGGACTTTTTCAATAACAGGACGTGTAAAACTTTCTTTAGAAACAAATCTTGACCGGTCTACCTGCTTCCACTTGGAAGCTACAGCTAATGCTCGTGTAGTTCCTATATACCCTATACAGGATCTGCGCGTTTGGATAACATAAACTGTGGGTTTGGTGGCAGACTGATTCTGTGCACCCCCACCGGATGATACGTTAGCCTGTCTGTATCAGCTAGCTCACAGTGCCACTAGAGTCTCCTCTTGTCAGGGAGAGAATAGTTCTTGGCAACCTCAGAACATGACAACCCTGATCCGTCAGAATCGTGGAAACAATATACTACCTTTCGTTACGTGTACGGAGGCAGAGTACCCCGTTTTGAATCCCGGGTACAAGAAACGTGGCTCTTATTTAGAGCTATACAGTATGGAGTGAGAATTTGCCTTCCCTCCTCTGGATTTGAAAACAAGATGACGATATTTTGAATACCATTTTCTAACAAAAGCACACATTAGGAAGGGAATCTCGTCTAGAAAAGGTGTTGATACATTTTTCACAGAAGCGAGAGGAATTTTCTATCTCCCAATAAAGCTGTGGATGGTGAGGAATCTATTTTGTGCCTCTCCAATATATCTGAGTCGGGGAGTACGTTAATTATGAGAATCATTGAAATGAGGTGGGAAGAATTATTGCTTTCCTGAAGAAGGTGGGGGAGATATAAGATTGGACCCACCGAAACGCGTCGATGCTCTGTTTTAGAATACATCACGGATCAATGACTAATGCGACACTTCATAATTAATATTTGACAAGAATCTGCTGTTTTAGTTGTGTGCATTCAAATTCCATCTATTGTTTGTTTGACTATCGTGATGTCTTCCTGACTGAAAAAAACTTTTTCTTGCAGCCTTTTGTGTCCCACTTGTTGTTGTGGTTCTTTATCTGTATTGATTGTTTGTGAATTGTTTTTAAACTGAATGATATATTTGAATATTAAATTTCTCTTTGAAATGCATGATTTTTTTTAAAAACCTTGTAATTTTAGATTATATGTATATACATTATTTTAATAAATTTTGGGAATAAGTACGATATATATATTTTTTTGCACTGATTTGATTTTTTTAGTTCGTTTCCTACGCCTCTGACCATGGTCCACCCTGTTTGAGTGAGAAGTATAGATGATGTATGCAAAGAGTAGTGATTGTGTTTAAACATTTGCTCCCAAAAGGGATTGCTTTCTGACTTTGGTCTATTGGTACCCTACCCTTTTGGTGTTATTGGGTCCCTCTCTCTTTTTTCTAAAATATAGGACAAGAAAATGCCAACTTTCTAAAAGTGGCATTTCAGAATCGTGACTAAAAATCCAACTTTACCATTAAAGAGGGCTTTTAATTCAATTCTTTAGAAACAAAACTTGACCTGTCTACCTGCTTCCAATTGGAAGTTACAGCTAATTAGATGTACACAGGTAATTCCAATGTTGTCCTATGGGAGAGGTAGGCCTTGCAGCAGCGGAAACATTTTTTAGGACTTTTTTACTACCAGGACGTGTAAAACTTAAACGTATATTTCCTACTTTTTAAGTACACTACACACTGCCTTCTGGGCTGTTCAGGGCCTACCCTTGGGGTGACTTATATGTATTAAAAAGGAAGGTTTGGGCCTGGCAAAAGGTTTATTTTAATTACAATAAATTCAAGACAAGAATGTATTGAATGTACCGAGCGCACAGCAAAAAGACCTATTGTACTGATTAATAAAAATACATTCTGTGCTTTAAACGTTTGTTGAAAAATGAACAAAGAACATAATCATCTCACAATTTTCTTTCAATAAATGGTTGTTTACTTCATGTGAACATTCCTATTAACATGTTTTTATCAAAAATTCTTTTGGTTATTTAACCTTGTTTCATAGTTGAATTGTTATTACATCATAACAATTATATCTACTTCAATGATCACATTGTTAAGGTCATAACGTAAACACAAGGCGATTGGTGACCTTCGGCCCGATGCATTTCGGGACCTTCTGGCCCTTCCTCAGGGGCCACTACAATGTAAACGAAATTATATCACTTGGTGAAATACTCATAATCCATACAGAATACAATTATCAATCATTTGTTTGTATTTAAATTCAGCCAACATTATCCATCGATCCCCATAGGAGCCACAAATCTGTGTTGTACATTGAGATTCTTTATCTCATGCATACAAATTGTGAAAAAAATAGAGAACCCCATAGTAGAAATCGCTATCACCAATGTGAATGATAGATGAAATAAAGAAAAAGGAAGAGAAAACGTGAATACCGCTCTAAAAAGTTCTTAAAGTGCGTGAATAGACCGCTAGAAAATAAACCACAACAAGTGCACCAAGTGCCTCGCAACAATGCAATATGACTCCTACTAACCTGAAGAGTTTGTAACACCTAAAGCCTCACTGGGCACGTAAAATGAAAGAACTCGGTGGTAGCTTACACGTATCTGAAACGATTAAAGCATGCATTGCTTAACAGATGTAGTGAAGCTGATACAAGAAAACATGAAAAGAGGCAAAAAGAAAAAAGAAACTGATGAATACCTGAACGCACTGAAGGCTGCCCGAACTGGTATTAGTACGATGAAGTCGATAAAAAACCTGAGAAAATTGATGGCGGTAAATATCTCGGGTCAAAAAAGCAGTTTAAAACTGCAAACATGGGCTTAAATGGCAGGCCTGAGACATTTTTAAAGGGCTACTTAAGTGGGTGTCACAACCAGTGGTACAGGTCCACTAGTAGCATTAAATGTACAGGCCATGGGCACATGCAGCACCACTTTACTAGGGGCGTACAATAAATTAAATAGGCCAATTGGGTGTAAGCCAATTTTGCCATGTTTTAAGGAGAGAGAACAAGCACTTTAGCACTGGTTCACAGTGGTAAAGTGAGCAGAGTCCTAAAGCCATCAAAAACAAAGTCAGCAAAATGGGAGAGTTGAAGGCAAAAAGTTAGAGGAGAACCATGCCAAGGATGCCAAGTCTAACAGGAAATAACAGAATAAAAAGGCTAACACTCAGGAGTTTGCAGACAGAGTGTCGGATTTTTATGATGACAAAATGACTACCGTCTTGAAAACGCTAAAACCGGTAGACCTGGTAAATACCTTGGAGGAGACAGTTGACAGTAGTTTGCCCTCCACTATTACAGTTGGGGGGTTGAAGAATCTGAGAACAGCTTCTAAGCAGGAAGAGACGTTCTCTAAAAATGATCTAAAAAAATGGACGCCATTAACATGCCTTAATGTGCACTAGCTTTTAAGTTTGGATTCCCATTGAATCCTCTGTCACCTGCCTTGTGGAAAGCAGCGGCAGAGATCCTTGGTCCACCACTGCTGGACATCTGTAATAACTCACTTGGCAGTGGGATTGTTCCTGTGGAGTGAAAAAGGGCCTGGGTGGTGCCATTCCCAACTAAAACTCACTGTGGATCCTGATATACTGTCAAACTACCAACCTTTTCCCTCCTGCCTTTTGCTGAAAAACTTGTGGAAAAACATGTCAAGCTTTTTTTCATCTGACTGGTTACTTAAAACCAACCTTCTTGAGTCATCGCAGTCTTGGTTTTGCCAATTTCACAGAACAGAGACGGCCCTTGTAACAGTGGTTGTCAACCCACGAATGCTGGTCGACCAAGCGCAATGCACAATGTTGGTGCTTTTAGATCTATCCTCAGCATTTGATATGGTGTCCTATGACATCTGAAGGCTAAAGGAGATTAGCATAACTGGAAAGGCACTTGAATGGGAAGATCGTAAGCAGTCCTCCTACCACCCTATACATCTGAGTTTAAATATTTGAGTCTAGGAGTTCCGCAGGGATCACCTTTGAGTCTGACATTTGTTAATGTATACATCTGCTCACTGGTGAAGCTAATAAAATATTTTGGTCTCATTGTGATGATTTAATCAGATGACACCCAGCTGATCATCACACTGGATCAAGCAACTGAAAACCTACTTGAACCATTTCACCAGAATATGATTGCAGTATCAGAGTGGTTACATTAAAATTCACTCTAATTCAACTGAGACAAAACTGAAGTGCTTCGGGTGAGACACCCCTATATCACTGATCTTATGCCACCAGACTTATGGCCCAATTCTTGGACCTCTTCTCTGCGGCTTAATTTGTAATAATGTAAGTGCCAGGGCCCAAGATAGTTTTCAGGGGACCATCATGATTGGCACTACCCAGTGTCCCTGTCAGGAGTGCCAAATTCTAAAGAACAAACAATAAAAGCATTACATTTTGACTGCACCGGGTCACTTAGCACTGTAACTAGGCCTGTGTCAGCTAACTTTTATGTATTTTTAAAGTATATTGAACATGCTGCTGATGTGCTCTGCTCAAAAATGAATGGACATGAATGGACATCACCACTATGTGGTAGACTGTCATAAAAAAAAGTGCTGGTGTTTACAAATAAGTGCTGGTGCTTGGCACCAGCAAACACCAGCATAAATTAAGCACTGCTCTTCTCCATCACCTTCAAAAATGGTAAAAGCTAGGGATACCCCTTGACCCAGAGCTCTCTTTAGAGTGTGATATTAATCACTTTGCATCCATGTGCCTCTTCCTTTTAAAACGTCTGCAAAAGATCCTGCCTCTCTCATACTCCCGCCAGTTCACAGGGTGATGATCCAGATGATAGTCTAAAGTCACCTGGGCTACTGTAAGCTCCCTCTTTTTAAGCCTGGATGCAGCACCTTTGAAGAGACTGGAAAGAATAGACAACGCATCTGGCAAGTCAGCACTTGGTTGGCCACTTCTTCTTCTTCGACCGGCATACTCAAAGCTCTTCATTTGGTGTAGTGTCAAAAAAAGAGATGTTTAAATCACTCTGTCTAGTCAATAAGGCTATCCATCTTAGTGGCCATGGTTATATGCTAGAGTAGTTCCATTAATACATTCTGGCTCGCAATATATGATCAGCTGGAGCTAATCTGCTAGTGCATTAACGTTTTGGAATAAGCTTGATTGGCTTTAATGCTTGCACCAACCCTTCTCAAATTCAGAAAGGAGTATTACTTAGGACTCCCTAATATTACCCCACGGTAGTCTAGATCTGCCTGTGTTCTCTCTCTTTGTTACTCTCTCTGCTCTGCTAGCGTTCTCAGCACCAGGACGCTCTATGGTATGGCAGTCATGCTTTATGAAGTTGTCAACATAACATAACAAACATGTTTCCATCCATGTGCATCTTGGACATAGGGTGGGACCGGACTGATGTAAAGAGGAGTTTGAATGCTGAGAATTGGAACAGGGTGGTTAGGGAAACAATGACATGTTACTTAAAAAAGGTGCAGAAAAATAATTAGGAGCAGTAAAGAAGGAAGAATTCACAATAGGTATCAATGAGGGAAGGAAGGAAATAAAAGCCACATTTTTATAAGCACTGGAAAAACACAATCCCCATGATTTTAATCGTTTTCTAAAACGTTGGAAAACACTGAAAATACCCCACCAGAATTTACAACAAATGGAAACTGAAAACAGGAATGCCTAATGATTTTCTTATATCTGCATATTCCGAAACTATGTATATGTCTAAAGTGTATTTTTTTCAAATTGCTAAGGCAGTTTTTATCATTTTTAATGTATTCTAGGCCATGCAGATTATATGTGCATTATGATGCAGTTCCTTGAAACACATTCTTGAGGTTGCTCTATTTTATATGAGCTCAAACACTGTCTTCAAGAAATAATGTTTTAAACTATGAGCTCTTTGAACAAGGTTCAATAAGAATCATGTTTATGTGTATGTGGATCCCAGGAGGATGTTCAAAGTTTAGTGAATTTTAAATACAAAATTGAAAACTAATGGCCAAAAAGTGGATTTTTACTTGTTTATGGAAAGTGTAATATAATGTTAACCAGAGTGGACAATTCCAACACTACAATGTTTGTGTCTGTATATAATGAAGATACACAAAAGGTCAATGGCGCTACTATAATATAAAATGCATATGATAGTAAACTGTGGTTATCTATGCTACCAATCCAACCACTCATTCAGTGCTGATGAAATTCAGACATGCTCTGTATGCTGTAACCCGTGTATGACCTGCAACCATACCAAACAAGTTCTAGGCATGGCTCCAGGCCAAGCCCTGTGCCCAGCACCTCCTTTCAGCTCTGTGACATTGTGAACAAGTTTAGAGCCCCTAGCCTGGCCGCAGGGCTATCTCAAAGATAACAAGTTTGGGAATGTCAACAAAGGTACCTAGCTTTCTCCTCCGAGACATGCACACCATTGTGCACATGTTTCTCAATGTCTACGTCAATAGATCTGCTGAAATGCCATGTTAATTTCTGTCCGCCCCAACGCATCTTTAGTCCCAACCCTGCTTTCATGGTCCAAACAGATCCAGAATCCTGGAATAATGCTGTTCCTAGCATTCATATCAAATTAGAAGTTGAAGTTATAATAATGCTTTACTTATACTTAAGCAGTGTACTTCCATATTCAATGCTGCTTTATTAATTTTTGGAAGGTAAAGTTTGTGATTTCTTTAAAGGTGAACAAACAAGAACAGACAAGACATCTCTGCCTTCTGGTGCGGTTTTTTGCCAGCCTGCTGTAAGAAAAGAAGAGAACATGAGTAAACCAAGGAGGAGGAACAGATCTGCTCTCATAACGCGCTAAAGGACAGGCATCAGACGCAGCCAGAGGAGTGCACATTGCCTTGATTATTCATGCCCACTTGGTATTGTGTATGTGTTATCTTTAGATCACCCTACAAGTGGCACAGATCTGCTCAGTGTGTGCCTAAACATGGGAAGTAAAGTAAGAGCAGCTCACAAGGCAGGGATGTGTGAAATTCAAAGTAATATTAAGTGAATGCTGTAGGACAGTAAAAACAAGCATTTGCAATGCAATTGGTCACGCATTTGTGAAAGTTAGAGCTATTGGCGTTGTAAATGACAATGGGGCATATTAGCAATGCCTGGCGATAATTATCGCAAAGCGCAATTAGCGCTTGGATAATTATCGCCAGGCATCGCCGGTTTCTATCGTGGAGTTAGCGTGCAATCAGCAATGCTAATCTCCAAAGCGATAGAAACCTTGGAGAACAGTGTGAATATCGCCTGAAAACAGGCGATATTCACACTGTTCCCAGTTCTGCTTGCTGATAGTGCGAGGGGACTTAGCCATGTAATCCACCTCTCATTGGATTACATGGCTAAGTCAGGGTAGGACCAGGTGTTAGCAAACCAGCGCTAAATGTGTTTAGCGCTGGTTCGCTAATCACCGCCCCTGCCTCGCTGATAGGCGTTAGCGACCTCAGCGACTGTTTCCAGTTGCTGTTAGGTGGGGAACGCCTACTTTGCATGCCATTAGCGATAAATATCGCTGGCATGCAAAGCGGCACCCAACCCGGTCGCTATCGCCTACAAGCTGTCGCTAACAGCAGTTAGCGACAGCTTGTTGATAAGGCGATAATATTATCGCCGCTTTAGCGGGAAAAAGTCCCGCTAAAGTGGCGATAATCGCCTTGCTAATATGCCCCAATGTTTTTTACTTTTGTTTTTTTCTTTGCAGTGGAGTGATTATATTTGCATAGCGGTATTGCAATTCGTATCCCCTCGCGGCGCCGGAGAACTAGAAAATGGGAAATAGGTTACGAGGGAGGGGAGGTGGAAAATAAATTACACCAATGGAAAAAGGCTTTAAAAAATAGGGAAGGAGTTATTTTAAAGAGTTGGGGATAATGCATGAAAGGAGAGAGCATGGCAGCAGGATATGTGTGTGAGAGACAGAGAGAGCCAAAGAGGTTTTAGAGAGAAGTATGCATGAGTTTTGCAGGATAAAACGATGGTTAGAGAAAAATGGGGCAGAGGAAAAGGAATATGTGAGGGATTGGGTAATACTATCACCCGTTTACATCTGTATATGTCTCATTAGCTGGTAGAATGCACTCAAAAAGGTTAATATACTTTTTAAATAACGGAATAGAAAGAAGAACAGAAAATTAACTGGTAAAAGAGAAAAAGAGAAGGAGGAGTGAAGAAACAGTTAGAAAGAAAAGAGGATTATTTACAGAGAAATAGGAAGAAAAGGGACAAGAAGAGAGAAGGGTATTCATCAAATAGGAACGTGAAAGGAAAATTTGGCAGGAAAATTAGAGATTTGTAGAAAGAGAAAAAAGAGAGACTTAGTAAAGAATAGAGTAGGGAAGAAATCAGTGAGGGAAGGTATGCGGGCATTGATTTGGGAGAGAGATACGAGCATGGAAGGAGAAGACGACAGAGGTGCAAAGAGGAAGTAAGAAAGAGTTAAAGTTAACAACGGCAGGGAGAAAGGGAGTAGTCTGTGAAAGGGAGAGAAAAAAACAGAAAAACTATTCTGGGTAAAGAGAGAAACAATATGAATGGCAGGTGTTTTAGAGATTAACTGGATGTACAAAACAAGAGATACGTACTGAGAGGTGAGAATACATGAATAAGTTGTGTAGTAAATAGAAAGTTGTGCCGGAAAGGAACAAATTGGCAAAAAGCTATGTAGTGTGGTGGTAGAAAAGGATGCCAAGCCTTGTGTGAACCAGAGTGGGTGTGTAGTGTACAATGAAAGAAAAAGGGAATAAAAAGGGAATACAAAACAGACACACAACGACATTCAATACCATAAAACCATTAACTTGGTAAAAGAAAACAAAAACATGTAAACAAAAGCATTAAACTGTAAAAACTTTAGGATTTCTGTGCATTCCCTGCATAAGTTAGTGACAATCATAGAAGACACTTATCTTAACATCAAGCTCAATATGTTTAGAACTTTTTGTTGTACATAGGCAAAAATAGTTAGTAGTAAGTGCCGAAAATACACTTTCTGCAGTTTTCACTAAGATAAAAATTTGATATTAGCAGCTCTGCCAAATTTTTCAAATACATTTGTAGTTAATTGATACAGTCCAGTTTTTTCATTGCATTCTGGGACTAGTAGTTTTGTTTATCTTATTAAAAAGCTGGGACACCAAGCCCCAGAAAGGTAAAAAAAAAACCTGTACTGGAGCTGCTAGTTACTGATGTACCCGAGCAACTATGCAGCTATTAAAGCGTTTCATCAAGAAAACAATCATAACAACAACCCTTAAAGATGGAAGTATCCAAGGATTGGGTTGGTTAGTAGGTTGTTGGAAGGGAAGAGCTTCAAAATGAAGGTGATGGATAGAAAAAGCAGGCCTCAAAATGCATCAGAACCTGAAGGGGATGTCAGGGGCTGTTCATATAGCTCCTGTGAAGAGTAACTTAAATGGAAAACCTTATTAGAAGGCAGAAAGGTCAAGTTGAACAAGGGAATGGTGTTAAGCGAACACAGGGTTTACTGCCTTAAACAATAGCAGTGAGGAATGGAAAGGGGAAGGTGTGCGTGAGTGGGGCAGCACAGGTGGTGGGGTAGCGGGGGGGCCCGCATTTCAGCAACCTTCGCCAGGGGACGGCCAAGAGTTGAATTGCAATGTTAAAGGGGGGAATGAGCTGCCCACGAGGATTTAAGATAAGGATAATGGGGTCTGGTGGGGCCTCCTAAGGATCCCTTGGGCATGCCTTCATATCTGATGTGGCAGGGGAGGGGAAGGCGTGGTAGCGGTGCCTGGCACTAATGGGTGCGGCATTCATAGCTGAGGGGTTGCGCTGGGACCTGGTTATGGGGGGGGGGGTGGGTTTGGGTAGGATCAGCCCCAAACTGAAAGGTGAAAATAGGCATAAATTGAGCATCCGGATTGCAACAGGCAGCGCTCACATCGGGAAAACAATGGCCCAGGGAGGCACATTCTGCTCCCCTGTGCAGCCATGTCTCAGGGGTTTACCTTCTGTTAGAATAACTGGCATATTCCGGGGCAAAACAGCATTCAAGACAAGTAATAAACATTAATATTGGGATCTCGGGAGAGGATCATGTGGAGCTTTGAGCATGCATCGGGCGGGGAATAGGTGCAGTCCCAGGAAAAGTGGGTGGTGTGAGAAGAGATTGTTTGGGAGGGTCCGCTGCAGCAATGGAGCATTGCCTTAAGTTTGCTGGGTGCCAGAATAGGGGGAAAATTGAAGTGATGAACTGCTCCAGCCTGTCGCCGAATAGCACCATTCCCACACTTGCATCGAGAAAAAAGGACAGGGCGTGAAGCGATGTCACTCATTCACTGTCAGCGGTGCCCGGCCAATTCCCGCCTACCAACACACAGACACCATCATGGAAAGAGACAACAGACAACACCCAAGTTACACTTGGCAACGCAGCCCTGAGCTAGAGCTAGACCGGCCGTAAGGTGTACTGGGAGAGCCTTGTTCGGGGCAAGCAGATGTGAGCAGAAGTCAGATACAGTTATTGAGTGGGTGATGCTCGCTCACAACGGACAGATGAAAAATGGTTTTCTGACATGCGCTCATTAAGGTGTGCTTGTCGGGGGCGGCTAGTTAGAAGTCTGCGGCTTCACGCGAGCTCTTGCATTGGTGGTTCTCTCCATGCTAGCATGCAAGCCCTTGTATTGTATACTAATATGTTTAATTAAAAGGGGAGTTTGGGGGGCAGCCGAAGCCCGCGAGGTCTGCCCCCTGGGCAGATTGGGAGGGGGTGGGGCTGGCCGATTAGCGGCCAGGTTGTATGCTTTTGGGCTGTTTAAGGGTATAGCCCAAATGTAGCCCAAACAATAAAAGGGGGCCTACGCCATTCCCAGCCACCATTTTAGGTTTGGTGACCTGGTGGCTGGGGGTAGCATAGCTTAGCGCAGTTTTTGGTGGTCAGGTAACTGGTTAGTGAGAGCAGAGGTAGGCAGTGTGGGAGTAGTCATTAGCGAGATTAGGACAGTTGCGGCAGTTTAGCGATTTTAAAAATATGGAGGACTACCGTGTGTTGGAGACAGTCCGGCTCCTCAGCGAGGCGGGGCGCCTCGATCTGCTCATGCCTGAGGCATCGGGAGGTTCGCGCCCCCCACGGCGCGCTTCCGCGGGGTCGCGGTCGCCGTCACGGCTTGCACGTCCCCGAAGAGGGCCCGCATTAAGGAGGTGAGTCCAAGGGGCCGCTCATACACCAAGAGAGCGGCCCCATCTGGGGAAAAGAAAACGAGGCCCCGCGTTCACGCGGGAGCCCCAGAGAGACATGCGGCCTTGTCACTGGCTTTAGCGCCGGAGCCTCGCGAGTGCGGGGAGGCTCCGGCGAACAAGGCGAGGGGCGGGGCTCGCTGGTGGAGCGGTTAATGCGTTCCTCCGGCGGAGGGCCTTTCAGAGGTGTTGCATGCTCGGGGGCCGGGCGCAAGTGAGCGCGAGGCCCCCGGAGTGAGGACTGGTAGCAGAGGGAGTGAGGTGGGAGGGGAAGGGGGTCGGGGGAGGCCACGTGGGGAAGGCAGGAAAATGGGCAGGGAAGAGGTGGCACCACAAGGCCCCCTGAGGGTCGAAAGGGATGGCAGTGGTGAGGTGTCCCAGTAAGGCAGGAGGTGGGGGCAGGGGGGCATAGGGATGGGCTGGTTGATGTGGCATCTGGGGATGAACTGGACCCCGGTTGGGGCCAGCAGGGGCATGAAGGTATGTCAGAGGAGGAGGGGGTATCCC
This sequence comes from Calotriton arnoldi, assembly GCA_963921515.1. Lineage (NCBI taxonomy): Eukaryota > Metazoa > Chordata > Amphibia > Caudata > Salamandridae > Calotriton > Calotriton arnoldi. Next base: position 1,172,158 of record CAWUFW010002531.1, on the reverse strand, counting down.
CAGGTGGTTGGGGCCTGGTGGTGGGGTGGGGGTGGAGTCTGGAGGGACAGAGTGGCAGGGAGGGGAGGATGGGGTACCTGGGGATTTGGAGCCAGCGGGGGGCCAGGCTTGGGAAGGGCTGGATATTTTCGCTTCCTGGAATGAGGAAGTGAGGGGAAGGGGCCTGCGGAGCCAAGTGGATGCCTACATGGCCCAAGGGGGGTCGGCAGGGTTAGGCAGCCGCGGGTGGGCACAGGAAGGGGGGCACAAGAGCAAGAAGAAGGGTTGGACTGGGCAGGGTAGCGGGCCCCGGGATCTGGGTGCAGGGCAGCAGGGGTCACAGTCTGTTTTCATGGCAGGCCTGGAATGGAGTGAAGGGGAATAAGGGGGGCTTAGCGACCATGAGGTGGAGCACTTAGTTAAGGTTGGACGGGGTTGGGCGGAGAGCACGTTGGGGGTCAGCAAGTGGGGGCGGCTGGGGTTAGAGGCAAGGTCAGTTGGACCTAGCACACCAGATCAATCATTTTTTTTGCAGGTGAGGGAACAGTGCCAGGAAGCAGACTTGGCAGAGCTGGGAGCGGCTCAGAGGCACCGAGGAGAAGGGAGGGCGGAGCCTCACGCGGCACGCCCCGTACTGGCGGGGGATTCCGTCGCGGCTGGCAGAAGTAGGCCCCGAGTGGTCTCGCTGGCCCCAACACCTGACGGACCTCCACAGTCTACAGGGCAACAGGGACACAGGAACATGCCGTCGAAAGGTGCCGTGGAGCACCGGAGGGTGCAGTCGGCTCCTCCGAAAGGGGGGAATTGGGGGCCAGTTGGGGGCCATCAGAAGGAAAGTAGCGAATGGTGGGAGGAATTAGACTATGATGAAGATAGCTTGGAAGAGGGCGAATTAAGAGAGGCAGAGGATGGGGACACGGGGGGAAAATTAACGTGTCGAGTAGTATCTTGCAGGTTAAAAGTTGGGCACCGGAGCCTGAGGAACGGTCCAGTAAGGCGGCTCGGAACATGACCCACATGGCAAAGCGGACTGCGGCATCACGGGCACCCTCCTTAGAGCCAGGTAAAGCACGGGGGATTGGGGAAAGGCCGAAAACGATTTCTGATGGGGTCGGGGGGCGATAGAGAATGGGAAGCGGGTACATTAATGAAGGGCAAGTACGTCTCGGATATAGGTGTGGGTACCGAGGATAATGGTAAGTCGGCGACGCCGAAAAAGGAAGATAGTTCAAATCCGGGTAAGTCGGCTAAAGGGGAGGAGACCGTTCCAGAGTCCACGGACAAAGTTGAGAGCAAGGAATTAAAAATTTAAAGATTGCCGTACATGGGAGTGACCAAGCCACTGGACGCGCATTTGATGGCATTAACAAAAGAGCGCATTTGGAAGGGCGAATATGTTAAAATGCTTAAATTATTACACAGGGAGGTGCGCACTAAAGAGTGTTCAAAGGAGGAGGAATATGAGCTGGCTAAGAGGCCACGGGTGCCCCTCACGATAGAAAACTGGACAGCAGCATTCTTAATTAATGCAAGTGTCTACTGCGAGAAGTACCCGAACGCTGTGTGGCCCAGTTTAAACATATGGATGTGATCCGGAAGGCCCAGATCACAGGGGGGGATACGCATGGGCACAGTATGCTGAGGAGTTTAGAGCCCGTATGGCCTGGGATCCCGAAGCTAAGTGGGGAGAGTTAGACACAGACTTGTGGCAACACACGATGGGAGCGGCTAGGACAGGGAAGACTATTTTCACCGCCAGCAGTAACCCGTTAGTATACCGGCCCAGGGGAGGGGTGGGAGGAACAGGTAGAGAACAGACGGGTGTTTGGGGGTCCTGCTGGGACTTTAATAAGGGAGTCTGCACTCAGGAATATTGTAAATTCAAACACGAGTGTTCCAAATGCGGGGAGGAGACATGCGTTGGTCAATTGTTGGGGGGGATCCGGGGCATCAACAGGAGGGCCAGCAGTGGCAGCAAGGGGGGGCGCAGAGGGGCAACAGACACAGCATTTCTCGGGCACGCAGGGAGGTAAGGGGATTGGGCCAAAGGCCTCTTACACCGGTTAAGGCGGGCAAGGTAGAGGTGGCCTTACAGGGTTATGGCAACCAGAAGGCCGCAGAGGTGCTGAGGGAGGGTTTCAAATGGGGGTTCAGATTAGGATATAGGGGTCCGCGGTGCAGAAGATGGGTGGAGAATTTGCAATCTGCAAGAGAGCATCCTCATATAGTTCAGGAGAAACTGGACAAAGAGGTGCACGAGGGAAGGATGGCGGGCCCCTTCATGGATTGGCCTGTGGAGAATTTGATCATTTCTCCGATTGGGGTGGTTCCAAAGAAGGAACAGGGACAGTTTTGCCTTATACAACATTTGTCATGGCCAGAAGGGAGCTCAATGAATGATTTTATCGTTGAGCAAGAAGCTACGGTTTCATATTCGTCAGTTGACGTGGCCATGTCACTGGTGGTGACGGCGGAAATGGCAAAATGAGACATAACATCGGCTTTCCTGTTTGCTTCCAGTCCATCCAGATGATTGGGATCTTCTGGGTATCCATTTCAAAGGGAGATGGTACGTGGACAAAGCATTACCGATGGGCTGTTCTATGTCTTGCGCATTATTTGAGTGCTTTAGCACATTTCTACAGTGGCTGTTTACCAAGCGCACGGGTCACCAACTGGTGACGCATTATCTGGACGATTTCTTTTTTGTGGGCACCTCAGGCTCCACAGAGTGCCAGGCAGCTCTGGAAAACTTCAAAGAGCTGATGAGGGAGTTGGGGGTGCCTTTTGCACCTGAAAAGGCAATGGGGCCTAGTACGGCACTTTCCTTTTTGGGTATAGAGATCGATTCCAAGACAATGCAGGCACGTTTACCAGAAGATAAAAAAGTAGGGAGGTTGGAGCTGCTTGGAGCAATGCTAGTTCGTGACAAGGTCACAGTTAAAGAGATACAGGTACTGTTAGGGCATCTCAATTTTGCCTGCAGAGTGGTGAGAGTAGGGAGGACTTTTTGTAGGAGGCTAGGTAGGGCACTGGCGGGACTGAGACCACCACACCACCATGTGAGACTTTCAGCGGGAGTGAGGGAGGACCTGAGAATGTGGAGAGTATTCTTGCAACAATTTAATGGCATCGCATTGGCAAGGGAAGAGGATCAGTCTGGGATGTTCACATTTTTTCAGATGCGGCAGACAGTAAGGGCAATGGTGCGCTGAACAATGGCTAGCAGAATGGGCGGGGGGGTAGGAGTATCGCGTTTTTTGAATTCTTTCCGCTGGTAGTGGCGGTGACATTGTGGGGGGATCAACTGGTGCATAAGAAAGTGACTTTCAGAATTGATAACATGGCAGTGGTGGAGATTGTGAACTGTCAATCAGCCAGGGACGAGCAGGTCTTGAAGCTGTTGTGAGTGTTTGTGTTGGGCTGTTTGCACCACGACATAGTATTTAGAGCATTGCACGTGCCAGGCATGGACAATGACATAGCGGATGCTTTGTCTCGTTCACAGTGGGGGAGATTCCGTGGGCTAGCCAAGGACGCAGACAGGGCTCCGACGCCCATGCCCCAGCAGTTGTGGTACGTAGGCAACACAGGTTGTTACAACTGGTGGTAGGATCACTGGCCACGTCTACGAGGGTCGCATACAGTTTAGCGGGGGAGGAGTTTTTGCTCTCGGGAGCCCAGAGGCGTTCCACGTTAGAGCAAAGGAGAGAGGATGTTGTACAATTCATATTAGATATGATCAACAGAGGTTTATCTCGAGTCACGATCACAGGGAAGCTAGCGGGCATAGCTTTTGTGGGTAAGCTATTATGGGGCTATGCTCCATCCGCGGGGAGCTAGGCACGCATATGCTAGAAGGATGGGCCAGGGAATGAGGTCAGTCACAGCGGGTGAGGAAACCTGTGTCGTGGCACTTGTTGCATATTATTTTGCAGGTATTTCCGCAGGTGTGCACAAATTAATTCAAGGCATGTTTGTTTTCCACAGTGATGGTGTGGATGTTTTTCGGGGCTTTTCGAGTGTCGGAATTGTTAGGGAACAAAAGGGGTGGGGGGATTCGCTGGGAGGATGTGGTTCTGAGGGGGGGCAGGATTTGCATTTGGCTGCATAAGTCCCAAACGGATCAGCGGGGATTGGGAAAGTGGGTGTTGCTGCAGGCTTTTACTCCTCGGGCCACTTGCCCCTGTAGGTGGGAGGCGAAATGGAGAAAGGTCTCCAAGTCGACAGTGGGGTTAGTTTTTGTACATGAAAAAGGGAACAGGGTGACGGCATTCCAACTGTTGTCAGTGTTGGGGAAAGCATTGGGAGAACTGGGAATTGATGAGGCTGATTTTGGGACCCATTCTTTCAGGATTGGTGCGGCTTCAGAAGCCAATAACAGGGGGTTGGGGGCAAGGGGATATTATGCGGCTCGGGAGGTGGTCATCGGATTGTTATAGGAGATACGTGCTCACTGCGAAGGGGGCGGCTAACGCGGTTGGCGCAATTTCCTAAGTTCATGCAGTTTTTCTCGTTACAGGTTCTGTAGCCGGCCCCCTCTCCAGGGAGATGACCATTTGGATTGTGGGGCATTCTTCCGTGAAGTGGGCCCAGATCCAAGCCCGACAAAGTTATTTTGGAGAAAATTTGGGTTTTAATAAAAAACATTTCAATGTGTTTTGGAGGGGAAAGGGGGGTGTAGGACTTGGCCTTTTTGGTTAAAGTTTCCTAAACTTTTTGCTTTCCCCCTAGACCGTTTTTCTGACCTAGAGATGCCAATTTAGATGCTTTGGGTACTTTGCCACTGCTGATCAGTGTCAAAGTGCAGGAGTTCTCTGTGTAAAATGTATGGTGATTGGTTGGCCATGATTGGTATGTTTGCCTTACTAGTAAAAGTCCCTAGTGATGTGCACTGTGTGTGCAAGGGCTAGTAATGCAAGGGCGCGCAGAGAAGGGAACTCAGGCCTTCAGTGTAGGGCCTGTGCACAGAATGCTAAGTTAGCATGTTGTCCTGACAAGTGCAACCACTTGTCAGGCCTGACTTTCCCTTTTACATACACATGAGGCACCCCTGTGGTAGGTCTCAGGTAACCCCTGGGCAGGGTGCAGTGTAGGTAAAAGGCAGAACATAAACTGAGGTGTGTGTTGTGTTCTGGCAGTGAAAAACTCTCCATTTCGTTTTTCACTGCTGAAAGGCCATTCTGCCCATAGGACAGAATGGGGGAGGCTAGGTGTTGTATTTGTTAGCCTAGTTTCCTGTCAGTTTATAATGGAGAGGTGAAGTTTGGTATGTGTGAACTCACAGTGTCATAATGCATCTTTCTGTAAAGGTGGTTTTGTCACTGTGTGTTTATAAACCACTCTTTTAGAAGTGGCTGAGTTTTGTGCTCTGAGCATTTCTGTGTGTCTCTGAAATGTGGATTGTCTGTCTGGAATTGAAAGGTGAGAGGAGCTGGGAGAGGTATTGACCCAGGGAGGGGTTGAGATGGCACCAGGCAGGCCCTGCATCTGGAGAGTAGGGGGAGGAGAAGCCCGGGAGGTGAAAAGGCCTGGGCTGGTGCTATAAACCAATTGACCCATCTCCTGCTGAGTGATTAAGGATCCAGAGCCCCAGTATCAAAGGGAGAGAGGTGACACTGGGAGGGAGACACCCAGAACTGATTTAGGGAGGGGTCAGGGACCCCTGAGCACATACAAACGTCAAAGACAGTAAGGGGTATAACTATGAGAGCTGAAAACCCTGAACGTTGGAATGAAACAGATATGGATTGAGACTGAAAAGGCTTGGACCCATTCTGTGGTCAAGAGGAACCTCTGCTAAAGAAGGAACAACTGAAGAGACTGTGGTGGATAGATCAATCCTTGCTTCGTGATCTGGGGCTGGTCTGCAGTTTGCTGTTCTAACTAAGGAAGAGGCTGCTGGGACTGTGCTTGGAGGCGCTGGGTCCCCCTGCTTGAAGAAGACTGTGCTTTGTGCTGTGTCTTGTAACCCCAAGGGCCCGAGGTGAGCTGGCTCCCAGTTTGGAAATACAGGATCATAAAAGTTTCCGGAGAAGTCCCAAGCAACGCGGTGTGCGCGTGCTTTGTGCCGCTTGAGACCCTCAGAAGTTGTGCCGTGTGATCGTGGGCACGCAGGAGTAAGCTAAGTCTAAGACGCGCAGAGTGCGTGTCGTGGTGCAGGCCAAGGCGTTGGTGAGGAGCGTCTGGTCGTGGAGTGCACAGGGAGACGAGGCGAGGCTCGGACACGCAAGTGTGCGTGTCATGGTGCAGCCCGGGTGCTAGTGAAGAGCCCCTGGGCCTCGTGTGCACCAAAGGAAGCAGCGAGACTCGGACGCACAGTGTGCATGTCGTGGTGCAGTCAGGGCGTTGGTGAGGAGTGCCTGGACATCGTGTGCACCAGCGGAAGAAGTGAGTCTCGGACGCGCTGGGTGCGTGTCGTGGTGCAGCCCGGGTGTTGGTGAGGAGCGCCTGGGCCTCGTTGGCACCAAAAGAAGAAGTGAGTCTCCGACATGCAAGGGTGCATGTCGTGGTGCAGCCAGGGCGTGAGGAAGAGCGCCAGGACATCGTGTGCACCGGGAGAAGAGGCGAGGCTCAAACGAGCAGGGTGCGTGTTGAGGTGCAAGCGGAGCGTTGGTGAAGAGCGCCAGATCGTCATGAGCACCCGAGAAGAGGCAAGTCTCGGACGCGCGGTGTGTGTGTCGAAGTACAACCTGAGGTGCTGGCAAGGAGTGCCGGGTTAGGTTGTGCACCAAATTGAAGTAAAGTCTCCACAGTGCTGAGGGCGGGTCTCGGTGTGGACCGAGTCCGCCGGAGTGAGGGCCAAGTCATCGGGGCTCTCGGAGTCCATCAGTAGCGGCCCAGACCGGCAGCCACGGAAGAGCTGAGCCGCCGGCCCGAGTCCGCCAAAACCCGTGACGGAGTTCTGGATCAAGGCCCAAGTCGCTGACGTCGGGGAGGAGAGTGGGATCGCGCCCCCCCAGGTAACGTGGATCAACACCTGGGGTGGGGTGCGGGCCCGGAGGGACACTTTCTCGGCCTCCCGCTCAGTCAGCTGCGCGAGCGGATGCTTCGGCTCGGATTCCGGCCCGTGCTGACCCAGGACGGGGCAGTACTGGGGCCGGAGTGGGAAGCAGTACTTTGTGTGTCATCATTTGATCCATAACGGGGGCACTGTTACTGGAGCACGTAAAACTGTCGTATTACACAATTGCATTATTGCTGCTAACGAACTATCGAACTGTCGTATGACGCCTGACCTCATTTGTGCCTAACTAACTTTATGCTTGGTGCGCTACGCACTGCATTATTTCTCCCATGCATATTATTTGATTGTAACGTAGCGCATTGTATGATTTCGTCAGTGCACAGTATCTGAGTATAACGTGGCGCAGTGTATTATTTCTTTATTGCACCGCACAGGATTGTAGCGTGACGCATTGCTTTGTTTCTTCCTGGTGACCTGAGAGGAACTTGGCAGCATTTCCAGCAACCCCAGATGATTTTTCTTTGCTTTCTAATACTGCTGCTCTCTACTGATGATGGGCTCAACCCAGAAACACGTGTCTAGAGATATACAGCAATGTCTGCACCAACTTTGGTGAAAAACTCCAGCTAATTTTGAAGTAAGTTTGAACTGTGTACTGCATTTACCAGGATGCAAAAGGGCGAACTGTGCTGGGACTGTGAGGCAGTGTGCTCCCAGCCCCCATTCTGTTTAAAAGGCTCCCTTGAGCCAGCAAGCTGACGAGCTTTGGAGATGCACACCTGTGTGCCTGTGAGTGGTACTGTGACCTGAGAGGAACTTGGCAGCATTTCCAGCAACCCCAGATGATTTTTCTTTGCTCTCTAATACTGCTGCTCTCTACTGATGATGGGCTCAACCCAGAAACACGTGTCTAGAGATATACAGCAATGTCTGCACCAACTTTGGTGAAAAACTCCAGCTAATTTTGAAGTAAGTTTGAACTGTGTACTGCATTTACCAGGATGCAAAGGGGCGAACTGTGCTGGGACTGTGAGGCAGTGTGCTCCCAACCCCCATTCAATTGCATTATTGCTGCTAACGAACTATCGAACTGTCGTATGACGCCTGACCTCATTTGTGCCTAACGAACTTTATGCTTGGTGCGCTACGCACTGTGTTATTTCTCCCATGCATATTATTTGATTGTAACGTAGCGCATTGTATGATTTCGTCAGTGCACAGTATCTGAGTATAACGTGGCGCAGTGTATTTTTTCTTTATTGCACCGCACAAGATTGTAGCGTGACGCATTGCTTTGTTTCTTCCTGGTACAGGGCATGCTGGTGGTGATACGCATTGCATTATTCCTTCAATTGCAAAGTACATGACTGTGACGCTACGTATGGCAATTATTTCTCTGTTGCACAGTATAAGAGAATATCGTTACGCATTGCAGTATTGTTTCCTTATGCAACGTGTGTGTCTCTAGCAATACGACTGGTCTAACCTATTGGGAAACGGTTAGAGAAGAGCTTAACTGTTGGTTAGACGTGGTGGTTGGGATTAGAACCTACCAACCCACCGGAAAGAATACTACCCGTTCTTATATGTTGATTTTGTATTGTGTGGTTGTATCGTATAATTTCTTATATAAAGATTATACTCTTTTTATCAATACTCGTGTGGAGTCTATTTGTGATGACATCATGGGGTTATTGTGAGCGTGGTTGCACATACTGAACTCTCGTGCCTTGGAGATAAGCCTGGCTGCTCGTGCCAAGCTACTAAGGGGGTGAGCAGGGCTATCTCAGACGGTGTCCTTACTTAGCCTAACATTGAAGCGAGGGGTCGAGGGCGCACGCCTCCAGCATTTGGTGGCGGCGGTAAGCGACAGGGACCTCCACTTCCAACAGGGGGCATGCTTTGGAAGGATCTTATTCACTGCTTGAATGGCTTGTTGAGGGCAGGAAGGTGTCCGGATATATTGGTTATCCATTTAGGCGAAAATGATTTGGGTAAGGAAAAAGGGATAGTCTTAATGCGGAACATGAAGAAGGATTTGGCACTTATTAAGGAGCAATGGTCTGGGTGCTTGGTCATATGGACAGAGTTTGCTCCCCGCTGGGTGTGGCGAGGTGCAGTGAATCCGGGCGCGGTAGATAGAGCCAGGAGGAAGTTAAATACAGAAATGGTGCGTTTTTGTAGGGAGCTGGAGTTTGGAAGGATTGCCCATGGAGAGATACGTTTTGATACTGCTGAGTTTTTAGGGGGAATGGGGTGCACCTTTCATGTTTGGGCATGAACCTGTATCTGTTAGAAATCAGGGAAGTTTTAGCTAGGTCTCTGAATGTTCAGAAACCCTGAAGCAATTGCTGCTAAGAGGCAGGGGGGGGGGCAGAAAAAAGAGGGGGGAATCGACAGAGCGGCTCCCCCCCTCCTTTTCCTGGGTGGCGGGGTCTTTTAAAGTTGGCCAGGGTTGGCAGAAGTTTTTGGTTAAGTGTTGGAAGTTTGTGAGCAGGGGTAGGGAAAGGGTAGGCAGGTAGGCGAAGTTTTAGGGTATACGTTGGTTAGTTACAGTTGCAGAAAGGCAGGTAGGAGACTTGGGTTTCATTGGAGGGGAGGAATTTTATATGCAATACTGTGTAAGGTTGTCGTTATTTTAACGGTGGGGTGGGGGAACTGCTGAGGGGATCGTTGGGGCGGGGGGGAACCAAGGGGTCAGTTATTTGATGTATAGTGAGGTTTTAGTTTTGTAAGGCGGTTGCCAGTGTCTTAATTGTGATATGCACCTGTTTCAATAAAGCGGCCTTTTACACACACAAACTTGGTCTCGGTTTGGCTTGCCCCCCTCCCTCCCAAAGAGGGTTTGGGGGGCAGCCGAAGCCCTCGAGGTCTGCCCCACAGGCAGATTGGGAGGGGGTGGGGCTGGGCAATTAGCAGCCATGTTGTGTGCTTTTGGGCTGTTTAAGGGTATAGCCCAAATGTAGCCCAAAGCATAAAAGGGGGCCTACGCCATTCCCAGCCACCATTTTAGGTTTGGTGATCTGGTGGCTGGGGGTAGCGTAGCTTAGTACCGTTTTTGCCCGCCCTCCCATCCCTCTTTATGGGGGATTTTTCTGGGTTATTATCGGGTGGGAATTATATTACCATATCATGGGCTGATTTTGTTGATTTCAGGTGCATAGGGGAAGTGGTTTGTTCAATCTGTCGCTTGGAACAGGTGCTGGCGGGGTCTTTTAAAGTTGGCCAGGGTTGGCAGAAGTTTTTGGTTAAGTGTTGGAAGTTTGTGAGCAGGGGTAGGGAAAGGGTAGGCAGGTAGGCGAAGTTTTAGGGTATACGTTGGTTAGTTACAGTTGCAGAAAGGCAGGTAGGAGACTTGGGTTTCATTGAAGGGGATGAATTTTATATGCAATACTGTGTAAGGTTGTTGTTATGTTAACGGCGGGGTGGGGGAACTGCTGAGGGGATCGTAGGGGTGGGAGGGGGAACCAAGGGGTTAGTTATTTGATGTATAGTGAGGTTTTAGTTTTGTAAGGCGGTTGCCAGTGTTTTAATTGTGATATGCACCTGTTTCAATAAAGCAGCCTTTTACACACACAAACTTGGTCTCGGTTTGGCTTAAAAAATCCCTCCCTCCCAATGTTGTGTTCCCAGTTCGTGCCGATACCAACGAGGTTTCCCCTGCCGCTGCTAGGCAGACGGTTGAGGCGACCCTGGTGGATTGAGGCTACAAACATGGATTCCTATATTGCATATACTTTTACTATTTCAAGCACTTACCTGCGTGGAGACAAGTGGATTATTTTTCTCACCACAATGTTGTAAGGGAGGTTATGGTTTCTGGTGGTTCTCAGAGTTAGCTGTCTTTTGCCACACTAGACAACAGTCACAGGTTTGCACACGCTACAGCGTATTCAGAGTTTCAATCGGAATAACAAATAAGATGGCAACATACAGCGGTACGACGGGCCTCTCAATAGAGGCATGTCCACAAGGCATAGCTGGGTGGATGTGGCCGGGGGGCCTTCGGAATTCAAGGAGGAGTGGCAGAGAGCAGATTCCCAGAAGGAATATATGGAGTCGGGAAAGGGAGACAGAAAGGGACAAGTTACAAAAAACGGGGAGGAAAGGGACGTCATGGGTGTACAGGAAGGACAGAAGATAAGAGAGAACGGAGTAACTGGGAAGGAGGATGCAAGAACAGGGAAAGACAAAGTGAAAGGAAGGGTATTTTAAAGCACGACAATATCCTTCAGAGAACGTTTCTGTGAAGAAGTACAACCACATTTACTTAAAACGCTGCATTACATTTATATATGACCACTGCAAGACATTGATGGAGGCCATATCTGATAAAAGAAAACAAATGCGGGAGAAAAATTCTGCGGAACATAAAAAAAAGAAAGTTGCGCACATATTTCAGCCTGTGGGGATGCTGGGGGCGTAGTGTGGTACTGTCGGTGCGTCATACTACAGTGAAGTCCCCCGCACCCTGTACCAGCTAGAACTGTGTGTGAGTTGCATCGGGAAGCTGGGGAGGGACGGCACCAAAGCTGAACAGGGGTTTTGAGTTCGGAGGAAGTGGGTGTGTGCCTCACTTTTCTTAACACGGCACCCGCTTCACGGCTTCATGAAACATAAAACGCAGCGGCCGTAAAGCACCCGTCCATACTTACACACAGCAGATCTCCCCCGTTGCAGCAAACAGCGACGGGCGGAGAGGGCAGGGGGAATGGTACCGGGGGTTGAAGTTATAGCACCTGCATCGCAGCGGAGGTTGATTAATCAAGGGGAATTGATGGTTAGTTGAGCGCTGCTCCATAGCAAGAAAACAGAAGTGATGTATTAGGTCAGGAACCAAATAGAAGGCAGTAAAGAAGACCAATGGTGGAGTCAACCTATGGGAATCAGCAGGCGGGACTTAACTCTTTTTAGTGAATACAGCATGTCTTGCAGACAGCGCTCAACCTAAAAATTGGAGATATTCTGTTGTTGGAAGTTCTGACAAAAGCAATCAGTGCAGGACATTTTTATAGTTATACTGCGGCTTAGTTAAATTGGTTTAGTTTTCCTGCTTTTAAAGGAGTAACTCTTTCCTACATGTCCCCATATGCCCCCTGTTCTCCCACATGCCAAGCAGACTCTGGAGTCTCAAAAAATATGACTTTTTAGAATGAATCACATGGAGCTTATCTGGGAACAAGAGTTGGGATTGGAGACCCATTGCTCTGAGTTTTTGCTTGACCTTGGAGTATGAACAGCGCTGTTGTTGCACCTCCCTGGTGTACTCAGGAAAGAGGAGAACTTTTGCATCTCCACACTTAAGGTCCAAACGGGATCGGGCCTCCCTCAAGATCTCAATCCCTGTCCCTAAAGTTTAGGATCCATGCAATCATTGGTCTTGGAGAGGTGCCAGGAGGAGGCCTTGGAGCCAGAGTGCGGTGGCCCCTCTCAATTGCGAACCAGAGCATAGTTAGTCCGTTGGCATCCAGGATTTAATCCACGTCTCCAGGAAGTCCACCACTTGCTGAGGTTCGGTCCCTTCAGGGATGCAAATCACGTGTACATTATTGCGCCAAGATCACTTTTCGGCATCTTCGGTGCGATGGTGCCGCTCCGACGTGCGAGCGAGAAGGCCACTGACCTGAGCCTTAAGGGAGGCTACCTCGTCTTCGACTCCTGAGATTCGTGATTCAGCCTCCATAATCTGGGTCGTGGCATTTCTGAGGTCTTGGCGGAGCAACACCACATCCATATGCTCTTTGCCAATTTTGGTTTCTACAACTGTTTGCGAGGTTTGGATTGCCTGAAGGATTGTAGCTAGATCAGTAGTCAGAGGAGAGCCTGCCGCTTCACCCCCAGCACCCCCGGGGGGCCACCCACAGGTCCAGTGGTAAACTGTTCCTTGCGGGTCTGGGAAGTAGAGGGACAAGTGGCTTTATCCCTGCCAATGACAAGTTGCTGCGAAGCTGCTCTGGCACTTTTAGCGGTGGAAGTATGATCTCCTCATCATAGCTATGCAACAGCACCGGCATCCATACTAGGCGATGGAATTTGTTTAGTCTCACAGGGGTAGGTCTAGAGGTAATGCGGCGAATGCCATATGTTAACTGCCATAATACATTGAAAGTCATCTGGTCCGAATTCCCCCAGTGCAGGGAGGAAGGGAGGCTAAGGGGTGGACAGTCCTCACCTCCAGTCCAGGGGACCTCCTACTTAGACACCAGTCATAAAGCCTTCATTGAGAGAGTCCCAGTTCTGCAGTGGGTCCTGGATGATGAATGAGAGGAGGGAGACCAATGAGGGACCCCACAGACTCTGCCCAGGGAGGACTGGCACCACTACTTCAGATCAGCAAGGAATGCAAGAATAATGTAGGACTATGGGACGGCGGTTCCCCTGCACAGCAGCAGGAAGGGGTGAGGGGGCGAGGGATTCCACTGTCCTCCCAACTCCAGACCAAGGCACAGCAGGCAGGCAGTTAGCTCCACCCAGGGGAGGATCCCCAGCTTCAGCGTCTCTAGGGTGGACCACACAGCTAGCGCAGATTTTAAATCAATGTCCCTGGCCGTCCAGGGCCCAACACCAGGTCAGGGAAAATCCTCAGTGGGAGGTCCCCACCTAAGGGCCGGTCCCCCATGGCACTGTAGTAATCAATGCCCCCCCCCACCCCTTCGGCCGGCACAGTTAAACGATTTTGGGCCCAGGGATGTTTCAGGCCAATTTGCAGTTGTAGCAGGCTTCAGGAAGGGGGTAGGGGAGCGCCGGTGACAGCCAAAGAGATGGGGGCTGCCACCCACCAGTGCCAATCAGTAGGCCTGAGACTTGAGGGACCATGCCGCCCGTGGCAGCGGCCTTCCCGCTCACCTTTCCTCTGTTGCTCCGGCGTCTGAGGGCGTCTTCAAGGCGGCCTCACCCAGCATTCACAGCCACCAGCTTGCACATGGCCTTGATCTCGCTGGGGTCCCCAGCGGCCAGGACCCGTTCGTTGGATGGCAGGTACTTGTTGGAGGGGGGAGCAGCATGCAAGGCCAGACAGACGAGGCAAGGGCCGCCACCCGACGGCGTCTACCCATAGACCCCACTCACGACGGGCTGGACCGAGGCGCAGGCAGCAGTGGGCATCTCCGCTCACCCCCCTCACCACTCCGGTGGGCTAAGACGTTGGCAGGGTGGCAGCACGTCACAGCAACAGCTGCTTGAACTCATCGGTTCACTGAATGCCTACCACTCCACCAAGCCCCTGGGGTTAGGCAGTCTATCCACGCTGTCCATGCGGGTCAGCAATGCCACAACCAACAAGGCAGCTCCCCCACCTCAAAACACCTCTGCTGTTGTGTCTCGGCTCCGACGGGACCGGGGCTGTGCTTCAGGTGTTCGATGGCCACCATTCAGGTGGATTAAGGATAGATTAGAGGGGAATCCACGCGGAGCTCTACTAGTGAGGGCCCACCATGCTGGCCACTCAAGTCATGCCCTTCCTAATAATTTTAATGTGCTGTCAGATGGAATCATAATTTCTGCACGCCAGTCACTAAATGTCTTGCCACATTAAACCAAGACTTATTGGCTTTGCCAGTCCTTGTTAGTAGCCTGGAAGTGAAATAAATGTTCTGCATTGCATTTTTTATTTATTTATTTTATTTAGAAAATTTTATATAGCGCGAACATGACCACCGAGGGTATCAGAGTGCTTTACAGATTGTGCAGTAGGACGAATACATGCAAACACAAAAAATCGACATAGTCTAAAATGCACTTTGCTGCAAGTATTTTTTTAACAGCAAGGGTGACGCTGATTTAATACACTTAAATTATTGCCAATTAAACATATGTGTTAATATTTTGCTGACTCAAACACAGAAAGGGGTTATTAGAGACTATATTTGCTGATGTCATCCTATTGCCTAGAAACATTCTGTTAAGGCTTAATAAGTTAGGAGTCTGCTATGTCATTACGTGAACTACTCAGTTTCAGAGATTTTGCACAACATGGAAGACATACTACCGTATCTTTTAAAAGCTGTCACCTTCCACAATGAAGAATGTGTTGAGCATAAGTACAACCTCTCGCCTTGTTCCTTTACAAGACATGTATAATTTGCAAAACATGCCTGCTGTAATTTATGTGTTATGACTGAGCGCTAACTATACTAATAGGCAACTTGTATTTCCCCAGTGCGAATACAGACACTATAGAGGAAATTTCGAGGATTGTTAGTGGTGTGAATGCGCATACTGCCTCAGGGTGCAATATGTTAGGTTTGTAGCACTCATGTTTACACTGAATTTAAATTTCTGTCTTTTCGTACGTTTATTACTTGGAATAAAGTGTAAAATATCGAAATTAGCTTTCTTATACAGCTCCGCTGCAAATGCCTTTCAAATTCATATTGCCGTGCCTAGTCAGTTATCAATAGCAATTGGCATAAAAATTTACAACATGGTAAATTGTAGCTGCGCATCAGTTTTTCGCCCAAGGTGTAAAGCAGCCATGTCCTCCTATTTAAAGTTGCCTGTCAGTGCCTTATTTGTAAAAGAATAAGTGCCAGATGTATGAAGCTGACCCTGGATATATTATACCAAAAGGAGGTATAGTGTGCACAGAGTCCATTAGTCCCCAAAGGTATGGCAGAGGTTAAAGTAGATAATACCTTACTCTCAATTTAGTGGTAGCTGGGCTGAGCAGTTAGGCTTATCAGAGGGTAGTGTGAATGCATTTGGTGTACATACTCATACAAGGCAGGAACCCACACTCAATGACTGGCTCAAGGGCAATGGGTTGTACAAAAAAATTACTTTAGTTACTTTTATTTCTAGGAACCAAGTTGAACTCAGTTACAGGTAAGTAGACTTTTAGGCAATACTCTCAAATTATTGGTAAGAGGTTTGTATAGCATCAAACAATACTTTACATGTGCATGAAATGCTTTTAAGTACAGACAAAGATACTTTGGGGCAGATTTACAAGAAACTGACGCATCTGTAGAGATGCATCAGTTTCCCTGCACCAGCCTGCGATACCCTTGCACCACCTTGGATGTGCCGTATTTACAATAGGGCGCACCATGGCGCAAGGATTGACAGATGCGTCAGAAATTCTGACACATCCGTTGGCCCAAAAGTCACAAATTGCTGGAGTCGTTTCGCAAGCACGACAACTCCAGCATTGCAGGTTGAGGCCTATACTTATTGTACTGCGTCACTCCTTACGCCTGCTTCAAGCAGGCGTAAGGTTTTGAGGCAGTGGCTGCCTAGAAGTGGCGCAGTGAAATCTTGTAGATTTCACTGCATCACTTTTACGAGGCTTTCCTGCGTGGGAATGCCCACCCTGCATACATTATATATGACGTAGGTATAATGTGACGATGGGCTTTACAACGGGACACATCTCCCTAGATGCGTCAAGTTGTAAATTGGCTGCATTGTTTACGCTGCGGCTGTGTCACAAAAGTGGTGCAATAGCAGCGCAAAAGTGTCGCAAGGGGCTTGTAAATCTGCCCCTTGGTATTTAGAATCACACTTAGTACAATAAAGTGAGAGACCAATACAATCCTATAGGAGGAAAGACAGGTGAGTAACTTGCAGGAAAGTAAACAGTTTTAGGTTTCAGTCTCCAGGGGTTTTGGTCAACACTGGGCACGGGTCGGACCAAGGTAGGTACTGCACCACCAGCGGCACTGGGGCGGCCGGGTGCAGAGGTCACTGGGCCCTATGTTATCCTATGGAGGCTGGGGGCATCTCGAAGAGGCACCAGTTACAGGTAAGTACATGCGTTTCAGGGACACAGGCCCTGGGGATTAAGATCACCACTGGAGGAGCCACCAAAGAGCACTGAGACTGCACCACCAGTGGCACAAGGGCGGCCGGGTGAAGAGTTCAAAGGAGGAGTCGGGTGCCCTGTAGAAACCAATGGAGATCCTCGGTTAGGGAAAGCGGCTGCAGGCTTGGTTCGGAAGGCTGGTTGAAGGAATCCCATGACTGGAGGGGTAAGTTGGATAGTGGGGGGATGCCAGGACACTGTCAGTTGGGCACTCCTAGGCCTGGGGGCTGCGGGTGCAGGGGTGTCTTTAGGCGTCAGGTTTTTCTCACCAGATCCTGTCGCGTTTGAGGGGATCCTCCAGGTTGAGGCTGCAGGTGCCGTGAGGAAGGTCAGGAGAGGTCGTCCAACGCTGGATCCCAGGTCAGGATCACCAGGGAGACGTCACTTGGTTGCTGGGCTACCTGGACTCGGGCCGCGGACGTGTCGTGGATCCGGAGTACTTGGGTTGGTTTCTTGCTGGACAAATACGGTGTCCACAGGAGGCAAGAGTCTTTGTTGAAGACAGCTCAGGTCCCCGGGGTTCTTTAGAGGTTGCTGGCTGTGGGCCCCGTCAGTTTCTTGGAGCAGGATCGCTGGAAGAGGAGACAGGCTGGTAGGACTGGGGCCAAGTCAGTTGTCGTCTTCTTCTCCACTGCTGCACGGATCTTTGGTCCTTTTTATTCATAGGTCATCGAATCTGAGGACCAAGGTTCAGGGAAGCCCTTAAATACTAAATTTAAGGGAGTTACTGAGGTTGGGGGTAGTACCAAATGGCTACTGTCCCCTAGGGTGACTACACCCTTTGAGTGCCCCCTCCCTTTGGGGTAAGGGGCACGTCCCTATTCCTATTGGGCCTAATTCTCCAGCCCAAGATGGAGAATTCTCAAGAGAGGGGTTCACCTCTGCTCCTGGCCATGCTAGAGGTGTTGGCTGGTAGCTCTTCACTCGGGAAGAGCTGTCTCTAGTAAGCACTCCTGTACCAAAATTATCGCTATTCACAAACATGTAATAGATGCGATTTAATCCATGGATTCAGAAAGAGTTTATTTCACTCGTAATCCAATCGTGAAGTATTCAATAAACTGTTGCATTCATACGTAGAACGTGATCAAATAACTGTTATAACGTCTTGATGTGCGTTTCAATTATTACATCACAGCAACATGTAATCACCCCAATGCATTTCAGGCTGTGCCCTTCTTCAGGGGGTACATTCTGCGAAAAAGATAAATAGGTCAGGTCCAGGAACTAGGTGAAAGCGTCTCACCGAATCAGTGCTGGGAAGATAATTTGGTGTGAAAAGAAAAGCAGCAAACGCAAAAGAAACGAGGAAAAAAGATTGTACGATAGCTCGTAGTCATGCTCGACAAAATAGTGAAGTGAGAAATCCCAATCAAAACTAGATAGGAAGGGTTTCCAATAAAGAAAAAGAAAAGGTAGTACAAACGCCCAGACTATGGAGGTAAATAAAAGTCGCCCGTGTAAGAAAATGAGGTTTACCGAACAGTGTCGTTTAGAACTAGAGTGCGTACTATAAGTGAGTCAGCTAGGAGAAAGTGCCTTAACGTACCTGTGAGTAAAGATTCTCGAGTACCGATGAAACTTCGGTGCGTCAATGGTAGGAAAACACTAAACCGAGGTCCCGGAACTATATGCGCCATAGAACCGGTAGTGAACTGCGAAAGAAGTGATGGATACAGAAAACAGACGATAGTGTTGTCTTGACGACCAGAAACGCTAGTGAAAAGATCGCGGGCAGAGGCCCGGCACAGAAGGTGATCAGAAAAAATGTGAAAAAATGTAAAAAAGAGCGGCGTGACGCAAAAATGTAAAAAACTAAATAGTGCATAATGGGTGCTCCCCAGACAAATGTGAAAAGGATAATCTCTTGATAACATACAAATAAAAGAAGAACCGGGGGAACAAATTAATAATAATAAAGAAAGGAAAGTTAGTAAAAAAGAGAACAACTATTATATGCATAGCAACAATGTAAAATCTGTAAACAATGAGCACATACAAAGATCATGAAAGTACCAAAAATGGATAAAACAAATATAACTACTGATGTGTTACAAAAAACAACTAAATTCTAGTCTTTCATTTAACCCCTTAGGATGTATCGAATTAAGGGTGTATATCCAGTAAGTTTCTCGTTGGAGCAAGAATTTCTTATTGTCTCTTCCTACGTGGTCTGTAATCTGTTCCAACACTGTGTAACGTAATTGGCTGATGTTATGATTGTTTTCGGCAAAATGGGTTGCCACTGATGATTTGAGGTTTTTTGTTCGTATGTTGCTTTTGTGTTCTGTCAGGCGAATTTTAATTTTACGTTCTGTTTTTCCAACATAGGGTAAACCACATGGGCATTTTAGTAAGTATACAACGTTGCTTGTGTCGCATGTAGCATTGACTCTAAGTTTGATGGGGGTCTCTTGGGTAGGATGTGTGAGAGTGGTCCCTTTTATGATATTGTTACAATGGCCACAATTGTGGCATGGGACTGTGCCCTTGTATGTTTGGTTGGATGCTTGAGGTTTCTCATTAAGTAGTTGTTTAATGTTTTTGGTTCGCTGATACGCGAAAATTGGCTTGGTCTGAAATATACCCTTAAAATCAACTTCAGCTTAGAGTAACGGCCAATATTTGCAGATGATTTGTTTAATTTTGATGCTTTTGACAGAAAATTTGGACACAAATACTGGTCGATCGTCTTTGTTAAGGGTTGGAATTTTAGGTTTCAGTAGCTGTGATCTCTGTTTCATTGCAACTCTGTTTTCGGCTTCTTGTAAAATAGACATGGGGTACGCCCTCTGTTTGAATTTTACTTTGATTTTTTCGCTGTTTTCTCTGAATAAACTTTCTGATGATGAAATACGTTTCGCTCTAAGCAATTGAGAATAAGGAAGGTGCTTTTTAAGACTCTTTTGGTGAAAACTGGAGTAATGCAAATAGTTGTTTCGATCCGTGGGTTTCGTGTATACTGAAGTAACTAGTTCATTGTTCTGTAATGAAATGTCCACATCTAGAAAAGCAATCCGATCCTTACTGATGGTATGGGTAAATTGCATTCGTTCATCAATAGAATTCAGTTGGCTCAAAGCCAAAAGTAGGACTTGTTCCTCTCCTTTCCAAATTAGAAATATATCGTCAATATATCTGTAAAATTTGATTATGTTATCTTTCCAAACAGGTTTGAATAAGATGTGTTCCAATTCGTACCAGTGCATGAACAGATTGGCGTATGCTGGAGCCGCGCAGTTTCCCATGGCTACTCCAGATAGTTGCATGTAATATTTGTCGTTGCTTACAAAATAACTGTGATGGAGTGTAAATTGCATAAGTTCCATAAGAAATACTTGAAGGTCTTCACTCTTATCACTATTCACCAAAAATGATTCCATGGCTTGTAAACCTAGGTCATGAGGGATCGAAGTGTATAGAGACTGAACGTCAATGGTGCATAGCAACAACTTCATGTGTTTGTCCAACTCGATACTGTTAATTTTTAACAAGAAATCCGTAGTATCTTGTAAGTACGTAGTCATATTTTGGACGCATGATTGAAGGTGACGGTCTATATATTTGCCTGTAGGCTCGTGTATTGTGTTGCGAGTACTTACAATAGGTCTGAACGGTGGTTTTTCCAAATTTTTGTGAACTTTATGAACCATGTATAGGTAAGGCATGCTTGGGTTTTCTTTGATCAGATATTTCTTGTCTCTTTCGGTGATGGTACCCATCATAAAAGCGTGCTCAACAATAGTTTTCAATACGCTACTAAACTCTGTAGTAGGGTTGGATGTCAATTCCATATACAAAGTATTATCAGAGATGTGTGTGTCCACGTTGTTGTCATAAAATTCAGTGTCCAATATAACTAGAGCTCCTCCTTTGTCTGCCTTACAACACTTAATGTTTTGGTTGGCTGCTAGTTGTGAAATAGCATTCCGTTTGCGTATGCTCAGGTTGGGTTTCTGTGATCGTTTAGTCTTAAATGTATTATGAAGTTCTTTTTGCACTACGATCTCAAACGTGTCTAGAACCTTGTGGCTAAGGGTTGCCATAAAGGAGCTTGCTGGCTTAAGGTCCATTAGGGTTCCTTGTGCTTGAGTAGGTTTGGGATCCACTATGTTCTTGAAAAAATGTTTAAGGCGCAAGGTTCTCATGAATTTGAATAGACAGATTTGTGTTTCTAGTTCATTACTCTCGTAAGTCATAACGTATGATAACCCTTTTTGTAAGGTTTGTAGTTGAAGTGTAGACAAGGGTGTTTGAGATATTAATAACTAGGTTCTCTGGCTCCTGGTTGATTTGGCGACAGGTAGATCTGGTTCCTTTGTTTTTTGCCCTCCTGGTTCTACGACTGTTGCTGGGCCTCTTCCTAAAAAAGGCACTGTGTCAGTAGAGTCTGTGTTAGAGGTAGAAGGTCTGCTGTCTTTGTCGGGATAATTGTGTTTAGGTGGTGGTCTTCTTTGGTATCCACTTTGTTGTGAATCCTCTGATGAAGATGTTTCTCCCTCCGTAGATCGATTTCCAAATGGTCGTTGTTGTCTCCTGGATGCATATGCTTCTGCCCAACTGTAGACCTCTCCCAATTTGTAATCTACTGTGTCTCGTTTAAATTTTCTTAGTTTACGTTCGTTAATCTCTTTAGTGTATTTTTCTAATTGAGAATTGATGTCATCAAGTGTTTTTGCCAAGTCTTCACTGGATAATTTCTCACTAAGTTCTTGTTTCATTTGTGACACTTCTTTGTGTAGTTCATCGAGTAGTTTAGATAATTCTTCCACTATTAACAGTATCAGATCTAGCGAGCATTTGTTTAAGATGCCATACCAACGTAAATCGTGTGTTGTTTTTACAAAGTGTTGACTTGAGGGGTATACGTAACCCACGTGGTATTCTTTGAACTTTATGGTATCTAATCAATGTACTCGCGTGTAGGCGTTGATTTATTTCTCTTTTTGCTGTGTATAATAGTTGTCTAATGTTAGATTGGACTGATCCGGTGCTGGATGAGACGCTTTCAGGTTCTTGGATGAGTGAATAAATCCTATTGGTATCCTCGGATGAAAAGCCGAAGGTATCAGCTCTGTTACCGGTCAAGTTTGATATGTCTTCATTTGACATGTTTAAAAAGGGTGGGTACAGACCACGTAGGAAGAGACAATAAGAAATTCTTGCTCCAACGAGAAACTTACTGGATATACACCCTTAATTCGATACATCCTAAGGGGTTAAATGAAAGACTAGAATTTAGTTGTTTTTTGTAACACATCAGTAGTTATATTTGTTTTATCCATTTTTGGTACTTTCATGATCTTTGTATGTGCTCATTGTTTACAGATTTTACATTGTTGCTATGCATATAATAGTTGTTCTCTTTTTTACTACCTTTCCTTTCTTTATTATTATTAATTTGTTCCCCCGGTTCTTCTTTTATTTGTATGTTATCAAGAGATTATCCTTTTCACATTTGTCTGGGGAGCACCCGTTATGCACTATTTAGTTTTTTACATTTTTGCGTCACGCCGCTCTTTTTTTACATTTTTTCACATTTTTTCTGATCACCTTCTGTGCCGGGCCTCTGCCCGCGATCTTTTCACTAGCGTTTCTGGTTGTCAAGACAACACTATCGTCTGTTTTCTGTATCCATCACTTCTTTCGCAGTTCACTACCGGTTCTATGGCGCATATAGTTCTGGGACCTCGGTTTAGTGTTTTCCTACCATTGACGCACCGAAGTTTCATCGGTACTCGAGAATCTTTACTCACAGGTACGTTAAGGCATTTTCTCCTAGCTGACTCATTTATAGTACGCACTCTAGTTCTAAACGACACTGTTCGGTAAACCTCATTTTCTTACACGGGCGACTTTTATTTACCTCCATAGTCTGGGCGTTTGTACTACCTTTTCTTTTTCTTTATTGGAAACCCTTCCTATCTAGTTTTGATTGGGATTTCTCACTTCACTATTTTTGTCGAGCATGACTACGAGCTATCATACAATCTTTTTTCCTCGTTTCTTTTGCGTTTGCTGCTTTTCTTTTCACACCAAATTATCTTCCCAGCACTGATTCGGTGAGACGCTTTCACCTAGTTCCTGGACCTGACCTATTTATCTTTTTCGCAGAAGGTACCCCTGAAGAAGGACACAGCCTGAAATGCATTGGGGTGATTACATGTTGCTGTGATGTAATAATTGAAACGCACATCAAGACGTTATAAGTTATTTGATCACGTTCTACGTATGAATGCAACAGTTTATTGAATACTTCACGATTGGATTACGAGTGAAATAAACTCTTTCTGAATCCATGGATTAAATCGCATCTATTACATGTTTGTGAACAGCGATCATTTTCGCTACAGGAGTGCTTACTAGAGACGGCTCTTCCCGAGTGATGAGCTACCAGCCAGCATTTCACAATTTGCACCTCTAGGACAGGAGGTGTTACTCTACAGCACCCTTACCATCATTTAATTATCGTTGAAAATGTACTTACACCATTTACCGAAAGGAGTGCGACTGTTCTTTCAATCACGCTAGAGGTGTGCCAGGCCAAGGTGGACACTCTCACTCTGCTTGCTAATTTTCCCGCCTGTCCTGCTGCCAAAAAGTGGGGCTTGGACAGGGGGGTGGGCATCTCCATTAGTTGGAGCTGCCCAAATCAGCATAACACAAGGTAAGAGCCTTTGATGCTCTCCGGCAAGTGCTGCTGTTCCTGCATGGGGGAGGTGTGAAGCACCTCCACTCTGAGCAGGCTTTGTTTCTGACCTCCGAGAGCACAAAGGCTCTCACCCCATGAGGTCAGAAACCTGAATGGTGGTGGCTGGCTTGCAGAGACCAGTCAGCCAATACACTAGAATCTGGTCGTTTTTCAGGGGGCATCTCTAAGATGCCCTCTGAGTGCATTTTATAATAAATCCAACACTGGCATCAGTGTGGGTTCATTATGCTGAGAAGTTTGATACCAAACTTCTCAGTCTTCAGTAAAGCCATCATGGAGCTGTGGAGTTCGTGCTGACAAGCTCCCAGCCTGTATACTCAAAATGGCCTCACTGCACTTACAGTGTCTAAGAATGGTATCAGACACTGAAGGGGCATACTGCTCATGCAGTTATGCCCTTGCCTGTGGTATAGTGCACCCTGCCTTAGGGCTGTAAGGCCTGCCAGAGGGATGACTTACCTATGCCACAGGCAGTGGTATGTAGGCATGGCACCCAGGAATGTGTGCCATGTCGACTTTTTTAGTTTAGCTACACCAAAGCACATAGCCTGCAATGGCAGTGTGTATGTGTGTGGTCCTTTAGGGTGACACAATCCATGCTGCAGCCCTAAGGGACCCTCTCTGGTCACAAGGCCCTTGGTACCTTTTACAATGAACTTAGATGTGGGCCAGAGGTGTGCCAATTGTGAAACCAAAGGTACAGTTTTGGGAACCTGATTAGCAGGGAACGAGGCACACTTTGTCAAAGTGCATCAGAAATCTGGAAAAAAGTGTGGGGCGGTTACTGCAACAGAAACCCACTTCCCTACACAGTACCCAAAACGTTCTTCAAAAGACCGCAGCCAGTGCAGATGAATGTCGGGATTGCCGAATGTCAAGGCAGCACAGCCCTGATTCCACTTCACACCTCCTTAATCCACCACCAGACATTCTGTGCCCCTTTATCTCATTCATGCAGTTTTTCCTTCCTGCTTTCTCCCTTTGTCACTGTTTTTCCATCTTTCTGTCCCTTACCCCCCATTTATGCTTTCCTTAGTCTTGCTCTAGAACAAAGTTTGCTGAGGAACAATAAGTGCCGGTCCCTAAAAAGGAGTGCTGGTGTGCTCTACCTCAAACCACAGGCTCAAATTTCTCCCCAAAATAATTTTAGAAAAAGTGCCACAAAATACTGCATTTTATAACACTTTTTAAAAGAAATTACTGACCACAGTTCATAGATTTAACAACCCTCACCACATTGCCTAGGATATAAGACACATTTTTAATGTTTTTCATACTAAACATTATGAAAAGGTCAGTGGTAATATGGTTGCACATCCAGTCCTGGAAACAGAAAATAAATGCATTCAGGGAACACACAAATTTTGGGAATGGGTTGGGATCAGGGTATGCACTCAGAAAGGTCATTGACAGGAAGGAGTATGTAAATGTCAGGCAGTATATGGTGTTCCAATGTACATAAGTTATTGCTACAGGTGAGAGAGGTGTGTACCTGCCTGGAGGGTACATGGAGTACCCAGCATTTGAGAAGTGGTGCAGAATGATGAAGGTAAGTTAAAAAATATATTCCTCAAATGCTATGTGCCCATGGATGTGGGAGAGAGAGAGATTTTGTTTGTGCGTGTGTGTGTGTGAGAGAGTAAAAATAAGTGTGAGTCAGTGACTGGTGAAGTGAGAGAGACTAAGTGAGTGTGAGTGATGTAACTGATACTAAGTCCTAAAGAGAGCATGAAAGTGAAACTGAAAATGAGTGCGAAAAAGTGGCAGTGGTAATGAGTGAAAGTGAAAGGAAGTGACTGTGACAAAATGCCCCTTTTAATGCGGTCATCCCCATTTTTGGCTGAATTCTATTGCATCGTTTGTAGACTCTGCACACTGGGAAACTGCTGTCCAGTGCACAGTGTATGTGCTCTGACTCCTAGAGCATGAGGAAATTAGCTAATCCCTGATTACACCTATGGCATGGAAAGTTAAAGCTACATATTGTGGTATCTACTGCAGTGCAGTGAAACATGGCTTCGGGATGCCCTGTGAAGCCTGACAGCAGGTGCTTGAACCCTGCTGCACTAACCTTTCCAAATCACCATTTTGACAGGCTGGAAAACCTGACTTTAAATATTAGATAAGTTAGCTCTAAGTACAGATTGCTGCCCACAAGGTAGGGTGCACAATATTTAGCAGAGGAACATGTGTAACTTTAGAAATGGCATTTTCTCCAACTAGGCCCAAAATTGCATTGTCACTGCTCAGGCTGTAACTGGCACCTCAGAAAAGTCAAAGTATAGATCATACACTTTAATATAGAGCCTTTGACCTGTACCAGCTACAGATTCCACTCAAAGGCTTATTTTTATATTTAATCATCATCATCAAATACTTTATTTGATTTAAAATTCTAAAACTATAAAAGTCTAAATACAAATAAAAGCCAGTGAAACATACAGGCCATTTGATAAGAACAGTACATCAGACCATAAGCATAGAGTTCCTTAGTCTGACGGCTCAATTTAAAACACAAACTACGAACCAACAAATCTGGGCACCACTAAGTAGCTGTTAATACAATACAGCAGGCCAGACTTGGGTCAAATTCCTTCCAAGAGAGGTTTTAAAAAACGCAATCTCAATTGTTTATAAATAGGGCAGATCAGTGTAAAAATTGTAGGCCATGAGCTGTTCTGAAGACTAGGACAGAATTGTCAGCATAAAGAAGTGTTGGAACAGGCGGCGCACCCAGCATGGGCATGTCGCAAACCTCTGTGCATTTCCCCTTCTGATCGTACCATACAGAATATTTCAGGTTTAAGTGTAAATCCTGGTCTAAAACCGTACTGTACCTCAGAAAGCATATGGCAATCTTTGGCCCAGATCATTAACCTGGAGAGTATCATTCTCCCTAGAACCCTTTTTTTTTTTTTTTTTTTTTGACGGTTTTGAATAGCGCGAACAAGACCCTTGCGGGTATCAGAGCGCTTTACAGGGCAAATATATCGACATATACATATAAGTACAATGAATTATGTGAATACAATAGTGGTAAATATTAGAGACTAGCACATATTTACAAGAGTGTATAAAAAAGTTCAGGTGAATTTGGCCAAGAGAATCGATTTCACTTCTTTTTTAAAAAAAGCTGCGGACGGATTAAGTCTCGTTTCTAGGGGCAAGGCGTTCCAAATCCTGGGAGCCATTCCTGAGAAGGTACGGTTGTACGTTTTCTTCTTGGAGAAACGTCGTGGTTTAAGTAGAAGATTGTTAGAACTCCTAGTAGATCTGGTACCACCCGATAGTACTAGTTTCTCCGCTAGGTATCTCGGGGTTTTGTGATGCAATGCCTTTTGTGTCATACAGGCGATTTTCAAATGGATTCTGGCCTCAAAAGGTAGCCAGTTGAGGGCCCGAAGGTCAGGGGAAATGTGGCAGTTTCTTTTGGAACCTGTGATGAGTCTAGCGGCTGTATTGATTGAGGCTCTTAGAGGAGCGGTCGTTGATCTGGGCAGGCCGCAGAGAGCAACACTCCCATAGTCCACTCTGGGAATTACTAGAGTTTGAACTGCCTGTTTAAAGTCATTTGCAGATATGAAGGGTTTCAGTTTTCTCAGGGTGTTCATCTGAAAATTTGCTCCGTTAGTTGCAGAGCTGATGTGCTTCTGCATATTTAGCTTGTTGTCCAGGTTATTCCTAGTGATTTAGCGGAATCAATGATGAGAGGTTGACCATCGAGTGCTGTTAGGTGCTTCATCCACTCGCGGATGATGGTTGTTTGGTAGGGGGGAGCGATTAAGAGAAATTCTGTTTTCAGGGTGTTTAGTTTTAAATGATTCTTTGCCAGCCAGGTCTTTGTTTTTTGGAGCGTTGAATTAAGGGACTTGGGGGGATATTCACAAGGACTCATCTCCGATTTATCTCCACCTTAACTCATCAAAAGTGGGGATAGATTTAACACCCCATTCACAAGCGGGTGCAAACTGCAGACATCGCCAGTATTCCCGCGACAACTGCCCCAAAACTTATCTCCACGTTGGACACCAACTAACCCTAATGAGATGCAGAGTAGGCGTACTCGTGCAAAAACACAGGAAAAAACCACAACACCACTTTCACAACGAACTGCCAGATTTGCGATGCGAACCAAAAACAGGCAATAAGCCGCGGTAGCAGCAGGGATTTAACACCTGCCTTTTGATGGTGTTAAGCAGGACGAATACCTGCAGCATGAAAGGGAGCCCAGCCAAGAGCCACATCTGAAGACCCACAGATGCCATGGAGACAATGATCATGTAGCTCCGAGACCCATGAGGGCCACAACACCCACCCCCATCCACCCCAGGCCCACCACCACCCCCAGGACCCGTCCCGCCCCTCCCCCCCAGGAACACCACAGAGGCAGCGTACACAAAGACAGCGGACCCACCTGAAACGCACCTGCCGCCCAGACCCAACACCAGAGGAGGACATTGCCCACTACAGGCCCAAAAGGACAACCATCCCCCTCAACCTGACCCACATCCCCCACCTGCTGACGGTACCAACCCAGCGGACAACCAACATCCCTCTGCAGACAAAGCTGCCGGCTGCGCAGCACATGTCGGCCTCTGGTACAATCCAACCCACAACTGCCAGACTTGGAGGAGTCACACAGCCAGCCCCATCCAAGGTCATCACACCTGTCTCCTGGATGCCAACATCAGCCTGGTACCCCAGCACCTCCACGTCACCCACACTGCACAGGAGCAGCTGGAGACCAAGCAAGGCCCCTACGCCATAGCTGGATTCCCTCACATGTCAGGGCCAATCAACTGCACACATGTACCTCCCGTGCCCCCTGCCGACACTGCACACAACTACCACAACAGAAAGCACACGCATACCATGAATGTGCAGGCAATAGTGGCCCGCCCGGGACTCCTCAACAATGTCGTGGCCAACTCCCCAGGCTGAGTGCATGATTCACACATCTCCCGACAGTCCATTATCACCCAGCGCTCCCAGGATGGCACCCATGGCTATGCAGTGCCCGTTGGTAAGTCCAAAATGAACACACCACACACCTCCAGCCCACAATCATGCAACTCACGACACTGGCAATGGGCACGCAGCACAACTACATACAGCATGACACACAACATGCCAACCGACCAGACACGACAACACGACTCCATTGGGAATCTGGCCTTGCCATGCCCACAACCCAGCCACGGCATGGCACCACAGACACACAATTGCAGGATGTGAGGAGAGGCATGGAGCAGGCATGTGCAAGAGCGGCAAGTGACTAAGGAATGTGAACCTACCCAATGCCAGGTGTGGCGTGGAGGTGCCGGACAGACCACAGAGTGCAAACCACGGAAATGGCCATGTGGAGACCAACTGCTGGTGCATGGAGTGTAGTGGCCAGTCGACACTACCATGTCCCCACAGGCTGTGGGGCAGAACGCGGAAATGTCGCACGTTACGTCCCCCCCTGCATGCGCCTGCGGAGTGGGTTGGACCTGCGTACGCCAGGCCTGCGTAGGGGTGTGAACAAAAAGCCCGTCGCACTGGGCGTGGTTCTCATTCGGAATGGACAACGCGACTGCCAGGGTGGCACCTCTCAGCCCGCCACGAGTCCTGCGCCGAGCGGGGCAGGGCCTGCGTCTCTGTGCGCCTGCTGCACCCCGGGCCGCTGGTCCCCAGACCCGTCATGCCTGCCCCAGCGCACCAACGAGGCTCCGCTCAGCTGCCTACACCGGCGTGTGTCAAAGAGGGCCCACCACATGCCGGTACAAGCTCCAAGCACCAGTCCCGCGACCTCTGCAGCCTCCGCAGACCATCGCTGGCCCCCCGACGCTGGCCCACATTACACCTTTCTCATTTACATACTCCACCGGCGTCCTCATCGGCCCAGTAGGTCCCACATGTGGAACTGTGTCCTGAGTCCTAAATGGCAGTGACCCCAAGTCCGTGGCAGCGGCCACAGCACCAGACTCCCTTCGATCAGTGAGGCATAATTCCATATCACAGGCCTGCGACACGTGGTGCCACTAACCCTGTGCAATGCAAGCCGGCGACACGTGGTGCCACTAACCCTGTGCAACGAAAGCCGGCGACACGTGGTGCCACTAACCCCGTGCACGTGGATGAGGGGTCAGGCCTACACTGTGCTCCAGTAGGTCCCACATATGGAACTGTGTCCTGAGTCTTGAATGGCAGAGTCCACACCAGTGAACGCATGGAGAGGAGTAAGAGGAAGATGCGGCTCAGTCCGGACGAAAGCCGGATCAGAGTCACGGAGGTGATCGAACACTATCAACAACTGACCTGGTGCCATCAACCCTGTTCACCGCAAGTCCGCGTCCCGTGGTGCCACTGAACCTGAACTACGCAGGCCGGTGGGACCATCCAACCAATGCCAGCGACACTTGCTGAATGGCCCCTGCTGACTGCTGCTTCAGGCCTACACTGCGGTCCAGTAGGTCACACATGTGGAACTGTGTCTTGGGTAAGATGTGGAGGAGTCCACACCATTGGACACGCCTCATCGCAGGCAGCATCCCCTGACAGCACTGGTGCCACTAACTCTGTGCGCAATGAGTCATGGGCACTATCTGGTTGGACCTTGGTGGCGTCTGAGTCCATGGCCTGGTGGTTTTCTGCATCTTCATCTGGCTGGACCAGACTTGGTGTCCGACATGTGTCTGTTCCATTCATCTCCACCATAGTGACTGTTTCAGCGTGGTTCTGCCCTCTGCATCATGCCCTGGGGGTACACCTTCCACTGTCCACCGAGACACTCAGCGACAAGCCCCTTTGTCATCTACGGAAACCTGCTCTGCACTCGTGACCCTGCCCCAGTGCCCCGCAAGTCAGCGGCCCGTGGCGGTAGGCCCGTGCAGGACGCTGTGCACCCGGGCCACTAACTCTGTGCAACACAAGTCATGGGGCCTTTATGGTTGAATGGTTGTGTCCTTTACGATGTACACTGTTGTCGATTTCTGACTGCACCAGGCAGCCCTTGCCGGCTGGTGTGCACACACCCCACACACATCCAACACAGGTGTCACTCGATATGTGTGCCTGCTAATAAATGTGGCCGGGCGCACGTGCCCGTAGTCATTCACACCATCTGAGCAAGTGTGTCCGTGTGGTCATTGTGTCAGCAGGATAGGCATGGGCCCTGCAACAACACAGTGTGCTGTCTTCAGCGGACGATGCCATGTCACCTCAGCGTTGGCAGTGACCTTGGACATGTAGCTTCGACCCCCCCGCTGCATGCACAAGCGGCGTGTGCTGGTCCGGCGTACGTCAGGTCAGCGCAGGGGTGTGCTGATTCGGCAGGGGAAGCAGGGCGTGGCTCGGACCTGGCATTGGGCAGGATGTGCGGTAAGTGTGTCTCTGTGTTGGGGTGTTGTCGCCACCAGGGCCACAGTAGTCGATGTTGCAATGTAGCATGCACCAGGAGGGCGGGCCCGCACGGATGGGGAAATGTAGGAGCGCAAGACCGCTCGGGGTCTTGGCACATGCATGCCAAGTGTTATGTGTATCAGTCCTGCGGCTGCATGAGTCAGTTGCCTAGCCTCATTCGCAGCGCGATCTCATCCAGCCATGGACCCTACACTTGTGTCCGCCCTGTCAGGACCATTGGCCTACACTGACGTGGCTGCACACCTTCAAAGGCCAGCGTCAC
Organism: Calotriton arnoldi; assembly: GCA_963921515.1. Classification (NCBI taxonomy): domain Eukaryota; kingdom Metazoa; phylum Chordata; class Amphibia; order Caudata; family Salamandridae; genus Calotriton; species Calotriton arnoldi. The sequence goes on along the minus strand of CAWUFW010002531.1, from coordinate 1,141,032 downwards.
GGTGTTGTTGGCATGCCGCTGGACATGCACGGACAGGCATTACAATGGTGTGCCGTAGGAGTGCGCGTGATACAACCGCGCAGCGCACACAGGTGTGGGGGCTCGTCGGAGGGTGGAGCAGCAGTGAGGCAACATAACACACAGTGAGGCCTCTCATGTGCCACGTGCTGGGCATATCATCCATGATTCCCAGGGTCGTAGATATCCCACCACACCCACGACAGGTCTCTGTACATCTCCTGAATGCATGCAGATGGTGAAGTTACTGTAGGGATGAAGGGTCCTTTGTCTGTACTATCAGGCGGTGGCACATCTGCAGCTCCGAGCTGGGACTTGCATGTGGCCAGCACCCCCTGACAGATACAATAGCATTTACTTGCGACTCCCACACTACGCACTGTCCGACGTGAGGCCAACGTGTACACATCCCACACGCAGAAGTCCTTGGTCGTAGTTAGCGTGCGTGAGATGGCCTTCACACGTACTCGCACCCCACCCCAGGCCTGCACCCGTTGCACACAGACACTGCTCATTGCTCCGAGCTGTGCCATTTCATCCACAGGACTGGCACAGGGCAAGCCAGTGCTGCTTCAAGCAGAGCCACTGACGCAATGGCAGACCATCCCGGACACATGCTCGACTCCAGTCACGTGGATCTGTACCGTGCACGTCTGCTGCATGTACTGGGGGCACTGCCGTTGGCAGTGCTGCGGATCAGTCACCGGCTGAGCTTCCGCCTTGCGAACGTCACATGCGTTCAGCCTGTGTTGCATTGTCGCTCGTGCATATTCGAGTGGACCATGGATGTCTGCCTCTCCAACGTGACTGTAGCTGACCTGGATTTCGACGTGTGTGTGCACCCCCTGTTGGCCCACAACAAGGAGTGTCACGGTGATGCCCGTTTATGGCATGCATGGATGTTTGGCATGCATGCTGGCAACTGGACCTGGGAGATTGCACGAGTCGTCATGTGCAGTGAGCACATTGAGCCGCTACCCGATTGGGCTTTGGTGCACATTGGGGCCAGGGGTTGGAGTCAGCACATCTGTCCGGGTCAGCTGATGGATTACGTCGACGACATGTCAGATGTGGTGGACAACGATCTCTCATTGGAGATGTTGGCCTACGCTGCTGCACTCGCATTCATGGACGAGTGACAAGGTATCTGCAGCCACAACTGGATGTGACCCATTGCACGTGTCCCGACGCCTGGTTGCATGTTGGGAATCTGGTCACATGTCCCAAGATGACAGTGGACATGGCTGCATTGGCCTGGACTCCTGATCCATGCGCGGACAACCAACGCGGGTTGGCACTGACTTGTGTTGGTGATGGACTCCCCAGGGGTGGACATGGGCGCTTTCCTACGTTCCTCATTCAGACATGCTGCTGCATTGGTCTGCATATCGTGGCACTTCTCTTGGCCGTACTGACACGCATTTGTTGATAAAGTTTCCGCACTTTCACTTGTCTCCAACTGTGTTGTGTCTTGATTTGTATGCCAATGTGTGTGTCACGGACTCTCTGGCTCCCTGCCATACATGCATTGCTACCCCATCAGGGCTGTGGGTTTGTACTTGTGCATTATCATGTCCCTGTTTCGTGCTTTGCCAGATGCGTATGGCCGTTTACCGGCCACAAGCGGGTGCACTTGTGTCCTGTGTTCGGTTGTGCAAATGTTGCTGTTTGTACCACATTGTGTTCGATGTTGGGGTGCTCTGCTTCCTATGTGTGTGTGCTGCATTGTGTGTGAGATGTCCCTTCAGCTCTGATTTGGCTCACCCTTCTCCCTTTCAGGCAGTGTGGTTTTCACTTCTGTGCTTGTTCAGTGGTGTGATATTGCCAGGTTGTGTGACTTGTGCTCTTGGTTGGTGTTGTTACTCTTGGGCATGGTTTGTCTGCAGTTGTGCTGTGCTTAATTGTGCATGTGTGCCATTGTGCCCATCTCCCCCGTCCCCCCAGTCCCTGATCGTTCCTCTCCCTGTTGCTGTTGTGTCTGTTGTTTTGGGCAGTTTCCGGTCCCCGAGTCCTGCCACCATCTCCAGACTGATGTGGTGGACACCATTTACTCCATGTCATCCAGCTCCTGGTGTGGCGCTGGACTCCCACCTCCGGTGTGCATTGCTGCCTTCTTGTTGTTGGCGTGTTTCTGCTTATTTGTGCGTTTCGCATCATTCCGTCTGTTCTGGTTTTCTACCATTGTCCTCCTCCGCTCTCCGGCTGCATTCACCTTGTCCACAATGGTCTGCCATGTACAATGTTTTGTTGCCAATGGGGCTTGTGGGGTTGTATACTGGCTCCGGTTGCCTCCATTGTGCTTGGCTGTTTTCTGTTTGGTTTGTCTTTCTTTTTCAGGCTTTTGTTGTGCTTATTCCAGGCTGCTGTGTGTGTGTCGCGGGCCTGGAGGTGCTTATCGCTGCTTTCCTCATCGCGAATGGGCTCATCGCACGTTTTGTTGTGTTGTGGTTTGTGTTTTTATCTCCATCGAGGTGGTTGTATCGCGGACATTGGCCGCGTTTTCGGCGGATTATCGCATGGTACCGCCGTGTTGTGAATTCCACGTTGACATGGGGTTATTTTCCTGCGATAGGCTGTGATGTGTAAAGTTGCGTTAACATTTTTTGGAGATGTTTAGCACACGTTCTTGTGAATATCCCCCTTGATGTCTTCAAGTGAGTGGACCTTAATGTAGAGTTGTGTGTTGTCGGCGTACATGTGATATTGGATATTTGAGGAGTTGAGAAGCTCAGTGAGTGGTTCCATAAACAGATTGAAGAGTGTCGGGGAGAGGGAGGATCCCTGGGGTACTCCCAAAGTGACTGGGGAGGGGTTAGATAAAGATTGGTTGATCTTGAATCTTTGTGTTCTGTTTTGGAGGAAGGAAGTGAACCAGTTTAACACTGTACCAGATAGTCCCATTTTATGTTTCAAGAGGTCTAGTAAGTTGTCGTGTTTGACTGTATCGAAGGCTGAGGATAAGTCAAGCAGGATTAGCAAACAGGCTTTGTTTTGATCCAATATTTGTAATGCTTCATCTATTATGTGGGTCATGGCTGATTCTGTACTGTGCCCTGATCGAAAGCCTGATTGGAATTGATCGAGCAGGTTGAAGTGGTCTATGTGGCTACTAAGCTGCGTGTGGACACATTTTTCTAGTAGTTTGGCCAGGGTCGAGATGTTGGAAATTGGGCGATAGTTATTCAGGTCGGACGGGTCCGCCGATGGTTTCTTTAAGATGGGGGATACCTGACCAGCTTTGAGGATGTCTGGGATGGTTCCTTGCAGAAGAGAGGTATTTATAATCCTAGTCCATAGGGGCACTACCAGTGGAGTGAAGGTTTTTAAGTGGGTTGCTGGGAGCGGGTCTGTGAAGTGATTGGAGGGATTCAGAGCCGTGAGCGTTTTTAAGATAGTTTCTTCGCTGTAGAAGCTGAAGGTGGTCCAGGAGGTGTTGTTCTTGAGGTCGAGCTTTGTAGAGCAGTTAATCGGGGTCCCTGGTGTGGTCAGTGAGGGGTTCATGTGTGGGTCGGTATGGGATAATAGATCGTTAAGTAGGTCTGTCTTTAAGTTTTCAGTCTTTGTTGTGAAAAAGGAGGCAAGCTCCTCGCAATTGGGGAGTGTTTCAGGATTAGCTTGAGGGGAGTGGGAGACACCCTTAGATTGAGCTTTGATTATTTTCGAATAGTCTTTTGGGATGATTCTTGGCTTGGTCTAATTGTTTACATATGAAGTCAGCTTTTGATTGTCTAATCTTTCTGTAATAGGAATTTCTCGTGCTTCTTAGTAATTTGAGGTGGGCAGCGGATGGAGCGACTCTCCATTGTCTTTCAATTGCTCTTAGTGATCTTCTGTCTTCGTTTAGCCTACCATCATACCAGGGGTTTGAGTCTTTTGTGGTGACTCTTTTCAGTTGTAGGGGAGCTAAGTTGTCTAGTACCCTGTTCATAGAGTGAAAGTAGTGATTGGTCAGAACATGTACATCTTTTAATCCATCCGGTGGGGGCGTGAAGATGTGACTAGTGGTTGCGAGTGAGGCAGGATTGACGTTTTCTAGGTTCCTCTTCCAGATTTTCGTTCTCGTAGGTTGGACAGAGAGTAGTTTGACTACCACATAGATATGGAAGGTGATTATGTGATGGTCGGACCAGTCGCAAGGGAGGATCGATTCCAGCTGGGTAGAGTCTGCTTTGGAAATTACTATATCGAGGGTTGAGCCTTTTTCGTGGGTGGGGCTGTCACAGATTTGGGGCAAGTTAAGGTCGGACAGGAAAGCTTTGAGGCTATTGACCTCTGGGTCGTCAGGATCGTTCCAGTGGAGGTTGAAGTCCCCCAGGAAGATCTGAGTATTCTGTTGTCCGACATTTGTGGCTAGGATATCCATTACGGGTTCGATGAAGATGGGGTTGTTACCAGGAGGATGGTAGAATGAATGTAGTGAGCATATTGGCTTGTTATTGCTCGTGATGTCTAGGCAAAGGTATTCACAGGAGGAGAGCGCCAGGGAGTTGGAGCGGTTCACAGAGAGGTTGTTCCTATGGATGCAGGCAATACCACCCACTGGCCTATCAGGTCTATCTAGTCTTGTGATGTAATAGTTTGAGGGAACTAGTATGTCTAAGATGGGCATGGATGATTCGTTTAGCCAAGTTTCCGTTAAAATTATAAGGTTGGGTTCATTGGTTATTATGATGTCAGCTATATCAGCGGCATGACGTGCTGCCGATCTACAATTTAGTAGGATACATTTTAGCTGGGCCTTGGTGGGAGTAGTGTTGTGGTTGTGAAAGATGGGTACTCTCTTGAGGTTATTTTCAACAATACCTCTGGGGGTGTGTCTTGAAACTCTAGAGGCATTGGAATGGATGGGTTGGATTAAGGACAGTTTCTGCGTGTTATCCGTGTGTGCAGGTTCAGGGGGTGGCGAAGGGAGCTCGTATGAGTGAAGTAGGGAAGTAAGATCTTTCGGTGATAGGGGGATTTTTTTCCTGATCGGACGTGATGAAGCATTGGGGTAAGGTACTGTTTTCCATCTGGGGGACAACTGAGGCAGGGGGCTAGTGCATGGCCGATGAGTGAGTTTTGCTTGTGGCTTGTGTTGTTGCAGGATCAGGTCATGAAGGGTTTGGATGTCCTCTTTGATTTGTTGTAGGGATAGTAGTATCTCATTCGGTCTGTGGTCAGATGTAGGGGCTATCGTATTGATAGCCTGGACTGTGGCTAGGTGAAGAGGGGTTATTGCTTGTGTGGGGTCCTGGGGCGTGTCGTGGGCTGGTTCAACGTATGGTTGTTTTTCAATGTGATAGTCCGTGGAGGGAGGGGTGGAGAGGGGACGTGAAGGGGTATTGATGTGTACTTTAGGAGGATCTGATTCGTTGTATGGCAATATTTCAGAGTGGTAGTCACTGGAAAGGGAGGGAGTAGCGAGGGGACGGGAGGGGGTATTAATGTGAGCTGTAGGAAGAGGGACGGTGAGATTCATAGTGCAGGGAGAGGGAGAAGGTGGGACTGCGGACTGATCGGGGGTAGGTGTGGAAGGAGAGATTGGAGCAGAATCTGCAGTGGAGTTACTGGGGATGGAGAGGGAGGTGGGGAGGGGTGTGCTATATAAAGGGTGGGTGAAGGTGTGGTTGAGGAGATGGGGAGTGGTAGTGGAGGGCGAGGGGGTGTATGGGAAGGCTGCAGGTGAGGTGATGCGAGTGTGAGGCGAGGTGGGTATAGTAGAAATTATGGTGGTGCTGGGGGCGGAGTAGGGATTATGGAGATGTAAGTCATTTAATGGGGTGTCGGTTAAGCATGGGGTGGGTGTATTTGCACTATGGGATACCGAGGGAGAATGTCTAGATGGGGAGTCAGGTAGGGAGTCAGTCAGAGCGCTGGAAGAGTGGTTTGTTGGTGAGGTGGGATAAGGTCTTGCAACCTTCGCTTTGATGATCTGGAAGATGTTATCCAGTATATTAAGGTTATGGTCTGATGCCTGCATGAGGATGATCCCATTATGATAGATGGTAATTGTAGCAGTCGCTTTGTAGAACGGGGAGGGAATGATGCATAATGTAAGACCGTGTGCAGTTTTTTTAGTGGATGCAATCGCGAATAAGGCGAGAAAGGCTTTCCGCCATTGTGCTCTTCTTTTGGTGTAGAGGATAATGTCGTTCGTTATGTGCCCTGTGTTATTTGAGAAGTACGGGTCAGAGATTGGGGTTTCTGGGTGAGATTTTAATAGATTATGTTTAAAGCCTTTGGCCGCCTTTTTTGAGAGGCAAGGGGGGTATTTGATGGAGTAGGTGTGCAGGCCCATGGGCTCCATAGTGTGGGTTTGGTTTGTTATGGAGGGGGGGTGGGAGGGTCAAAGAGTGGAAGAGGTAGTATGAGAGTAGATATATTTGAAGACTTATTTATTTATTTATTTTTGGGATGGGGTGTGAAGGTCAGAGAGTATGAGAGGTAGTAGGCCTCCCTGTTTGTTACAGATGCCGGCTCCTTGGGATAAGTCCTCTCACCATTACCCTTAGTGGGTCCCCTAGTGGTAGGTGGTCCTTACTATTTATAGGGGAGGGATTAAACTAGCTTCCTATGTCTCTTTCTAAATAATGACCTGGGATCCTTTAGTCATAAATCATAGTGGTTGCTATTATTTATAAGAAGTAACATCACTGAATTAGTGGGTTAGGGTGTCTAGGGATGAAATCAATGGGCATGCTCAGGTGTGATTGCCTAATGTATCAGTCGTTCCAAGATGGCTGCTTGTTTATCCGGTGGTGGAACAGATCTGGGGGTTGGTCCTATCACTCTTTCCATGCATCAAACCTATCTGGGTATAGTCCTCTGTCCGTTTCTATGTGGGGAGATAACCGTGCTTGGTCCTTTGTTTCTGTTTGGTAGCGTGCTGTGTCTATTAGTCCTATGTCTTTGTCCATGTGGTGGTGTGAGGTGAGTAGTCCTTTTCTTATTTAACCCATAACGCCTGCCATTTTGAGGGAAATTGCTGGAAGTTAATCCGTTACCACTGAATCTATCAATGAGATAGGACTGTAACACCGAGGGTCAATTCTATAGCCCTTTTTGAAGACGGGAACTATTACTGACTTGGACCATGAAGGTAGAAGTCTGTATCTAAGGACCACATTAATGTTGATGGTAAGCAGGGTGAGACAACAAATAAAAATTGGACTTAAATAAGCCCAGAAAGACCCCATTAGGGCCGGGGGCTTTATTAGTAGGAAGTGTGAGGACAGCATTTCCGACTTTTTCCCAGGCGAATGTAAGAGAGAATCCACAGTCCGATGTCAGAACAGAGTAAGACACAGAATCACTAGTGGCAGGACATGGTGTATCATAGATACCCTCAAAATGTCTAACCCATGTGTCAGGTGAAATATGCTTTCTTAGTATATTCCCTTTTTTGGATTGAAAAGTGGGCAGTTCACAATCTTCCAGAATTTGGAACTGTTCCTACAACTACTGGAGGCAATGAAGTCCTGCCAGAGCCTCCTGCTTCAGAAAAGACTTCCTGTGTCACACAGCTAATTTGTATTAAGTTCTAAGAGAAACAACTTTAGATCTGTTTCTCGGGGTGTCTTTAAGTGGCTCTAAGAGGTCACAATAAGCCTTATTACAAGAGTGATCAAACCATCTAGCAGGAGTGTGCATAGGTTGCCTAGTGGATATAACTAAAGACCTCACGTTGTTGCTTATAGTGTCAAAAGAATTATGTAACACCTCATCAGGGAGCTTGTCGACAAGACACGCTGTGAAAGCATCCAGGCATGTTCTGAATAAACTAAGATAAAATGAATCAGAATTAATGCCCTTCCATCTAAGGTGTATGTGGGAACGCGCAGTTTGTTCTACGCGTACTTACGTTGAGTATTGCTAAAGATTGTTCATGTTTCATGGCTGCACATCTATATGGTGGTGTGTACTATTCGTTGTTCCTTGTTTTCTCCATTATCGTTTTGTTTTTCATGCGGCTTTCAGCAATATGTGTAAGAAGTGACTGTCCTTCAAAAATGTGAGTAAGGATCGCTTGCCGGTCTGTGTAGAGTATTAGCTCCCCCCCCTTCCCCTCCGAAATGTGGCTCTAGTTGCGCCTCTGTGTCCTTGTGTAACGCAACTGGTGCTCATGTAAAGCGCTCTGATACCCGAAACCTTCGGGTGAAGTTCGCGCTACATAAGACTCTGAAAGAAAAAAAAAACTCCTGCCAATTTTCAAAGTAGTTGATTTGCAAGAAGATGCGTGCTACATTATAGATTAAAACACTGCGGGCATTTTTCGGTAACACGCGTTGATTCAGTTGGTGATGGGACATGTGAGTGGCATCATGTTAGTGGATGTTTAACATTTATGATATTTATTCCAGTATTTATTTTCTTTTTAGTGATTTAAACGGGTGTCCATTTTTGGAATTTTCTTTTCTAACTATGCAGATTCTCCTGCATGAATTGGATGCAATTGGATTGGAACTACAGAAGCAACATCCACCCTGTCTGTCGGACATCGTCTTGGAACAGATTACCATACTTTTGGAGCTTTCGGTTTTTAATGATCTCAGTTGTTGAATTTGGTAAGCCTCTATGTGTTGTTTTCATGGGAAGCTCTCGTTACAAGATGATATTAGAGTTTCTTCATTACTGGGGAGTGCTTTCTTTTATGTTTGCCTTGTTTTTGCTGACCTTGATGTTGTTCTGTTCCCTGAGTATAACTTTATTGGTGGAATTGGCTACACTGTATGCTGGACAATCATCTGTCTCATACTTTCTGGGATTAAGTTTTGTTTTGAAGTATATATTGTATTGTATATGACATTTATAGAGCACAGCAAACACCCTACGGGTACCCAGGCGCTATGGTACAAGACGCAACCCATCAGAACGTGAAATAGGGAGAAACCGATTGGTCAGCACTTAAAGACAGGAGATCATTTTCTAGGGAACAGCCATGTTTTAATCCGTTTCCTAAACAGAGACAAGGTGTTGCATTGTCTAACTTCCAGTGGTAGCTCATTCCATAGCCTCGCAGCAGCGAGGCTAAAAGCCCTCCCTCCTGTTCTAACCTTATTGAATCTGGAAACCCTTGCTAGACAAGCAGAAGAAGGGCGGAGTCTCCGAGTAGGAGTGTACCAGACCAACTTCTGTAGAGGCTTAGGGCCAGATCCATGCAAAGCCCTGAACACTACACAAAGAGACTTGAAGTGTATTCTTTGCAGCACTGGCAGCCAGTGTAACTTGGCTAAACACAATGAGGCAGAAGAATCTCGTGATCTGGACAGCACCAATTTTGCCGCCGCATTTTGGACGCGTTGCAAACGCTGAACCAAATACTTAGGTGACTCCAACAGTAGGGCATTACAGTAATCAAGTCTGCTTAAGATAACGCCTCGTACTATTAATGCTTTGACCGAGTTAGGAAACAGCGGGAGGATCTTTCTCAGAGCCCTGATCAAACCAAAGCAACATCCCACCGTTTTATTCACTTGCGACTCCAAGGACAGGTTGGCGCTAAATGTAACTCCCAAATTCGCGCCGTTTTGGTCGGAGCCAGAGGAGTGGAAGTTGCAAGGGGCCAGAAGTTATGAGGGAGGGGGGCAAGAACCTTCCCACCTGTACAGTATAGAATTTCGGTCTTATCCGAATTAAATTGAAGAAAGTTGTTCCGCAGCCACTGTGCAGTATCAAGAAACAAGCGTGAAAGATCTCCAGGGTGTTAGGCTGGGTTCCATCCAAGGATAAGATAATCTGAGTGTCATCATCATAGTTGACTAATTGCACATTATGAGCCCGAATTATATCAATCAGTGGGCTCAGATATATGTTAAACAAAATCGGGCTGATGGCAGACCCTTGAGGAACACCATGCCAGATGTTGGAAAAGGCAGATTGAAACGGGGGAAGAGCTACTGCCTGACCCCTACCGGTAAGATAGGAACTAAACCAGTCCAGGGCAGTACCCACTATTCCTACCTCCTCTAGGCGGGTCAGCAAAATGCCATGGTTAACCGTGTCGAAAGCGGCAGACAGGTCAAGCAAAATAAGTATTGCCGATTGTCCCCTGTATGCCAATAGACGGAGGTCATCCATCACGGTTACCAGAGCAGTCTCTGTCCCATGTTACGGGCGGAATCCAAATTGTACATCCGCCAACTTGTTGTTAAGTTCTAGGAACTGTGACAGAGATTTGCTGACCAGCCGTTCAAGGATCTTCACTGGGTAAGGTAGGAGAGAAATGGGCCGATAGCTTCCCGGACAGGTTGGGTCAAGAGTGGCCTTCTTCAAAAGTGGCATAATCACAGCCTGTTTCCAACCGGATGGTACAATCCCACTGGATAGTGATTGATTGCAGATCTGCCGGAGTCTAGCAAAAAGTTCTGAGGCAAATTTTTTCCAGATTTTATGTGGAAGGGGATCCAACAGGGAGCCCGAAGAGACACCCAAGGCAATCCTACAGAATTCTTCCTCCAAGGGAAGCTCAAAATGATCCAAAAGACTCGTATTAGCAATCCCTACGCCAGGCTGGTTTTCTGCGAAAGATACCTTATCTATGCCAGTGGTCGAGACTGCCGCCCCAGTGTTCATAACTTCTTCCCCTACTGATAAATTATTTTTTAGACCTTTAATGATAGTGCTAATTCTTTCTTCGAAAAAGGTCGCTAAAGTGTCACATAGATCTTGGGTAGGCTGAGTTATATTTTGTATACACTTCGGATTAGTAATGTCATCAACTATCTTAAAAATACATTTGGATTTATTTGGCGAGTTCATAATGATCTCTGCAAAGTACTCTGCTTTAGTGGAGAAGATTTCTTTTTTATATATAGCTAAGGCCAATTTCCATGCAATCTTGTCCTCGTCTGCATAAAACTTTCTCCATTTTCTTTCAGCCTGTTTGCATTTCATTTTCAGTGTTTTTAGTTTATCATTAAACCATCTGGCCGAGGGTCTACCACTTTTCTTTCGATCTTTCAGAGGGGCAATTTGATTGACTGTTATCATAATTTGATTATAAAAGTCCACATAGTTCTCCTCTACTGATCTGGAAATATCGAAGTTCCCTTTGGTAGCAAACGTTGGTAAATGCATTACTTTTCCCAGAATACCCTTCCAATCTCTACTCGAGAAACTTCTAGCTTCCCTGGTAGCTGGAGCTCCTTTACTGGGGATAAATGTCAAAAATGTGACCAAATGATGATCGGTCCAATCCACTGGGAGTACCTTCACCTGCCGGTGACCCTTTCCTCACTAAAGATTAGGTCAAGTGTGTGCCCCCCTAAATGTGTAGGTCCTGTCACCCTTTGTGATAGGCTTAAACTTTCACAGGATTGAAAGAGGTTGTTATATCCTGTGTCTAGGGTTCCGTTTGGCCATAAGTTAAGGTCTCCTACAATGATCAATCTGGAGTGGGTAAGGGCCATGTTATTGACAACGTCAATCAATGCCTGTAATTGAAATGGACAGACTGCGCCTGGAGGTCTATAACAGACTATACCATCCAATAGATGTCCTCTGGGGTCCTTTAAAGAGAACCCCAAGAGCTCAAACCCTTCCATTGTATCAATATCCATGGGGACAAAGTCCCACTTGTCTTTAAACATAACGCCCACCCCGCCGCCTCTACCTGTGGCTCTTGGCTTGTGAAATATCTTATAGCCAGGAGGACATGCCAATCCTAGCTCGAGAGCAGAGTCAGGATGTGTCCATGTTTCGCTCATGAATAGAGCATCTAACTGATGTACTTCGGCAATTAATTGAATCTCTAAAGAATGTTTAGGGAGAGACCTGACATTTAGTAGACCGCAGACTAAGGCCTCCCTTTTAATAAAATCAGATTTTGGGCTGGCGGTTTCCTCAAATCTAGGCAAGTCTACCTCACAAACACTGGCCTCGTCTATCTCCAGCAGTGACTCACTGGAATAACAGATTTTCCTCGTGTCACGGGCAGCATTTGATTGTTGCAGAATATTCATTATTTTATATTATATTTCCTCTATATATTGCTCATTACTGTAGATAGTAATTAGCCCAAATGTCATCTATTGGTACATCCTTTTTACCGTCTCCTTCTTTCTTTTTTTGTATTCTCCCCCATCTTTCTTGTATAGTGTATCTTTCTTGTATCGTTTTTTGCCATTTTGCTTTTTTGGTCTTGTCTATTTTGGGTTTGCCATTTTTTGAACATTAGCACTTATAGGGGCATATATACAAGCCCCTATCGCCACCACAACGTCACTTTTTAAGATCTAATGGTGGTGATTGGGGCATTGCCTTATTTACAAGGCTGCGTTAAGCTACTTGACGTGGCTTAACGCTGCCTTGTAAATAAGGCCCCCTTTCACGCTATGCTTAGCGTGAAAGGGGTGGGCAGTGGGTGTTGTGGTGGGCGAAGGTCACCCTTCCTGTACATAAACAATCTTTTAAAAAATGCCATTCTGGGACTTCCATGTGTGCTGCATTAAGCAGCACACATAGAAGTGACAAAATGGCATTTAAAGATTGTTTATGTACAGGAAGGTCCCCCTTCCTGTACATAAACAATCTTTTGCCTGCACGCAGACACCCTTGCACTATGGTGCAAGAGTGCCTGCGTTGGCGCTACACTGCCAAGTGGGAAACGTCATTTAACCCGCATTTTTTACTCCGCATGGCTTTACCTCGCATTTTTTACTCTGCAATAACTTTTACAACGCAGGGCTTTACACTGCAAAACTGTTACAACGCATTTCCCAAAGTAACGCCCCCCTGGAGTTAGAATAGTAATTGCGTTGGAATGGGGAATGCATTGTAACAAATTGCGTTGTAAAAGATTTTGCGGAGTAAAAACTGTGGGGTAAAAGCATGCGGGGTAAATGCATGCGGGGTAACATCACATAACCTGCTAAGTGTAGCGCCAGTGCAGGGGGAAATGCAGGGCTGCACCAAATCGTTGTAATTATGGTGCAGCCTTGCGTTTCTGAATTGGCGGAGTGAGGCGTTAAGCCATGACGGCTAACGCCTTACTCCGCCATTTCCTTGAACATATATCCCATGGTTTCTTCTTTGTGTTTTTTCTACCACTATCTCTTTACCCCTGAAGAAGCGGAGATTCCGCAAAACATGTGTTGGCTACTTTAGTGCTATGACTACCAACTAATCTTGTGTTATGGTTACTTCAGTACTATAAGTATTTGGATCTTTAAAATGTAACGACTTTGTTATTCAAAATACTCAAATTTTGTATAACCTTTTAGTAATAATTTTGAGTGCAGTTGCTATTGATTTTTATTTGTCAATTGATGCTTGACATATTGTCATGATACTGTTTGCATGTATTAATAACAAAATACAGTAATATCAGACCAATAACTTTTCTCTGTGGTTTATGTATTTCTATTGTAAACTCTTATGTTAACTCCCCACAACCCTGATTATATTCAACTAGCCCTTCCATCATTAGTCTACGACCCTAGTCATGGAAGATCACCAGTCCAGGGGAGGGGTTGGGATGGATGCTTTGTTGTGCACCTAAGTTGAATAGGCTGTCAGGGGGTTGTGATCGATCTGTGTATCCCAGAGCACCTTCTAACAAAGCAAGAAATGCATCAAAATTGGAAACAAAAATAACATCTGTGAGAAATTAGGATGTTGGTTGACAGGGGTGTGAGCCCTGGTCAAGCAACAACTACAGTCCTTGTCAGGGGGAGGCACAAGCCAATCCTAAATTAATCTGTGCTCAACCCTCTGGTAGCTTGGCACAGAGCAGTCAGCCTCAACTTAGAGGCAGTGCTTTAAGTATTTGTGCAACACTCCAAACAGTAATCAACTGAAAAACACCACACAAAAAGGATCCCAAGTTAGAGAAGTAGAGCTATTTTTGATAAATAGAACAAGCCCAAAATGACAAAAATTCAGTAAGTAGTATTGGAGATATGCAATTTTAAAGATTTCTGTGTATATAGCGCCAAAAAGCACAAAGCTCCAGCTGTGGATACCTGGTTGCACCAGACTGGGACAAAGTTACAAGTTCAGACTAACCACGATGAAGCAAGGGACGGCCACAGGGACCCAGTTAGGCCCACTGAACCGAGTGCCTTAAATCCTGGCTTGCAGAGCATTGCGAGGATCCATGTCGAAGGTGCATCGCGCAGCTGAAGCGATATGTTGGTTACGAAATGCAGCGAGGCTGCGTTGCGATGTCCTGCACCATCGTCAAAGATCCCATCAACGTGGGTTTGCAATGAGAAGTCCGGCATTGAGGATGCGTTGTGTAGTTATGACGATGCGTCGGTTCCGTGGAGCTGCGAGGCTGCGATGTGGAGTCCAGTGTTGTTGTCGAGGCTGCTGTTGATGAGGGATATCAAGACCTGAGCCAAGGGTGCATCGCACACCTGTGGTTTTGAAGGATGTTGTGGGCTGCGATGGCGATGCTGGTCTTTGCGACGGATCCAATCCACACAGCAGTGGAGGTGCGGCGGTTCTGCTTGGGTTTGTGCCATGCAGAAGAGGAGATGCGTCAGTTCAGCTGGATCCACAGAGGCTAACAAACACATGAGGCTTACTTCCAAAGGTCCAGGACTGGGGTGATATCACTTGGCAGGGTAGACTCACAGTTGGCAGAGTCTAATGAATGTGCAAGTTTGTTGGAAGCCTGTTGTGTCTCTGAGGCTTCAGATCAGGAGGCCAGCCTACTACCCCCTGGAGTCACTCTGGGTTCAAGAGATGCAGGTCCAGTCCTTTCCACCCAGGCAAGTGGGCAGCAGGTCAGCACAGCAGGGCAGTAGTTCCTTCAGAGCAGCAGTACAGCAGAGTGGCAGCCCTTTCAGCAGCACAGCAGTCCTTTTTCCTGGCAGAGTATCCACAGGTACAGAAATATACTGATGTGATGGTACCTGAGTTCCAGTATATCTAGCCAGTTGTACCTTTGAAGAGCAGAGAAGCTTCTAGAGGCAGGCTTTTGAAGTGCACAGGTGACCTGACTTCCTGGCTCCAGGCTAGCTACAGGAGGTGTGCAGCTCTTTGTATGGAGACAGGACACAGCCTATTCAAGTGTAAGTAGGACTGGGCCCAGCTCCTCCTTTCCATCCTGCCAGTGATGGCCAATCAAGTCACACCTAAGCTTTCCCTTGGGTGTGGCTGTGTAGGAGGAATACACAAAGCCCAGGTAACAGCTACACCCAGTCATGTGAACCAGAGACAGGCTGCAGGCACCACATGGCTAAGGTAGGAAAATGCCAACTTTCTAAAAGTAATAACCTAAAGAAGGCTTGGGTCCACTGGCAGGAGACAATAGACATTCAGCTTTTTTTAAACTTGTTCATTCTCCGCCCACGTGTGTTTGTCATTTCCAGTTAAGGACTGGTTTTTCATGTCTTTAAATGTATTTGTCAAGAGATGTATATACTCTATATTTATCTGTGTATTTCTAATTTTCGTGACACATCTGTTGTTTTTTCAACGTCCATGTTGAATGTTCAAAAGTTGTTATAATTTTGTGTTGCCCTTTATGATGACATGATTATAATGCATCAAACATTTTTCTAAAAGTGATAAAGAAAAGTGAAATAAATCACATGAGCTTGTGTATTAGAGACATCGGCTCGTTTTTTGTGTCTAAAGCTTTATAGTGTACTAATGCAACTAGATTCTTGTTTTGTATACAACTTTCTAAAAGTAGCATTTTAAAAATTGTAATTTAAAATCTGACTTCACCATAAATTAGAATTGTTCATTACAATTCCAAAGACATCAAACATGAGCTAGTTGCCTGGTCCCATTTGGAAGTTACAGCTTGTTAAATGTAATAAGGTAACTCCACTGTTAGTTTATGGGAAAGGTAGGCTTTGCAGTACTAAAAACACTTATTTAAGAGTTTTTCACTACCAGGATATGTAATACTTAAAAGTAGTAATTAAAAGAGGATCAGAAGTATTCCTGGTAGGAGCATTGAACATATCCACTCTTGGTTGGGTAAGTAGGATAGCTCTCTAGTGGGATGAGGTGACAAGGCAAATATCAGCAGTGCTGGATTATAGATACTTGTGAAAAAAAAGCTAAAAGTAAGAGTATATATATCAGTGCCAGATCTATGTTGTGATGAAAGATCCCTTAAGATTTTCATGGCAAAAAAGGCATTTTGAAATTGACAACTATACACCTTACAGCCAAAGTTTTAGGGCCCTTGCCCAGCCAAGAAACGTGTCTGACCATATTAATACCATTGAACAGAAGAGGTGAAGGTCCCAGCTGGCCATTAAGCCAATGAACAACCTTATTTCTCAATTCGGAATACTCCTCTGCTGTAGCGGCCTTCAGGATTGATACATTGGCCAAAACAACAATAAGCAGTGCAGCAGTGGGTGGAAGATCTAGAGTGTAGTGCAAAGAATCAAAGCCTTCATCATCCGCACCCCCACCAGAGTTAAATCACCAAGGTTAGAGCACAACATGTCTCTGCCACTAAGTGCAGATGTGCACCTCATACTACCACACACAATGTCATTGTGCGGCCTTATACAAGAAATGACACGCTTAGATACACTTGTCTCTGTGCCCCACCTTGTCAGAGTACGCACCACTGGTATTTGTCTTAAGACTCATTGATGGATATAAATCAGACATGGACATTGCTACGGAAAAAGTTGTTTCTTTATGAGCCATATTGCAGAAAAGGAAATTAAGGAGAGACAACATCAAGCTTACCAAGGGCTTCTTCAATTTTGGAAATTCTTTCATCACATGATATGAAAGATTAACAATGAGATGTTCTAGACTTGACAGGAAATTGCTTAATTGAGGATAACATGGGAAACTGGTAGAGCCAACGTCCCCAAGTTGTGAGTTGTAGTATTAACAGGCACAAGACCCTAGGTTCTTCTCCTTCTTTTAATTAGGGCACAGGGGGTGGTGAGGGTTGCATCACAGGGCTGGTGAACAACAGCTTCAACAGTACAAGTAATGCAGGAAGACAGATGACCAGGTTTTGAAATTTCAGGCAGTTTGCCTGTAGATAGGGGCCGTGGGCTCTTTAAATGAGAGACATTAGAGGAAGCAGGAGCACTAGCACTGGCAATCAACCACAACTCCTCCTCAAAAATGATAATCTCATCAGTAATTGCCCCAGCAGCGGAGGTTAACAAAAGTCAAAATATTAGAACAGGTAAGGATTTGCGCTTACGCATATCAAGCTAAGATCGCTGGAGCAGAGCCAAGAGATGTGGTCTGGTCCGGTCTCAGTTGGGTGCGGACGGGTGCAGATGGGCCCACTTTTGGCCCTGTCTTCGCCACGAGCAGCAGGACATGATTATATGCGCCTGCCCAGTGCAGATGACAGAGTGCCCGCCTTTGGGCAGGAAAGGGTTTCTGGCCTTAGAAGTCCTAAATCAAATCAAAATCCAATCTAATGGTGAAGTCTGAATTTTATTAAATACGTTGGAAATTATCTTTTAGAAAGTTGCCTTTACCCTGCATGAAGCTGCTGGAGACAAATTTGCATGAGCTATTCAGAAATATCCCAGCCTGTGCACTGTGGGATTGTTTTGAGTAGGGCAAACAGGAACTGTTGAAAATGTGGATAGGGCTGCTCTTGGGAACTTTTACTCTATTAGTTAAGGAAGAGCCAGGAGTCACCTCCACCTACTAGCTGGTGTTAGGTAGAAATGTGACACCCAAAGCACCTCCTCATAATGCTCTCTGAAAGAACAGAATACGTTCCCTCTGAGGGAACTTGAAGGACTGGACCTGTTCCCACTTGCACACAGGCCAAAGAAGTAAACTTCAAGGGTTGGCTGACATCCTGTGGGGCAACAGGGCTACAACAAGCTGCAAGAGGCCTTTTCCTAAAGTGCCCAGCTGACTAGTAATTGGACCTCAACTTGACCCTGCTGTAGACATCTGCCTGATACCCAAGAGTCTCTAAGTGGCTCCCCTAGGGTCATGTGCGGCATAGAAGTGTACTCATGTGTTTGTTTGGGCACTTGTACTGCGTCAGATTGAATTTCAGAGTCATCCTGCATGCTGCTCTCCACATCTCTGAAAAAATGCAGTGCAGTGGTAAAGTGCACAGAGTCCTAGGGCCAATGAAAATGATTTTAGAAAAATAGAAGGGGTGAAGGCAAAACATTTGGGGGTGACCCTGCAGAGAGGCCCAAGTCCAACACCCTGTAGCAGAGTGCAGCCTGCTGCTGTCATTACTCCTCCCTCACAAACCAAGATGCCTTTCACATACAAGGTGTCACACTTACAGTGATGACTCACTCCAAAGTCAGTGCTATTTGACAATGCTCATGTTCGTGTTCCCCTAGTGATCTCTTTCCAGTCTTGATGCTTTAACCTTTAGTCCCAACCATGATTCCACTTCTGAAAATCTTAACGAATGCCTCACATTTGGAAGGTGATGTGCCGAAATTATAAAAAAGGGCACTGTGATAGCCATCCTAGATAAGCCAAATCTTGGTTCTGGTGCTTTTCAGAACTATAGGCCCATCACACTCCTTCCTGCCTTTATCAAAATAAGGGAGCAGCATCTAGCTTCCTTGAACTATTAGGAGCCTTGGACTAGCCCCAGGCATGTTTTCATTCTAGACAGAGTAGTCCGTTCTGTTGACCACTCTTAAAACACGAAACCATGACAGAGCTTCTGAGATGCTCCAACTGGAACTTTCCACTGCCTTTGACATGTTCGATTATGCCATCCTGATTGATTATATCACTGCAGTAGGAATAACTGAAACTGCCTTAGAGTAGTTTAGCTCATTCCTCAATGAGCCATCATAAATTGTGGTTTTATGGCCTTTTAGGTCCAAGGAGATGATGATCAGCTCTGTACTGCCAAGAGGCTCTGTCTTCTCATTTATCTTGTTTAATACCTAAAATGATGAGGCCTGTACTCCACCACATATCAAAATACTCTCTTCTTTGAATCACTTCATCCTTATTTATTGATCCATACATGAAATGTCATACAAAGACATAAATAAAAATTCCCCTGTGGCCAACATGTGTTTCATTACTTGAAGCCTGAACACAGCTAGAAAACAATTATCAGCACTTATCACTCACACAATAAAAACCCAGGAATTAGGAATAATCATCACATCCTCCGTCACCAAGAATATAACGTGAAGTGCAGAGCTAAAGGAACCATGAAGATCATGCAGATCCCTAAATGTAATAACACCTTATCCACATGGATGTTGAAAATTATGGTAATTATACAAAACCATCACCTATAGTGCGCATGCATCTTATTAAATGTGATGTGAACTCCATCCCGAATTGATAGCCAATAGTGCAACTATTCCTTGGAATCCAGTGCTACATAGTAAAAAAGTTCAGAATTGTAAAATTATTTTGCCTATTTCTTCATCTCACTAAGCAATTCTGTTGCAAATGACCATCTTTTGTGTGGTGTACCCCCACTTTTTTGCCTTGACTGTTTTGCTGGCAGTGCACCCTTCCCCGGCGAACCAGTGCAAGTGCCTGTGCTCCCACTTTCAACCAGATGAAATTGGCATACCGCTAATTGGCATATTTAACTTACCTATAAGTCCCTAATATATTGTTCAAAGTGCACCCAGGGCCTGTAACTTAAATCTCACTAGAGTGCTTCAGCACCCATTGTGCCACCCATTGCAGTGAAAGTGTAGCCTGGCTGTGCAGTTTTATAACTTCGAATTCAACCTGCCTTTTGCCTAAACCTTTTATTTTAAGTATTAATAAGTCACCCCTAAGTAGGCCTTACTGTCCAAAAGACACCATACATGGTATTTTAAAGTAGGACATGTAAAATGGTAACATTAAACATGTTCTTACTGTGGAAAGGCTCCAAAAGCTATTTTCACTGTTAGTTGACACCTTGGAAGGGCCCTTCATTTCCCCCTCCCCCCTCTGCCAGGCACCAGTACCAGTGGGTTAGGAGCTGTCCCCAGAACTGGTTTGTAGTGACTACAGAGGAGGGGTTGCTCATTTCACTGGCTGCACCTCTGTGATTTTATGTAAAGAGGGCTCTGTGTGATTGTTTGTAGTAGGGCACACAGCAAATGCTGCAAATGTGGTTATGGTACCCCTGGGTACTTTTACCTCAGTGGTTAGATAGTGGCCATGAGTTACCCCCACCCACAAGTTGATGCCATGCATAAATGTGGCATCCCCAATTCCCTCCTCAGAATACATTTTCAAACTGACCCTAGAAGATTGGAACTGCTCTCTCACTTGTTCCCAGGACAAAGCGGTGGACTCTGGGGGCTATAAGGCTGACCTCTTGTTCAAGCTATGAGGACACAATAAGCTACAAGAGGCTTTTTCTGCAACTGCCCCGCTGACCAATTCCATCTGGACCTGTCCTGTACCCTACTGGTGGCCTCTGCTGGTGTTAGTCTTGATCCCAAGTGCAGTCTCCAAGGTCCTCGAACCTTGACTGGTGCCAAAGTGTGCTCCTCCTTTCATATCTTGAAACCTTGGGCATAGAACATTTTGGCTCTAAAGACCGGCAGAGGACCATGACCAACCTGCCAAGCTGGTCAGAGGAAGGTGCTTTGCCACTGAGCCACAGATTCAGGTTGATTGCGCTCTGATCTTTTCCACAGCAGCAACTCTGAATCAGCGGGACCACTCATGGAGCCCTCTCCAGGTCCATCCTTTAGCATTGCCCAGCTGGAAAAATCTGTACTCCAAAAACGTGAACAAATCTTCACTGGAAGAAGGCTCAAAGGCATCCAGCCAGTGAGGGACCTTCTCTGGGCACGAAATTAAAATTTCTCCCACCACAAGTCATTGGCTTTACCAAAAACGCGTCCAGCGGCTATCTGATGTGGAGCCCTCTTTTGCCACAGCCTACTGCCTTGCCTCACTGAGGTTTTTTGACTTCTGTCGCAGAGAGACAAAGTCTGAAGGTAAAACTTCTGACTGGGTCAAATCTAGTACCTGTATCTCACCCGGGCTCCATCACAGTCAGCCCTAATTTGTGCCGGCTACCGGTCAGGTACAACCAAATGACCATGGTTGGCGCGTAGTGCTTTTTGGTGCTTTTTTTACATTTCACAGAAAAAAAGCCTGACACAATATTTTCATAGTTATTCTTTTAATAATCAATGCATAAATTAGGACTTCTCCAGAGTGTTAGGTACGTTTTATGTCAGGGAAAGACTTTTAAATCAGGCACAGTATGCTTACAATGAGTAATCCAATTAAACACTCAAGAATCTATATTCTGCTTTGACTAAAGCATCTTCACTGGTAGAAAACTAATATTCCCCATGAACAGCA
Organism: Calotriton arnoldi; assembly: GCA_963921515.1. Lineage (NCBI taxonomy): Eukaryota > Metazoa > Chordata > Amphibia > Caudata > Salamandridae > Calotriton > Calotriton arnoldi. The sequence continues at coordinate 1,119,801 of CAWUFW010002531.1, read as the reverse complement.
TTCCCTTAAACAAACTGCATTGTGAAGGTAATGGAGTACTGCTGCTTTTCTTATCCTAAATATAAAGCTTCAGAATCTTACAGTATCACTGAGTCTCTGTTTATTTCACAACGTATATTTCTTCCTGCTGTAAGTCTGGTGTTTTGTCTGTGGATTCATCTTTCTGCTGGGAGTCATTCAACATTTAGCTATTTTTTTTTGTGATGTCATTGTTAGAAATGGGGGTCTTTAGTTGGCAAGGGTGTGCACCTTTTTCCAAGTAGGGACCCTTCTTCCTAGTCAGGGTAAGGGAGTTACAATCCTAAAAAAAAACCTGCTCACCCCCTTGGTAGCTTGGCACGAGCCATCAGGCTTATCTCAGAAGCAGTGTGTAAAAGCATTTGCACATAACCAACAGTAATACAGTGAAAGCACTACAAAAGGACACCACACCAGTTTAGAAAAATGTCCAATATTTTTATATATCCAAAATAAGCCAAAATGAGAAAAATCCAACATACAGTACTTTAAAAATATATACTTTGCAAGATATCCTTAAAATTGCAGAAATACCTCAAAAACACAGTTTGTACGAGTCGGTAGGTCCGTCCGGGGCTACCGCAATGCTGAAAACAACAGAGCCTAACAGTTCCAGCTGACCACGTCGGTACGGGCCAGCGAAATCGTGGACAGACTCGGTAACAGAACCTTTCTCTTTGTGGCTGGCACGTTGGTGCGAGGTGGTCGTGGCAACCGTCGCCGTTTGCGTTGCAAAATGGAAGCAGTGCAGGGTGTGGTGCCCTCTAGATGAGGTGCAGGCAGCAGCTCGGTGATGATCGTCCAGACGGCGTCGGTGAGACCAAGGCTTACGGTGCAGTGTGAGGCGGTGCTTGATGCGGTGCTAGCAGGTTGTGGTGCAAACGCTAGAGCCGGTTAGCGGGAGCTGGCGTCGGTCGGCCCAGACTGCTGTGTGGGACGAGGCGGTGCGTCGTGAGACTTACGAGCCGTGCCCCCCAGCCACGATGCGGTCACGGGTGTCGAAGTCAGCAGCAGGGACGGTGTTGGTGACACTAGGATGGCGAAGTGAAGCGAGACGATGCGGAGTGCGGTGCCCACAGGTCACGGTGCAAGCAGCGGCTCGGTGGAGGCGGTCGTTGTCGTCGGTGAGACCAGGGTTGCGGTGCAAGATGCATACGGTGCCTTCTGTGGTCCTGTCAGGACACAGAGCCAACGACAAAGTTGGTGACGGAGTCGGTCACTTTCCCCTTCTCTGTGGCAACTGAAACAGCGGTTCCAGAAGCGGTACCCAGAGGTTGGTGAAGTCCTTGCAGTCCCTGAGACTTCAGAACAGGAGGCAAGCTCTATTTCAAGCCCTTGGAGATACTCAGCAACAGTAAAGCAAGTTCAGTCCAGTCCTTTCACTGCCCAAGGCAGAAGCAGCTTCTGCAGGCCAACCCAACAAAGCAACAACACAGCAAAGGGGCAGTACTCCTCCTGGCAGCTCTTCCAGCTCTTCTTCTTGGCAGGTTCCTTGATTCCAGCGAGTTCTAAAGTTCTGGGGTCTGGGCCCCAATATTTATACTCAAAATCCCTTTGTTCTCTCAGGCAGAGAGTGTCTGTGCTTAGTCCAAACCAGTCCTGTCCCCTCGCCCCGCTTCCTGGCAGGAGGTGGAGAGAGCATTGTCCAAGGCATACAGGGCCTATTCAGGTGCAAGGGAAATCTCCTCCCACCACTCTAAATGCAGACTGGGCCTATTCAGGTGCTAGTGAGAACTCTTCCCCCTACTCTAAATGCAGACCAGGCCTATTCAGGTACTAGTGAAAACTCCTCCGACCACTCTGAATGCAGCCCAGGTCTATTTAGCCCAGCCCTGACTCATCCAGACTCTCTGGAGTCACTGCACATCCACAGCCCCTGTCACTCCAAAGCCAAACAGTCAATACACATCCTAGCAGAGGCACACTGGATGGCTAAGCAAGAAAATACCTACTTTCTAAAAGTGGTATTTTCAAACACAGAATGTAAAAATCACCCTCACTAAAAGATGCATTTTAACATTCTGAGTTCAGGCATACTAAACTTTATTTTCCTACCTTGTTCCCAGGGGTAGTTATGTTTATAAGGTGTTATAAGTAAACTCCCCATTCTATCCTATGGGAACAGGTAGCCTTGCAATAGTGAAAAACTAAATTGGCAGTATTTTACTATCGGGCCATGACACACACACCAGGGCATGTCCTACCTTTCACATATACTGCACACAGAGGTACCTTGGGCCTACCTTAGGGGTGACTAACATGTAAGAAAAGGGACGGTTAGGGCCTGGCAAGTGGGGGCACTTGCCAAGTTGACATGGCAGTACCAGACTGCACACAGGCTCTGCAATGGCAGGCCTGAGTTACATTTTCAGGGCTACTCATGTGGGTGGCACAATCAGTGCTGCAAGCCCACTAGTAGCATTTGATTTACCCCTGGCACTCTCAGTGCACTTTACTAGGGACTTACCAGTAAATCAAATATGCCAATAATGGAAACACCAATCCATAACACAATTTACACAGAGAGCATATGCACTTTTTAGCACTAATCAGCAGTGGTAAAGTGCCCAGAGTCCTAAAACCAACAAAGGCAGGTCTGGAAAAAATAGGAGGAAGAAGCAAAAAGTTTGGGGATAACCTTGAAAAAAGGGCCATTTCCAACAGTCATCATTAACTAAGTAGACGTTGAGACACTCTGACTCCTCTGACTCCTCTTACCTGAGGAGCCCATAAGTTCACACTCCATAAATATTAGGCTTTTATTTGTAAGAAATAGGTGGCTCCCAGTGTACAAAACAAGAAAATTGTAAATGCTGAGTGGTTTCTACTTCGATTTAAACATGTAAACTTTTAGATGTAGACAGATCCATTCACCCCTTGTTCTATTATTTCACCTTAACAGGTTGTTTTTATCTCACAAGACTAATACACTGAGCGCATCAGACTAGAATACAAATGATGATTGTCTTCTAAAACCAGTGATATGAATAGGTTGCTGAGACATGCCCACCAAACGTCAGCAAGAATACCACCAACACCGATTCTCTCTCAAGAAGGACTGTTACACATGACAACGCATTGACAATGTGTTGCAGACCAATGAGACTTTTCCAGTGCCCTGTTCATTACTTCTCCATTATCTTGTGTTTTTGAGTCCTTTCTGGTCAGAATTCTTGGACGTCTGGCACCACCTTTGGAACCAAGGTCTGCTTCCACAATAGGTTTTGCTTTACACCATGCAGAATCAGCACCAATGATCCAATCATCCACTCAACCCCCACAAATGAATCCCTTCATTGGGATGGCTGTGGAGCATTGGGTTCTGTAGCCAGCCCTCTCACAAAGTGCAGTTCCAATGTATAATTTCAGAAATACAAAATGTGAATCTAAGAAAAACTTCAAGGCTCAAGTACACGGCGACCATCAAGCCTGTTGGTAGCGGAGTGCCATTTCTGAAAGTTTCAGACATGCACTTTGTTGGTGCTCCACATACAGTAGGGATTTGCTTCTGCATGACCATAATGCTTATTGAGTTTAATTCCTGTGGTTGGGGGCCTTTGTTGGCTTTTGTCTGCCCAGGTCGAACATGACTCAGTGGGTATCTATCCTGATACAATAAAGATGGTGGACCTGTGATGGACAGGCCTCTGGCAATGATTAAGTGTAACAAATGTGAAGAAGCCTCCACCAGTACAAATCAGCAGTTCCTCTACCTCTAAATGGTCAAGAGCAACTGCCAAACTCTAAATGAGCCTTTAAGTGTTCTAACTACATGTATCTTGTTTCAGAGACGCAATTCAACAGGTAATTCAAACACGTCTATATAATTCACATTGCTGTTAACTCAGAGACCACTCATTATCTGGAAAAAAGCCTCGCTATCCCGGGAGGTATGCTTTCATTTCGCCTTACCTCAATCCTTTTTACGGAGTGTCTCCGAGATCTAAACCTATTTTCATGGAATTCAGGACCATCCTGCTTCACTCTGCATTCAACAAAGAGCTAAATTGTGCTCATTCCAACACTTTTTCCAGAATGACTGTTACCAGGTTCCAGATTTGTTTTAAAGGTGGACAAGACTGCACATACCTCATATATAGTACACTCTTGTACATGTTTATCGATTTATGCTGTAGTTGTTACATGTTGCTACATTTCAGTGACATGCCTGTACAATTGTGACTATGTTGCAACAGTCTCATTGTTTCCGTGTTGAGCAACTTCATGACGTCTCAAGGGTATGCTTTATGAACCTGAGAATAAATGTAATGTATTCAGGAGTATTCCGTTCAAATCATTCCCAGCCCTGCTCAACATCTCTTATTCAATCCTGGGGATAGGTGTGTGCACTCTTCATCTATGTTACATGTCTTCTGAATCCAGTCTTGCACCTTGTGAGAAGTTTGCCTGGTATATGCTGTCCACTAGTTTAAAGACAACCTTTATTGAAAGCCATCCTAGTGGTAGCTATGGAGAGCAGCCTTCAGGCTAAGTCTTGAAGGAGTGTAAAGCTGTTTGTTTTACCAGTCTATAATCTCTTGAATGGCTAAATGAAAGGAGACCACATCAGGTATATATATAAAATATATGTATTTATTTCTAAACACACCCTACTAGTCTCTTTATGAGGCTAGAGGTCAAAGCACATATGTTACACTTCAAATATCACAGTAAATTAGCACAATATACGATAGGCCCTAGGGGCGAACCAAACCATATATTAAAAAAGTGGTATAAGAACCACGACTTGACTAGACACAAGGCCTAGAGCCAGTAGAATCGCTGGGACCCCAAGGAACCACCCAAGGTAGTGACACAGGGGACCCACGGGGGACGTGTGCAGTGTTTGAACACAGCCGCGAGCTCTGTTAGCTTCTATGGGGAAAGTCGCGGTAAGAGTTTTAAGGACACTTCGGAGTGGACTAGGAACAAACCCTTTTGAACTTAGAGGGTCCTAGGGCCAACACCCACGGGAGCACCGGAGTACTCGTGTTACCTCACCCAAGGAAGCCGGGTGCATAGGTGTCAAAGGGTGTCGGTCGCGTCTTCGTTTTCAATGGCAGCTTGCAGAGCAGTGCTGCTGCCGGGAAGATGCGAAGTGTCTGAAGAGATCCAAGCCTGGATCGGAGATGTGAAGAACCTGAAAGCAGAGGGGACAGAGTCTGGGTCACTAGCCAGTGACCAGGGGGCACGATAGACGAATGCCCACTGATGTTGGGTGTTTCAGGTGAAAGAGGTGAAGCTTGACTCTTCAGCCACGAGGACCAGGAGGTGATGACGACAACCAGGAGCTGTATTCGAGCTGTCCCACAAAGGATGTCAAGTGCTGCAGTGTCGGTGCCCAGATTGGACACAACAAGCCTTGGTAACAGCAACCCATGCAGGAAAAGGAAAGATGCTTCGGGACGGACCAGTAAGGTTCTGGGGACTCCCCAAGCGATGGAGAGTCAGGGCACGTCTGGAGCAACCAGGAAAGCCCAATTAAAGTAAAGTTACCCTTCTCAGGGACCCACAAGTCGACGGACAAGGGATTGCAAAGGGACCTTGAGCGGAATCACAAATTGGCAGCCCACGGATCACTCGGAGTAGGCAGGCCAGCAATCTTCGGAGGATTCACTGCTTGGGGTCAGGGCTACAAGTAACCCAAAGCACAGCCTCTAGGATTGATCAGAAGCTTATGTACTTGCAAATGTGCACAGTGTCCAGGGGTTCCGGTTCCACGGTACCCACGAGGGCTACGGGTCTCAGCTTTGCTGGGGACTCGGGTCAGCCTCTGGGAAGTCTGGAAACCCACCTCCTGGGTTGCAGAGTTGTTGGCGTCTGGCGAGAGCTTCGGAGATGCAGACCGGACAGATGCGTCTTTGGTGCCTGCCATGCAGGGGAGTAACTCCTTTACTCCAAGGGAGATTCTTCAGTCATCTGGCGTTGAACAGATCGTCGAAGGTCCAGGATTCAGTTTCAGAATTTCGTCCAGGGATATCTAAAGTCCTGTTGCCAGGGGTTCCTATCTTATACCAAAGGAAGGGGTTGGATTAACTCAGGGGACCCACCTATGGGAGGGTTTGGAAAGCGGGGTGGCTACACCCATTTCCTTTGTCCAGTTTCACGCCAGAGCAGGGGCTGGTAGCCCCTGCAACCGGTTTGAACTGGGCTATGCACAGGGACACCAAATGTGCCCCCAGTGCAGGACTTCAAAGCACTCTGAGAGTGCACCCACCCAGCCCCAATACACTAAAGCCTGTCTGGGAGGTGGTAACGCCTGTCTGGGAGGTGGTAACACCTCCCTGTGACAGGAAACCTATTGTCCAGGCCTCCCCTGCCGGAGTTTCGGTCGGCAGTAGGAGGCCAGACTCGTGTCTGTGGCTGCAGCATCTATTTTGTGATGCCAGGGCTCTGTTAGCTGGTACCGGGTATACCGGTGCTGTCATGTCTCTCCCTCTAGAAGGGTGGGATCATACTCCCACACCAGTTACTGGTGTGGGGGTATGATTCCAAGGTGTTTGACACCAAACACGACATGTTTCCGTGCAGCCATCCCAAAGTTAGCATTTACCGTTTGGTTATAATGCACTTAAGAGTATATGGTCAGGCTGCATCACAGACAACCCAGGAGAATAGATTCCGAAGGCTGCAGAGGGGCTCTCCTCCTGCATGGGCACCCTCTCACACAAAACCAAGCACCCTGCCTTCAGGATTGATAAGGCCTGCCATAGGGGTGACTGATAGGTTTATATGTGCAGTGATAGGGTGAGATATAGTGAACCTATATCTCAGTAAGGGGTGCAGGAACCACCTCACTCAGGCTGCTGTAGCAGTCCTGTGGTGTCATTTTGGAAGGCTTCCAAGGGGTGGCATAATACATGCTGCAGCCCCTGGTAGGCCTCTGGGGTACCTATGCACTTGGTACATAGTATACCATATACTAGGGACTCATAAGGGTACCCCAGAATCCAATTTGTGGTGTACCTAAGGTACTAGGAATCAATTTAGAGAGGAATAAGCTAGGCTGGGGTCCTGGATAGCAGGGCCCCAGCCTGACTAAAGTCGAAAAACAGTGAAACATCAGCAAAAAGTGGGGGTAACCATAAGAAGCAGATCCTACTCTCCTACACAACCCCTCCCCCCAAACGCAGGGACATTAAACTAACCTTGACCAGTTGAGTCTTCATGTTCTAAGTGGAAATATCTGGAGAGTCCATCTGCATTGGCATGGCTACTCCCAGGTCTATGTTCCACTGTATAGTCCATCCCCTGTAGGGAAATGGACCACCTCAAAAGTTTGGGGTTTTCACCCTTCATCTGTTTTAGCCATAAGAGGGGCTTATGGTCTGTCTGAACAAGGAAGTGAGTGCCAAACAAGTATGGCCTCAGCTTCTTCAGAGCCCAAACCACAGCAAAGGCCTCCCTCTCTATGGCTGACCAACGTTTTTCTCTGGGGGTCAGCCTTCTGCTAATAAAAGCTACTGGCTGATCCTGACCTTCATCATTCAACTGTGACAGTACAGCCCCTACCCCCAACTCAGATGCATCTGTTTGTACAAAGAACTTTTTGGAGTAATCAGGACTCTGCAGAATGGGAGCAGTGCACATGGCCTGCTTCAGGTCTTCAAATGCCTTTTGACAGCGAACTGTCCACTGAACCTTTTTGGGCCTTTTTTACCTCTTAGAGGTAAGATCATTCAATGGGGTCACTATGGATCCATAACCTTTTACAAATCTTCTGTAGTACCCGGTCAGGCCCAAGAAGGCTCTCACCTGAGTCTGGGTAGTGGGAGCAACCCAGTCCATTATGGTCTTGATTTTGCTCTGCAATGGTTGAACCTGGCCTCCACCCACAAGGTGGCCCAGGTACACTACCTGACTCTGCCCTATCTGGCACTTAGTAGCCTTGATAGTTAGGCCTGCTTTTTGCAGGGCCTCCAAAATATTCCTTAGGTGGACCAGGTGATCCTCCCAGGTGGAGCTAAAGACAGCAATATCATCTAGATATGCTGCACTATAGTCTTCCAGGCCTGTAAGGACTGTATTCACCAACCTTTGGAAAGTGGCAGGTGCATTTTTCAAACCAAAGGGCATCACCACAAATTGATAATGCCCCCTAGGGGTAAAAAACGCTGTCTTGGGCTTTGCATCATCAGCTAGTCTGATCGCCAGTAGCCAGCTGTCAAGTCAAATGTGCTCAGAAACTTGGCTGAGGCCAAAGTATCTATAAGCTCATCTGCCCTTGGGATGGGATGGGATGGGCATCAGTCCTAGTGACTGCATTGAGACCCCTGTAGTCCACACAAAATCTAATTTCTCTCTTGCCATCTTTGGTGTGAGGTTTAGGCACAAGGACTACTGGACTAGCCCAAGGGCTATCTGAGGGTTCAATGACTCCCAAATCCAACATCTTTTGGACCTCTGTCCTTATACAATCCCTGATATGATCAGGCTGCCTGTAGATTTTATTCTTGACCGGCAGACTGTCCCCAGTGTCCACTTCATGAGTGTACCAGGTAGTCTGACTAGGTGTCAGGGAGAACATATGCCTGAACTGGCTGAGAACTTTTCTGCAGTCAGTTTGTTGCTGGACAGTGAGGCTGCCTGCCAAGGCTACACCATCTACTGATCCATCATCAGGGTTCTGAGAGAGCAGGTCAGGGAGTGGATCACTCTCTTCCTCCTGTCCCTCATCAGTAGCCATGAGCAAGCCCATGTCTGCCCTGTCGACATATGGTTTCAGTCTGTTGACATGAAGTACCCTATGGGGACTCCTGGGAGTTCCAGGGTCTACCAAGTAGGTAACCTCTCCCTTCTGTTCAACAATTGTATGGGGGCCACTCCACTTATCTTGGAGAGCTGCTGGGGCCACAGGCTCCAACACCCACACCTTCTGTCCTGGCTGGTACACAGTCGGCAGAGCCTTTTGGTCATGCCAGGCCTTTTGTAATTCCTGGCTAGCCTCAAGGTTTTTAGTTGCCTTTTTCATATACTCTGCCATCCTGGAGCGGAGACCAAGTACATAGTCCACTATGTCCTGTTTAGGGGGTTTGAGAGGTAACTCCTATCCCTCCTTCACCAGACACAAAGGACCCCTAACAGGATGGCCAAACAAAAGTTCAAAAGGGCTGTAACCAACCCCCTTTTGAGGCACCTCCGTGTAGGCAAATAAAAGGCAGGGCAACAGGATGTCCCATCTGCGCCTAAGCTTTTCTGGGAGACCTTTGATCATACCCTTTAAGGTTTTGTTGAACCTTTCAACTAAAGCATTGCATTGTGGGTGATAGGGTGTGGTGAATTTATAATTCACTCCGCACTCCTTCCACATTGCAGTCAAGTAACTAGACATGAAGTTTGCATCCCTGTCTGATACTACCTCCTTAGGAAAACCCACCCTTGAGAATACTCCCAAGAGGGCCCTTGCCACCACAGGTGCTGTGGTGGTCCTAAGTGGAATTGCTTCTGGGTACCTAGTGGCATGGTCCACCACCACCAGGATAAATCTGTGCCCAGAGGCTGTCTGAGGATCCATGGGACCAACTATATCAATCCCCACCCTCTCAAAGGGAACCCCCCCCCACAGGTAGTGGTATCAGGGGGGCCTTTGTAGTTTCACCTGCCTTCCCACTGGCTTGACAGGTAACACAGGAGCGACAAAACTCCTTGGTGTCTTCAGACATGTGGGGCCAATGAAAGTGAGGAACAATTCTGTCCCAAGTCTTGTTTTGGCCCAGGTGACCTGCTAGAGGAATATCATGGACTAGTGTCAATAGGAAGCCCCTAAATTTCAGAGGTATTACCAACCTCCTGGAAGCACCAGGCTTGGGGTCTCTACTCTCTGAATATAGGAGTCCATCATCCCAATATATTTTATGGGTGCCACTAGCATTCCCAACAGCCTCATCAGCAGCTTGCTTTCTGAGGGTTTCAAGAGAGGGGCAGCTCAGCTGCTCCTGGCTCAGATCTGCCCTGGAAGGGCCCCCTGTCCCCAAGAACTCAACCTGATCAGGTTCAAGCTCCTCTGGGACAGTTCCTTCTTCATGACTAAAATCATCTCCCTCAGGAGGCTGATCTGTATTCTGAGTCAGGGGGGAAGACTCTGCCTTAACCCTACTGCTCCTCCTCTTGGGAGGCACCTGGTCCATTCTTCCAGAATCCAGGGCCTGTTCAGTGTTAGACTTTTTGGCCTGTGACCTGGTCACAGCAAATACATGTGCAGGGATCCCTAGCATTTCTGCATGTGTCCTGAGCTCCACTTCTGCCCAAGCTGACATTTCTAGATCATTGCCAAGCAAGCATTCTACAGGGAGGTCTGCACTTACCACAACTTTCTTGAGGCCAGTTACCCCTCCCCAGGAGAAATTAACAACTGCCATGGAATGGTCTGTCCTGACATTGCTAGCATTGGTCACTTGGTACATCTCACCAAGTATAATCTGCCCAGGAGCCACAAGATCTTTTGTCACCATTGTGACACTTGCACCTGTGTCCCTGAATGCCAAAGCCTCTTTTCCATTTATCAAAGGCTGCTGTCTGTATTTGCCCAAGTTACTGGGACTCACAAAGGAGGACATGTCCATGCCCCCATCACAGACCAGGACAGCCTGAGTTGGAACTCTGACTAGGCCAGAGCCCATCTCAGAACCCAGGGTTAACCCTACCTCACCCTTATTCTGAGTACCACCAATTGTAGCTGCACTAGGGGGAACAGTTGCCTTAGGGGCAATGGTGGCTGGACTTGAGTCTTTGGACTTGGTGCAATCACTGGTCCAGTGTGTTTTCTGTTTACAGATCTTACACCATGGTTTCTTTTGGCCTTTACTCTTGTTAGATTGGGATTCCCCCAGAAGAAGATTTTTGGGGACTTCTGGTCTTTACCCTTTTCCCCACCCTTGTCAGAGTTCTTAGAATCTTGCTTCTTTGGGTCACCACCTTGGTTCTGAACCTTCTGCCTCACCCTGGTTCTGACCCATTTGTCTGCCTTCTTTCCCAATTCTTGGGGAGAGGTCAGATCAGAGTCCACCAGGTACTGATGCAACAGCTGATTTTGACAATTATTAAGGATCTGCTCCCTCATAATTAAGTTGTACAATCCTTTGAAATCACACACCTTACTGCCAAGTAACCAGCCCTCCAGAGCCTTAGTAGCACAATCTACAAAGTCCACCCAGTCTTGATTTTGTGACTTTTGGGTATCTCTGAACTTTATCCTATACTGTTCAGTGGTTAGGCCAAACCCCTCAATCAGTGCACTTTAAAAGATTTGTTAATCATCAGCATTCTCTTCTCTTACAGTGAGGAGCTTATCTCTACCTTTGTCTGCAAAGGAGAGCCACAAGATTGCTGCCCACTGCTCCTGGGGGACCCTCTGAACTTTACAGGCCCTTTCCAGTGCAGTAACCCATTTGTGGATGTCATCCCCACTCTGGTAGGGAGGGACAATCTTGCTTAGGTTTCTATGGTCATGAGACCTTTCCCTACCACTAGGGAAGTTGCTGCCACCATGGGACTCTAGTCCCAACTTTCTTCTAGTTTTCTGAAGCTCTAGGGACTCCCTATCTAAAGCCAACTGCTCTCTTCTGATTCTAAGCTGAGCTTCTTCATACTTGAGCAGTCTCTCTTTCCTTTCATGAGAGGATTCCCTCCTATGAGAGGAAACAGAGGTCCATACTGAGGTGTCAGAATGGTTAGACTCCTGAGAAGGAGATCTTGACCTTCTAGGCACACTCTCAACTCTCCCTGGTGGGATAAAGAGGGGGCCATTGTGGCCATCCTCCTCATCTGCAGGGGGAGCTGGATCTCCCAGGTTAAGATCAGTGTCATCTTCCTGGTCAGCTTCAGAGGTCAGGTCATAGGTAACTTCACCCCTTGGCCTTTCCTCATCTGCTGCCCCACCCTCGCTGCCTACCCCATCAGTCCCTGAGGTCTTTCTGAGATCATCTAACAGCAGTACCTCTATGAGGCGTTGGGTGTTTGCAGTTTTTCCTGTCTTCAATGTCCTAGTACTACACAATGCTCTCAATTCCAAGAATGGGAGGTTGTCATACTTGGATGGTGGAAGCACATTGGCTTCTGGCAGGGACCCACTGGTTCCTGGCCTTGAAGACATCACTAGTGAGGTGTGGTGTATGCACTACCTACTCTAGTGTGGCCTACTAAACTCTCTTGAGTTGTAGAAAGGGTGTGCTAAGCCCTTGACACACAACTCTAAGTTCAGTAGAACTTACTGTAATTTTAAGCTTGAATTATATGTACCTCAGGTACCTTTAGTGGTTTTCAGTTAGTCACTCACTTGAGATTATCTGGTAAAACAAAGGCAAGCTTGAATCCAACCGCTGCACACCAATGTGAGAAGTTGGCCTGGTATATGCTTTCCACTAGTTTATAGACAACCTTTAATGAAAGCTATCCTAGTGGTAGCTATGGAGAGCAGCCTTCAGGCTAAGTCTTGAAGGAGTGTAAAGCTGTTTGTTTTACCAGTCTATAATCTCTTGAATGGCTAAATGAAAGGAGACCACACCAGGTATATATATAAAATATATGTATTTATTTCTAAACACACCCTACTAGTCTCTTTATGAGGCTAGAGGTCAAAGCACATATGTTACACTTCAAATATCACAGTAAATTAGCACAATATACGATAGGCCCTAGGGGAGAACCAAACCGTATATTAAGAAAGTGGTATAAGAACCACGACTTAAGTAGACACAAGGCCTAGAGCCTGTAGAATCGCTGGGACCCCAAGGAACCACCCAAGGTAGTGACACAGGGGACCCACGGGGGACGTGTGCAGTGTTTGAACACAGCCACGAGCTCCGTTAGCTTCTGTGGGGAAAGTCGCTGTAAGAGTTTTAAGGTTTAAGGACACTTCGGAGTGGACTAGGAACAAACCCTTTTGGACTTAGAGGGTTCTAGGGCCAACACCCACGGGAGCACCGGAGTACTCGTGTTACCTCACCCAGGGAAGCCGGGTGCATAGGTGTCAAATGGTGTCCGGTCGCGTCGTCGTTTTCAATGGCAGCTTGCAGAGAAGTGCTGCTGCCGGGAAGATGCGAAGTGTCCGAAGAGATCCAAGCCTGGATCAGAGATGTGCAGAACCTGAAAGCAGAGGGGACAGAGTCTGAGTCACTAGCCAGTGACCAGGCGGCATGATAGACGAATGCCCACCGATGTCGGGTGTTTCAGGTGAAAGAGGTGAAGCTTGACTCTTCAGCCACGAGGACCAGGAGGCGTCAACGACAACCAGGAGCTGGATTCGAGCTGTCCCACGAAGGATGTCGAGTGCTGCAGCATCGGTGCCCGGATTCGACACAACAAGCCTTGGCAACAGCAACCCACGCAGGAAGAGGAAAGATGCTTCGGGACGGACCAGCAAGGTCCTGGGGACTCCCCAAGCGATGGAGAGTCAGGGCACGTCTGGAGCAACCACGAAAGCCCAATTAAAGTAAAGTTACCATTCTCAGGGACCCACAAGTCGACGGACAAGGGATCGTGAAGGGACCTCGAGCGGAATCACAAAATGGCGGCCCACGGGTCACTCGGAGTGGGCAGGCCAGCAATGTTCGGTGGATTCACTGCTCGGGGTCAGGGCTACAAGTAACCTTCTAGGATCGACCAGAAGCTTATGCACTTGCAAATGTGCACGGTGTCCAGGGGTTCCGGTTCCACGGTACCCACGAGGGCTACGGGTCTCAGCTTTGCTGGGGACTCGGGTCAGCCTCTGGGAAGTCTGGAAACCCACCTCCTGGGTTGCAGAGTCGTCGGCGTCCGGAGGGAGCTTCGGAGATGCAGACCGGACAGATGAGTCTTTGGTGCCTGCCAAGCAGGGGAGTAACTCCTTTACACCAAGGGAGATTCTTCAGTCATCTGGCGTTGAACAGATCGTCGAAGGTCCAGGATTCAGTTTCAGAGTTTCGTCCAGGGATATCTAAAGTCCTGTTGCCAGGGGTTCCTATCTTATACCCAAGGAAGGGGTTGGACTAACTCAGGGGACCCACCTATGGGAGGGTTTGGAAAGAGGGGTGGCTACACCCATTTCCTTTGTCCAGTTTTGCGCCAGAGCAGGGGCTGGTAGCCCCTGCAACCGGTTTGAACTGGGCTATGCACAGGGACACCAAATGTGCCCCCAGTGCAGGACTTCAAAGCACTCCGAGAGTGCACCCACCCAGCCCCAATACACTAAAGCCTGTCTGGGAGGTGGTAACACCTCCCTGTGACAGGAAACCTATTGTCCAGGCCTCCCCTGCCGGAGTTTCGGTCGGCAGCAGGAGGCCAGACTTGTGTCTGTGGCTGCAGCATCCATTTTGTGATGCCAGGGCTCTGTTAGCTGGTACCGGGTATACCGGTGTTGTCATGTCTCTCCCTCTAGAAGGGCGGGATCATACTCCCACACCAGTTACTGGTGTGGGGGTATGATTCCAAGGTGTTTGACACCAAACACGACATGTTTCTGTGCAGCCATCCCAAAGTTAGCATTAACCGTTTGGTTATTATGCACTTAAGAGTATATGGTCAGGCTGCATCACAGACAACCCCGGAGAATAGATTCCGAAGGCTGCAGAGGGGCTCTGCTCCTGCATGGGCACCCTCTCACACAAAACCAAGCACCCTGCCTTCAGGATTGATAAGGCCTGCCATAGGGGGGACTGATAGGTTTATATGTGCAGTGATAGGGTGAGATATAGTGAACCTATATCTCAGTAAGGGGTGCAGGCACCACCTCACTCAGGCTGCTGTAGCAGTCCTGTGGTGTCATTTTGGAAGGCTTCCCAGGCGTGGCATAATACATGCTGCAGCCCCTGGTAGGCGTCTGGGGTACCTATGCCCTGGGTACATAGTATACCATATACTAGGGACTTATTAGGGCACCCCAGAATCCAATCTGTGGTGTACCTAAGGTACTAGAAATCAATTTAGAGAGGAAGCAGCTAGGCTGGGGTCCTGGATAGCAGGGCCCCAGCCAGACTAAAGTCGAAAAACAGTGAAACATCAGCAAAAAGTGGGGGTAACCATAAGAAGCAGATCCTACTCTCCTACACACCTCAAGTGCTATGTGTCTTGCATCTTCAATTAATTAGTCTTCACTTGCTCTTGTAATGAACCATTGTCCTGATTTTGGGTGTTAACCCCTTCATAAAATTTTCTTTTGTTACTACTTAACACATGCCAACTGGTTTCTAAAGCACACTTACAACCTGGAAGTTTTGTTTTTCTGGCTACCTCAAACTACCATCTCAACTCACATTACTATGTACTTTTACAATCATAATATGTTACAAGCATTTGGAGACAGCATGGGGCAGGAACCTAGCTGCATGGCATCACTCACAATTATGCCATGTAGCTCACCCTAGAGCGGTTGCTATAACAACGTGAATGTGTGGAATTGACAACGGAGCAAATTTAACAATCAGCCAATCATCATTTGTTCATGTTCCATACCACCAAGTGCACTTCCTTGCTTGGCATCAATCTTAATCAGGTGTTGTCAAATGCGCAGGCAGGCAGGTACTCCTCACACCCCTCTCAGTGCACGCACCAATTACTATTTTAAGATATGTCTGAGCCAGAAGACATTCCATTCCTTCATTACAGCTTAAAGAATGCAGGTATTGATAGACTATCATGCCTTTTAGACCCACACAATTCACATCTAATAGGAATACTTAGCTGACGTAGATTCAATTAAAGAGTTATTTTTATATATCTATAAATATCGCTATTTCTATATCTATATTCATATTTCTATATCTATATTCATATATATATATATATATATATATATATATATATATATATATATATATATATATATATATATATATATATATATAGATATATATAGTTTGCCTGATATGTGCATTTATTAAAGTTGAAGGGTAGGTTTTTTCCCCTACCTTTATTAAAAGAGAATTCCTTTTGTTTACAGATAAAAAAAGAAAATGCAAAGACTGCTGCAGTTATTCCCTGCATGGTTGTGGTACCGAACAAAGTCTTCTGACACTTTCTTTACTTCACTTTGTAGAAACCATTCTAGCGATTTGATACCAGAAGCTGAATGTTAAATCCTTTAGTATTTTTTATTGAAAACATTGATGTGCTATTTAGGACTGTTAGACCTGGCATCCTTGGCGTGGTTTTCCTCTGTATTTTTGCCTCCACCTCCTGTATTTTTGATGTGTGCTGAATTTTGTTTTTGCTGGTCTAGATGCTATGGGCACTTGGCCACCGCTGATCAGTACCAAAGGGCAAGTGCTCCCTCTGTAAATTGTGAATATGGATTGGTCTTTCCGTGATTGGCTTATTTGACTTACTACTAAGTCCCTAATACAGTGGACTGTGTGTGCCTAGGGCTTGTAAGTCAAATGCAGCTAGTGGGCCTTCAGCACTGATTGTGCCACCCACACAAGCAGGCTTGCAAAGGGTTCTCAGACCTGCCACTGCAGTGTTGGCGCGCAGTCTGTACTGCCATGTTGAGCTGGCAAGTGCACCCACTTTCCGTGCCCTAACCTTCCCTTTTCTTACATGTGAGTCACCCCTGAGGTAGGCCCAAGGTACCCCTGTGGGCAGGGTGCAGTGTATGTGAAAGGTAGGACATGCCCTGATGTGCGTAACATGTCCTGATAGTGAACTACAGTGCATTTCGTTTTTCACTATTGAAAGGCCATCTGCCCCTTAGGATAGAATGGGAGTTTACTTACAACATCTTATGAGTATAACTTCCCATTGGGACAAGACAGAGAAATAGAATTTAGTATGCCTGAACTCAGAATATAAAAATACATCTTTTAGTAAAGATGATTTTTATATTGTGTGTTTGAAAATACCACTAATAGAAAGTGGGTATTTTCTTGAATAGCCATTCTGTGTGCCTCTATTGGTTTGTGGATTGACTGTCTGGCTTTGGAGTGACAGGGGCTGAGGATGTGCATTCACTGTAGACAACCACTGGGGTGTTGATGTGTGTTCTGCCCTTCTTGGATGAGTCAGGGCTGGGCTGAATAGACTTGGGCTGCATTTAGAGTAGGGGGAGGAGATTTCCTTTCACCTGAATGGGCCTGGTCTGCCTTACACAATGCTGTCTCCACCTCCTGCCGGGAAGCTAGGCCAGAGAGGACAGAACTGGTTTTGACTGAGCACAGAGCCTCTCTGTCACAAGAGAACAAAGAGAAATGCAGTATAAATATTGAGGCCCACATCCCAGAACTTTAGATCATTTCTGGAATTCAAGAGCAACCTTTGCCAAGGAGAAGAGCTGGAGAAACTGAAGGAAAAGTACTGCCCCTTTGCTGTGTGCTGTCTGGGGTTGGCCGGCAGTGGCTGTTTCAGCCTAGGAAAGGACAAGGAATTTGCTGTGTGTTGTGTCCCTTGCTTGAAGAAGATCTCCAAGGGCTTGAAGTAGACCTTGCCTCCTGTTCTGAAGTCTCAGGGACACAAAGACTTCACCACCAGCTCCCCTGAACATCCTTGCTGGAAGTTCTGACCTGCCAAGAGGTGCCTGTTGCTGTGTTGGGCCTCTGGGGGTTGTTCCTGCTGTTGGGAGCAGGAAAAGACACGCAACTACGAGAAGCGTGACGCATCCACTCCTGTTTCTGATGCATCTCTGCCGTGCAGGAAGAATTTCCCCGTATTGCCATTGTGGCGCTGAAAAAAGTGAGGCAGCACCTGCTCGTGGCTGGAGAAATCTCAGCACACCGCATCGAGTGCACTGATGTACGAAGTCCAAGATCACCACACCGATTCTGACGCAGGCCCTGCAGTGTGGCTGCAAGAATCAACGCATCATGAGACCGTGGCTGGAGAGACCAACGTAGCGCTGTTGCATCGAGAGCCGAAGCATCCCTGATCCCCATTTATTGCACTGGGATGCCAAATCTACAAGGACACAGGGCCGCAGTAAGAAACCGACGCATCACCTCCCCTTCAGTAAAAAACTGATGCATAACCTCCCCTTCAGTAAGGAACCGACGCATCATCTCCCTTGTGTGGCAGTAAGGAACCAACTCATCACCTCCCCTGGAGTAAGGAACTGATGCATCACCTTCCCTGCCGCTGTTTTTGTTGATGATTTTGACACATCCAAGGTATTTTGTGTTGAAAGTGTCGCATCTATAGTTTGCTATGGACAGAACTGTTTTTTCCTTCAAAGAAGTACATTTTGATTATTGTATGTTGGATTTTTGTCATTTTGGTCTTGTTTGGTTTAGATAAAGATTACTTATTTTTCTAATCTGGTGTGGTGTCCATTTGTAGTGTTTTCACTGTATTACTGTATGTGTGCACAAATGCTTTACACACTGCCTCTGAGATAAGCCTGTCTGCTCGTGCCAAGGTACCAAGGGGATGAGCAGGGGTTACTTTAGAAGTGTATTCCCCTTACCCTGTCTAAGAAGAAGGGTCCCTACTTGGACAACGGTGCAAACCATTGCCAACTAGAGACCCCCATTTCTAACAAGGACACACAGTTATTTTAACCCACTCACAATCTAGGCACAATGGGATGGGTGATCAACAATTGTCTCACACACATATGTCTTTTAGTCAAACTTCCACTAAGCTTACAGAAAGGGCGTGTAATTCTATAAAGCAAATGTGGGTTAAAGCATAGGTTCCATTCGAGACGTGGGGCCTTTTTACAAGTCTCTTATCTCCAGGGGAGATATCTGGGCCAGAAATTATAAAACTGGGTGGAATTGCCCCAGGGGATAACAGGGATTACAATTTTTTCCCCAGAATGAGGATCAACAAGCGTAATCTGGAATACCGGATACAATTCTAAATGCTTTCCTCCTCCCAGGGTAAACAAAGGGCCCAAATCTGTGAACATTTACCACCTGCTCCAGGTAGGTGGATAATGCTCTGAGAGCTTTTTCTCTTGCATGTGAACGAGCGAAAGAGGACTGAGGACAGTGGGAGAGAAGGTATTCTTTTTCTCAGTTTAGAGGACCTTCTTCTGCTTCACCCATATTTAAATACACAGAGGTGCAGAGGTGGGCACAGTAGCTGCCTGCAGCCCCCGCTGCTCAATTGATGGTTCCCGGTCTGTTTTCTTTAGGCCCACTATAGTCTGACCCGGAGTTTGAGAACCCAATAACTATGGGCCTGATGATACCGCTAAATTTGTAGTTGCCCAGAGTTACCTACAGGTACAACACTCTGGACAACTTGTAATAGGGTCTGTGGTGTCTTACCTTATCAGTGAACACACTCAAGACACCCACCACAGTGCAACCATTTTAGAAACATCATCATCAATTGCACCATCAGACAGCCTGCCCATACACTCACACTAAAGCACAAGTTTTTCCCAAACCATGCAATCACAAACTAGTGGACACACTGCAAAAAGGTACTATTAACATCGAGCTGAATGCGGTCAAAAATACTGTAAACCATATGGATCCTGCTCCATCAGTTCACTGAAGAAACAGCCAGTTGTAAGAGTCTGCAGGGATGCTTTCTGTTTCTCCCACTTTTCAAGGCAGTGCCAATGATTGTTAATACATTTATGTTACCAATATGAATCCCAAGGGTGCATATACACCTATTGCAGCCACAATGGCAACGTTATTAAGAACATCCAGTTTGTCTTTCATGATAGAATACCAAGATTCCTATCCTACTCAAGAGGGGTGCTTGGCTGTTGCATGACACATGTCTAGCCACAATGTGAGCCCATGCGCACGAAGAGACAAAAATACCATCACTGTACCCTAGTGCATAAAACTGTGGGAGAAACATAGGGCCCGATTCACAGAACTAACTTACTACAAAATCCTAAACTTACTACCATTTTGGTATTCACAGAAGGCACGTACTCATCTTGGTATTCACAGAAGGTACTTACTCATTTTGGTATTCACAGAAGGCACTTACTCACTTTGGTATTCACAGAATGCACTTACTCATTTTGATATTCACAGAATGCACTTACTCATACTAACTTTATGTCCGCACTCGGGCTGGAGATTCCGGCCCGGTGGTGGAGATTCCGGCCCGGTGGTGGAGATTCCGGCCCAGAGGTGGAGATTCTGGCCCAGAGGTCGAGATTCCGGCCCAGAGGTGGAGATTCCGGCCCAGAGGTGGAGATTCCAGCCTGATGGTGGAGATTCCGGCCGGTGGTGGAGATTCCGGCCGGTGGTGGAGATTCCGCCACCGGCCGAAATCTCCACAACCGGGCCGGAATCTCCACCATCGGGCCGGAATCTCCACCTCCGGGCCGGAATCTCCACCTCCGGGCCGGAATCTCCACCTCCGGGCCGGAATCTCCGTCCCGAGTGCAGACATACAGTTAGTATGAGTAAGTGCATTCTGTGAATACCAAAATGAGTAAGTGCATTCTGTGAATACCAAAATGAGTAAGTGCCTTCTGTGACTACCAAAATGAGTAAGTACCTTCTGTGAATACCAAAATGAGTAAGTGCCTTCTGTGAATACCAAAATGAGTAAGTACCTTCTGTGAATACCAAAATGAGTAAGTGCCTTCTGTGAATACCAAAATGGTAGTAAGTTTAGGATTTTGTAGTAAGTTAGTTCTGTGAATCGGGCCCATAGAACCTAATATAACAAGATGCACATCAGCCGGGGAGGGTGACTGGGGTACTTAAAGATGGCTCAACCAGCGGTGGGGCCTTTCTTTTGTGTCCTTGCTTACTTGAACCTCGGATATTTGTGCCCTTGTTCAGGATTATTAGACTTAGGTTCAGTGTCCCTAATTTGAGTTTATGATAATCCTTTAAAAAAAAAAAAAAAAATACCCTGAATGGGCACTGAGAGTAGACAATATGTGTTAGACATTTTGTTGCCCCGAATTAATTATTCTTTGCCGTCATTTCCGTGAGCACTATTTTGATGTTAGTCCGAAGACTACCTGTGCCACGTTTGCAAGTTATAAGCTTCTTCTACAAGCAGGAGTGGTGGTGTGAGATGTATGCTCTGTTTACCATATTTAACAGTTTCAAAGGGGAATGCTTCATCGGCATTCAAAGAGGTCTGTCCAGGGCAGGACTGGCCATGCTACACTCAGGCATTTTCAAGATGTATTTAAGTCTATCGAATTGCTTTCGGACCTGTTGGGGTTACAAAGAAAGCTCTCCCCGCCGCATTGTAGTTGCAGCCTCCTGCAGCGGGCTGGTTCAAACGTTTTTGCCAAAGTTGATGGTGTTGTCCAGTCCCCCTGTGGTGTGTGTTTTCAGAGCATGACAAGAGCGGCATATACATATGGACGTGTTCTTGTGAGGGGTGTAATCCATTCTGTTGGACTTGGCCCTTTTTGCAGGGTCATCCCTGAACTTTTTGCCTTCCTCCTAGTCTTTTTTCTGACCTGGTGTTGGTGGTTTTAGGACTCTGGGCACTTTAGCACTGCTGTCCAGTGTAAAGTGCATGTGCTCTCTGTGGTAAACATGGTAAGATTGGTCTACATTTGTTTGGCGTATTTAATTTACCTGTCAGTCCCTTGTAAAGTGGTATCCAGATACCCAGGGCCAGTAAATTAAATGCTACTGGTGGGCTTGCAGCGCTGATTGCGCCACCCACTAAAGAAGCATTTCAAACCTGTCTCAGGCCTCTGCCATTGCAGGGCCTGTGCGCGCAGTTTACTGCCGCTGTGACGTGGCACATAAAGTGGGTGCCATGTCTGTGACCCCCCCTTTTTTTACATATCAGTCACCCCTAAGGAAGCCCTAGCTAGCCCTATGGGCAGGGTGCATTGTAGGACATGTACCTTAATTGTGTGACATGTCCTGGTAGTGACAAACAGCCATTTTGGTTTCTCACTGCTGTGAGGCTGCCCTCTCATAGGAATGCATTGGGGATTCCCTGATAACTGTTTCAGTGGTATTTCCTGATCTGAGACGAGCAGCGTGGTCAAGTTTGGTATGTTTGGAATAGTAATAATAAATGCTGCGTAATGGTGTTCGCAGATTTATTATCACTATTTTAGAAATGCCACTTTTAGAAGTTGGCATTTCTGTGTGCTATGTGTCTTTGCCTGCCTGATGTGTATTGCATTTCTGGCTCTGGAGTGACAGGGGCTGGTGAGGTGTGTGGCTCCAGAGGGACTGGGTGAGTCAGCGCTAGGCTGAATGGGCAGATCTGCATTTGGAGTAGTGGGAGGAGTAGTCCTGACCCCGAATAGGTCTGTGCCTGCCTTGTACAATGCTGGCTCCGCCCCCCTGTGGTGTGTCTGGGGCTAGGACCTACTCTGACAATAAGGGTGTATGTGCCCTGTAAACAAAGGTTGGAGTGCCCCCCAGAACTGGTTTGGACCAGGTCTAGTCCTGTGCCAGGGGGAGAGAACAAAGACATATGGGGTATAAGTACTGGGGCTGTGACCCCATGAAGTGTGCTTACTTGTACCTGTTTTGGGGCGAAGGACTGCTGGGCATCAGGAGGAACCACCGTGGGACCCAGCTGCTATCTCCTGGGGATCCCTACGTGCTGGCCTGCCTGTGCCCAGCTCTGCCCTAGGGAAATTTGGACTTAGAGCCTCGTGAGCGCTACATCTTTATTGCCTGAGTCCAAAGAGTGGGACTCCAACTCTGCTTGGTGCCAAGGACAGGAGGAGCGCTTGTGCCCTGCAGCGTGGGCCGCGCTTACCTCCCTAAAGTGACCGGAGCCCCAGAGGGGGGCCCACACCTCCCGGGGCATGAGGAGTGCCCCAGGGGTCTTGGTGCTCGACAGCGCTGTGCTGCAAAGTGTTCCAAGGGAATCCCGGCGTGGGGATTCCCCGGTGCTGCCTGGAGGTGGAGCTGGAGCCTACCCCGCATTTTTGTTGCACCGAGAGCTGCCGCACCATGAATGGCGTCCAGGAAGCCAGGCAGGCTGCCTGCTTGTTTTGTCGGGGCCGTGTCACGTACAGCAGACCAATCAGGGCGGTCGTAGCCGCCGGAAGTCAGGCACGATTGAGCCTGGAGGTGGGAGGGGCCCCCGTGTGCTGGTGGGAGCCCCGCATGCCGCCCGGAAAGGAGAAGGGGATCGACGGAGACTCCGCTCCGTGCTGAGGGACCCCCGGGTGCCTGCACCTGGAGGCGGAGCCCCGCGGGCTCACCGTACCCTAGGAGAAGAGGACCGGAGCCTCACGGGCTTCCGACTGAAGTCCTGCGCGTGTCCCCATTGCCAGAGGAGGAGAAAGGCCCCGGTGAATGGGGCCTGTCCGGAGCTCTGTGGGTGCAGGACCATACTTACAGCTACACCTCCAGATCGGGTGTAGCTGCAACGACGGGGGCATCTCTTTTGCACAAGAGAGATAAGGGTGAGTTGCACCCTCGCCCCATGGGAGTACGGGCCAGTGGCGGCCTCGTGAGAAGAGGAGCCCCGGGAAGGAGGGGCTCCCAAGGCACTGTTGGTGCCTTGAGTTTTGCACACAGCTGCACCGCCATGTCGCGGACAGCTGCAACGTTGGGGGCATTTTGGGTCTCGAGAGAGACCAGGGTGAGTTACACCCTCGCACCCCTATTTTTGGTACTGGCCTGTTGGGCCTGGACCCTGCTGTAGTAGCAGCTTAGAGCCCTGACTATTTGGACATAGAGCATGGCGGGGAAGTCCCAGCTGGGCCCCCGAGGAAGGCCAGTTGGCCTGTGAACACCTGATGTGCTGGTAGGGCGCAAGTCCCTAATGTGATTGTGCATAATGTGTTTATGCCTAATGTGATTGTGCATAATGTGTTTATGCCTAATGTGATGATGCATAATGCCTCATGCTATGGTGGTAATATGTGCCCTCTGAAATGGGGTACGGTGACATGCTGAGGCTAATGCCTAATATGGTTTATACTAAGTGTACTATTACCAGTAGTTACTGGTTGTGTTATGTTCACTACTTGTGATCCTAATGGTTCTGACAGTAGCCCGATTGGCCCTGTCATATATAAAATCCCTATAAAGTATTGCCTCGTGCCAGGTGGCACAGTGTACATTTCTGATTATGATTCTAATGTGTTTTATGGATAATACAAAGGCTATTTTTACATAACCTTGTGTGGAGTTTCTTTTGTGGTGTGCCTAGTGTGTCACTGATGTGTGAGTGTGTTGCGCAAACGCTTTACACATTGCCTCTGGGATAAGCCTGACTGCTCGTGCCAATCTACCAAGGGGGTGAGCAGGGGTTATCTTCAGCGTGTAACTCCCTTGCCCTGACTAAAGTGGTGGTTTCTGCCTGGCTTAGGTGCATGCCCTAGCCAAACAGAAATCCCATTTCTAACACCTTCTAATTTACCTCTTATGAGACCCTTCTCCATAGTCACTTTTTCTAGAAGTGCACACATTATCAGTTTCAGTCTTGATGTTTCAGCTGTGCATTTCCTTCCGACCACTCACTGCATGACAGACAGACAGACCGACCACTCACCTGCATGACAGAACCACGAGCTTTCAGCAGTATTAATTTTCTACAGGATGAAACGGATAAATCCCATTTACTTCAGAGGCCCAGCATGCTGAGGTCCAACTCAATCCTTGAAAATGTGCCCGGTAGAAAAGAACAACATACCGACAGCTTAAGTTTCTTTTTATGATTTTGCAAAGGATGCGTGACTTTTTCAGTTCACTTCACACATAAGCATGAAAAGGTGTATTTAAAAAGCAATCAGGCTGATTAAGCGAGGTGTGAAATCTTCTGTCAGAGACAGATTCTGTGGCATGTTGATTTGCAGCAGAGGGTAGCATTAGCTTGACAGAACAGATACTGTAATGCGTAGGTGCACACCTGATATCAGACTGGGAACAGGCGGAGAATTATAAACGGAATACATGCACAACATACCTAAATGAGTATTGCTGGTTTAATGTAGTTGTATTGACGCCCTGACGAGAAGGAAGAAAAGCAAAGCTTTAAGAAGGCCTACATCACTTTATTTATCATGGCTGCCGCATACATACCAACAGACCGGGGCTGTGCTTAATTTGTAAGTGAAACAGTGCTGGTGCCCAAAGTTCTGCTGAAAAGCCCACGGATGGTGCAATTGAACGTCACCGCCCGGAATACCAAGGCTAGAAGTCCTAAATCTACCTCATGCCTCTTTAGTCCATTAGCAAATACACCCTACCCCTTTATTCTACTCTAACAGGGTCCTGCTTTCTCCCTTTGCAACAGTTTTTCCATCTTTCTAGATTTGTGTGTTTTAACCTTCCTTAGGCTCGGCAAATATCTGATGTGGAAAAATAAGTGCCTGTCCCCAAAAGTATGTGCCGGTGGCCCCCACTTGCTCAAATTAAGCACTGGTGTGAGAGACTCCTGATTTTTTAAAGCCATATATGGCTTTATTTTACCTGTCAGGGATCCTCCCTCAGCCCAGCCCTCTTAACACCTACATGACCCCCTTGACCAACATCGTCAGATCCCACGAACTAAACATCATATCCTATGCGGACGACACCGAGCTCATCCTCTTACTCTCAGAAGATCCAGCCAGCACAAAAACCAACTTCCACAGGTGCATGACTAGTGTTGCCAACTGGATGAAGAACAACTGCCTGAAGCTCAACACAGACAAAACTGAAGTGCTGATCTTCGGTAACGACACCACCCTGTGGAATGACTCCTGGTTGCCTTCGGAACTAGGACCATCACCCAAACCGACTGACTATGCCAGAAACCTCGGCATAATCCTGGACATCAAACTGGCCATAAAGTTCCAGATCAGCACAGTCGCCCCTGCCTGCTTTCGCACACTTTGCATGTTATGTAAAGTCTTCAAATGGCTCCCACCGAACACCAGGCGTATTGTCACTCAGGCAATAATCACCAGCTGATTAAACTACGGCAACGCACTTTACGCTGGAATCACCACACACCTTCTGAAGACACTCCAGACCATACAGAATTCCACTGCCAGACTCATCCTCAAACTCCCCAGATGGACCAACATCACTCCCCAACTCAGAAAACTCCACTGGCTCCCCATACGGAAGAGATGCCAACTCAAGCTGATAAGCCACGCCTACAAAGCCCTTCACAACCAAGGACTAGCCTACATCAACCATCGCCTGAATTTCCACCACCTTACCAGACAACTACGCTTTGCCTCCCTCTCACTGTCCCACCCCCCGCATCCACCAAAGCAACAGCGGAGGATACTCCTTCTCCTACCTTGCAGCAAAAACCTGGTATGACCTCCCTCTGTAGCTACGGATGTCCACCTCTCTACTGGAATTCTGGAGAGTGCTCAAGTCCTGGCTGTTCAACTGAGTCACCTGTAACATCAAGACCCTCAAGCGCCTGGACACCCTCTGTGGCGATTAGCCACACTATATAAACCCACTTGATTGATTCATTCATTCATTGTCTCCTGCCTAATATTGCCTCTTTGTAAATGTATGTCAATGGGGAAAATACATTTGCCCAATTTGTTTCCAAACTCTTCCACTTTCCAGCTGTTAAATGTTGGAAAGTATGCTGCCGCCAAGATTGCTATCACTTTCAGTGCTCTCCCTGGGCCAAATTTACAAATCTATTTGCCAAATTACCGCTAAATACACAAACAAATGTATTTGTGAGACCAAAATCAATTCTTAGTGTATTTAGCCACAACAAATTGAATTTTTTCACACGGAAATTCCACTAGTACAGCAGAATTTCTGCAAGAGCGTATCTGTGGCCGGATTACTTGTGCACAAAAGTCTGTGCTAAAGTAGTGTCTACTGTCCCCGCAGATGTGGAGATAGGATGCACAGAAAAAAAGCATTCCAGCCCCCGATGAAAACCAAGTAATTTTCCTGCCGTGGTGCATTGATTGGCTTGTGAAAGTCTGGCTAATGTTTTGCGAGTTAAATAAGCCAGTCTTTCATTGGTACACATTTGTGACTCAGGGGTGGTAACTGGGGAGGGATAGACTTCAGTGGCACTCCTATGCGCTAACACCGCACTCTTGCAAATCCTAAGCTAAAATGCCCACCTAAGGTAAGTAAGGTTTGAGGGTGGGAGGGGCACGGGGAGCAGGGTGATGTGTTATATGCCAGGCATCCATGGAGGTGCTTGTGGCAGGGTCTCGGGGCTTGCGCCCTTCGTCTATTTAAGCAACTGCTGCCTGGTTTGGTTGATAGCGCCTCTAGTGCTTGTGCTCCCCCAGAGTTTAGGATCTTCCCAATCATAGTACTTAACATGTAGAATGACCAGATTACTCCCTGTTATTTCACTGATAGACATCCCTGGCCTTTCACTTAACAAGTGAGTGCATCAGGCAAGTTGTAGTATATTGGATCCTTTTCATTGAAGTGTGCCGTGTGAAGACAGTGATTTCTAAATAGGAGACTGAAAAAGTACTTTCCTGCTGACACGAAGAAGGTGATGTGGTCTCTTTAAATGCATTATGTGGGGCGAGTAAACTGTAGTGAAATAGTACCCCCTTGACTCTACCAAGAGTTGTTAATGATAGGGTTAGAAAGTTGCACTAGGTCTTTAGTGGCATCAGAAACTGGGGCAGCCCACTTAATGTTGGCCACAGGTCACTCCTGTGTCGGTGGGATGCTGAAAACTTACATGCACAAGTTAGGCCTGAAGAAAGCCCCCAGGATCTGTGCCCTTTGAAAGAGCTGTGTTAGCATGCACACAATGGTGAACTCATGTTCTAATAAACTGACCTCTAAATCAGATCAGTCAATATGCTCTCAAGAACTGCTCTCATTATGTTTTTTAATGTCCGGTGAAAATAGTTAAGCCAGTCCCGTTATCAGAGGCATAACTAGACCCAAACTTCGGAGGGAAGAGGGACGGCTACCACTTCCAGCAATAGGGTAGGACAAGCATTTCCAGAAATGGTGTCGGAGCTAACCTCATAACCATTATATGATGAAAAAGAAGTGACAAATGGTGCAGTTTAAACATATTGGAAAAGCCTGATATTATAAAAAAAAAATTTTTTTGATTTGACACTGTTCCTAGGCTTCAACTAATTGAAAATCCAGAAAAATGCTCCTGACCTATTCTTCGTTGCAGTGGTCGAAGTGCATTAAAATAAAGTATGGGAACTGTGATGCTGTGCGCGGGGTGAGGAGCTTGGGGACAGAGTCAAACGTGTAGCTAAAAAAAACAAAATATTCTGTAACTATTTTCGGTCTTTCACCTCGAGGTAACTACATATAAATTAAGGCACAGCTTAAATGGAAAATAAATGCAAATTAAGTTAATCAGTGGGAAATGCACTATCGTACATTATGTAACCTCTATTAGCTGATGCACTGCAGAGGTCTGTGTATGTAACCAGAGAGTCATGGAATTGAATCCTGGTTGATGCAGTTAACAATAGTGACTTGTGTATGTTTATTGCTTCGAGATCCCATTTTGTGACAGAAAGCACTGTGAATATGTAAGTCATTATATTAAAACTTGCATTACACAGATGTTAGACCCAGCGGTTTCTGGCTGGCTGGGACGCACCGAAGCCAGACAGAATCCACTGCCTTAGATAGGATGAGTATGATACACTGGTTAGATAACCTGTGCTCACCTTTTGGCAGCTTGGCACAAAGCAGTCAGGCTTATCCTAAAGTGTCAAACTGTGAAGTATTGGCACAGCACCACCCTCGCAAGACACTGAGCACACTACAAAAAGACTGCACACCGAATGTATAAAAAACACTGGTCTTTCTATTACACACACATTGAAATCAAAATGACACACATTGGATTAATGCTTTACCATTATATGCAATTGTCAAACTCTCCCATTAGCAGCGGAACGACGTTAACATATATGTATCGGTCAGAAGAATTCACGCTGCATTATCCCCTCAGGCTTAAAAGCGGCATAAACCCATGTGCATACTTTTCCGAGGTATTCACGATCCAAGCTATTCCTTCCATATCAAAACAACAGAACATATATGTAGGCTTGTTCAGAGGTATTCCACTTTCCTGCTATCACATTAGCATCAAACACGTAATTCCCAAATATCGCATACGATGTACAGCTTGTAATGGTCAAGAAATCACAGGTTGTGACTATGCCTTGTGACCCAGCCCCCCTGCCTCTCAAACCACACCAGCCAACGATACACTTTGCACCCGCTGGAGATACTTTGATTAGGTCATCGGGAACACATAAAGTGGAAGGAAACAGCTACTTGGTTTTGTCCATCCAGATTAGGCCATTAAGACACCGAGCGGCACCTAAACGAGTGCAGGATCACTATCCCCCCCATAGGCAAAAGACTGTGACATTGGAAGCTGGTGCACTTCCAAGTTGTAGAAATGTTTCCTCCTAGGTGGAGGTGTGAGCTGCAGTTGCTCCAGGCAGCCAGCCGTGGGTGCACACAAGGCACAATAAGACCCCTCAGGTCCACTCATGATGTTACCAATAACAGAGTACCTTGTGGCATGGTTCTGGGGAGAGGGAGCCGGTGAGCTCAGACTGCGGCCGTGATGTCAGGCACTGTCATCCTACCGATCTGGAGGTTGGAGACAGTCCAGGCTTCCGTATCAGGTCCCGCGGACTAGGCAAACATCCCCCAATAGCCCTTGGACACCACACGCTATGAAGTGCGAGCTAGCACAGGTTTCCAGTTGTAAGCTCGGGTACCTCGGACTCAGCAAACTTCCCCAGCACTACTTGAACTCCTCACGTTACAGAACCCCAGTTGAGCAGCTGATCTTTACGAGCATACTGCTTCTGCAAAGTGTGATTACTGAATACGTCAGAATGGTCCTTGTCCCAACCAACGATAACTTCCACCCATTTCCACCACACCCTGCGCGGTCCTTATGATCTCGTGGAAATAGGGAGATCATTGTTGTCCCTGATATCTCGTGGACAGGAGGCCAGCCAACCGGCCTTTGGAGAGTGCTTAGGGCCCCGGGCCACGACAGGAGGCCATTGACTGAAGGCCAGCAACATCCAGGCAAAAATCCACCAAGAGATAGTCCCTTTCCTGGAGCACAACAAGCCCCAGGGCACCACAAGTCTGCAGATAATCCTGTTGCTGTCCCTCCTGCCCCAGTGGTTTCTCTTGTTGATGTCCCAGCATCGAACCAGCGTAGAATGGTTCCAATCCCAAAAGCGTCTCTAAACTCCTGAGGACAGAGCCCAGTAGCTATACACGCAATAGCCTTTGAAGATGAGATCAGTTTAAAAGGTCACCTTAAAAAATGCACAGGCCCTCTCTAAATTTAGTCCTGTCTGCCATCCTACCCTGGGAGGCTTGATCAATATCTTTAGTTGGGCCAGGACCCTGCGCCTTGGAATGCAGGTGCCAATTCCACCCCCTCGTATCCATCCCAGAAAGGCCATTCAGAGTCTGCAGTTTCCCTAATGGCATTTCCACATTAGTAATGTCAAATCCACTCTCACTACCGGAGAGGATTTGCCATTACTAAACCATTGATACTAAACACCATACTGCTACTCTTCTGCTACTCTTCTGCATGTAGGAAATACAGCTCAATAGCCTTTCCACAGACCCAAGGAGAGAAGCAGGCCTCATAGTACTGAACACACCATCCGGTTTTATTCACTACTGGGGCATGTAGCGCACATGTGCACATGCCCTGCCTCTTTCCTACACCGCACCCTGCCCCCAGGGAGTACTCAGATGTAGCGAGAGACATACAGTGGTGTAGCTAGCACTTTGGGTGCCAGTCCCTGTGTTTGCCGCCCCACAGCAGCATTGAAGAGCAGGGGGTGGTGAGGTTCGGCCTACGATTGGATTGGATTTTTCCACTCATTACGCCCATCGAATGTTATGATGGCTGGATTTGTTTAATTGGAGCTTTTTATTATACATTCGCCTTTGACAAAGCTGAGGTGATAGGTTTCTTCCCTTGCCTTCGCTGTTCTCCTCGGTCTACGCTCACCATGGCGACCAACACCAGCATCCCGATTGAAGGATCGCTCTCTAAAATGGGCTTCAGTGCCTTTAAGATCACATATCCACCTAACCTCACCAAGAACGCTTCAAAAAAACTCAAACACAGCTTAATAAAAAAAAACCCGGAAACACTTATTTCAGACACATATTTCAGCATGTACAATGGCAACACCATGTCCGACCTAATCTTCTTCACGAACAAGAGAGCCCAATGGAGTAAAACTCTCATATCATTCTTCCAGTGCAAACAGATAAGGAAAACACCCCATGGATTTAGTCTTTCTATTACTTCCTCTTCTATCCACAAAATAGATATCACCATTACCATCTATAACAATGGGATCGTTCTCATTCAAGCCTCTAATCGAAACCTAGAACAGTTCGACAAACTCTTTTTGAAGATCAAAAGCTCAGTAGCCAACAACTCAACCCCAGGGCAACTAGACACAACACTAACCACCTCAAGTTCACTCCAAATCAGTGCTCCAATTCCACCCTCAGACTTACATCCCTCCTCTCTCACCACCCTTCCCTTGCCGGATGCTGAACTGTTCGAATTACATAGTTTGCGACCATTAACCCTATCACCTCTCCCAACCCCCTTATCAATACTCCCTGGAACACCTCTAACATTCAGTAACCAACCCCCTCCTCGGGAATCTCCCATTACCGCCTCTGACCCCTCTAACGCAGATCGGCACCCTACCCCCTCGGCAGTTCTCCACACGCATTCAACATCCTGGTCTATGCATCCTGGAACTCAGCTCATATTCAGGGACCTACCTTCTCCCAGGGTATCCCCCATTACCTCCCCGGACCCCTCTAACACACTTAGTCACCCTCCCCCCTCTCCAGACCTACACACTCAATTTCCTTCCCTCTCCCAACACCCAGACATGCTGGCACGCTTGGACGATATCTCCCGCCAGCTGCACCTTCTCTCCCTCGAACTCCACGGCTTGAAAGCCCTCTCACTTGAATATCTCCCCTTGTTAAGCCACCTCCTCTCTAGTCCGAACCGGACCAGAGCCCCCGCCAGCACCACTATCACAGTTCCCTGTGACCATCCCTTATTACCTTCCACCTCCAATTCTGTTCCCCTACCTAATGCAGCCTCTCGCCCTAGAAGAGCTTCCTGTCTCACGCCCATTGAAATTGACTGCCTTCTCAAGTCTTACTCGTCCAACACGGACTCCATCACAAACCCAAAGGGAATAATTCAAACCATTCACTCCAACCCAAACAGAGTACCCCACCACAACCTCAGAGCAATAAACAACGATAACCTCAAGAGAGTGAACATCACTCAGACTCCTCTCCCCCATACTCCGGCTCCACTCAAATGCATACTACTCAACTGTAGGTCTGCTAGCAAACACGCGTCCGAGATCTTCGACCTCATACTACACAATGAGATAGATATCATTATCCTCACAGAAACTTGGCTCAACCCTTTGTCCACTCCTATTCTTGATCTCCTGGTGCCCCCCACCCACGACATAATTCGTCTTGACAGAGTTAAGAAGCTGGGTGGTGGCCTAGCTTGTATACATCGGAACACGCTCGCGGTCTCCCTCTCAGAGTCCTCATCTCCAGTAACTTGCGAATACCTTTGTCTTAACATCTCAAGTAACAATCATCTGGTTTGCAAACTACACACATTCTATCACCCCCAGGCGACAATCTCCCCTTCATTGAACAATTAATGGAAATCATCTCCGGCAATGTGGATTCAGCCCAGTCCCACATTTACCTTGGGGACTTTAACCTTCACTGGTCTAACACCAATGACCAAGCAATCTCATGCCTCAATTCCTTCTTGAATGACCACGAATTGATTCAACACTGTGACCAGCCTACTCACATTAAAGGGGAAACTTTAGACCTCATCATCTCCAAAGGTCATACCATCTCATTGGATTCCATCATACCATGTGATTGGTCAGACCATCACATCATCTCCTTCCATATTAACGCTGAGGTTTATCAGAGTAAGGCTCAAAAAACCAAAACAAAGATTTGGAAAAGGGACCTCAGAGATATCAACACAGCTGACCTAGCAACCCGCTGTAATCGGGCCCTCTCTCCCCAATTGGACATACTTGAAGTCCATGCTCTCACAAACTTCTACAACTCTTCTATTTCCAACATCATGGATTCTATGGCCCCACTACAACAAAAAAATGCACCTGCAAAAATATCGAAACCTTGGTTCAATGGCAACCTAAATTCGGAACGTCGCAATCTAAGGGCCATAGAACGTACTTGGAGATCCACTCCATCTGCGGACGATCTAAAAAACCTTAGAGCAGCCAGAAGTTCGTATAACAAACAAATCAAGACAGCGAAGGCGGAGTATTTCAAATCCCAACTTAACCAAGCGGCTAATCGACCCAAGAAACTGTTTGAACTGGTTAAACAACAATCGGTGGTTGCCCCTAACCGATCGGCCTCTGAAGTCAGACCTCACTCTTGTGATGATCTGGATGCCTTCTTTACTGAGAAAACTAGACTTATTAACTTGGATCTGGAAACAAGGAGGGCTCTACTGCTACCTAATGAACCTGCACCCCCACGGGCCGTACGAGACAAGATAGCACCATGTATCGGGGGTATCAAGAACAACGCTTCCTGGGACACCTTTACCCCCTTCTCTGAAAATGATATCAAAAAGGTTCTTCGAACTATCAATCCATCTAATCACTTCAGTGACCCGTTACCACCTTCCATCTTCAAAGTGATCAAGGATGAAATCTCCCCATTCTGGACAAAGATCGTCAATGCATCTTTATCACAAGGCACGATCCCAGTATGCCTAAAAGAGGCTCAGGTAACTCCGATATTAAAAAAACCCACAGCTGACAGTACAGATCTTAACAACTTCCGACCTATCTCCAGCATCCCCACTCTAGCCAAACTCCTTGAAAAATGCGTCCAGTCACAACTATGTGCGTACATCGAAGATTTCCATCTCCTGGACCAACACCAATCTGGCTTTCGTAGTGGGCACAGCACTGAATCGGCTCTTACCCAAGTGATGGATGACATCTTAATTATGCTCGATCGTAATGAATCCTGCCTCCTTATCCTACTTGACCTTTCCTCCGCATTTGACACGGTCAATCATGACAACCTCCTATTCATTCTGGAGCATAGGATGGGCCTTTCGGGTCAGGTGCTGCTTTGGTTCTCGTCCTTCCTGCAGAACAGGTCCCAAAGAGTGAAAGCGAACCACTCTCTCTCCCAGCCATCCCCAGTCAGCATGGGGGTTCCCCAAGGGTCCTCCTTATCTCCCATTCTCTTCAATTTATTCCTGGAACCATTAGCTAATGTTCTAAAATCTTTGGGCATTCGCTTCCATATGTATGCAGACGACACCCAACTCTATCTGAAAATCTCCTCCCCGGATGATATCGCTTCACTCAACTCCACCCTACTGACGACCCAAAATTGGTTAACTGAGAACCACCTACTGCTAAACACCGCCAAAACAGAATTCCTCCTCATCTCCCCCGAAACATACTCCTATAATCGACCTATGGATGAGCCAACTCACCGCCTTCAACTGCTCCGCCCGCACTATCGACTCAGCTAAATCTCTAGGAATTACCCTGGACAAGCATCTGAATATGAAGACTCACATTAGCAACGTGTGCAAGGGAGCTAACCACCTTCTAAGAACACTCAGGAATCTCAAACCTTTCCTACCTCAATCAGATTTCATACAAGTGGTCCAAGCGCTTGTCTTGCCGAGACTTGATTATGGCAGTGCTACGCTATGTGGCCTCCCCAAATACACTTTGGCCCCCCTAAAGGCGTCATTGAACGCGGCGGCCAGATTGATCACGGACACTAAGCGAAAGGCACACATCTCCCCGGTTCTAAAATCTCTAAACTGGCTACCTTACGAAGCTAGAATTCAACTGAAGATTGCCTGCCTGCCTATCACACAAAGCCCTACACTTCAAAACCCCCATCTACCTCGCACAAAAACTAGAACTATCTGGAGGAGGTAGACCTTCAAGGAGTGCAAATTCCCTCCTTTTAAAACCACAGATCTTCCGCAAAAAAAGAACATGCCAACGAGCCTTCTCTGGCTCTGCTCCAAAAATTTGGAACTCTCTTCCACCGGAAATTCGGAGGATCTCCTCAAAGGATACCTTCAAACTGGAAGCTAAAAGATTCCTCATGAATAAGTTCTTACCTTAACATGAGGGACATTTGTTAGCTCTAAGCGCATCGGACATACCATAGCATTTGTTATTATCCCTGTTTAAGTTTATGATTCTGTTTTGGTTATTATTCCTGTACATGATTATTGTATTTACTCCCCTTAAGTCATTACGCCCTATCGCCTAGCCCATTCTTCGTTCTCCCAGGTGTATAATTGATCTGGTAGGTGTTCACCATTTGATTCAATGCCATTAGACTCCCCATCTGACTCACTTTCTGTTTATCATTTTGATATTGGTTATTATGTCTGTATATGAGTATTGTACTTACTCCCTTACGTCACTTTGCTCCATTGTATAGCCCATTCCCCGTTTCACTCAGGTTTATGAATGATCTATCATGTGTGCATTATCTGATTCAATACCTATTAGATCCACCATATTAGTCGCATGTTTCGATTTGTTACCTCTTTTCCCTCAAACTGTAAAGCGCTCTGATATCCTTCGGGATCAAGTTTGCGCTATATAAAACTTTATAAATAAATAAATAAATACGATTGCCACCCCGTGATGGTGACTCTGTAATGGGGGGATTGCCGCCCGAGATGGCAAGTAAGCACAGGAGGAGGCCGTCGCCCCCAAAAAAACTTGTGCCGCCTGGGGCGGACCACCCCCCCGCCTCCCCCTTGCTACGCCACTTGAGAGATACAGAACTTTGGCAAGTAGCTTTTAAACACTAAACTGAGTAACAGTAACCTGCACACATAGGTCTTGCCATGACAAGCCTGTGGTACGTTTGAAGAGCTACCTCTGTGGGTGGCA
This sequence comes from Calotriton arnoldi, assembly GCA_963921515.1. Classification (NCBI taxonomy): domain Eukaryota; kingdom Metazoa; phylum Chordata; class Amphibia; order Caudata; family Salamandridae; genus Calotriton; species Calotriton arnoldi. The sequence goes on along the minus strand of CAWUFW010002531.1, from coordinate 1,084,007 downwards.
CAACCAGTGCTGAAGGCCCATGGAGTAGCATTTGAGTTATATGCCCTAGGGATATGTCTTACCAATGGACGAGGGACTTACAGCTAACTCAAATCATCCCATCATGCATACATCAATCACCAGTATACATGTGACTAGCACAGCGCTTTGGTGCTGAATGGCAGTGTCAAAGCACTCAAAGTCCTATGGCTAGCACGTAGATCAGCGAAAAACCAGGAGGGACAAAAGCAAAAAGTTGAGGGAAAGCACCCTAAAAAGGGCCGTTTTCAACACCATCCCCTCCCAGCCAAAAGCCAGGGTAGTTTTATCAATGTGTTGATAAACTGCCTGCGCTGGGCGATAGACCCTGGTCAATGCCCCACCAACCCGAGTAGAACCCCCAGTCCTATGCCCCCCGGAGCCTCATTGGATCGGTTCCGCCTACTCTCTGGGCCCACTAAGCCTCCCCTAGGAACTCACCAGGATCAACCCAGTGCCCCTGTTGGCCCCTGCGGTCTGACTCCAGTCTTCAACCCAGGGCACTCCTAGTTCATCAGTACATATCTCAGCAAAGGGCACTGATAGCCGTCAGTGTCCAGAACCAGGTCTCTGTCCACCCCAAGCCCTACGTCCAGGGTGGTTTCCCAGAGGGGCGGTTAATAATTCTGGGTGCACCGCAACCATTAACCGCTCCCCGTCTCACCAGCTCAGGGATCGTCTCCTGAGCCTGGTCCTCCAGCCGGGACCAGGACCGGGACCCTGAGACTGGACAGAGGCCAGGGTGAGTTCCTTTGCTCCCTGCCCCCCTTTCGAAAGTTCTGCACCCCCTTTTGAGGAGGGGTACCCCCCGAATCCAGAACAGGGGGGAATGCGTGTCAGCCGCACCTCCCCACGGTCTCCCGCCACTAGAGAGAACCCATCAGTGGATTGCATCCTGGTACTGCCCTGGCACCTCCCCAAGTGGGGAAACAACCATTACAATGCAGTCATTACAACACACTACATTTGCAACACAGTCATTATAACGCAACTGCCTTTACATCGCATGCCATTACAACGCAGCCATTACAACGCATGTCACTACAACGCATGCCATTACAATGCATGTCACTACAACGCATGCCATTACAACGCATTACCCCTTTACTATCCAACACTTACCCTACTGTTGCACTCACTGGAGTGGGAATAGTAATTTTTACCCCTACACTATCCAACACTTACCCTACTGTTGCACTCACTGGAGTGGGAATAGTATTTTTTACCCCTACACTATCCAACACTTAACCTACTGTTGCCCTAAAAGTATTATGCGTTGTAATGGTATGCGTTGTAGTGGTATGCGTTGTAATGGAATGCGTTGTAAATGTAGTTTCTGAAAATGCGTTGTGATGGCATGTGTTGTAAAATCATGCATTGTAATGGATGTTGCGATGTAAAAACCGCGTTGTAAAGGCATGCGTTGTAAATGTTTGCATTGTAACGTGTCCTATTCCCCCAAGTGCTCCCTCTGGGAATACACCATACCCTGGAGCTGAGTAAGAGGCCTCTTAGACTTCTGTCCACCCCACCTTCCCTCCTCCGCTGAGGAGGGATAGGGGACCCCCAACTCCATGGGGAATTGCCCACACTTATCCATGCCTCCCCTACCTTTGCTGAGGGACCACAGGAGCGATTCACGTTAGGTTCCTTCCCTAGTGCCTGCCCAGCTCAAAAAATTGTCATGAATTCTTAACTCGTTTTCCCCTCATTAAACTCCTTGTGCCTTTTTTACAGGTTTCCTTACAATGTCATCAAAATACATAAGGCAGCATCACAAAATAAGTAACCAGATAAGTGTCCATGTTTTAATGGTATGATGCACATGCGACACATTACCCAAATGGAGTTCACCAGTTGCTTTGTGTTCTTTTGGCCTGTTTTTCAGGCAAATGACTTGTTGGACTTGGCCCTTTTTGCAGGGTCATCCCAGGACTTTTTGCCTTCCTCCAGTATTTTTTCTAACCTGTTTTTGGTGGTTTTAACTCTGGGCACTTTACCACTGCTGATCAGTGCTAAAGTGCATATGCTTTCCCTGTAAATTGGTGTTATGAATTGGTGTTTCCATGATTGGCATGTTTGATTTACTAGTCAGACCCTAGTACAGTGCACTGTGTGTGCCCAGGGCCTGTAAATCAAATGCTGCTAGTGGGCTGCAACACTGATTGTGCCACCCACAGAAGCAGCCGGTAAAATGTAACTCTGGCCTGCAATTGCAGAGCCTGTGTGCAGTCTAGTACTGCCATGTCGACTTAGCAAGTGCACCCACTTGCCAGTCCCTAAACCTTCTCTTTTCTACATATTAGTCACCCCTAAGGTAGGCCCAAGGTATCCCTGTGGGCAGGGTGCATTGTATGTGAAAGGCAGGGCATGCTGGTGTGTGTGGCATGTCCTGATAGTGAATTACTGCCAATTTAGTTTTTCACTATTGCAAGGCTACCTGTTCCCATAGGACAGAATGGGTAGTTTGTTTATAACATCTTATAAACATAACTACCCCTGGGAACGAGGTAGAAAAATAAAGTTTAGTATGCCTGAACTCAGAATGCTAAAATGCATCTTTTAGTGAGGGTGATTTTTACATTCTGTGTTTGAAAATACCACTTTTAGAAAGTAGGTATTTTCTTGCTTAACCATCCAGTGTGCCTCTGCTAGGTTTGTGTATTGCACTTCTGGCTCTTGGATGACAGGGGCTGGAAAGGGGGAGTGGCTCCAGAGAGCCTGATGAGTCAGGGCTGGGCTGAATAGACCTGGGTTGCATTTAGAGTAGGGGGAGGAGATTTCCTTTCACCTGAATGGGCCTGGTTTGCCAAGGACAATGCTGTCTCCACCTCCTGCCAGGAAGCTGCATCAGAGAGGACAGAACGGGTTTGGACTGAGCACAGGGCTTCTCTGCCATCACAGAACAAAGGATTTTGTGGTATAAATATTGGGGCCCAGACCCCAGAACTTTAGATCACTTCTGGGAATCAAGAGGAACCTTTATCAAGGAGAAGAGCCGGAGAAGCTGAGGAGGAATACTCCCCCTGTACTGCTTGCTGTCTGGGGTTGGCCTGCAGTGGCTACTTGCTGCCAGGGAAAGGAGAAAGAACTTTGCTGTTTGCTTTGTCACCTGCTTGAGGAAAAGATCTCCAAGGGCTTGAAATTGAGCTTGCCTCCTGTTCTGAAGTCTCAGGGACAGAAAGACTTCATTTCTTCTGTCTCTCCGCATCTGGAACTGCTGTTTCAGCTGCCACAGAAGGAAATTGCAACACCGACGCCGGCGAGCGATGCCGTAACCTGCACCTAAGCCGTGGGCACCGCTCGTGAAGAGCACGATGCACCGCCATGACTTGCACGGTAGGCCCGACGCCTGCTGACGCTGTGCCGGATCGACTCCGAAGCCGTCATCGAGGCCGCTGCCTGCCCCGGAGCCGAGGACACCGCTCGTGACGTCCACGATGCACCGTCCCGACTTGCACCGCAACCCCGACTTCACCGACCCCGGTGCTTCATCAACGCGGAGCCGACACTCGACGTCGGTGACTCCTGAATCCATCGACATCGCACCGTCGTAAGGAACAGCCGTCTCGCCGCCACCGTGACGTCACCTCCCCGACACAGTAAGGAACCGACGTCTCACCTCCCCTGCACCGCAGTAAGGAATTGAGGCTTCACTTCCCCTGGGGTCGTAAGGAACCGAAGCCGCCTGGCACCAACAAAGCATCACCTCCCCGACGCCGTGCACCGTCTTTGCTTTCATCAATTCCAAGGTACTGTTCTTTGTGGGTCTGCTTGACTCCATGCCCGACGCTGCGCACTTCACGGGCGGCACCGTTCTTTGGGATTTTCATCTGTCATGACGTCGTAATAACTCCAGGTGGAGTTATTTGTTGCTACAAACTTTAATTGAGTGAATAACCTATTTTTGAGGATATCTTGATAACTGTATTGTGGGTTTTTGTCGTTTGGTCTTGTTTTGGTTTAGATAAAGATTACTTATTTTTCTAAACTGGTGTGGTGTCCATTTGTAGTGTTTTCACTGTATTACTGTATGTGTTCACAAATGCTTTACACACTGCCTCTGAGATAAGCCTGTCTGCTCGTGCCAAGCTACCAAGGGGGTGAGCAGAGGTTATTTTAGAAGTGTATTCCCCTTACCCTGACTAGAAGCAAGGGCCCCTATTGGGACAAAGGTACCTACCTCTGCCAACTAGAGACCCCCATTTCTAACACAACTGAATCCCCAAACTGAGAGAACAATGGAAAACAGTCCAACGCTTCTGGACACTGCAGAGTGGAGAACCACAGAGCTCGCCACGAGGACGCCAAGAAGACCAAAAGGAATGAAGGGAAGACTTTTGTAAACAAAGTAAGGCCCTTGTAAGTAATCAGTCCAGTAGCCAATAGTGTAGATTATGTAGGTTTATTCAGTTACAGGTAAGATGGTACAGCTCCACTGGGAACAGCATCCTGCTGCTCAGCCCCACTTATTCCAACTGACCACTCATCCAAACCATGCACTCATGAACATTCTATTGCATCACACTCACACAGGCTGAGCAGCAAGGAATTAGGAGACCACAGGATATAACAAAGACGGGAAGGAATGCAACATTAGGTGAGTGTAATCCAGGAAGCCGCTGGCTCAAAATACACTGGAACGGCAAGCGGCTTCCTGCGGTGCAGCGTATAACTTTATAGGCTACGCGCTCCACCCAGGAACGAAGCACAGCATCCTGGGCCATCTATCGGGCAGGCACAACAATTTCAACACATTATCATTGGTGTGGTATACAGTTTTGTCGGTAAAACTGCATGTCAATGCAAATTTTGTGGTCATTTCAATGGAAAATTGGTTATCTTTAATTGACAATGCGCTTGCACACAATACTTTAGTAAGATATTTGCAACAGTGTGCTCCAAAATGCACCACCAGATACATACCATACCCTTAGCACTACCCTCCTGAATGGGCGTATCTCATTTGCTATAACTGGTCTTTTGTGTGACTCTGGTTTTTTTCACAATCCCATTGACTTCAGTGATGCAACATTGATGGCAGCACCCACAATCTGAAAATTGCTCCAGCACTACTGGTTGAAATATGAGCCCTTCATGCGTCTTCTTGGTGGTTATCAGAATTTAAAACAAGCATTTGCAATGCAATAGGTCTCGCCTTTTCGAGAGTTTAAGCTACTGGCATTGTAACTTACAATGCCTTTTATTCATCTGTTTAGAAAAGTAACACATAAATAAAAGGCATTGTTATTTACAATGCCAATAGCTTAAATTCTCAATCTCGGAGAGGTAGCGGGGGGCCGCAAGTGGGAGGGGTGAGATGGTGTTGGGCACGGCATTCGGTACTTGATAAAAAAAATTAAAAAAAAATTGGCGGCTGCTATAGTTAAAGCGGACTGCCCTGTCAAAATAAAGAAATATATTGAAAGTGGACCACGGTTGGAAAATAAAGAAAGATTGGAGCTCTGCCGCTATAATGAAAGCGGATTGCGTTGGCAAAGTAAATAAAAGAAAGGAGTGCGGGGTTACAGGAAAGCATGTCGTGGGTGGAATAAGAGAAATAATTCAAGAAAATAGTGCTGACAGACTAAATAAAACATACTGAGCAACACAAGCAAAAAGGCCAGTCCTCACGGGAAGTTACAAATGCAGACATGGTGGTACTAAGGAGGGACTACTATGTGTATTTATGAATCAAAAGCAATGATTTAGAAATTCCAGTAATGAGAGACAATTGAAAAGATGGGCGGAAAATGGGCGTAGCTTCATGTCCATACCTGAATACAGCATGCCTCGCAGAGCAGCTCATGGGCTGCCCAGGCTCAACCTGAAAACGTATAAAACCACATGTAGCAGGGGGAGTCTGCTGGGAGGGTCCGAAATGCGAAAAGGCGGGGCTAATTAAGCATGCTAGCCAAACCAAAGCAGGCATGCATGAAGGGCACAAACACGAACAAATTGAAAAGATGGGAGGTGCTGCAAGCAACAGACTACATTACAAGTACAGTTGCAACTGCACTAAACCGAGACCAAAAGGGCCCTAGGCTACTCTTAGGTTGCGTAATAACACGTGGTTAAATTGAGACTTCATAGTTACATATTAGAACGTCTATATTTTATGAATAACAAATCAAATTTCTTATGTTTACAGAAGGCAATTTCTCTGAAGGATGAAAGCTTAAGCCAGCCTAACATGACTGTAATTCTTGCCATTGAATAAATGAATATACTATTTTACTTATTTAAAGGTAAATGTATATTCCAAGAAAGGCCTCACTAAAGCAGCACCAAGAGGCTATGTTAATGTCTGATGTTGTGCTTACCAAAAACCACAAAATAACAAGGTATTACCACAAATATCTGCAAGACCTATCTTCACATCATCTCACCACACAGTTAACATAGGACCACATAAATGCCAATCATTGAGTGCCCCTGAACTGTATGAAGGAAAATAAGAATCCTAAAAGTCTACGAGGCCACACCAGTGGCAGAAATGCACTATAAAAGGACTATTTAAAATTAGGTAAAACAAAATACCAAATGTCCAGAATACGGACCAATGAAAGGTTTTTGTACAATAATTACTGAGGCCCATCCAAGATTCAAGCTGCAATGTCACACGTAAGAACACTGAAAACATGAAATAGTTATACATTAGCACAATAAAATCTCTACCTAAAAATACTTGCAAAGTATGTATCACTCCAAAGCTGTGTTTTTTCATGCTAGAGACACCTGCACGTCCTAAGTATGCTCTGCACAGACAGAACACGAGCAGGGCTTATTCTAAAATTACACAGATGCCTGGTATCAGCACGCCCTTTCCGAAGGACTACAATTTCGCGCTTCTGTTGACAGCTGATGTAATGTCGTCCATGTTGGACCACTCCAAGTTACCCCTGTAGATGAGGGGTGGTTGCCACCCCTGGCTCAGGACAGTTACGTAATGTGTTGGGCTGGCCCAGCGTACGCTCGGCCAGCACGTGTGTTGTTAAATAAATAGCCCAGGTCACGCTGGGCGGAGTCAGTGAGTTACTGGCTGCACTCGGACCCACACGTGTCTCGACTCTATGTGTCTTCAGCATTGGGCCCTGACCGAGGACACTACACTGGCGACGAGGTGGTCTCCCACCCCCACCGTGACTCAACTCACCGGCTGTGCCTGCCACCGGCACCGTCGACACGAGACTGCCCCAGCCGCGTCTCCCGCATCTCTCGCCCAACGCACGGTGCGTTCCACCGCACGCCTGCCACCGCTATCGCGCAGCCCTGCGCAGCCGCATTGCCATCAAGGTCGACAGCATCTACGGCTGCCCTGCTGTCCGCGCGTGTGCGCGTGCGGATTCCTTCGGTGCCTTCCGGCACCCAGCCATCTCCGCTACAACCCTCCGGCGGCCCTCAGAGTGGCGGTAAGTGTGACGCCGCCCACTCCCAGCCGCTCTCCACGCCTGCACCTCCGGCCACAGCCCAGCTAGGTTCTCTCTCTCTTTTTCCCCCCCTCGCATCAAGGACATTTCAGGCCGCCTGCCTAGCCACACGTGGCGTCCAAGCACGGCGCGCCCTCATCTGGGTCGAACACGCAGGGCGTAGGCCGCAGTTGCCTGGACTCACTCCGCAGCGCCCTCCGGTGGCTGTGCACACCCAACTGTTACGCCTCACCCCCACAGCCTCACTGCAACTGTCGAGGGTTTACCGCCTACGCCGCCCTACGGCGCCCCGCGTGACACAGCTCCTGCTCACGGGCCCTGCCTGCTAGTGCCTTATTGCACGTGCTCAGCCACCCTGCTCACGCCCACTGCGTCGACCGCATGGCGTCTGTGCCACATCTGGAGCCATTTGCCATCACAGGCCCCCCACCTTCCCAAGCAGCACGCTGGAAGGCATGGGTCGAGCGCCTAGAAACATACTTCGACGCGGCGGACATCCCTGCTCCGCGGAGGAGGCCCATGCTTCTTCACCTCGGAGGGGCAGACATCCACAAAATATCTAAGACCGTGCGAGAAGCAGGACCCCCAAGGAACTACGCCACGATGCGCGACGCCATCACAGCCTATTTTGAACCTTTTGCCAACCCCGAATACGAGCGCTTCCTGCTCCGCCAAGCACGCCAACAACCGGAGGAGTCGGTAGATATCTTCTACGCGAAGCTGAAAGAGCTGGCAAGCACCTGCACCCTCCCAGACGAGGACGACGAAATCCGGGCCCAGTTCATCCAAGGCTGCGCATCCTCCAAACTGCGAGAAAGAGTCCTGCAAGAACACAATATGTCCATGAGGGACATCCTGACACTTGGCCGCTCCAAAGAATTGTCCAGAGCCCGCGCAGCGCACATGGACCCCAAGCCGGCCACCACGGTCAAAGAAGAACCTGTATGCGCCATTCGCACTGACGTGCAGGAACCACGACAAAGAGCCACGAGGCCGAAGTTTACGACCCCCCTGCCGAACCCCCGCAGTCGACCATGTGGGTGGTGCGGAGGCCTGTTACCCCACGACGGAGCCTGTCCCGCGCATGGCAAGACCTGCAGCGCGTGTGGGAAAGTAAACCATTTCTCCAAAGTATGCCGGTCGACACAGAGGAGGAAGCAAAGCGGCCCACCATGGCGAGTTCGTGCGATTGAGCCGCCTCCCGAAGGTTCCCCCGACAGCGACATGGACGACGATGAAGCCGATGCTGCCACGGTCCACGTAGTCCGAATGCTGAATGCTCTGCCGACCACCCATCACACTACGCCCATGTGTAAAGTCAAAGTGCAAGAACATGCCATAGCAGCCCTCATCGACACAGGTGCCACCATTAATCTCATGGCTGCCAGCGTCTACCGGAGTTTGCCCAACCCTCCAACGCTACGCCCTACCAGAGTACAAGTCTATGCCTTCGGCACCCGTTCTCCACTCACGCTGTGTGGCGTATTCCAGGCCAGTCTCTCGCATGAGACCGCACACCAACAGGCCAAAGTATATGTATCACAGGAAGGCTCAGGTTTCCTACTTGGATGCCGCACCGCGCAGGATCTCAACCTGATTCACTTTGCATTCAACGTGCACGCCAACGACCTAGACCGCCTGCTACAAGGGTTCGGAGCACTATTCGAAGGGATCGGTTGCCTGAAGGGTCCCGCAGTCCGACTACACATCGACAAGTCCGTCGCCCCGATCGCCCTCCGTCACAGGAGAATTGCCTTCCACCTCCGCCCCAAAGTAGAAGCTGAGCTACGCCTCCTGGAGAAAGCGGGCATCATCGAACGGGTGCGCGGCCCAACCCCATGGGTGTCACCCATTGTCGTCGCGAAGAAACCGAAACAACCGGAAGCCGTCCGCATCTGTGTGGACATGAGGGTCCCGAATCTCGCAATCAAGCGAGAACGCCACCTGACTCCAACGGTAGACGACATCATCGGGGAGCTCGCGGGCTCCAAGTGGTTCTCAAAGATGGACCTTCGCTCAGGATATCACCAGATCCCGCTCCACCCGGACTCTCGCCCCATCACTACGTTCTCCACCCATGCCGGGCTCTGGCGCTACACCCGCCTCAACTTTGGCATCTCCAGCGCTGCTGAAGTATTCCAAAACATCGTCAAAAACGTACTCCAAGGGCTGGAAGGTGTGCTCAACGTGAGCGATGACATCCTGGTGCACGCACCCACGCTGGAAGAGCACCTCCTGCGTCTCCAGGCCGTGCTATCCCGCATCCGAGACAGCGGACTCACCCTCCACCGCGAAAAGTGCGAGTTTTTGAGGAGAGACATCAGTTTCTTTGGATATCGTTTCTCCGACAAAGGCGTTGGCCCCGACCCGGACAAGGTAACGGACATACAGAAAGCTCCCGCCCCGACGTCAGTGTCTGGTGTCCGCAGCTTCCTAGGCATGGTCACGTACTGCGGGCGCTTCATCAAAAACCTCTCGGACCTGACAGGGCCTCTCCGTGACCTCACCAAATCCTCCAGCCACTGGATGTGGGAAGCGGAGCAAGAGGAGGCGTTCCGCCAAACGAAAGCTGCGCTCTCGGCTGACACGACGTTGGTGTTCTTTGACCCCCGAAATGAGTCCCAGCTGGTAGTAGATGCCAGCCCCACGGGCCTTGGGGCGGTCCTAGCCCAGCAGCAGACCTGTGGAGAATGGGCCCCGGTGGCATACGCCAGCAGGACACTTACGCCCACAGAACAGCGCTACTCTCAAATCGAGAAGGAAGCCATCGCGATCCTGTGGGGATGCCGCCATTTCCACATCTACCTGTACGGGCACCCGTTCACAGTGGTCACCGACCACAAACCCCTCGTCCCGCTGTTTCAGGGATCATCATCGCGTCTTCCCCCACGGATAGAAAAATGGGTGTTACAGCTACAAGAGTTCCAGTTCACCGTGGAGTACAGACCAGGCACCCGCAACCCGGCGGACTTCCTATCCAGGCACGCCAGACCTGTCACCAAGCCGGAGGCGGAGGAAGCAGTAGCAACAGAAGACTACGTGCGAATGATAATCGAAAGGTCCCGACCGCTCCCGATCTCGCTGGAGGAAGTGATACACGCCACCAGAGAAGACGATTGCCTTCAAATCGCCATCCAAGCAATCACCTCGGGAGACTGGAAGAGTCTGCAGAACCCAACACCATTCCGCACGACAGCGGCCCAAACCACCTTAAAGGCTCTGCATCAAGTGTGCCACGAATTGTCAGTATCTGCAGATGGCTGTCTCCTGAGAGGCCCTCGCCTCGTCCTGCCTGAACGCCTGACCCACCAGGCAGCCCTCCTTGCACATGGTGCACACCAAGGGATTGTAAAGTCAAAGAACCGCCTCAGGAGCAAAGTCTGGTTCCCTGGTTTAGATCAACAAGTCGAATCGATCATTCAACGCTGCCCAGTTTGCCTCGCAACCAGCCTGCCCAGCAGTCCGGTGCCGGTGATCACCGAAGCAGGCCCCAACGCCCCCTGGGAAAGAGCCAGCGCAGATTTCGGCAGCTTACCGGGAGGGAAGTACATGCTAGTAGTGGTGGATGACTTCTCGCGATACCCAGAAATCGAGATAGTCTCCTCTACATCAGCAGGAGAGGTCATTCCCAAACTGGAGAAGATTATGGCCACCCATGGCCTGATTGGAGAGCTCCGGACAGACAACGGTCCGCCGTTCACCAGCGCTGAGCTACTTGAGTACCTGACCTCCCTCCGGATCAAACACCGACGGATAACCCCGAGGTGGCCCCAAGCGAATGGGGAAGTAGAACGGCTGATGAGGACCCTAAACAAGACGATCCAGATAGCCCTTGCCGATGGCCACATCCTGGAACAGGCACTATACCGTTTTCTCCGCGAATATCGCCTCACCCCACATTGCACCACCGGCATCTCCCCGAGCCGCCTATGTTTCGGTCGAGCAGTGACAGACACCATCCCGCACCATCCTGTGTGGGCAGACTCCCCGAACCCTCCAAACCACTCCCTGGCAAGGCGGACGAAGACCAACCAAGAGGCGTCCCAGAGGAGGCATGCGCAAGAAAGCCCGATCACTGTCGGCTACCGAGTACTAGTGCGTGACCGCCACCCTGGCGGAAAGTTCAGATTGCCATTTGAACTGGCTCCATGGACAGTGGTCGGAATCAAAGGTACAATGGTAACAGCATCACGGGGGCACGAAAGTGTCACCCGCAACATAGCTTTCTTCAAGAAAGTCCCAGATGACGACGCGGAGGAGTTTCTCCCACTTGACGAGCAAGGGATGGCTGAACTGGACATTCCTCGTGATTCGCAGGGAAGGAACGACCGGCCCCCCGCCGTCACCGCGGATAACGACAGAAGCACCCCGGCTCCTGAGAAAGCCCAGGACAAAGAATTCAGGGGCAGTCAACCGACACAAGACAATGGCAGTCCTATGGAACCTTTGCTGACCCCCCTGACAGAAACAGCCAGGGTCGATACTGTCTGCGGCCCTACCCCAAGCCGTCCCAGAAGTATCAGGACTTTGTTGCCTGCTGTCAACCTCCAGACCGAGAACATGGTGGCGTCGGCAGACCAAGTAAGACTGTTCCATAGATGCCCTGTTTATTATCTTGGTGCTCATAACTGTTGGGGTTTTCCCAGTTGTTTGGTTTATTTATGTTTTGGGTAAAGGAGGAATGTAATGTCGTCCATGTTGGACCACTCCAAGTTACCCCTGTAGATGAGGGGTGGTTGCCACCCCTGGCTCAGGACAGTTACGTAATGTGTTGGGATGGCCCAGCGTACGCTCGGCCAGCACGTGTGTTGTTAAATAAATAGCCCAGGTCACGCTGGGCGGAGTCAGTGAGTTACTGGCTGCACTCGGACCCACACGTGTCTCGACTCTATGTGTCTTCAGCATTGGGCCCTGACCGAGGACACTACAGCTGACAGATGTACACAACAGACCTGTTGGGTGTGGGCTGGCGAACTATAAGGCACGTTTGTAGTCCTTGTCATTCGAGGAATCTTCACTTAGCCCGCACACTTTCTCCTTGACTGCCCGTACGTTTTGATCCTGCTCCTTCTCGCAGTCTGTCCAGTGCGCCATGGCTGGGGGAGCTCTAGTCACCCAAAGCCTTCACCAAGGTAACCAGGGTGCCGATAACTCGCTGTAGCCCACCATCATCCCGAGCATGGACAGACACTCCTCCTAAGAAACGCCCCCCCCCCCCACGACAGCTACAGAGACTGCCCCGTAAGACTCTTTTAGTTTTTTTGATACATTCATTATGTGTGCTGAAAGCTCTGCCCAAAATTTGGTGATGGTGGAAATAGAAGAAGGACCCGGAAACAAGCGGAAGATAAGAACTTAAAACGTTTTAATTAATTTTCAAACTAAAGATTAACTCGAGTCTATTTCTGCTCCTGCGTGGATTATCATTTTGCTAATCACAATGCAAAACATGTGCATGTAAGCAGTGTTTCCACTTACATGCATGTCTTTGTAGTTTTATATAGCGCCAGCTCGACTCGAGTTTTTTTTTTTGTGCAGTTTTATCTAGCGCGAACTCTACCCCAATGTATTGGAGCTCTTTACATGAGCACCAGTTGTGTTACACAAGTATCGCCACTTCCTTGGAAGTTGGACCTCTCAAAACAATTACGTACTGATCCAGCCAGCGTCCTCCTGCTGGACAATCAAAACGAACAATTAGTGAAATCGACATGGGAAGAACGAGCCACACAAAGGAGGGACAATTGCAGTGCTCAACCAATAAAAAGCAAGCATTTCAGAATGCCAGAGAAAACAACCTATGACAATTGGTGGGTGTGCCAAACCTCACAGAAGAGAAATAACAGGTCGATCGAAGCGCGACCTAAAAACAGCAGACTTCCTTTGCCAATATGTAGACGAAAAAATAACCAGGTGACAGAAGCTATGTTAGGAAAAAAGTAAGTTGTGAAAAGGCGTGCTGTACAAAGAGGGAAGAAATAAATCACGTGACTTTCTGTGATGAAAAAAAGTCATAAAAAAGGCATGCAGTGAGGGCAGCTGGCAAGCCTTCTGAGCAATTATAGATCAGCAGCTCTTCTGCAATTTCCTTTATCTTTGCAATCACGGCAAGTTTAAGTCTGCCGAATGGAAAGAGCAAGGGCTCCTGGGCAGCGGCCTTTCTGCAAGTGACAATGTGTTTTAGCCGCGGCGCGCTAGAGACATTCTCGGTTCATTAGGGCTGAAGCTGCAGAATGTTTAGGTTAGGCGCCTCGGTGAGCACGCGCTCGCAGACCGCGCGTATCATGAATACTATTGATGGCTTAATGCTGGCCTTTCAAATCCAGCACTATTAAACCTGCCTGCAGAGCTGCCCAGAGATACTGCTTGGGGGCTAAGGCATCTTGAAGCGTGGAATTAAAAAATGCATTACAGGATGTGATTGAGTCGAAGTGGAGGGAACCCGTATCTACATTCGAAGACTGAAGTGTAGTGATGCAAAGTTTGTAAAATGTAACGAACGGCTAAGTAAAAAAAGCTTTAATATTTTTTTTTTAGGAAAAACAATCAGCGTCATTGATAGCGTCGAAATTTTTCGTGCTGTGATTTGAGTATAAAATATACATTTTTGCTTACGGTGGTATTGCTGTGCTGAGGTATTGGAACAGTGCTGTTTAGCACCGAGAGCAGTCACTTAGGGTTTCAGGTAGTAGTATTGTGCTTGTGAGTGGCAGTTTTGTGTTGAGTGGGATAATGGTATGGCCATTGTGTGATTCTGAGGGATAAAGTGCGGTCTTGGTGGTAGTAATCTGATGGTATGAGGAAATGAGGAGTGGTAGGGTAGGCAGAGAAGCAGTAGGGGCAGAGAAGCAGTAGGAGTGGTACTGGTGTGATGGGAGAGAAAGTGTACTGGCAGGGTGATTGAGTTCTGTGTAAAAGTGCAGAGCTTGGGAAAAAAGCAGTCCCATATTCAGAGCCTTGAGACCCTCGCGGGTGAGTAGTCGTGCTTTATAAGAAGCCTGATTGATTGATACATTACGAGTGTAAGGGTGGTTTTGAAATGTGTCAATATATTAACATGAGGAAAGAAAAGCAACGTTATGCAGAGGAAGTGCATGCCAGGGAGATGGTAGTGTGGTGGTGTGGTAGTGTACTGCAGCTGAATACTGTGATGCATCAGGGGTTCAAAGCTGTGCCGAGGGTGGTTGAATGGACGTCTGAGGGTTGTAATTAGGAAGCAACAGAGTCATTTGAGGTGGTGGTCTCTTGCTGGTGGTAGTAGAGCAGCACTGAGGAGTGGTAGTGGCCCTCTGTCCATCACACAGGCCATGTTGGTTGCGTTGGTCATACTAAGCAATTATTCAATGGGGTCACGTGACTCACTTTCTGTGCTTAACCTAAACATGGCCTGAGCACCGGTCATCAACTTCTTCTATCTGCTGACTGTGAACATTGTACAACAGCCTACACATCATTCTGAGGGCAGAAGGAATGGGCACTCGAAACTCCATATGTGCTTCACGAAGGAGCTGAGTTGTAGTTTCATTGCAGATGCATCAGCTGTACCAGAGTAGGCCTACAATTTAAAAGGGTTCAGGCACCTCAGATCCACAAGCACAATGGATTTGTCCGCAATCTAGTGGTGATTGGGGATTTACCAGTACTGAAACTCGGTGTTCATTATAAAAACATTACTAATGGACCAATGTTATCATTGTGCTACTATCCCCCTCTCCCACCCCCTGCCCAGGCGTGAACGAGTGTCCCTCACAACCTATCAGCTCATTGGTCAAAGTCTACATTTGGCTACAACACAGACATTTTAAATTTGCCGGGCATAATCCTTGAATGAAGGAGATTCATGTGGCACTCTAAATCTAGTGGTATTGATAAAAGAGATGTGAAGGATGCACAAGAGAAAATGTAGTGTGAATAATCATGCCACTTCCCTTCGCACCTGGTATAGGAATTCCACAAACCCTGTTCAGGTGTGTGTGCCTGATTTGACCGTGTAGGAAATCCACATAACACGCTGATGGAGAAAAGTGCCCAAAGATGTTCATCTGCAGCTAAATTCCAATAACACCCTGTCTAAGGAGAACTTCCAGAGGCTGACTAAAGATTCCTTAAAAGTTTCCGTGCCCCACTATTTTGTAGCATGGGCTGAGATTGAGTTTTACTCTCAGAAAGTTTTAGAGGTTCACAATTACACACATCAAACAATAATGCAGTTAACAATGAAAGTATGATAACAATATTTCTGACCTGTCATTGTGAACGTCTGATGCAATTCAGCCAGTTATTGATAGTTTTCTGTAAATATTTTGTTCTGGATCTGTTCCTCTTTGCAAAATAAATAATTACATTGAAAGTGATCAAAACCAGGTTCACACACATGTAGGGAAACACGCTGACTATTGACCAATACTGACCATAACACATTTGAATAAAAACAATTAAGGAAAAGTGGAGAAGTATAGATTTAACTGTTCCAAAGTCAGTGGTAAAAATTAAAAATGTTGGCTTCTGACTTTTATAGAACCAAACGCATGTCTATGGAGAAACTAAGATTGTTTTAAAAAATGACAAGGCTCACTTAACCACGTTATCTTTAGACTTTCACACTCACCCAGGTGGGTGGCCTGCCAGACCAACAGGTCAGCAGAGGCTATGGCCTCTTCTCTGGCAGTGGCCTGCGAGCTTAATGCAGACCTCCACATTAAGGGGATCTCAAAAGCTTTCACTGCAGACGTAGGTGCAGCACTAGCAGGAAAGACTATGGGCCATATTATTTAAGGGTTTGCATCACCCTTGCACCATGCAAGGACGAAGCAAAACCTAAATGAGCTTTATCAAGACTCGTGACTTAATAAGTCTAGAATAATGTAAGGCAGCTCAAATCGCTGCCTTGCGTTACTTTGCAACAGGGAGGCATGCCATGGGTTGATAGTGGGTGTTCCCATGCATCCGCCCATGGCTTCTGACACAGTCCCAGATTTACCAACATTGGTAGACCTTTTAATGCGGCAGAATTGTACGCCCCCCCCCACCCGAGGTGCAGCCAGGGGAAATATTTTCATTTCTCCTTGTTGTTTCCTCTTCCTGACTGTGCTACAATCTGCAGCACACTCAGAAAGAGGAATATGCCTCTGAGGAATGTATTTGTGCAGGAAGGTGTTACTTCCCGTACAAAAAAAATGATTCTGCCTACAATTAAGGCACTCTTGCACCATGGTGCCTGTGTTGGTGCTGGGCAACAGTTTGTGTGCCAGCAGAAAGTAAGAATGTGCCATGTAATGTTAAATATGGTACATGCCTGCCCTCTACCTTTTATGCAGTGCAGCAAGGTGGCTTGCTGCATTGGGCTGCATGAATTGTTGATAAATATGGCTCTATGAACTTTAATGAGTGGTCACAATGTGCTTACAAGAAACAGGCCCCCAAGCAGGAGATCACTGCTGTGCGTGGAGGCCACTGAGCGACTTGCCTGCCCATGACCACCTACTGACTGTTGCCCACAATAAATAGGGCAGGGCAACCATTAACAGGACCTGGCAGCCCAAGTTCCATTGGTAGGAAATCAGCAATCCCCACATCTCTAAACAGGACAGGGGAACTGCAAGTTTGATGGGGCGGGAGCATCACTGATATATGACAGTGCTCCCACTCTGCAAATCTCTAAGGATGCAACACGATCTGTGATGCTACTCCAGTCATCATGGAGAAGGCAAAGAAAGATGAAAAAGTGCAAAGCAGTTGAAGGTACAATACAATGACTGATGCTTAACATGAGGCTATCAGATGTTCTGGGAAACTCATATGAGTGGTTCTATTTTTGTGGCTTTAACAAAGCATCCTCCACTTCATTTGGAAGGGTTTTCAAGCTCAGGTCAAGCAGGGTTATGTTATTTTAGCTGTAGTGTGCAGGAGTTCATGGTGAAGAACATTGCAAGTACTGAAAATGTTCTATCCAAGGAACGTGCTGAAGCAGGGCAAGAAAGTTTGTCTTCTAAGCCTAAATGCAGATATTTTATTCCAAGTTTACAATAACTGTCTGAAGGCTTTTACAGTCTGATCCCAAGTAAATGTTTTGTACTTTAATTTCAGCTAAACGGAGTGATACGCAGGCACAAGCCCCTAACATTGCCAAGGCACAGATAGACATAGTGTTTTGATCACCAACACTATTCACAGCCTCAAATGCAGTCATGGATATTTTTGATCAACTTGGTCTTCACAGCATGCAAGTCACACAGAAACAGGACTAGTCATGAATCCAGAACTCCTACAAATTAAGTGGACTCAGTGAGACACAGTACCATAGAATTCAGAGTTTGTTCTGGTGCAATTATTTAAGCATATATTGCATCAATAATAAGGAATCCCTGATCCTACTTACAATGGCTTTTATAAAAGAGTAATTTCAACAAAGTTTAGTCAGAGTTGCATTCAGGCATTAAATATTTATGTTTTTTCCAGCAATTCCAAGATTTATCATACAGAAATCACTCCCTAAACTCTCGCCTCTGACACCATAGGAGGACTGAAATCTGACAGGTATCTATAGCATCCCTTGAGAGAAGCAGGCCAAAACTACTACTCTCATTGGATGGTTAATATTGATACTCACTCACAAGCTGAAGGCATTTTACAGGTCTCACTGCAGGTTTAACATTGCAGCACCCAGACTACAATGGCAGGCCTCTAGCCAGGCTTTGGAGGCACGCTCTGTGGATGACATAATAGTTACTGCAGTCCATAAGTGGCATTGAACTTCCAGGTCCTGGGTGCATTTTCTACACCAAATACTAGGGAAGTACTGACAAGATAAATGCATTTATTTATTCATGCTAGAATCATGGCTTAGGTCCAACATTGACGCCGCGTCCCCATGACCTCCCGCCCTTTAAGGAGGATTTATCCCTCCGATCCATGATTCAATGAATCTCTTAGAACTAGCAAAAATATCTGCAGAGGTCTTGAAAGGAAAGGCAGAAACACTATTCTCCTGAAGACAGGAACACTTATAAAGCTGCCCTGAAAACACATCATAAGCAAGTGAGAGAGGCCAAGAAGAATTTCCTACAAAACAAAATTGAAATAGCCCACAACAAGGGAAAGGAACTCTTTCATATTGTAAAATCCTTAATTTCCCCTAAGGCAGCCAATAAAGAAGCCCTGCTCTCAGCTGAGTGGACCAAGCAGGTAGCAATATCCCTCCACAATAATATTGCTCTAATCCAACAGTCTTTTGGCAAGGTGTCAGCGGAGGACCAGATCTTCTATCAATCTCTGAACGAAAAACTCTGCCCCTTGCACCCCCCTGCACTGTTAGAGTTTCCAGAACTTCAATTAGACGAGTCGCTCAATTACCTCATTGTCCTCAAATCTGGTTCCCCTATTGATGCCTGCCCCGCCAAATTATTAGCACCTTTAGCTCCCACTATTAACCTCATAGTTAATAAGGTGATTAACTTATCCCTCTCCACCGGCACAATGCCGCAGATATGGAAGCAGGCAAAAATTCTACCACTTCTAAAGAAACCAACCGCAGACCAGAACGTGCCGGCCAACTACAGGCCTATCTCTCTCCTCCCAGGTTTCTCTAAGGTTTCAGAGAAACACGTAAACAGAGCACTCTCAGAGTATATTGAAGATAGAAACCTGTGGCATAGTTTCCAATCTGTCTTCAGGTCAAATTATAGCACAGAGTCTGCCCTGTTGAAGTAACAGAACACATTAAGGATAAACTTGATCAGGGAGGTAGGGCAGTTCTCATACTGCTTGACCTGTCAGCTGCATTCGACACGGTCCCACATGAGAGACTTCTTGACAGGTTGCGGAACGTGGGCATGGGTGGGACCGCATTGGCCTGGATGACTTCTTTTCTGAAAGATAGATCGCAGGACATCTGGACACCCCCTTATTCATCTCCTATGCCAAATGTGAATGTAGGAGTACCACAGGGCTCTATTCTTAGGCCCACCCTTTTTAATATATATATGTCACCTCTAGCATCTTTGGTAGTGGAAAATGTAGTTAAGATTATCTCCTACGCTGATGACACACAACTGATTTCTACTTGTGAAAAAGGAGCCGACTTTGTTGGAGACATCATTAGATCTTGCCTCACAAAGGTGTTCAACCTGCTCAAAATAAATCAGTTAAAATGCAGCCCAGACAAATCAGAGATTGTCTTCCTCGGTCAACCGGCAGTGAGTAACTGGGGTACATGGTGGCCAATAGAGTTGTCTCCCCCTCAGTTAGCCCAAGAGAGGGTTAAAAACCTGGGCATTGTCATCGACAACGCCCTTTCCATGGGCCCTCAGGTTCAAACGCTGATTGGCTCCTGTTTTGGTATACTTCATGTGCTAAAAAAATTCCTCCCTTCGCTGTCATTGGACAGTAGGAAGATCGTGGTTCAAGCCTTGGTGACGTCAAAATTGGACTACGCGAAAAGCCTGTACCTGCCTGACTACTTTATCCAGTGCCTACAAGTGGTGCAGAACGCAGCGGCTAGAGCGATCCTTAGACCGAAGCCCAGATCTCATATGACTCCCATCCTTAAATCTCTGCACTGGCTTTGAATGAAAGAAAGAATCAAGTTCAAAGCCATGGTGATATTTTTTAAAGCACTCCACTGCATAGGCGCCAAGTACTTTAAGAAGCGTGTTAAACGCTACATTCCGACTAGGACCTTAAGATCCTCTACTGCCGATCTTGCACGCATCCCCAAAAACGCTTAGCACGCATGGGGGGCAGATCCTTCAGGTTTTTGAGTGGACAAGCATGGAACAGCCTACCTGCATCGTTGAGAGCCTCCGCCGACCTGCCAACGTTCAGGAAACATCTCAAAACCTGGCTTTTCAAGAATTAGCTACACTTCAGTGATCTGCCACTTTGTCCACCCTCAGCGCCAGGACACTCCAGCTTGAGTAGCTGTGCGCTATATCAAATCCACTTCATTCATTATTTAGGAATAAGCCAATGTAACTATGTTTAAAGGGGGAGCACATGCTCTTTTCTCCTGGTTAGCAGAGATAAAGTGTACAAAGGTCTAAAGTCAAGAAAAATAGGTTCCGGAAAAAGGCAAAAAAAATAGGTCACCATGCAGGAAAGGCGCATTTCCTATACTTTTCTATTCTCACTCTAATCTTTCTCTTA
The DNA here is from genome assembly GCA_963921515.1 of Calotriton arnoldi. Taxonomy (NCBI): domain Eukaryota; kingdom Metazoa; phylum Chordata; class Amphibia; order Caudata; family Salamandridae; genus Calotriton; species Calotriton arnoldi. Next base: position 1,063,416 of record CAWUFW010002531.1, on the reverse strand, counting down.
AGCCTAAGTACATTTATAGCTTTTGTCATGGCCCTTGGCAGGTCGGACGTAGAAGGAATTCTTCAAATTCAACATGCAGGTCCAAAGTGGCAAATCTGTAACCGCAAAGAGGCATGAATTGAAGTGAACAGGACTGAGAGATACAGTCACTTATGTTGATATATATCATCACTGTGCTTGGTTGGCAGAGTGATCAGAGAACTGCTCCCATCATATCTCAACAAACATCCAACAACGCTTACTCATGGAATACACCACAAAAGGAGTGAGAGGTACAGATACTGATAGATACCATTGTTCTGTGAGTACCATCCTTCAAAAGAAGTAGCCATGCTCTGGCACTAGTCGGATGATTGTTAAATGTCTTTATTGAAAAAGTACTAACATATCCTTTTGTTCCAAGTATTAGTAAATGCTTTTCAGTGTTTTCAAATTCACATTGATTCGGTGATGTGGTCTAATGCATTTCAAGCAATGCTCTTCTACAGCAGTTCAAACTATAATCTATATAAGCAACATGCCCAAAATAAGCACATTCCTCAAATTAACCAAAGAATTAACACTCTATGTTACACTAATTATAAAATGGACACAGCCCCCTTACTGATAACAATCCATGACAGTAAATCAGAAATGGAAGTTAGATGCATTCTATTTGCACAAACTAGGGGGCATATGTGCAAGGGGATATCGTCATCAGAACGTTACTTCTGCAACGTTCTGGTAGCGATATCCCACTTCTCCTTATTTACAAAGCGGCGTTAAGCCATTTAACGTGGCTTAGCGCTGCCTTGTAAATAAGGCCCTTTTTCACGCTTCACTTAGCGTGAAAGGGGTGTACAATGGGTGTTGCAGTGGGCGTTCCGCCGCAATACCCATTGCTTTTTGATGCGACCCCATATTTACAAGGATGGGGTAGCGCCAAAAACTAAGACCAGGTAAAACCTGTTCTTAGGATGGTGTTGGGTCTGAGCGTCATGTTCTGATGCCTTTGTTACCGGCATTGAAGCGTTGGCGAAGGTGGGGATTCGAAGGAGGACGGTTGCGGCCGCCGGAGGCCGGTGTTGGCAAGGATAATAAACTTACCTTGATTTAACTTGTTGCGTCCTTTCACTGGCGACGAACCAGCACCGGGAGGATCCAGCGCGCAGAAGTTTATTTCTGAGCCTGCAGTGAGTTGTGCTTCAGCGGAGAGTTGGGGTCAGGCTGAGCAGGTGCCAGCGCTGAGCATTACGGGCCGCAGCTAAACAGACCCTGCAGCCGTGCTCTCAGCAAAGGTCGGTAGTAAGTTACCGCATTATCAGTTTTGACAGGCAGTCAAAGTGTGGCACAGCACAGCAGGAATTAACGGTACTGGCCGTGTAAGCTTAACCACTAACCGCTCTTCTGAACGTGGTAACGGCGGCTATTTTGAGAGTTGTGCTTTTCCCTGTTGATCTATGGGTGAGAGGCACACCTTTTATTTTGACTGTGTGAAATCATTAACAGCGGCCATCTTTGAGTAGCAGAGGTTACATAGAAATTGCAAATACAGGATTTTCTAGTGGATTTCCTCTAACCAATTTGAAGGGAACAAAGGATACATTTTGTGAGAAAGTTATCTGCAGGCGTTCTGGTGGAATTGTAAACTAGGAAGATAACATAACATTGCATAAGGGACAAGTAGCACGTAATAACTTAAAATTTAGGGAAAGCTACAACAGCAGTCATGGATAGAGTGGTTGCACCCCCACCATTTTTGGCATCCCCAGGTACACCTCCAATTTGTTGGGAGCAATGGCATGAGACTTTTGAATCATATCTAGATGTAATAGATGATGAATCTCTTATGTCTAAGAAAAAGAAGGCATTGTTACTTTACAATCTCAGAACAGAGGGAAGGAATATCCCTAAGAACCTTCCGTTGGAAATTGTGATGGTACGAGAATACATACAGACTGAGTCTTGAGGCCAAGATGGCGTCTGAGTAAGACCTCAGTCACCTACCCCGCCTCTCCTCAAACCCCCGACGAGTGTCGATGCCGATGTCGAGCATGGTCCGGAATGCGCGCTGATCTTGACTTCTGGTCCCGATGGACCGACTGGCGTGAAGGTGAACAAACACCGAGCAAGAGGAGAGACTCCGGGAGGACTGCGCGAAGCAAAGATTGCTGTACGTGCTGGGAGGCGCTGGCCCGGCTTCTGCTCACGGCGGTCTCCGGCTGGGGAAGCCTCGACGGAGGCCGACTGGGGTCTCCTAGCAACGGAGACGCCCGACTCGCTCAGGCTCAGTGCGGGAAAACCATGGCAGCGAGAGGAGCGCGGTCCAAGACGCGCTCAACGATGCACCCGAACGCAGCCTCAACGCGGCGTGAAACTGACCAGAAATCCGACACAGAACTGAGGAAGTCCGATCAAAGCGCTGGTAAGAAGAGCAAGAATGTAAAAATATATAAGACATGTGGAGTAAGCAGCTCAACTACAGGGAAAAAACAGACTGTTATTACGAGTCTATTCTCCACGAAGGGTATGAATGCCAAGGAGGGGGGGCAGAATATTGTTTCTACAAATATCTCTTTGCCCGGAGAAGCTCAGATGGCCTTACAGGAGAGCATCCTTGATCCAAATAATGAGCGAGTGTCATGGGGGTCAAACTGTGAGAATACCATATTGAGCACACAGGAGACACTCGTAAATGCTCAGCAAGAGAGTGAGGAAAGGGATAATGGTAAAGAAATTGACATATCACAGACTACCTGTAAGGATAAGACTGAGGCAGAAAAAACAGAAATTACAGCAGAAGAGATAAGTAATTCAGGTGCGAGCCAAGAAATGAGGCAACCTCCCCCTGCTATCGAAGAAAGCATGCAGGAAAATACCGAGATGGGCTACCTTCCCCCGATCTTATGGAGAACCTTTTTTCACTGAACGAGGAATCTGGCGAATCTGATGTCATGGATTCCAACAGTGGCAGTAGCGAAGACGAGTGTGCTGACACCTCAACAAATAATTGTAGTCAACAAGGGGGGAGAAGAGCACCCAGGAAGTTGAAGAAACTTTCGGAAGGGAAAAAGAACGTGCATAAGCGGAATGGGGAGATGAGGAGGGAGAGCTTAGATGGGATTACTCCGACACGTTGGGGTCGCACGGTATGGAGAGGATGGCCAAGAAATCGCAAGGGGGCATGGTGGGACATAAAGACCCGGAACAGTCACCTGAACCTACATTATCCATGATCCTACAATCTCTTAGATCGTTCCAGAACGAGGTAAAAACGGAGAATCGACAAGCCCGAGTAGCTGCAAAAAAACTACAAGGCTCAGTGCGCAAAGTCGGGAAGACATGCACTGAAATTTCTGAAAGACTGAGCATGGTGGAAAACAGGACGGAAGCCCTAGAAACCACAGTGGATGCCCTAAAAATGCAGGCAACGTTACAAGAGAGCTCTGTGAAAGACATCATGTGGAAGCTTGAAGAGGCAGAAAACCGCCAACGCCGCAATAATTTAAGGATCCTAGGGATCCCGGAGAAGGCAGTGACATTCGAGCATTTACAATAAACCTACTGAAAAATGCGTTTCCAGAACTAACCCAATGGGATTGGGATAAAGAAATCCAACGCGTGCACAGATTCCCGATGACAATATCTAAGTGCCCTCAGGGCAATCAATCATATCCAAGAGTTATATTAATTTACTTTGGTAACTTTCTGCTCCGACAGGCCGTATATGATCTGGCAAGACCTAATAAAAAACGAAATTGGGAGAACTTTTCATTTTTTGCAAAACCCGACTTCGCTCACGCCACAGTGGAGAGACGATGGAGGCTCAGGCAGTTGATTACACCATTCCAAAAAACAGGAGCATTGGCTTTTCTCCAGAACCCTGCGAAACTAAAAGTAATCTCGCAAGGATGAACTTTGTTTTTCACGTCGGAAATACAAGCGGAAAAGGCACTAAAGGAAATTACAGCAGGGAAATATGGGACATCTGGGACATCAGAGAGTAATCGCTAGATACCCTTGCTGGAGTTGTATTATGTACAATTGTGTGTATATTAGTTTCTTCACTTTCTTAATTAATTGGGTCAAGAATGGGGGAAGGGGGGGGTGGAGAGTGGGTGAGGTTGGTTTAGACGCTCTCACACAGGCTCAGCATTGAGCCTGACGGCCTAGATAATGGTGGGGCGTGGGGGGTGGGAAAGGGGTAGGGTAAGGAAGGGGGGGGTTTCAGACACGAGGTGAATACGAAAGGTGCAGAGAGGAGGTGTCAATGGGAATATAGAAATAGTAGACAAGGGCAAGTGCTGATCCAATTATGGGAGACAATCATGGATAAGTATGCACGGGTTGAACAAGCATTTTCATGGCTAGGTTGAAAATTCTGACTGCCAATATATGTGGCCTTAATGATGTAAAGAAAAGACAGAGAGTAGCTGTCGGATTACAGATGACCGGGGCTAATATCATATGTTTACAAGAGACACATATCGAGGACTCACAACAATATCTGCTTAATACATTAGGATATAGACTTATTACCGCTACAACACAAGGGGCACGAACCAGGGGAGTGGCTATCCTGGCAAAACGGGGCGGTCTACAATTTATGCGATCTCTTGCTGACAAATTTGGACGGTGGGCAATTACAGAATGCCATTATGATAATGGGGAAAGTAAAATGACTTTATGTACAATCTATGGTAATGTCAGCGATGACCCGGATGTACTGATTGCCATTTCTAATGAACTGGTTCACTGGCCCCTTCCATTGATAGTGTGTGGGGATTATAATCTAAACCTACCAGGCGACTGGTCGTCGGCTCCAGGCTTTAAATACCAGGGCAGGAAGCCAAAAGTCTTCCAGGCTCTGGAAAATATGTGCTTATTGCACGGATTGATTGACGGCTGGCAGATAGAGCATTCAGGGGATCCTGGATTTACGTATTTTTCCAATCCACATTCTATGTATGCGAGGTTAGATTATATGTTTGTCTCTAGCTCCTTAAGATCTGTTATCACAATGGAAAAACTGCCCAGAGTGTTATCTGACCACAATCCTCTTGTGTTAAATCTAGATTGTGGGGTAATGAAATCTAATGTGAAGATATGGACGTTTGAAAGATCACTGCTAATTAATGAGAAATATTGTTACCATATGAGGAGATGGATACCTGGGTTTTTAGAGGATAATTTAGGTAGCACAACAATAGATGTGGTCTGGGACGCTCTAAAGGCTGGCATCAGAGGGGAGACATTTCAATTTTCTCTCAGCTCTAATAAAGAGGCTAAACAAAAAATGGCTGTTCTACAGCAAAATCTGGGCAAAGCAGAGGGAGAATTGATAAAGACCGTTCAGGAGGGGCAAGTAACAGATAGTGAATTAAGCAGGGTGGCGACCGCCAAAAATGTTATTATCGATATTTTAACGGAAAAAGCTGTAGCTAAGGCAACATCGCATAAAGAGAAAATATATGAACTAAATGAACAGGTGGGTCACCAATTGGCGGTTCGTACCCGAGAAGAAAATTCAGCTAATGTAATAAGAGAAATTAAGGATCCAGAATTTGGGCAAAAGACTGAATCTAATGACATAAGAGCTGCGTTTCAATGATTCTATCAGGCATTATATGAAGAGGTAGAGATTGGACAGGAAAAAACTGAGTCATACTTAAACCTAAACACATCAGTAAGATTTGAGGAAGAGGATCAAGAAAGTCTAGATAATTCTCCATATTGGGAGGAGATCCTTCTCTCTATGAATAATCTAGCTACAGGAAAAGCAGCGGGTATGATTGGAATTCCAACAGAGTTTTATGTCAAATTTGCTTCCCAACTAAAAGATATAATGCAGGAGATATCTTTCAGGGGGAAGGCCACCAGCCTCATGGTCCTCAGCTAAGATCGTTGTTTTCTTAAAAAAAAACAAAGATCCTACAGAACTCGGGTCTTATCGCCCTATTACGCTGATAAACGGGGATTCTAAAATGTATTCTAAACTGTTAGCTAGCCGACTGGCACCAATTATATTTAAAATTGTATCTACCCGCCAACACAGGTTTATTCCAGGGAGATCTACAATTGATCACATCCAAAGGGTGATCTCTCTTTTTGATTTCACGGAAGCGGCAGGAGACCCTATGGCACTTATATTACTCGATGCCGAAAAAGCTTTCAATAGGGTCTCCTGGAAATACCTCTGGGGTACGATGCTGCATAGCGGGATCATGGAGAGATTCATTAAAGCAGTGCAAATGCTATATGTTGATCCATCAGCTAGAGTGTTGATAAATGGGTTATTATCGGAAAAAATAAGTATTACTAGGGGGACGAGACAGGGGTGCCCCCGCTCTCCTCTTCTATTCGCGATCTATATCGATCCGTTCATTCGTAGACTAGAAAACAACATCTTAATTCCACCAATATGGGCACGAGAGCATTCGACAAAAACATTGGTGTATGCGGATGATATTGCCCTAGTTACTAGCGATCCCATCAAGGCGATAAATGTAATAGAAGAGGAGGCTATAAGCTTCGGAGAAGTATCCGGATATAAATTAAACCAAGGTAAAACCCAGATTATTCTTAATCATAAAATTAAGATGAGAGATGACAGAGTCATGGAGAAAGCCACATACCTAGGGGTTAGTATAACAGCAAAAGTGGAAAATATTGTCAGTAATAACGTGGAACCCTTAATACAACATACAAAAAAAGAATTGGTCCGGTTAAATAATCTACACCTAACTATTGGGGGCAGATGCAATGTGATCAAAATGCTCTTTCTACCTAGATTTTTATATTTTTTTAGAACGATTTGTTTGGAATTCCCACCCCAGTTGTTTAAGTCTATAGAATCTATGTTTTCTAGGTTTATATGGGGATATAAGAGGCCACGTAGAGCCCTCAGATATATTACTCTATCTAAAGAGAGGGGGACTGGCAATGCCCAATTTTAAACTGTATTATTGGGCTACTACATTGAGATACTGCACGGAATTAATCTCTACAGGGATGAATAGTAGAGTAAATGGCAATATCCCCATACCACAAGAACTTCTTTTGGGTACGGCTTATAGTGGTTGCCTTTGGCGACATGTTAATGATAGCTATTTCAAGAAGGTTAGATTTAAGACCATCTCTGGCATATACAAGGTCTGGAGCAATGTACGAAAACTGCTGGGCCTTGGGCGATACTCCCATTATACACCATTATATAAGAATGAAGACCTTCCAGAGATCTTCCGGGATAGTTGTATGAATAGGTGGATACATGCAGGGATTGTACAGCTTGGCTGTTTTTATACGTCGAGTGGGCTGAAAACATTTGATGAACTACGTAATGATTATAAACTTAGCCATAGGGACTTTTTTTAATTTTTACAGGTTAGGGATTTTCTGACAAAGAAAGGGGGGGGGGTAGGATAAAATTTCAGGTAGTTCAAATTATGGAGAGTTTGCTTAAAAAATCTACATTAGCTATCGGGGAAATTTATGAGTCTATGAATTCTCAATATCCAGATGATATGGAGAAACAGATAGCTAAGTGGCAGGCTAAACTTGGAGTTTTGCCCCAAACTCCCCACCGATCCTTTGAACTATCTCAGACTTGCTTAATGTCAATTAAACTACAAGCCCAATTCTATAAAACCTTTTTCTCACTGTATTACACCCCGAATAAAATAGCAAAATGGGGGACTGGAAAAGGAACGACATGTCCACGATGTGCACTATTCGAGGCTGATATTGTGCACATATTCGCCTCATGCGATGTATTAACAAATCTGATCCTCGAAATTTCAGGTTTCTTATCGGAAATATTTAAAATAGGAGTGATTATCACAACGGAGGAAATACTGTTGGGTACAGCGAATGTGAGGCGGCCAAAACGGATGCAAGGGCTAATTTTCGTGGCAATGGCTGTGTTAAGGTTGTGCATTGCCTCGGCATGGCTAGACCCGAACCCACCAGCATTCCTGCAATGGAGAGCCCGCTTATTGGCAACATGCAACCTAGAGGTGGCTATCTATAAAAGAAAAGGGCATAATAAACGTAAAAAAGGCATGATTATATGGGAGCCATTACTGCAATGGATACAAAGTCACACCGGGGACGGACAGTTGCTTCTGATAAGACTCGTTGTATGATGAGGAATATCAGCCCAGAGTTAAACACGTAATATAAGATTAGTTTGTAAAGTATACTTGATGAATTGCTCTGCACCTCTGAATCTTACATTTTGTTTTCTTAATGTCGATGAACTCTGTAAGTAAATTGATTTTCTATTGGGGTATGGGTAAAGTCTGGAAAGGGTGGGGGTGGGGTCAGGGGTGGGGGGATGATGTATATGTAAAAAATCAATAAAGATATTTAAAAAAAAAAAAAGGAAATTGTGATGGTACATGTAGGATCTGGGGAAGTTGGTCATAATGAAGTGATGGATGATTATGCTTCTGTTACATATTCATTACACAAGAGGTTCAACCCCCAGGAAAAATGGGGTTTTGGAAAGTCATAAGTCTCTACAATGTGCGCAAGTACCAGGTGAACCCATCAATGAATTTGTGGCAGCTTTGCGCAAGTTGGCAGTGACGTGCAATTATCGAGATCTCAAAGAAAAAATCATAAGGGATCAGTTAATTGAAAAAACAAACAATCGCAAGATCCAGGAAAGAAAGTTGTCCATGGAAGATCTGAGTTTGGAAGCAGCATTAACTATTGCTAGAAGCTTGAGCATTCTGAACAGTGTATGAAAGAGATGAGCATAGGTGTTTCAAAGCAGAAAGTCAAAACTGTACGTAAAGAAGTCGTCTAGAGGGCCGGCAAACCTTCAATGGACAAATGTTTTCCAGTGGAAATCGGGGTGGTGGTAATCAACAAGGTGGAAAGTCTGAGGGGTCATGTTTTAGGTGTGGGAGTAAGTTGCATGTAAGTTCATATAAAAATTGCCCAGCTGCCAGTCAGACATGTTTCAGGTGTGGAAAAAAGGGTCATTTTTCAAGAATTTGCAGATCATTTAGGAAAGGTTTTACTGCTTCAGTGGTGAAGTCTATCGAAGGAGACACGTCTGAAGATGATGAAAATGTAATATTAATGTTGTCAGACCCAGTTGAAGGTGACGTTGCTAATCACATGGAGTACGTGTGTGAGAGCAAGAGGAGAAACCCCCCGTTGTGTGATATTACTATTAATGGGTTTAAACTGAGAGTTATGGCAGATTCTGGTTCGCCTTTTACTTTGATTGGCAAATCAGAGTTTGACAAATTAAATATTGCTTATCTCCAGGAGGCGCACATTCAAATTTTTGCTTATGGGGGTAAAAGGGTGGAAGTATTAGGCAAATTTGATGCAAGTTTTTGGTTTTGAGAACAATATTGCAAGTGGCACTGTGTATGTGGCCAAAGGAGGGTACAATCTTTTAGGGTGGAATGAGCAAGAGGACCTAGATATAACTCTCGATCCCAATCATCCAGAGTTAGTATTATCGAGACAACAGTTGTTAGAAGTGTACAGTGGTGACATGTGCAATGTGGTTGATAATAAGTGGACTAGTGCCTCTCCAGAGGTGTTTACAGTACAACTTGGTCGATTGAAAGGTTTCAAACACTGCATAATTTTGAGTGATAAGACAAAGCCGAGAGTGTACAAAGTGTGGCGTGTTCCCATCAATTTGAGGGAGGAACTTAAGGTGGAGTTAAGGAAACTTTGTGATTTGGACGTTACTGAACCCATTGAGAGTTCAGAGTGGTTGGCCCCAGTTGCATTGGCGTGCAAATCAGATAAGACCTTGCGTTTATGTGTGGATTTGCACGATCTGAATTCCAATATCTGGGTAGACCACCAACCACTCCCCAACATCAATGAGCTGTTGCCGACTTTAAATGGCAATGTAATCTTTACAACACTTGATATGTTGGCGGCATATCATCAGATAGAATTGTGCGATGAGTCGAGACATTTAACTTCATTTGTGACCCCTGAAGGAGCATACCACTATAAGCACATGCCGTTCGGACTTGCCTCCGCATCCTCAGTTTTCCAAAGATTGAGGAACAATTTGTTAGTAGATGTGCCTGGTGTAACATGTTTCCAGGACAATGTGTTGATTTATAAGAAAACAGTGTGTAAGCATGATGCAAGACTGGAGAGGGTGTTGGACATTTTGAAATGTTCAGGCTTAACCTTAAGGAAAGACAAGTTTTCATGTGATGGAGTGGATTATTTAGGTCACCATGTGTCTAGCAAAGGTGTTGAACCCAAGAAGAAGATTTTGAATGCAATTGGGCAAGCACCTGCACCCAGCAGTAAAGACCAGCTCAGGTCCTTTTTAGGATTGATCAAGTATTACGCAAAATCCGTTAAGAATTTTGCGTCTAAAACGGCTAGTTTACGGGAACTGTTGAAAAAAACCACAAAGTACGTATGGAACGAAGTGCATGGCACTGTGTTTGAGTCGATTAAGAAGGACATTGTGTCTACCAAACCCCTTAAACCATTTAACACTTGTGATCAGTGCATTATCACTACTGGTGCCAGCAACCACAGTTTAGGTGCAGTCCTAATACAAAGAAGGAAGTGTGGCAAAGAAGAAATTGTGGGGTTCGCATCAAGAGCACTTTGGGGTGTGGAGCCAACTTATTCTATGATAGAGTAAGAGGCTCTTGGTTTACAGTGGGGCGTACAGCATTTCAGAAACTTCATTTAGGGAAGCCAGTTTGTGCTGCGCACAGATCATAAACCTCTTTTGCACTGTCAACGGTGGTAGAGCTAAGCCACCCATTGCCAAATGGCAGTACCGAATGCAAGAGTACCAGTACAAATTGCAGTGAGTGCCGGGTGTATGGAATTTTGCAGAAGACTGTCTTTCTAGGTTTCCTGTAGTTGAGGATGAGAACGATGAGAAAGGTGATGATGAGGATGTGGAATTTGTGTGTGCAGTGAGTGTAGTTACCTCGGGGGTGCTGAGTGAAAAAGAATGGCAAGCTGCAACCTCAGAAGATGAAGAGTTGCAAGAGGTGATTAAGTGTGTTATAAACGGTTGGCCCAGGGCACGAGACATGAGGGAGGATTTGATTCCATATTGGAGGAATGCAGACGAATTGTCCATTGTTAATGATGTCTTATTGAGGTGTGAACGGTTAGTGGTTCCGATGGAAATGAGGTCAAGAGTGCTGGAATTAGCACATGAAGGTCATGTGGGGATGCGTGCCATGAAACGTCATGTGAGAGAGGATTTGTGGTGGTTGGGAATGGACAGGGCTGTGGAACATTGTGTGAGGGAATGTGGTGCATGTGTTTTGAGCCATAAAGCACAGGTTACTTTACCATCTCCTATCGTTCCTGTTGTTAGTAATGGGATACCTTGGCACAAGTTGGCATTTGATATGTCTGGTCCTTCTGGGGTTTTTGGCAGTTCACCCAAATATTCTTTGGTGTTCATTAACTAAATGTCTAAGTGGACTGAATTAAAATTTGTCAATAGTGTCAGTTCTAGAGCTGTCATTCACTTCTTTCAGGACACATTCCTGAGAGAGGGTTTTCTGGAAGAGTTGGTGACCGACAACAGCAGTCAATTAATGTTGTGTAAAATGAGTAGTTTTTTTTAATGTTCTGGCATCAAGCATATCAGAACATCACTGTACCATCCCCACAGCAATGGACTTGTGGAGAAGGTGAATCGTGTGGTGAAAGATCAGCTTCAGTTAGCCTTAGTCAATGGCATAAATTGGAAAGATGCAATGAGGGACATGTTATGGGCTGTTAGAACCACCCCCGATGCCAGTACTGGTGTAACTCCTTTTTCTCTGTTGAGAGGCAGAGTGGCAGATTTACGACTGAACAGGGAGTGGCTGAATAGAAAAGAGTTGGACGTGGAGAAGATGAGTGGTGTCCTGGATGTGCGAAAGTGCGTTCAAGAGAAGTATGCTTCGAAGGGGAACAAGCAAAGGGAATTCAAGATCCAAGTGGGCGATTTAGTGAGGATAGTAAATTCCAGGCATGTTCATAAGGGACAGTAAAGGTTTTCGTCTCCATTTTGTGTAAAGGAAGAGAGGGAACAGGTTGTGGTTTTGGAAAACGGAAAAGTGTGGAACAAGAGCAAATTGGTGGTGGTACCCAAATCCAAAGCTACGTTTGTGTGTGAAAGAATGGGGATGGGGTTGCCTCAAGGTTCCATGGAGTCTGTGTGTGCTCCAGAGGGTCGCCAAACTTCAAGGCGGAAAAAGTGTGTTCCACAGAAGTACCATGATTACATGATGTGATGGATTTTGTTAATGTTTCCAATAGGGTATGAAGCACATTTTTACAGTACAATGATTACGTGATGTGATGGATTTTGTTAATGTTTGCACCATGGTATGAGGCACATTTTTCGTCCTTAGTTAAGTGCTCTTTCGGTTTTGTTGTGTGGTTTGTTGTTCATTTTGTTTATTTTATGTGGTTCAACCATGTGCTTACCTGTGCCCTTGCGTTTTACTGTATAGTTTCCAAGGTCCTTTATATGTATATTTTGTAATAGTGATTATGCATTCCTCCTGGAAGTTGTATCCACATTATCTCTGTTTAGTGATTAATTTTGTAAGGAAGGGGGATATGTTGGGTCTGAGTGTCATGCTCCGATGCGTTTGCAACCGGCTTTGGAGCATTGGCAAAGCTGGGGATTCGAGGGAGGACGGCTGCGGCCGCCGTAGGCCGGTGCTGGCAAGGATAATAAATCTTACCTCGATTTAACTTGTTGCATCCTTTCAGATGGCGATATGAGGAGAAATTAGTAATTTCTCCTTGGATTTTGTTATTTCTATGTGTAACAAATGAAAAGGAGCGTTCAATTCTATACAGGATTATCTGTTCCAAAATCAACAGATGGTTAAACTGTTCTCCAGCAATAGATCAAGTAGTCATGATGTGGCAAATAAAAGTTATTCAGGAGTCTTGCGAGTTGCTTTGAATCCAATTTTATTTGAAAAATTCCAATTTGACAGAAGCAATCCATTCGTCCGAACCAACGCATTTCGTCCCAGTGAGACTTCATCAGGGCCTAAAATTTTAAACATACATATCACCAATGATGTTTTATTCATACAAATTGTACAACACTACCCATTCACACGTTAACCATTTTCCCACAAAAAACATTAAAACACACCCCAGCAAGACTCCCTACCTGTATACATACTAATATAATCCATTCACTAGGTGTTTCCACCATCCCAGTGTAAGTCATAGTCCATAAACAATCAGAATTAATAAATTCTTAGAACCATAAATTCTTGAATTTGTCACCAAAGTTGTACTGATGGCGTACCAACCCCCTGTGATCCATTATTCACAGACAGTTGCCCTCTGTATAAAGATCAGGTAACAATCTTGAAATAATTAAATTCACAAATTCATTAGATAAATCCATCAGTGGCCTAACATTCCACAAAGTTCCCATCATTAGGAGACATTTGGCCTGTGTATGGAGACCAGGTGACAGCGGCCTTACATTCCATAAAGTTCCCATTTTTAGGAGACATTTGGCCTGTATATGGAGATCGGGTAAGATCATGATATCCTTGCAGAACCCTCTCTCGCAATTCCAGAATACACAGTTTAAAAAAACGATTTTTAAGGATAAACATAATATATATTGTCCTCCTTCTTCCCAGGTAAAAATCCCCGGCCCGAAAATTGTATCACTCACTTGATCAATATCCCAAATGTTGTCATCCACCCAGTGTTGTCTCCTGTTGCTATCTCATAAATCCTCATAGATGCAATTTTGTACCACTAGATGGCGTATTGCGCTCCCATCTTATCTATAACAAAAGGATTTAGCTCAGTGTCCTATTTAATACCCTCAACAACAAAATTCTCTTTATCAAAAAAATATATTGATTCAAGGACCCCCATACCTTTCTAACTGACCCACAATTATATTTAAAAAAATTGTAACAAAAAATACATCAATTTCCATTAGTCTATTACATAAATTCCTTTCCAAAAAGAGTAAGCTAGTAACCCCACTACAATTGAGCCCCAAGCACTATTGGACATCACTTTCACCAAACCATGGATTTAAAAACACCACTAAAATATCCTCCCGTCAATAGTCTAGGCTACCTATCCAGGGCGATATCCTTTCCAGTACTGACCTTCATCCTTTCTGTTTCCAGGATCAAATGTCCTATGAGTTCACACCTAGCTTTCAGGTTATCTAAGCCACCTTATTTATATTCGTTTCTCAACCAATCACAACCTTCAGAGAAACCTGTTTCCTCTCTGGTCCATTTTATGGAAGTACCAATCACATCACTTGTTTCATATAAGCTAAAATCCATGCATATATTAATGAGTGTCAAGAGCCCATATTTTTGCTCAGACCCTCATTCTGGCCAATGACTGCCACACCGGACCAGAGATGAAACCCTGTATTATACAAGACTAGCTATCCTCCAATCCGATGACGACATCAACAATTTGAACGTCAAGTGTCTTTTTTGTGTGTTTCTTTAAGTTGCTTAAAAGTGGAGCCCTCCCTAGTATATCCTGTCACATGATCGCTAACTCTTCTTCCAGCCAATCACAGGTCCGCTAGACCAGAGAGGACACCCTGTATTCTACTAAGACTAGCAATCCTCCAATCCGATGTCGGTATCAACACTTTGAATCTCCAATGTCTTTTTTTGTGTGTCTTTAAGTCTACCTTTTCCTCCAGCCAATCACAGATCTGCCGGACCAGAGCGGACACCCTGTATTCTACTAAGACTGGCTATCCTCCAATCCGATGCTGGCACCAACAATTTGAATCTCAAGTGTCTTTTTTTGTGTGTGTCTTTAAGTCTAACTTTTCTTCCAGCCAATCACAGGTCTGCCAGACCAGAGAGGACACCCTGCATTCTATTAAGACTAGCTATCCTCCAATACAATGCCGACATCAACAATTTGAATCTCAAGTGTCTATTTCTGTGTGTGTCTTTAAGTCACTTAAAAGCAGTGCCCTCTGTAGGATATGCTATTACTTGGTCAGAAACTATTATCAGACCATTTTAACTCACGTAACCCTCTGCTGCAATGGTAATTCAGTAGTAGTTCAAACCTCTCAGCTCTAGAAAACGCTACCTCTTCTTCCGGCCAATCATAGGTCCGATGAACCAGAGGACACCCTGTATTACACAAAGAACTAACAAAACTCCAAATCAATGCAATGATGCCCTCATCACAAATATAAAATATTCCACTCCAGAACCCACTGTGCCAGAAAGATTATATACTTCAGCCAACTCTTTTAAAATAATTCCACATCACTTAAACTGCTGGTGTAGAGCACCAACCTTCCATTAAACTGCTGGTCCTTAGACTGGAAGCAAATGCATATCCATTCTCCGTAACTTATGCTGACAACCTCTCCAACTATATACTGTTAACCAGGTAACCTCTTTTCTCAGCTTTTCACTTCTCATCTTACTGGGATGGTCCACCCACTTGTGAAACCTCCAGCCAAAGCCAAAATACAAATGTTATAGGAAGTAATGCACTCATTCTCTGTATTGATGCCAAATCACACTGTCCTCAGTTGACTTATCCACCTAGCCTCCTCCTGTCTTAGTCTTAGTTCCTTGTTACCACCTCTCCTATCCCTGTCAATATTTTTAATCCAATGGAATTCGAACCAGAGCTTATCTGTATGACAGACCCTCATGTGTTGCAGGATAGGAGATCTTGCATCATCATTAGCAATGGCTCTACAATGTTCCTGAATCCTCAGTTTAAACGCTCTTTTCGTGCTCTCAATGTATACTTTTTCACAGTTGCATTCAATGGCATATATCAAGAAACAACTGTTACAGTTGATAAATTCATTTATGCCATATGCCTTGCCCGTATAATACTTAAACTCCTTTAATCTATTGAGCCCGAGCACGCAGATACTACATGAGCCACACATGTAGAAACCCTTCAGTTGAGCGGGCAACCAGTTAGAAACTGAATCTCTTACTGGTTCCAGATAATTCCTGGTGATTTTGCTACCAATCGTAGGGCATTTCCTATATGTCACCAAAGGTTTGTTGTAAATGGAGTCAGTTAATCCAGGAACACCTTTAATAAGATCCCAATTTTTGCTTAAAGCCTTCAAGACCTTATTGTGTTCAGTGCTATAAATAGATACAAATGCTAGTCCCTCTTGAGATTGTTTACTTACTTTTGGCACCAACATGTCGTGCCTTTTTATCCCGTTAACTCTATTCTCTACTTGGTTCAAAAATATGTTCAAGATAACCTCGATTGCTCAATCTGATTTTCAGATCTCGTAAATAGGTAGTATAATCCTCAACTGTGCTGCAATGCCTGTGAACTCTTACCATTTATCCATAAGGGATACCTTTTTAATCACTGCTGAGGGGTGGGCACCATCTGCTCTTGAAATGCTATTCATGGTGGTTTCCTTCCTAAATAGCCTGCTCTGAATCCCATTATTAGCTACATATAACTGTACAGCCCAAAATTCTATCTTCATCATGTCATGACACATTGTGAAGCACATATTATGACTGTTGTTATTTAAATAACTCACATATTCTCAAACATCCTACTTGGTTCCTTTCCAGATGACCAAGATGTCATCTATAAAACATCCCCAGAAAAGGATGAAATCCATCCATTTTCCTGCATTCAAGGACCAAGCCTGCTCCCTCTCAAACCACCCCATAAATAGGTTGGCGTCAGAGGGAGCAAACCGTGACCCCATAGCAGTCCCTCTTATCTGGCGGTACCACTCCTCTTCAAAGAGAAAACAAATATTCTTAAGAATCAAGTCACTCATTTCCAGAATCATTTGGGAGTGTTCCAAAAGACTAGCACTCCTATTTCCTAAAAATTGTTGCAAAGCTAGTTGTCCTCGATCATTCTCTATGCAAGTTTATAGTCCTGCTACATCATGTGTAACAAAACTAATGCTCTCATCCCATACCACACCCTGCAGTTTGTTCAACAAATCCATGGTGTCCCGGATGTAAGAAGACAAGTTCACCACCAGTGGTTTTAAGAACATGTCTACAAATTCTGAAAGATGTTCAGTCAGACTGCCAGTGCTGGAAACAATAGGTCTACCTGGGGGATTTTCTCAGGATTTATGGATTTTCGGAAGTGTATAGATGAAGGGAAATCTTGGACTTGTATTATGTAAGTATTTAAATTCCTTTTCATCCAACAAATCCATCTCTTTCCAAGAGAAGAGTTTGTCTGCAATCAGCCTCCCCGCTTCCCAAGTAAGGTTGACTGCCAATTTCCTGTAGCAGTTAGTATCACTCAGTTGCCTTTTGATCTCATTACTATAATCTGACCTACGCATCACAACAATATTGCCTCCTTTATCCGCTTCCCTTATTACTATTGTTTGATCACTTCCAAGATCTCTAAGGGCTTTTCTTTCCTCAGAAGAAATATTAGCATGCCTGTTGCAATGTGTTTTACGAACACAGTTGTGATCCTCAATCTTATGCAACTCCTCCGTTGTCTTTTAAACAAACAAACCAATTGCTGCAAATTGGTCCCTTGGGTTACAAATTTAGAAGGCAATGATAAACCACGAGTACAATTATAATCCATTTCAATATCCAGCATTTTGGACAATTCTTCTAATTTGAGATTATCATCATTCAATAGGGATAAGAGCATCTGTACATCATGCATGTGCCCAATTGTCATGTCTGATTTTTTTTATTACACTTTTGTGAGAAACATCACATTTATCCATAGTTGCAAAAAAACTTTTCAATTTCAATATTCTTGCAAATTTAAACAAATCAATTTGGAGATCAGTGAAATCACATGGTGTGTCAGGACAAAAGTTAAGCCCCCATTTCAGAACTTGTAATTCTACCTGGCTAAGATGCCTGTCTGATAGATTAATGACCTAAAATGTAGTAGACATATCTGAATCTAGCTTATCCGTCCTAGCGTCAGATCCTAGATCTTGTTCCTATTCTGACTTCGGGTGTCCAGTCTGGAATTTTCTGTGTTTACGTTTCCACCTCCTTGGCCTCCCCCGAGTTTTTTCCTTCCTAGCTTCATCCGCTGTATCTTCTCGGAAAAAGAAGAACATGCAGGAAGTTTAAGACCCATTGTACGACTCGGTCCTGAGTCCTCATTTGATGACAAATCAGAGCTGCTGTAATTAACAGAGTTCAGCTCCGCAGCTTGCTCCCTGCTTTGTGTGGTTCTGGGTTTGTTGGTATCATCATAGATTTTTGCAAAAGTGACAACTCTCCCCAAACTGTAATCCCTCTCATCTTGTCTGATTGTATGTAGTTTCCTTTCCTTTATCTGTAGCTGGCGTCTATTGATCACTTCCTTCAGGATCGCATAATTCTTTTCTGTGAGATCTTGTAGTTTCATTTCCTTGATTTCCTTCTCTAGCTCTACTATTTGTAGTTTCAACTTTTCTACTTTTCTTTCTGCATTTTTAATCAGAATTTGCATCATGCAAAAGGATGAGGCCTATAAGTTATCTTCCCAATCTTTGAGAAGATCATCATCAAGGTCATAAAATGTAGTGAAAATTAGAATCCTAAGTCCCCTTGGAATTCGCTTGTTATCTAAATAGTTTTTCAATGTTATCCCATCCCACCATTTTGAAAGCTCTCCTGTTTTTAGTTTTTTTAGTTTCAAGAACTTGATTTCAAGCCCCTCCCGTTGGTATAGTTTTACTCTGTTGGAATAGGTCTGCTGCTAGTTTATCTCTATTGTCCTCCATATTGAACTTTGTACAAATACTGCTTCCCTTATTACTATTGTTCAATCACTTCCAAGATCTCTAAGGGCTTTTCTTTCCTCAGAAGAAATATTAGCAAGATCTCCTATCCTCCAACACATGAGAGTCTGTCATTCAGATAACCTCAGGTTCAAATGCAATGGGATTAAAAAAATTGACAAGAATAGGAGAGGTGGTAACATGGAACTAAGACTAAGACAGGAGAAGGCTAGGTGGATAAGTCGACTGAGGACGGTGCGATTTTGCATCAATACAGAGAATGAGTTGCATTACTTCCTATAACATTTGTATTTTGGCTTTGGCTGGAGGTTTCTCAAGTGGGTGGACCATCCCAGTAAGATGAGAGGTGAAAGGCTGGGAAAAGAGGTTACCTGGTTAAAAGTATATAGTTGGAGAGGTTGTCAGCATAAGGTACGGAGAATGGATATGCATTTGCTTCCGGTCTAGGAACCGGCAGTTTAATGGAAGGTTGGTACTCTACACCGGCAGTTTAAGTGATGTGAAATTATTTTAAAAGAGTTGGCTGAAGTATATAATCTTTCTGGCAAAGTGGGTTCTGAAGCGGAATATTTTATATTGTTGATGAGGGCATCTCGGAATTGATTTGGAGTGTTGTTAGTTCTTTGTGTAATACAGGGTGTCCTTTGGTTCGGTGGACCTGTGATTGGCTGGAAGAAGAGATAGTGTTTTCTAGAGCTGAGAGGCTTGAACTACTACTGAATTACCATTGCAGTAGAGGGTTAGGTGAGTTACAATGGTCTGATAATAGTTTTCGACCAAGTGATGTGATATCCTACGGAGGGCTCCGCTTTTAAGCTACTTAAAGACACAAGCAAAAATAGACACTTGAGATTCAAATTGTTGATGTCGGCATCGGATTGGAGAATAACGAGTCTTAGTAGAATACAGGGTGTCCTCTCTGATCCGGCGGACCTGTGATTGGCTGGATGAAAAGTTAGACTTAAAGACAGACAAAAAAAGACTTTGGAGATTCAAATTGTTGATACCGGCATCGGGTTGGAAGATAGCTAGTCTTAGCAGAATACAGGGTGTCCTCTCTGATCCTGCGGACCTGTGATTGGCTGGAAGAAAAGTTAGACTTAAAGACACACACAATAAAAGACACTTGAGATTCAAATTGTTGATGCCGGCATCGGATTGGAGGATAGCTAGTTTCAGTAGAATACAGAGTGTCCTCTCTGGTCTGGCGGACCTGTGATTGGCTGGAGGAAAAGGTAGACTTAAAGACACAGTTCAAAAAAAGACATTGGAGATTCAAATTGTTGATACCGTCATCGGATTGGAGGATAGCTAGTCCTAGTAGAATACAGGGTTTCCTCTCTGGTCCGGCGTGGCAGTGATTGGCGAGAATGAGGGTCTGAAAATAAATATGGGCAGTGGACACTCATTAATATATGCATGGATTTCGGCTTAGATGAAACAAGTGATGTGATTTGTACTTCCATAAAATGGACCAGAGAGGGAACAGGTTTCTCGGAATGTTGTGATTGGTTGAGAAAAGGGTGTACATAAGGTCGCTTAGGTAACCCAAAAGCTAGACGTGAACTCATAGGACATTCGAACCAGGAAACAGAAAGGATGAAGGTCAGTACTGGGAAGGATATCGCCCTAGGTAGCTAGCCTAGACTATTGACGGGAGGATATTTTAGTGGTGTTTTTAAACCCATGGTTTGGTGAAAGTGAGGTCCAATAGTGCTTGGGGCTCAATTGTAATGGGGTTACTAGCTTACTCCTTTTGGAATGGAATTTATGTACTAGACTAATGGAAATTGATGTCTTTTTGTTACATCTTTTTTTATAATTGTGGGTCGGCTAGAAAGGTATGGGGGTTCTTGAATCAATATATTTTTTTGATGAAGAGAATTTTGTCATTGAGGGTATTAAGTAGGATACTGAAATAAATCATTTTGTTATAGATAACATGGGAGTGTAACACGCCATCTAGTGGTACAAAATTGTATCTATGAGGATTTATGAGATAACAACAGGAGCCAATACTTGGTGGATGACAACATTGGGATATTGATCAAGTGAGTGATACAATTTTATGGCCAGGGATTTTTACTTGGGAAGAAGGAGGACAATATAGATTATGTGTAACCTTAAAAATAAATTTTTTTAAATGGTGTGTTCTGGAATTGGGAGAGAGGGGTTTGCAGGGATATCATGATATTACCCGATCTCCATATACAGGCCAAATGTCTCCTAAAAATGAGAACTTTATGGGAAGTAAGGCCAATGTCACCTGATTTATATACAAAGGCCAAATGTCTCCTAATTATGGGACCTCTGTGGGCTGATAGGCCACTGATGGAATTAACTAATGAATTTGTGAATTTAATTATTTTGAGATTGTTTTCTGATCTTTATACAGAGGGCAAATGTCTGTGAATAATGGATCACTGGGGTTCGTTGGCCATCGGTACAACTTTGGTGGTGAATTCAAGAATTTAATGGTTTAGGAATGTATTAATTAGTATTGTTTATGGACTATGACTTACACTGGGATGTTGGATTCACCCAGTGAATGGATTATATTAGTATGTATATAGGTAGGGAGTCTTGCTGGGGTGTGTTGTAATGTTTTTTGTGGGAAAATGGTTAACAGGTGAATGTTTGGTGTAGTACAATTTGTATGTTCAAAACATCATTGGTGATATGTATGTTTTAAATTTTAGGCCCTGATGAAGTCCCACTGGGATGAAACGCGTTGGCTGGGCCGAATGGACTAACTTTTATTTGTCACATCATGACTACTTGAACTATTGCTGGAGAACAGTTTAACCATCTGTTGATTTTGGAACAGATAATCCTGAATAGAACTGAATGCTCCTTTTCATTTGTTATTTCTTGATCTTGTGTTGGGGTGTCCTCTTGGCAATGGGTTCACAAAATTAGAGCGTTGGAGGAAACAGAATTTGCCTTAATTACATACAAGTGCGCCGTTTGGAGCCCACATTGCCAGTGTGCTGTTTACCACTATTTTTTCTACGTGTGCTGCATTCTGCAGCACACATAGAAACAGCAAATCACCTTTAAAGATTGTTTATGTGCAGGAAGGTGACCCTTCCTGCACATAAACAATCGCTTCTGCAGCGCAGGGACTGTTGCAACATGGCGCAAAGGTGCCTGCGCTGGCGCTAGTCAGTTTTGTTGTGCCAGCACTTGGGGAAGTGCAGGTGTGTGCCATATTTTCGTAAATACGGCACATCCCTGTATTTAAAAAATGTCGGAGTGCGGCGTTACCAATTTTGGAGCAACACCGCCCTCCCACATTTCATTATAAATATCCCCCTGGTTTCATGATACATAAGGGTATCCTCCAATAAGAGGTTAAAAACTGTATGGATCACCACTTGTTTCTTGACTTCCTGTGAAGTCACATGACATTTCACAATTGCCGCCAATGTAGTCTTTCAATCACCACTGAAAAAACTACTGATGCACTGCTTACAAATCATAATTTCTTATATTCTTACATCATTCTTAGTTCCAACTTAATGATCAGAAACATAAAATAAATACATCTTTATATAATTTTTTATATAAAAGTAATATAAATAATTCTTTTATTAAGCCCTTGGGAAACACCTCGGTCACTCTTTCAATCCTGCATGCCTTTTCATAAAGGGGAGTTTGATTTATGTTGATGCTTTCTGCATTTCCTTGCACATTGTTCAAATATCTCAAACTACATGCGATTAATATTGTTCTTTATTGCATGTACATTGCGTTTGTATTCATGACAACTGATGTTAGCTTATCACAAGGTTTCCCCCACAAACAAAAGGCCAAAAGGGCACTTAATGATATCAATATGATTTGGTATCTTGTTTTTGAATGAATGTTTTGGCATTTTCCATCTGTTATAGAGAACAAAGATGGTTTCTTAAATAATCGTTTGTTGCTTATCACTGTCAGTGACCACTGGGGCTGGTTTCTCAGTGTTTATTGTAAAGGTGGTATCTATTGAGCAACAACCAGGTGTTTGAAACCTTCTTGAAATCAAGGTGACCGTTCCAAAGAAAGTTATATTAGTGATGAAATAACATATGGGACTGAGACTAATTTCCCAGCTAAGTCTCTGACATAGTACCCCAATATGAGGATACACTTACAGTTGATACATTTGCGGTAGAAATTACCAGCAGTACATAGCATTTCTACACATAAGTTGCTCTTCCCAAGGAGGATGCAACCGTTTTGGTGGAGACAACTTCACTTCACTGGTAGAGCAGTAGATGTGGTTAGCCTTGGCCACACTGAGAGTTCCCCAGACTTTCCGATGAAAAATCAACCAGTTAACGTTTTCAAGTCTCTGCCTAATACAGGTCATACAGATAACTAGGTGTGTGCTGCAAGAGTGCCCAAGCGTTACCTCGGCCCTTGCTAGACAGACTCCATGCAGGTCAACAGTAGTGGAAGCTGACAGTGCTCACAAGTCTAAGCACGCTTGAGACACATGACAAAACGTGTGCTCTCCAAGACGAGAACAGTGTGCTTAGGGACCTCGTTTTAAAAGCGTACCAAACAGCATAGCCAAGTCCAGTTTGCAGGAATGTGTGTTTTGACCACATTCCTACAAAGTAGCATCATTATTCAACAGGTAATGTGGTCCTTCCCCCCTTTTGTCTCCCATTTCATTGAGGACTTTATAGTTGTATCTTCGCATTTCATCTGTTCAGTCAAAAGTGCAGATTGCAAAATCCCAATTTCTCATGTCTCAATTCATTATACCATTTATTCACGAGGTAAACATATCCTTACATTTTACTTGAAATGCTGTCTGAGGACACATTGATGTTGCTGCATTGAGAGCCTATCAGATGAATGTAGTGGCGCAGGTTCACAAACAGATGCACTATACTGCTTATCATGCATCATAGTGCATCAGTGCCTTTTGTATTTGCAAGGGAACATCTCCACAGTGAACACTCACCGAACCTTAGGAAGGAGACTTGTGCAAACTCATAGGCCTGAAATCCCTCACTAAATCCTAGAGCAATATGAAGCCCTTTCCACTGCATAGGTTGCATATCAGGGGTCACATCAAACTGCACTTGGACAACACGATCCATTTTAAAGATTTGCATCACTTGTGCATTCCTTTCCACCTATGTTGTTCTAAGTTGGAGAATGAGCCAGGACACCTGAAAAAACCGGCATCTCAGAGAAGGTGGAAGGGCATGCAATCACAGGGTTCCAGAAGTACACCTAGAAAAAAGTTGTGAATTGTTTTTTTATGTCCACGTGTGTATTTGTACATCATGTAAAATTGTGTGCGCTAAAATGTTTTAGGATGAGGCCAAGTGGATCTTTTTGATGACAAATTATTGACGGGGAAAATATTTTGCACTGTGGAGAGCCCCTTCCCTCATATTTTGGGGGTGTTGCTTTCCATTCCAGATTGGAAAGAGATTTAATTCTGTCGTCCACAGAAATAAATCTCTGATTGTGAATAACAAAATACTTGTGACTTCTGGGTCTTCTCTATGCAGGGACCTCCTCACACTTTAACGCCCACTCTTAGACAAAGATTTACTCTTGCCTAATATGACATCATATTAGGGTAATATGGCACATTAGTAAGTTCCTTAATGAGTTCAAATTCAAATATGAAGTTCAAAAGTCAATTTACACTTGTGGTTTGGACCATTTACAGTTGCAAATTGAACTTACACATGAAAATGCCTTCCTAAATCACGCCCTGAAAGTCTGCAGGGGAAAAACACTGCATTGGGCCAGCATTTCCTCTAGGGCAGTATCAAGCTTCTGGGAAGTGAGAATCGATTAGAAGAAAAAACATTACGCTTGAAAAGCAGAAATTCAATACTGGCAGCATTTGATCCCCATTACTCCACAACCAGCTGTAGAACACGATAATGTTGGACTTTCCTCACTCAAAGAAAGCAGCCAAACCTTTCCCATGGCATCTTTTAGAGCAGTTTTCATAAGATGATAGAAAAAATGAGCCATTTACAATTGACTGCAATTACAGATTACGTAATTAAGTAAAACAACTGCTCTGGAGAAATACTTGAATTAGTCAAGCCTCATTAATTAGTATATCAAAACCGAATGTTAAAATAACAAGAGATCTTTCTTTAAACTCCACACATAAATTAGTGTTTTGAAGTGCATCCAAATAGCTTGTTAGCCTTTAATGTAAAAATAAGAATAAAGAAGCAGCGTCCGACTTACCTAAAACAATGTACTAGTTTATGGATGAAATACAAGCAATATGGTCATAAAACTAATTTCATGTTATTGCATTTCTCCTTCTCAGCAGCAATAAAAAAGTTGTGTACATGCTGTCAAACCCAATTATTATTGTTTGAAGAACAAATTCTTACATTTGAAAACGTTGTTATTGGCCACTATGTTTTGTTCGAAATTTCGTTTTTTCCCTTCAGGTCTGTTCATTGTCTGTTCAAGGGTCGTGTCCTGACGGGCTCTTCTCCTTTTGCATAGGCATTATTGCAGGTTCGGACTGGGCCATAATTTAGTGAATTAGATGGATAAAAAGTGGCCCATGTTTGAAAGTTGGGGCAGTTTTGAACTTGTAATATGCGCTGTATAAATGTTTTGCAATGTGTGGGAGACTGTATGGATTCGAGCTTGCTGCAGGAAACGTTTGTGTTAATATCAGGGTAAAAATTGGGGCAGCTTTGAGCTTGTAATCACATGGGGCCCGATTCACAAAGGTTGACGTTCACTTCCGTGTAAGGTTACCCTTTTCGGTATTCACACACAGAATCTCCTCAGTCATAAAGTTATTATTAAATCGCTTGTAAATACCGAAATAGGAAAGGTGACCGTAGATCAGTAGTGTAACGAAACTTGAGGGGGCCTTCTGCAAATTGTATGGAGGGGGGCCCCCCCACAGTCCGGACCCAGTCAGGAGCTCTCAGGCCAGGGGTCTGCAGTCCATGCACAGTGCCGGAGGAGACCCCTTGGAGCTCGGCCCACCCCTCTGCACCACAGGGACTGTGGGGGCTAATGCTACAAGACTGCCATAGATGGAGGGCAAGGCCTAAACTATGGCAAGACTAAGGGCGGGCTAGCAATGACAGGCTAGCAACCTGCAGAGAAAACTTGGAAGCACAACACATACTGTACACTACACATCATCAGTTTAAAACTGGATGCCCCCTTGCAAGTCAATGAAGATGGAAAACAAAATTGGCAAGATGGACAATAAAGTGAACAGTAAATTAGCATTTGCACATCATGTATTATGATTGTTATTGCTATAACAATCATGTAATATAATGAATATATTTATAAAAGATGCAGAGTGAACAAGAGTCTGAAACAGAAAACTTATAGGGTAAGGTTGAAAGTCTAAATTGCATGGAAACTAAAGGAAAAAACAATAACATTTAAATTGAGGTTATCTTGGAATAGATTACCAGTCTACTATTAAAAATATGATAACATCATACCTACAAAGAGTCAATCTTGTAAAGACAATGCTGAGGCAGCAATGGCCTCATCTTGCACTGGCTCAGATATATATCTAGCCTTAACAAATATACACATCCTCTTGTTTGGAGGAGGTTAAATGCTTCCAGGCAGTAGACAAAGCCAATGTGATCAGAGGTCAAATGTAGGAACAACAGTTGGGACGGGAATGCAGGAAGAATACAAAAGCGTGACAGGGAGTGTGCTGACAAGATTATGCAGCAATAGGTTGCATATCAGAATATTGTGTACAGATATATCATCTTGCATAAATATCATGCCCTAAATATTGTTTGCATAAATATTGTGCCTCTGGTGTGGATTTTTTAATATGAAATCCAAAGGGGGTAAATTTATGTGGACAACATTACATTCCAGGCATATGTGAGACCCAAAATACGGCCTCACATCCATCCACAATGTCATATAATGTATCTCATATCCTGGAGATATTTTTAGCTGAACATAAGTTTGGGTATGCAAGAATTGATAACAAGTGTAAATTGGTATAGTGCATTTAACAAGAGAAGTACCACAGAATTAGAAGCCTTAGCGGTGCACATCCACACCAAAACTTTAAATTCAGAGCTTAGTAAGGAAATATATCTCCAATCCAAAGGGAATCCCCGATTGTTGTATCATTTGCATAGAGCAACAAAGCTCCACTCTTAACAACAAACATGGAGACATCTTTTTTCACACCACTTTGAGATTGGAGTGAGAAAGGACATGTTGTGTCTTTTCTGTCAGGTTGGATATTGTATGAATTGCTGAATTCTGAGTTCTCTTCAGTAATTGGGTTTGAATTCTACTGCAATGTTCCCAGTGGCAGTTCCCAGTCTTTTTAACCACCTGTGCTATATGTTTGACCCAACTTCGGTACTCAGTGATATTTACATAACAGTGGAAGCTTAGGTTTTCACTTTGACAGAGACCGAGAAAGTTCAACCAGAGGGATAGGGTATAGATAAAGACACTAGACTGGAACATTGCTAAGTGCAAAATATTGTTCTCTTGAGACTAAATTAGGCTATCATGTTTCTACCTTAATCAGAAATTTATGAAGCTCAGCCCAAGGAGTGCCATCTTGAGACCACTTACTGTACACTTCACATTGTCAGTTTAAAACTGGATGTCCCCTTGCGAGTCCATGGAGATGGAAAACAAAATTGGCAAGATGGATATTAAAGTGAAAGGAAAATAACTTTTGCACATTATGTAATATGATTGGCATTGTTATAACAGTCAAGTAATATAATACATTTACTTATAAAAGATGGCGAGTGAAAAGAGTGTAACTACAATCTGAAATGGAAATCTTACAGGTTGAGGTTGAAAATGTACATTATATGGAAGCCACAGAAATAACATAACATTCAAATTGAGGTTATCTTGGAATAGAATACCAGTTGATAGTAAAGATAAGAACTTAAAGAAACTTAAAAGAGATGAGTACCATTACATGGATGGTGAAATGTTTACGTTATTTAAAAATATGATAACACTATACCTACCAAGATTAAATCTTCTAGAGACAGTGCAGAGACAACATTACCTCATTTTGCAGTGGCACATTTATATCTAGCCTTGACAATCATACACCTTCTCTTAGTTAGGGGACGTCAAATGCTTCCAGACAGGAGACACCGCCAATGCCATCAGAGGTCATCAAAATGTAGGAACACCAGTAGGGAAGGGAATGGTAGAAGAATACAAAAACATGACGGGGTGTACAGACAAGATTATGCAGCCAGAGGTTCCATATCAGAATATCATGTACAGAAATATCATCTGGCATAAATATCACACCCTAAATTTTGTTTGCAAAAATATTGTCCTCTGGGTGTGGATTTTTTAAATATTAAGTCCAATGGGTTGATATTTATGTGGACAATATTTAGGACATCATTTTTACATCAGACCATATTTTCATAACAATATTTTAGTGTCGCACTACAGTGTTGATAGAGTATGCAATAGATGTCCCTAGACTTTTGCTTCTGAAAGAAGAGGGGAAATATGCAGTACAGATACAGAAATTTAGAATAAAATTAACATGATTTTTCTCTCATAAAATTATCATTGGAGCCAAAACAAATAATTGAAATAAACAAAGGTCTGAATAGCTGTCCTTTACAATACTGTAACTGAGTCATCTTGATAAATTGACCTTTACTGAATGTAAATAGTGCAAAGTCTTCATTAGTAAAGAGCATATAAGGCGACCCCAATACTTTACAGGTATATTGAGAACAGACCTTACTCTACTCTCAATTAGTGGCACATAGGCACATGTTATACTAATATCTAAACTTCTGATTGACTTAGATATAATAAATACTACTTGTCTTACTATGGAACGCAGTACTTAACTCTACATATGATACATAATGGAGCAAATTTGTGCTGTTATTTAAGAAATGAAAATTGTTGCAGAAAGTATCCCTTTCCAAGGGTTTGAATGTGTAGTCAAGCATCAAAAGAATTGTGTGTTTATTGATACAAACGGACTGCAGTAAGGGTGTGTATCAATCAAGCCTAATTTCTACTAGTTCCTATATATTAAATGGACCTGATGAAATAGGAAGAAGGGAATCCTATTGCACTCAACATGATGGATGGGCTACCTGGGAAATAAAGAAGCCTAATGAATCTCTATAAGTGATTATGTAGTATTCACTTGAACTATCAAGTCATGTTTTGATCTGCATATACCCCTGTGGTATTAGGGAATGGTCCATAGTGTCAAATTCAAAGGATAGACAGCATGAACACTAATTAGTGTGCACAGTCATCTGCCCCAGAAACCAAGGAGTACACTTTTTGTACTATGTCTGGGTCTGAAGAATGTCTTCAGGGCAATGTTTGAATTAAGATGCCTCTGTAGCTGGAATACCTATGCTGTGCAGTTTAATTTTTTACACCATGAAACTGTTGTAAATAAAGATATCTCCTTGGTAGACAGGTCACATGGGTTTATTTAAGGAGATAGCACTTAGTTACAGGTTAAGGTAACGCCCCACCAGGAGCAGCATCCTTGCTGCTCAGCCCACTCTCGCCAACTGACTTTCCACCAACCAGGCACTAATCAACATTCCGTGACCTCATATACACAATGGCTGAGCAGCAGGCAACTGGGAACTATGGAGTGGATGCATAGCAACCATGACAAGTCACAACACATCTTCCCCCTTAAAGAAACAATTGAAAATATAAATAAACAATCAACCAGTCCCATAAATATTCGTTCTCATTAAACATCAAATCAAAAGGACAAAAGATGGAAGAAAACGATCAATCAGTCCTCTGAGTATTAGACTCATAAACCATCAACAGGTAAATCCAATACACTCTACCACACACAGTACACCCATAACCCCTTAGGAAGGACACAAAACATTGGGGCATAACACACGTACCACTTACATCTCTGGGCGTAACACACATACCCCTACATCTTTATACCCTTAGGAAGAATACACACATTAGCAAAAACACAGGGAACTTCTCATACTCGCTACTGCATCCACTTAAAAACTCATGGCAGGACCAGGGACTTCTCATACCCTCTACTGCATCCACTTAACAACCTATGGCAGGACCAGGGACTTCTCATACCCTCTACTGCCTCCACTATAAAACTCATGGCAGGACCAGGGATTTCACATACCCTCCACTGCATCCACTTAAAAACTCCTGGGAGGACCAGGGACTTCTCACACTCTCTACTGCATCCATTTAAAAACGTATGGCAGGACCAGGGACTACTCGTACCTTCTACTGCATCCACTTAAAACACATGACAAGACCAAGAACCAACACCCTCTACTGCACACACTAATCCTTTCAGATGTCCTCCACCCCTCTGCTGCATGCACTAAAGGACCTGGTACAGGTACACAAACACAACACAAAAATAACCACTCCTGCACCCTCAAACAGGAGCAGAAACAGCAACAGACCTCTAACATAACATTTTGCTTAAACATACAGTAATCATAACGTACAATACACTTGACAGTCCTCCCTGCCGGTGAGCGACTTCTCAACGAAACACATTGCCACTGTAAATTTTAGGCCAATTAAAATGCACGCACAGTTCTTTATCCTATTATGAAAAATTGGCACTCAAGTTCTCCCTGCACACAAACTGTTTCCATTTGCCAGGTCGGTGCTCTAGTCTTCTTCTCAGAAACTTCCTGCTACAGATCAGGTATCCCATGACCTCTCTTGCAGAATAAGGGTTGGAGCAACTCAGCAACCCAGTCGACAGGAAGACCATACTTCACTGGGAAAACTTGTTCTCTCTACTTGTTATTTCCCAAATGTCTCATTCACCAGCAAAGACTTGATTATGTCTTCCATCACTTGATGGGCTAAATTATGGTTCATCTGTGCATAAGGCCCACCTCACCAGCGCTATACAATGCTAATGAGATGCATTAGCATAAGCCCCTACCGATGTCCACAACACTTGCAGCCAACTGTAACAGTTACTCACAATGTGTGCCCTTAAGAAGCACTTCAGCGCTTCGCGCTTCACGTGGCAGCTGCGCTAATTCACTAATCACCATGAAAGCTGCATTCCTGGGGTAACGCCCCATCAGGAGCAACATCCTTGCTGCTCAGCCCACTCTCACCAACTAACATTCACCAACTAGGCACTCATCAACATTCCGTGTACCTCACACACATACTGGCTGAGCAGCAAGAAACTTGGAACTATGCAGAAGATGCATAGCAACCATGACAAGTCACAACAGAAACCTATGGAGATTACATACCAGGGATGTGCGAGATCCAAAAGACGGCATCACATCCATCCTGGTTGTCATATAATGTGCCTCATATCCTGGAAACAATTGTAGCTCAATATAAGTTTGTGTATGCAAGGATTGCTAGCAACAGATGGGAATTGATATCGTGCATTTAACAAGAAGAGAAGATCCTCAGAACTAGAAGCCATAGCGATGTAAAACTGTACCAGAACTTTATATTCAGAGCTGGCAAGAAACGAGATCTTTGATCGAAAAGGAGGCTAGGATTGTTCGATCATTTGCAAAAAGTAAAATTGCTCCACTCTTTAATAGGGACAAACATGGAGATTTCTTTTTCACACCACTTCAAGATTGCCTTTCTAATTTCTGCCAATATGGTCCTCATTCTTTCTATTCATAACATGGCCGTCGAAGAGAAAATGTGGGCATGGACTTCTGAAGGCAAACCTAAAGGAATAAAGAAGTAACTACTTTCTGCTAGGATAGAGGGGCCATAGCCCTCACTCCATTCCCAGATATGCTTCATGTAAGCTTACTTCATTATCAATAATGTTCTTTTTTCTATGCACTTTAGTCTGGTCATGAGACATTCTTGTTCATCTGCATAACTGCTATGCAGTGAGCTAGACAGCATTTATGTAAAACGCGAGAGTTTATGACTCTGCCTGACGTGCTAGGTTTAAAGAAAGTGTTTTTATGTGCATTTGTTTGCATTCTCATCACTGGCGTTATCCATGCTGAGACAGGGCATACACACACAATTGTATCATGTATTTCTATTACATTTTGTGGGTGTTTGATATTTTCATGGATTTATTTAACAACGGCAATGCTGATTAAGTTATTCAACTTTCACTTTCTATGGGGTGAAAAGGCTAGTTGTATTAGCCAACTTAAAGTTCTTCATATTTTAAGAGGGGGGATAAAGAAGTTAGACAGAATTAATGGACATTATACTGCTGTTGGAAAGTGGATTATTGGTAGGGGCAAATGTAGGTCTGCCACTGGCAATAAGGCCACCAATCATTGGTAGGACTCAGCATAGGTCTTAGAAAATTATTCCTATGCTCAACCCTTGGTAACGTGGCTGCGAGCAGACAGGCTTAACTTCAAAGACAGGTATGTAAAGCATTTAAAAACACCAATTCAGTAAATAAATAAGACACAACACATAATAAAAATCCAACACCAATTTATAAAAATAGGAAATATTTTTATCTTTAAAATGACACCAAAACGACAAAAATCCAATGTAGGGAACTGGAGATATGAATTTTCAAAAATTTAGCAAAATATAGCACTTAGAAGCTTATAGCACCATATTGGGATACAGGCTCGCGATAGACCGACCCAAAGTCAAAGTTTCAGGCCAACCTCGATGGAGCCCTGAGCGGATACCCCACGCGGAAGGTCCCAGTCACAGTTTTTACCTTCGGACTTAGAAACTTTTCTGGAGCTTTTCTCCCCGAGGTCCCTCGAAGCTCTCAGCCAGTCCGGATTCGGTGAGGGTTCGCCGGCTTGCCTTGCGATGAGCTCCCGGTCACCTTTCTACGTTCGGACTTAGAAACTTTTGCGGTTCGACCTCTGGAGCGTTCCAGCGGAGCAAACCCAGGATTCAGGCCGACACGCGGTTGAAGGCAGGCACTTGGCTTTCGCGGTTGCTCCCGGTCACCTTTTCTACGAGCGGACTTAGAAACTTTTCTGGAGCTTTTTCTCACGGTGTCCCTCGATGCTCTTCACCAGGCCGGATTCGGTGAGGGTTCGCCGGCCTCGAATTTCTTCTACTCCCGGTCAAACTCTGGAAGTTGAACCTGGATGGCTTGGCCGGCTGGCGGTTGAAGGCAGGCGGCTTGGCTGACCAGGTTGAGTCGGTCCCTCTATGGAGCTTTTTTTCAAAGTTCCTCCAAAGCTCTTCTTGAACTTCTTCCTGAAGTTCCTCAAAGGGTCCCAAAGTGTCTCAACCTCACTCCAAGGGTCTGGAAACTCCAAGATGGTCCTTGAAAGTTGAGGACTTCAGTTCCCACAATCCACTTGGACGTCACCCTTACAAATCCACTGGTAGTTCCCCAGGTTGATGATCCTTGGTGGTGAGGGTCCAGGTGAGCTCTGTTAACCTGTAGCTTGCAGGGAGTCCACTCTTTACTTCTTTTTCAGCAAAGTAGTCCACAGGGCTGTAGTTTCTGATAGTGCAGGTTTCAGAGGTCAGGCCTTAGAATTTGCACAGCAAAACTTCTCAGCTTGGCACAATGTCTTGCTTTCTTCAGTTTCAAGCAGCAGATCTGGAGGGCTCTGCCCCTCTCCGATACTTATTCCAAGTTCTCTGGGTCAGGCAGGAGGTCACTCCTTCCCAATGGGAGCAGGGTAACTCCTCAAAGATATGACCACTTCCAGGAGAGTGTGGCATTATTTTGTCCCAGAGTGCATCAAATATTCCAAATCCATAATGGCTGATTTTCCAGCAAGGAGGTAAGAGCTGGCTAAACACACCCCTAGAATGGCTAATTTACTTAGACTCTCCCCCCTGCATCTGCTCATACCTTTCTCAATCCTACCATCTGCCTAAGGTGGAAAGTTCAGAGTTGTAAATGACACTGTTCTCTGCTCTCCTCTTTGAAGAACATAGTTTACGACTCCTCCCCCTGGCCTGGCATTCCTATGGAACAGCACACTGCCCTGCCAGCAGAGCTGGTTGACCCCAGGGGCTCTTTATCACCTCTTCAAGGCAGCCTCGCTAATCCACTTAACTCTGACCAATCAGGGCAGACCACTGGAAGGCTGAATCTGGACTTACAAACAAGAAAGTCTTATAACTTCTTGTATGTACACTTTAGGAGAAATTCAACAATATCATATTGTTGAATTTATTAATACCATTCGGGAAGTCTTTGAATGGCACTTCTAGCCCTCTCCTATCAAGAGTTATTAGTTAATAACTTTCTTCCATGTTAACCTATGTAGCAGGGGATTTGCAATGGGAAAAATGACTTGGGCCATTTTTCCAGCACCAGGACTCACAAAACATATTGGACATGGGACAACTAGGGGAGACTTTAGGGGTTCTGAATCTGTAGAAATATTGCAGATCCTCACTTCACAGTACTCCTAGCATCAACGTCGAATTTGGGCAGCACTTTATCACAATGTGGGGAGTGAAATGTGAAATTTCACTTACCCAGGGCATATAAAACTCATTTTCTAAGGGTCTACCTTATAGATACCTGACCCCCCACCCCTGGGACACCTAGGGGAGACCCTGGGGGTCCCTAATATGCCATAACATTGTAGGTTATCCATTTTTAAGTGCCCCAAACACCAAAGTCGAGTTTGGGCACAATTTACTTTTTAAAAGCAGTCAGGGCACCCAGGGCTGCTTTTAAAACTGACCTCAGGCCTCAGCAGTGCACACATGCAAGTGCAGAAAGCTGCTGGCATCTAAACTGCCATGCCCTACTATATACTAGGGACTGATAGGTAGCTTCAATTCCCCTTCTCTATTATATACTAGGGGCTTATAGGGTAGGTCATGCCAATCACAGGGGTACCCCAACCCATAGTGTACCCTAGTGTATGTAGGTGTTTTCACTGTATTCTAAGTGTTTTCAGCATAGCACTGGCCCTGGGACTGGTTAGGCAAAGCCCAGGGTCAGTCAGAGTCAGTTACCACCAGTACCAGTCAGCAAAAAGTTGGGGGGTGCCCAGGGCACAGGATGACTTTGCAACGAAGCCCCCCCCCAGACGAAAGGTGATGGGTTACTAACCTACACCTTGGTAGTCCTCATCAGCTAAGTGGAAAAACCTGGAAAGTCCATCCGCATTTGCATGGGCAAACCCAGGTCTGTGTTCCACTGTAAAGTCCATTCCCTGTAGGGAAATGGACCACCTTAACGGCTTGGGATTCTCCCCTCTCATCTGCATGAGCCATCTGAGAGGCCTCTGGTCAGTTTGAACACGAAAGTGAGTCCCAAACAAATATGGTCTCAACTTTTTCAGGGACCAAACCACAGCAAAAGCCTCTCTCTCAATGACACTCCACCTCTGCTCTCTGGCAAGAAGCCTCCTGCTAATAAAGGCAACTGGCTGATCAAGGCCCTCTTAATTTAGCTTTTAGCTGTGACAACACTGCCCCAATCCCTTGCTCTGAAGCATCTGTCAGAACCACAAATTCTTTTGTGTAGTCAGGGGCCAGTAGCACTGGTGCTGAACACATAGCAGCTTTCAGAGTGTCAAAGGCCTTCTGACACTCTGGGGTCCAAGAAGTGAGTTCTGTTAGGGGCCCCACAATGGCCCCATCATTTTGAACAAACCTTCTATAGTACCCTGTCAGTCCAAGCAATGCCCTGACCTGGGTCTGGGTAACAGGAGCTGTCCAATCCAAAATAGTTTGGATTTTAGCTTGGAGAGGCTGTACATGGCCCCCACCTACCAGATGGCTCAGGTACACCACAGGACTCTGCCCTATTTGGCACTTGCTGGCCTTAATAGTCAGGCCTGCCTGCTGCATGGCCTGAAGCACTTCCCTTAGGTGGCTTAAGTGATCCCACCAGGTAGAAATGAATATAGCTATATCATCCAGGTAAGCTACACTGAACTGTTCCAACCCAGACAAGACCCTGTTCATCAACCTTTGGAAGGTGGCAGGTGCATTCTTTAAGCCAAAGGGCATTACCTTGAACTGATAATGTCCCTCTGGTGTGGAGAATGCTGACCACTCCTTTGCTCCATCAGTGAGGGCAATCTGCCAGTATCCTGAAGTCAAATAAAAAGTACTCAGGTACTTAGCAGCCCCTAACCTATCAATGAGCTCATCAGCTCTAGGTATAGGGTGAGCATCAGTCTTTGTGACTGCATTCAATCCTCTGTAGTCCACACAGAACCTTAACTCCTTGGGTCCCCCCTGAGGATTAGGTTTAGGCACCAGCACCACTGGACTGGCCCATGAACTCTCAGACGGTTCAATTGCCCCCAATTCCAGCATCTTAGCAACCTCAGCTTTAATGCTGGCTCTGACATGGTCAGACAACCTGTACAGTTTATTTTTGACAGGTAGGCTGTCACCAGTGTCAATGTGATGCACACACCACTCAGTGATGCCTGGGGTCAAAGAGACCAGGCCAGCAAACTGCTCCAGCACTTGCTTACAGTCTCTGTGCTGCTGGTCTGTCAACTTGGGAGAGAGTATCACCCCCTCCACTGACCCATCTTGCACATTAGTGGAGAGGAGGTCGGGCACAGGCTCAGTTTCCTCCTCCACACCCTCATCAGTGACCAGTAACATGGTCATGTCTGCCCTGTCATGGTGGGGTTTCAATCTATTCACATGCAGGACCCTATGAGGGTTCCTGGGGGTGCCAAGGTCAACCAAATAGGTAACCTCACCCTTCTTTTCTAAGATTGGATAGGGCCCACTCCACTTGTCATGGAGGACCCTGGGAGCCACAGGCTCCAACACCCACACCAATTGTCCTGGAGTATACTCAGGCATGTTAGCCTTTTGATCATACCAGTGCTTCATGAGCTCCTGGCTGGCCTCCAGTTTCCTGTTTGCCTTGTACATGTACTCTGCCATTCTAGATCTCAGGCCTAGCACATAGTCAAGCACATTGTCCTTTGCTTCTTTAAGAGGCTTCTCTAAAGACTCTCTCAGCAGGCTCAATGGCCCCCTCACAGGGTGTCCAAACAACAACTCAAAGGGACTGAAACCAACCCCTTTCTGTGGCACCTCCCTGTAGGCCAGAGGTGTTCAAACGTTTGGATGCCGAGACCCCCCTGTCAACATTTTGAGGCGTAAGGACCCCCTCCTGACAAAAATTTCTAAACCTGGAATTATGAGGCAGGTGAGGACCAAATTACGTGGGAAGAAAAGGTAAATGATGTTATGTGATGCCGCGTACACAGTAACACTGAGGAAAGATTTCACCCCATCAGTACCAGTGTATAACCAAAATACAGCAATTAACATCAGAAAGATTTCTAGTCAACCTTTGTGAAGGGCCTTCCACTCCGCAGGAATACGTGCTGCCACATTAGAAGCTCACTTGGCCCTGGCCGGGAGAAGCAGGGGTCCCTTAAAATCCTGGCGGTTTTGTGCAGAGTTAAGCAGTTTACCCATGCAGCTTTCCTCTCACCCCCTCCCTTCCATCCCTCTGTCCTCTCCTAACCCCGGATCCCTCTCTCACTTTGCAGGCCATTTTATTTCACCCCTTTTACAACTTCTGAACTCTCCCCATTCAACCTCTCACTTCACCTTTAACACTCCCAGCCAGGGCTGGTCCTAACACTGGTCGCACACGGTGCAACAGTCTTTTTGGTGCCCCACCCCCGTTTCCTCCTTCTCCATGAATTCCTTCACTGCCACTCACCAACAATTCACCTAATCTCGCTATAGCACCTTTCTGACAAACATTTCATTTTTTATAGCGCTACTCATAGTTTACTCACACTCATTTCTGTGATCTGTATGGTACATATTCTTTGTAGCAGGAACGTTAACCCTCTGCACTGTGTGGGTGACAAGAGTGCCCATGTGAGTGCACGGTGAGCGATGCAACAGTGTGAGAGTAGGGTAAGAGGAGTGACTGCAGGGTGAGTGAGGTGGCTTATGAATTTAGGTGCGGATGCAAGTTCAGAATGGGACGAATGAGTGTATGATTACTGATGGGCTTGTTTGAGTGAGTTGCATATTGAGCAGTGAGGGGGACAGGTGAGTGAAGTGTCACATGAGTGCAGGATGAGTAGTGTACTCGTGTGGCTGCAGGGTGAGGTATAGGATGAACAGCGCAAGTGCATTGTGAGTGCAGAGTGATCACTGTGAGTGCAGGGTGAGCGGGTGAATGGTGTGAGTGCATTGTGATCGCTGTGAATGCAGGGTGAGCATGAAAGTGAAGGGCGAGAATGACGAGTGAGTTGTCTGAATGCAGAGTGCATTCCCAGACACTTGAAGTAACTCAGCATGTTATGGACGGCGGCGTAGGGTTTAAGATCTAAGTTAAACTATTGCTATTATGGCATTAATCGGGGATCGAGGAAATAAATAATGTGCTGATCCTGCAACAAACTTCCAGTCCTATGGTTAGGGTTGCCAGCAGATTATTTTGATGGCCCAGTCGGTACAAAAATAAGCAGTCACCTAAAGCTGTATTTTAAGCACTTATCTGTGCATACTTCGAACAGCAAATATAAATAGAAAGCACTTTTAATTGTGTTCTAGGGCTGCCTCAATGATCCATGACTGATAATTAAAGAGAACAAAGACAGAAAAGTCACATAACGAATGCATACATACTTTTTTATTTATAAGTCTATTTAGTGTCAAGAGGAGGTCTTTATGGGCTCTTTAAACAAAACACGGCAGGCATTTTTCTTTTGGCAACCCTACTTTATATTCCTTTTCATGAAATGCATTCTCACACTGCAGCAGTAAAGGTAAAATACAAATGTAAGGAATAGGCAGAGTGGGGGCCCAGGGGGTACTGGAACCAGGAAAAAAACTAAGCCTCTGTAACCAGTTTACAAAGGCATGTAAATATGCAAATGGTCTTTAAAGACCTGTGAAAAACTCGGGCGTGCCGGAGATAAGACTCCAGACACTGCCCAGCTGAGCCCCCAGCAGCTCGAGTTGCACTGCAGCAGCCCGGGCTGAGATGCAGGACGGGGAAGAGGGGGCTGAAGCCCTTGGGCCTCGGCAGAAGTGTGACTGGGAAGGCGCGACCCCCTTTGCATCGCTCCACGGCCCCCCTGGGGGTCGCGCCCCACAGTTTGAAGACCCCTGCTGTAGGCAAACAGTAAGCATGGGAGGAGAACATCCCATCTCCTCCTGAGTTTCTCTGACAACCCATTTATCATGCCCTTCAGGGTTTTGTTGAATCTCTCCACAAGACCATTTGCTTGTGAGTGACAGGGGGTGGTGAACTTGTTGTTGACACCACACTCATCCCACATAGCAGTCAGATAGCTGGACAGGAAATTCGTGCCCCTATCTGACACCACCTCTTTTGGAAAACCGACTCTGGTGAACACACCAAGCAGTGCTCTAGCCACTGCAGGAGCAACAATGGTTCTAAGAGGGATTGCTTCAGGGTACCTAGTGGCATGGTCCACTACCACTAAGATATACCTAATCCCTGATGCAGTAGGTGGGTCCAGGGGACCAACAATGTCCATCCCCACCCAAAAGGAACCCCAACCACTGGCAGTGGTATTAGGGGAGCCTTTGTCTTGCCCCCTGCCTTGCCACTGGCCTGACAAGTGACACAGGAGCCGCAAAACTCCTTTACCTTTTCAGACATATGGGGCCAGTAGAAATGGTTCACCAACCGGTTCCATGTCTTTGTCTGTCCCAAATGTCCGGCCAAGGGGATATCATGACCCAAAGTCAGGATGAACTCTCTGTACCTCTGGGGCATCACCAACCTCCTGGTGGCCCCCTCCTTGAGGTTTCTGGCCTCAGTATAAAGCAGTCCATCTTCCCAGTAGGGTTTGTGAAACCCATTGTCATCCCCTTCCTCTTGCTTAGAAGCAATCTGCCTCAAGCTCTCAAGGTGGGACAGTCACGCTGTCCCTTACTGAACTCCTCTCTGGAGGGTCCACCTGCTCCTGTCAGTTCTGCCAAATCTGACAGCTCTGGCAGGGATGGAGTCCCTCCTTCAGAGGCCAGATCCTCCCCATCAGGGTTAGATTCTGCCTGCACCTCTGGAGTTCCCTGGGCTGGCTCACCAGGCCCAGTACCCTTGTCCTTGGATGCTTGGCCCTTTGTTCCAGGGTCCAAGTGTCCAGCCCCTCCCTTCTGGCTAGTCTGTGACCTAGTCACAGCACATACCCACTCAGGGAGCTCCAATATTTTCATATGGAGTCCTCTCTCCACCTCTGACCACACAGAGGCTTCAAGATCATTGCCCAGTAAACACTGGACTGGGAGCACCTTTGACACAGCTACCTTCATAGGGCCTGTCACACCTCCCCATTCCAAATCCACCACAGCCATAGGATGGAGTTTGGTAGTGCTGTTGCATAAGTCACCTGGTGAAACTCACCAGGTAACAACCTTTCTGGAGGCACCATCTCATCCAGGACCATAGTTACACTAGCCCCAGTGTCTCTGATAGCCTCAAACTCAGTCCCATTCACTTTAGGCCTCTGCCTGTACTTGTCCATGTTTGGAGGCAAAGCAGCAAGGGTTGCAATATTCACCCCACCCAGGGACACTAAGGTTGCTTCCACCACCTGACTACTCCTCACTGGGGCACCACTCTCCACCCCTACACTGACACTGGCAATCCCTGTCATCCCTTAGGGGGGAGCTTCTTGGCGCAGACAGCATCTCCTTGTTTGTGCCCTGGCTGGTTACAGTCAAAGCACTTACCCACTTTTGAGGGATCAAAGAACCTACCATTCTTTCCCTGATTCCACCTCCCTTTGGATTTAGGTTGGCTCGGGGCCACCCCTCCTTGTGCAGGTTTTTGTGGGTCTTTGGAGGACTCCTTCTGGTTTTGACCTTCTTTCCCTTGTGCTTTTCCCTGGGGAGGGACCTGTCCTCCTTTCTTCTGGTCACCCCCCTGGTGCTGAATGGAAACCCGGGTTCTCACCCATTCATCAGCTGCTTCACCCAGCTCTCCGGGGTCTGTCAGCTTAGAGTCCACTAGATACTGGCGTAACTTCTCTTCTGCACAATGAGTCAAAATATGTTCTTTCAAAAACAAATTATACAATCCCTCATATGTGTCAACTTTGTTACCAACAATCCAGCCTTCCAGTGCCTTCACTGAAACGTCCACAAAGTCTACCCAAGACTTTGATCTCAATTTCTGGGTGCCTCTAAACTTCACCCTGTACTGCTCTGGAGTCAGACCAAACCTCTTGACTAAGCATGCCTTCATCTGCTGGTATGATTCTGCATCCTCTCCCTTCAGGGTCAGGAGCCTATCTCTCCCAGCTACTGGAATCAACTCCCACAGGAGTGCACCCCAATACCTAGAGTGGACACTACTCATTCTAAGGGCCCTCTCAAAAGCTGCTAGCCACTTGTCAATGTCATCCCCTCAGTGTACTTGGGTACTATACCCTTGGGAAGTTTGTGATCAAATGCACCACCCTGGACATTTCAAAATCTTCATCATTTTCACTGCCACCATTTCTTTTCAACGCCTCCTCCCTCTCCCATCTCTTCTCAGCCAATTCCAGTTTCCTCTGCTCCAAAGCTATCAAAGCTAATTGAACCTTAAGCTGTCTCTCTGCAAGGGACGGTGGTGGTCCCTGAGTAAGGGACCCTTCCCCACTCCCACCATCTGGATTCATATGGCTCACACTAGAGAAAATGGAAGCGGCATCAGCCTGACCCTCCTCTTGGATGAGGTTGGGGGACACACCCTCTATCCCCCCTGGACTCTCCTCAGCTGCCCCAGCCCAGGCCCTTAGGGACTCAAGCAACCCTGTCTTCTTAAGCTTCCTGAAAGCAGGCAGCCCCCTAAGCCTACACTGCTCCCTGAGATCAGCCATCTTAAACTGGGACAGTTTAGCCAGGTCCAGCTCCATGGTTCCCTAGTTTTGGGTCACAAAAACTAGGCACAACAGACTTATAACAATTTGGAAAAATCAAAACAATGGATTAAAAACAGTTTAGTCCAAATTCCAAAAATCAAACTCAAAAGTTTTGTTCTAAGGCAATTTAGAGGATTTTTATAATCTTAATTTACTTTACTGAAAGGTGTCATTTTAAACACAAGTCCTCATCCACACCGCTGAGCACCAAATGTTGGAAAGTGGATTATTGGTAGGGGCGAATGCAGGTCTGCCACTGGCAATAAGGCCACTAATCATTGGTAGGACTCAGCATAGGTCTTAGAAAATTATTCCTATGCTCAACCCTTGGTAACATGGCTGCGAGCAGACAGGCTTAACTTCAAAGACAGGTATGTAAAGCATTTAAAAACACCAATTCAGTAAATAATTAAGACACAACACATAATAAAAATCCAACACCAATTTATAAAAATAGGAAATATTTTTATCTTTAAAATGACACTGAAACGACAAACATCCAATGTAGGGAACCGGAGATATGAATTTTCAAAGATTTAGCAAAATATAGCACTTAGAAGCTTATAGCACCATATTGGGATACAGGCTCGCGATAGACCGACCCAAAGTCAAAGTTTCAGGCCGACCGCGATGGAGCCCTGAGCGGATACCCCACGCGGAAGGTCCCGGTCACAGTTTTTACCTTCGGACTTAGAAACTTTTCTGGAGCTTTTCTCCCCGAGGTCCCTCGAAGCTCTCAGCCAGTCCGGATTCGGTGAGTGTTCGCCGGCTTGCCTTGCGATGAGCTCCCGGTCACCTTTCTACGTTCGGACTTAGAAACTTTTGCGGTTCGACCTCTGGAGCGTTCCAGCGGAGCAAACCCAGGATCCAGGCCGACACGCGGTGGAAGGCAGGCGGCTTGTCTTTCGCGGTTGCTCCCGGTCACCTTTTCTACGAGCGGACTTAGAAACTTTTCTGGAGCTTTTTCTCGTGGGGTCCCTTGATGCTCTTCACCAGGCCGGATTCGGTGAGCGTTCGCCGGCCTCGGATTTCTTCTACTCCCGGTCAAACTCTGGAAGTTGGACCGACAGAGCTTTTAGCGGGACGAAGCTGGATGACTTGGCCGGCTCGCGGTTGAAGGCAGGCGGCTTGGCTGACCAGGTTGAGTCGGTCCCTCTATGGAGCTTTTTTTCAAAGTTCCTCCAAAGTTCTCCAAACTTCTTGAACTTCTTCCTGAAGTTCCTCAAAGGGTCCCAAAGTGTCTCAACCTCACTCCAAGGGTCTGGAAGCTCCAAGATGGTCCTTGAAAGTTGAGTACTTCAGTTCCCACAATCCACTTGGACGTCACCCTTACAAATCCACTGGTAGTTCCCCAGGTTGATGATCCTTGGTGGTGAGGGTCCAGGTGAGCTCTGTTAACCTGTAGCTTGCAGGGAGTCCACTCTTTACTTCTTTTTCAGCAAGGAAGTTCACAGGGCTGTAGTTTCTGATGGTGCAGGCTTCAGAGGTCAGGCCTTAGAATTTGCACAGCAAAACTTCTCAGCTTGGCACAATGTCTTGCTTTCTTCAATTTCAAGCAGCAGATCTGGAGGACTCTGCCCCTCTCAGATACTTATTCCAAGTTCTCTGGGTCAGGCAGGAGGTCACTCCTGACCAATGGGAGCAGGGTAACTCCTCAAAGATATGACCACTTCCTGTAGAGTATGGCATTATTTTGTCCCAGAGTGCATCAAATCTTCCTAATCCATAATGGCTGATTTTCCAGCAAGGAGGTAAGAGCTGGCTAAACACCCCCCTAGGATGGCTAATTTACTTAGACTCTCCCCCCTGCATCTGCTCATACCTTTCTCAATCCTACCATCTGCCTAAGGTGGAAAGTTCAGAGTTGTAAATGACACTGTTCTCTGCTCTCCTCTTTGAAGAACATAGTTTACGACTCCTCCCCCTGGCCTGGCATTCCTATGGAACAGCACACTGCCCTGCCAGCAGAGCTGGTTGACCCCAGGGGCTCTTTATCACCTCTTCAAGGCAGCCTGGCTAATCCACTTAACTCTGACCAATCAGGGCAGACCACTAGAAGGCTGAATCTGGACTTACAAACAAGAAAGTC
The DNA here is from genome assembly GCA_963921515.1 of Calotriton arnoldi. Lineage (NCBI taxonomy): Eukaryota > Metazoa > Chordata > Amphibia > Caudata > Salamandridae > Calotriton > Calotriton arnoldi. The sequence continues at coordinate 1,019,801 of CAWUFW010002531.1, read as the reverse complement.
TCATAACTTCTTGTATGTACACTTTAGGGAGAAATTCAACAATATCATATTGTTGAATTTATTAATACCATTCGGGAAGTCTTTGAATGGCACTTCTAGCCCTCTCCTATCAGGAGTTATTAGTTAATAACTTTCTACCATGTTAACCTATGTAGCAGGGGATTTGCAATGGGAAAAATGACTTGGGCCATTTTTCCAGCACCAGGACTTACAAAAACATATTTTATAAGTACTTTGCTTACATCTACAGGACCCCCACCCCATGGGACAACTAGGGGAGACTTTAGGGGTTCTGAATCTATAAATATATTGCAGATCCTCACTTCACAGTGCTCCTAGCATCAAAGTCGAATTTGGGCAGCACTTTATCACAATGTGGGGAGTGAAATGTGAAATTTCACTTAACCCAGGGCATATAAAACTCATTTTCTAAGGGTCTACCTTATAGATACCTGACCCCCCACCCCTGGGACACCTAGGGAAGACCCTGTGGGTCCCTAATATGCCATAACATTGTAGGTTATCCATTTTTAAGTGCCCCAAACACCAAAGTCGAGTTTGGGCACAATTTACTTTTTAAAAGCAGTCAGGGCACCCAGGGCTGCTTTTAAAACTGACCTCAGGCCTCAGCAGTGCACACATGCAAGTGCAGAAATCTGCTGGCCTCTAAACTGCCATGCCCTACTATATACTAGGGACTGATAGGTAGCTTCAATTCCCCTGCCCTATTATATACTAGGGGCTTATAGGGTAGGTCATGCCAATCACAGGGGTACCCCAATTCATAGTGTACCCTAGTGTATGTAGGTGTTTTCACTGTATTCTAAGTGTTTTCAGCATAGCACTGGCCCTGGTCCTGGTTAGGCAAAGCCCAGGGACAGTCAGAGTCAATTACTACCAGTACCAGTCAGCAAAACGTTGGGGGGTGCCCAGGGCACAGGATGACTTTGCAACAACTGCCCAGTACTAATGAAGATTCTATTTGAATGAACCTTGAAAATCATTTCACAGCTCTAAGTGTGCCATAGAACCAGAGCACAGTTCTGTAGCTGCACTAGGCAGATGAGGGAAAGAAAGAACTTTATTTTTCTGCATTATCTAAACTCTTTGGATTGCTGTGTGTTGTTATTATGTTTGATTTGGGGTTGCCTTCACACCTAGGAGATAGTAGCAGTGATATGATATGTATGACTAAAGAGTTCACAGATTGGGGACAAGGTCAAATACCTGTTAGAAAAATATATAGATAGTTAAGCAGTCTTGAGTAGCAAAAAATGAAACAAAATATTTAAATGTACTGTCAATATATAGTTGATTCTTCATGTCTTCATTGATAAATGCAGGATCAATCACATTTGTAGAAAACATTGACATATATGATTTGGAAGAAACAGAGAGCCAAACTAGGGCTTTGCATATCTTTTCCTGCTTCTTGTATTCATGTCCTCCCACAGGTCCTGCTGGGAATCACCCTCCCACCGTAAGGCCCAGTATTGGTTTGGCACATAGGAGCAGGTGTGTACCCGCCATGGTTATTACGGTGTTGAGGCTGCTGCAGCTGTCTCCGTCATCCTATGGTGAAATTGCAGAAATTAACTTAGAACCATATGAAAAAACACAATGATAAGCCTCTCTCTGGCATGCCTCTTTGACCATAGGTAGCTTTTTTCAATAGGCCTCCCACCACAGGCATAATGTAGAGCAAGCCACTCACTATCAGTGGTAGCAGACACACACACACACATGCACAGTGCAGAGCAAGTGACTCACTAGCTGTATTAGCAGGCACACACAGTGTAGAGCAAGCAACTCACTAGCAGTAGTAGCAGACACACACACAATGTGAATTAAGCCACTCACTAAAAGAGCCAGCACACACACACACACATACACTTTACAGCAAGGCACTCACTTGCAGCTGTAGCAGACACAAACACATAGAAGAGAGAAATCCACGCGCTAGCAGAGATAGCACACACACACACAAACCCACTCAAAGGGTAGACAGCCCACTTAGTGTTGTGTAGTTCCTATAAACCTATATAGGATCTGCGCATTTAGACAACATAGTCTGTGGGATTGGTGTCCAGACTGATTCCAGACACCCCCACCAGGTATGTTTGCCTGTATACCAGCTAGCTCACAGTGCCACTGTACACTCCTCTTACCAAGGAGAGAATAGTTCTTGGCAACTATCAAACATGACAACTCTGTCCCATCAGGGATCGTGGAAACAGTGCAGTACTTTTCGCTCAGTCACTCGTGCTCACTTTGTCTCAGAGACATACACAGAATAAACGTTGGGGACGTTTTCAATAAGCATTTATTGAACCAGCATCAATCTAGTGTAAAATAGGTGTGCTGAAACAACCATAAGATAGAAACAGATATAAATGATTATAAGCACCAACAAAGTGATGGATAAAATGAACCCCATTACCTGAAGTGAGAGACTGTGGACCCCGTCTTGGTCTCGAGATGGACACCCTGTGAGGGATGTCAGACCACTGCGAGCTGGAGTGTCTTCGTGCAGGAACCTCAGCGTCTCGTGTCAGTGTGTCAGCATGGAAGTCCTTTTTCTCCTCTCCCTTCCTCAGCAAAGATATAGTGTTTATACACCCAAAGTGGTACCCTCAGGGGATCTACCTTGCTGTGTCATGTTGGACTAGGATGATGGAAGGAATGACCCTTATACATAGTTATTATGCAGGAGATGGTAGTCCTGCTGAGATTCCAAGAATCCTCATGCATAATGAATGAGGCTAGTTTTCGGAGAACACCCCATGTCATTGAAGCAGTACTGTAACTAGGTAAAAGGTCAGTACCAAGAATCGTTATGTAGTGTAATGGCAGGGGAAATATAGGTAAAAGGTTTGGTTACTACCTGAGCCTATATTGGGGTACCTGTATGAAACATAACATTACTAGTAGTGATCCACCCAAGTATCCTGACCCATCGGCGCCGACATAATAGCCCTGCGACGAAACAATACCTTACCGGGGCAGTTAGGTGTGTTCCGGCGGAGACTGGGCCCAGGTAGCGGCCGCAAATGACGAGATTCGGGCCAATCCGCCCTGCGCAGCTCGGCAAAATGGCGGCTTGATCTGCGGTTGCGGGAGTGCTCGTGGGCGGCCCCCTGTACGGAACCTGCCGGAGAAGACTCGCGGGCTTCCTGCTCCCAGAGTGACCACTTACGCAGAAAACCCAGAAGCGGGTCTCTGACATCGGTGGAGAGGCCCCTGGCTCACCCGCGCCGGAGCTGGTGTGCCATGAACTGCGGCCCGGGCTTGAGGCGGGCGCTCCCGGTGGCCTGAGTTTCTCCCACCTGCAGCGGTAAGCGGAGGAACCTGGGTGGAATTGGCGCGGCCCCCGGTGGCCTTGACCTGGGCTGTGAGATCCTGCACCAGAGGCAGCCCTCAAGGCTCCAGACCCGCTTGCAACTCTGTGGCCCGATTGGTTGCGGAGACCCGCCCCCATGGGGCGTCTCCTTCCGTGCCTGACTGTGGGCACCCTTGATGTGAGGGGAGCGGGGCACCTACCATCCTGGGCCCGGCGCGGCCCTCCCTGCCTTGGAGGAGACCCTTGAGCCCTAGTGCCGCATCGTGGTCCCCCGGAGGGGATGACCATTCCTGGCAAACACACCAATGGCAATAAACTCCCCGGTTTGTGAGGAGAGAACCCGAGAGCACCGCAGAGGAGCAGGGGCACTTGGATCCTTAGGTCCGGCGTGGTGCGACTGGCCGGGCCCAGCCCCACGACCCCCATGAGTGGACCGGCAAGCAGTGGGGCCTGGAGGTCTGGAGCCAGGGAGACGAGTCTGCTGTGACCCCTACCCACAAGGACTCCAGATTGACCCTTCCTGGGGGCTTGGGAGAGCGAGCTGGGCCCTGGGGCGGCTACTCGAGACACAGTCCGATCCCCACGTTGTTACAGCTGCGCCCGGATGGATCGCCATTAAATCCTGTGCTTTCCTTGCTGGTGGGGTTGACGGAGTGGTGATCTATTGGAGCCCCAGTGGACCAAGGAGGCAAGACGCGGACCGGGCTGGCGGGCGCCCTCGGCCCATGGTGGACCTCTACGACACATGAAGGCCTAATTTGCGCCTGACGACTGGGCCTGGCGGCCGCGGGCCTACGGGCACTCTGAGTGGTCCCGACTGCGCCTCTGTTGCCCTGGCGGGCTGTGGGGAGCTGGGGTCGCGGTGATCCCCCCCAGGGAATACTTCCATCTCGCTAGCACTGGCCCAACCAAACACACCTGGGAGAACCGTGAGACGGTCGTGAACCACTGGAACTTGTCTCCCTGTCCCAAGACGACCCCACACCGACCCTATCTACTCTCCATGTGCTTGCCGAACAGCCCGATAGGGGCTAATCCCCCCTCCAGATATAAAGTTCGCGGGGTCAGAGCCAAGGCCACTCGTACATGGTCATCATCATGGGGAAGGACCGAAGGCCCAAGCCTCCCTCAACACAGACTAAGATGAACCAGTACACCATATCGGACCATGGAATGGTGACTGGGGCTGGCGGGAATCCCGCCCGGCTGAAGCAGACCTTAACACCATCCTGCAGCCCATCAACGCCTCACATGCTTCAGTTGAGAATAGGATTGGAGAGGTCCGAGTAGATGTGACTCTCCTCTGGCAAGACCTCCGGAACGCGACGGCCCGCATCTCAGAGGCTGAATCCCGTATTTCTACTGTCGAGGATGATGTCACCCAATTTAAGGAGCAAGTGGCTCGCTTACAGACTCACACCAGAGAGTTGCACCAAAGAGCAGAGGACGCCGAAAACAGATCGAGGCGTAACAACCTCAGCCTCGTGGGGTTTCTGGAGGGAGTGGAGCAGGGGCAGGTGGGGGCGCTCATCCAACAATGGATTAAGTGATGGATGCCTCAAGACTCTTTGTCCGCATGGTTTGCAGTGGAATGGGCCCATCGCTCCCTGGCCCCTAGACCTCCACCTGGGGCGCCACACAGGCCAATAATCGCCAGGATTCTCAATTTCAAAGACAGGGACCCCATCCTGAATGAAGCCCGCAATCAAAAGGCTCTGACCTACCGTAATCACCCTATAATGATCTTCCCTGACTACACACGAGAGGTCCAGAGCCAGAGACGTTCATTTACCGAGGTGAAGCAGAAGTTGCAAACTCTAAATCTCCAATACAGGTTGCTCTTCCCGGCCCTCCTCCGAATCGTGTTCCAGAATAAAACCCTTTTCTTCGAGACTCCGGCAGCGGCCCGGACCTGGCTGACCGAGGAACGCTTTCTCAGACTTAATACAGCGGCCCCACCCTCAGGGCCCCGTGCTGGGTCTGCCCCGGCGGGGTCACCTAAACCGAGCAGAAGGCGCACGTGTTCCCGCAGGAGGCGGGGAGCTCGCCGAGCCACGTCGGCCTCACCTGCGGGCGCTGGCCGCCACTCCAGAAACCAGGCAACACTGAACGGCTCCCGCTCCCCACGACGCTCCGGATCCCTGGATCTTTCGGCCCCTAGAAACAATTCACCTAGAACTCTGCACATTGACTCCTCCGAACTGGACCTCTCTCATAGTCCGGCACTCCTGGGTTGACCGGTCCGTCCAGGAGCCACACGGTCTGGAGCGCTGATGATGCAGTAGATAAAACATGGTTGTGCTACAACAGGACTTTCAGATAACAATGCCAATGGAATGAGACATCCTGATGTAAGGAGGGGTCTTCCTCGCAACTCTAAAACTGAACGTTTTAGTTTGGTCTGTTTATCTTAGCTTTAACTGGGACGACAGATGCTTCTGTTCTTGAAGTAGAGGGTGGGGGAGGGGAAAGGGTAGGGGTTGGGACCGTTGTCCCATGTTTTGTTGGATCACATTGTTCATTATTGCAGTACTCGTTTCCCGCAGCACGACAGCCACACGCATAGCCCACACGATGGCACTAGAACCACCATTCTGCGACCAGGGCATATCCCAACCAGTTCCATGCCCAGACCAGGCCCCGCAGGCTCTCAAGCTCACCCAAACCGAACATGTCACACACACAAAGTAGCAGAGAACCTCTCCGCATACTGTCATGGAATGTCAATGGCCTGCTTGACAGGGTCAAGCGGAACGCGGTCCTGCGATATGCCCAACGCCAGGCGTCCGAAATAATCCTGCTCCAGGAGACCCTCCTCATGGGCAATCATTGTCCCTTCCTCGCAAGATACAGCTATGATAGGATTGGCACTCGGGCTTCGCTCGAGGCTCACGGGGAGTGGCAATCCTCTTAAGACGCAACCTTCCCTTTGTACTTGCGCAGACCACTAATGACCCCCAGGGATGCTTTGTGGCCTTGACTGAAAAAATAGGAGGGAATACCCTTAACTTGTTGTCCGTATATTCTCCTCCCTCGACGCTCACACTGACACTGAAGCGAACTACTGATCTTATTGCCTCCCTACCCCTGGGCATGACAGTGATTGGGGGCAACTTCAACGCGGTCATGAGACCTGACGTCGATATCACGGGTACACTGTGAGAAGTTAGCCTGGCATATGCTGTCCACTAATTATAGTGGGCACCTTGCACCAGTCCAAACAACCCCTTATTGGAGATAGGTTAAAGACAACCTTTATTGAAAGCTATCCTAGTGGTAGCTATGGAGAGCAGCCTTCAGGCTAAGTCTTGAAGGAATGTAAAGCAGCTTGTTTTACCAGTCTATAATCTCTTGAGTGACCAAATGAAAGAGGACCACACCAGGTATATATTCAAAATATATGTATTTATTACTAAACACACCCCTCTAGTCTCTTTATGAGGCTAGAGTTCGAAGTACATAAATTATAAGTTAGTTATCTACAGTAATAGCACAAATACACGTTTGAGCCCCAGGGGCGTACCAAACCATATACCAATAAAGTGGTATAAGAACCACGACTGAGCTAGACACAAGGCCTAGAGCCTGTAGAAGTGCTTGGACCACAAGGAACCACCCAAGGCAGTGACCCAGGGGACCCACGGGGGACGCGTGCAGTGTATGAACACAGCCGCGAACCACCGTTAACTTCTATGGGGAAAGTCGCGATTAGAATTTAAAAGAAAAGTGGACACTTAGAGGAGGACTTGGAGCAAACCCTTTGAGAACTAGGCTGTTCTAGTGTCAATACCCACGGGAGCACCGGAGTACTCGAGTTACCTCACCCAGGGGAGCCGGGTGCATAGGTGTCTTTCGGGGTCGGGTTTCGTCGTCGCTTTCTATGGCGATCTGCTGCAAAGTGCTGCTGGCGACCAAGTCGAAAGTGTTCGGGTGGATCCAAAGGTGGATCGAAGATCTGAAGAACCTGAAAGCAGAGGGGACAGAGTCTGGGTCACTAGCCAGTGACCAGGAAGGCGATGAGCAGATGCCCACCGATGTCGAGTGCTTCAGGTAGGTTGACAGTTGTCTTGACTCTTCAGCCATGAGGTCCAGGAGGTGTTGACGACAACCAGGAGCTGGATTCGAGCTGTCCCACAATGTCTGTCGATTGCAGGGGTGTCGGCGACCGGATTAGACCCAACAAGCCTTGGCAACGGCAAGTCTTGTGGAAATGGAAGAAGGACGATGTTACAGACCAGCAAGGTCTGGGGGACTCACCCAGCGAAGATAAGTCAGGGCACGCCTGGAGAAACCAGGGAGCCCAAGCAGAAAAATATTGGTCTTCGGGAGGGCCTACTAGCCAACGGACTAGCGACCGCGAAGGAGCCTCGAGATGATGCACGTGGAGCTGGCTCACAGAACACTCGTGGAGTGGAGGCCAGTGATCTTCGGTGCAGTTGGTGCTGGAGGCTGGGGCTACATGGAGCCCAAAGCACGACTTCGTGGGAGACCCAAAAGAGGATGCACTTGCAAATGCGTTTGGTGTCCAGGGGTCACAGTTCCACGTTACCCACGACAGCTATGGGCCTCAGCTTTGCTGGGGACTCAGGGCAGCCTCGGGGAAGTCTGGAAATCCACCTCTGGTGATGCAAAGACTTCGGCGTCCAACGGGAGCTTCAGCGATGCAGACCGGACAATTGCTTCTTCGGTGCCTGCCAAGCAGGGGAGTCACTCCTTGACCCCAAGGGAGATTCTTCAGTCCTCTAATCTTGAAGTAGAGCGTCGAAGGTCCAGGATTCTGTGTCAGAGTTTCGTCCAGCTAAATCTAAAGTCCTAAGGACTGGGGTCCCCTACTTATACTAAGGTAGGGGGTTGGACATACTCTGTGGCCCCACCTATGGGAGGGTCAGGGCAGAGGGGTGGTTACACCCCTTTCCCTTTGTCCAGTTTCGCGCCAGAGCAGGGGCTGGAAGCCCCTGAGCCGGTTTGAACTGGGGTATGCACAGGGACACCAAGTGTGCTCCCAGTGCAGGATTTCAAAGCACCCGAGAGTGCTCCCGCCCAGCCCCAATACACACTATCCTGTCTGGGGAGGTGGTCACACCTCCCTGGGACAGGAAACCTATTGTCCAGGCCTCCCCTGCCGGAGTTTCGGTCAGCAGCAGGAGGCCAGACTCGTGTCTGCGGCAGCGGCATCCATTTTGTGATGCCAGGGCTCTGGAAAGTCAGTACCGGGTATACCGGTGTGTACATGTCTTTCCCTCTAGAAGGGTGGAATGCTACCTCCCGCCGCCAGAACTGGCGGGGGGTAGTATTCCAAGATGTTTGACACCAAACACGACATGTTTCCGTGCAGCCATCCCAAAGTTAGCATTTAACGCGAGGTTATAATGCGCTTAAGAGTATATGGTCAGGCTGCACTACAAACAGCATCAGAGAAGGGTCTCCGAACGCTGCAGAGGGGCCCTGCTCATGCAGGGGCACCCTCTCACATAGGAACCACGCACTCTGCCTTCAGGATTGATAAGATTATCAAAAACAATGGCTCCTGTGGACTAATGGCAAGAAAATCTCAATAATGCGACCATTGAAAGATATATATTATATAAACCACACTTTTATACAATGATAAGTGCTGGCTTGTAATGATTCGCTTTGAAAAAACTGTTGACGGCGTTTCGACCCTGTGTGCAATGTAGGGTCTCTTCAGGACCTAAGATAGTAGGGACACCTGAAGGAAGGGTTTGCGCAGCCTGGTGTGGAATTTGTGGCACCGTGAGTAAAGCGAAAAGGAAGGATACTCACATGGGACCCGGCCGGGCACCCATGTGAGGGTAGCTGTCGGCTGGCAAAATTCGGTTAGCACAATAGGAGGATTCCGCAGATATGGAATAGAAGGGCACGGTGAGTGTGCAGATCAAGCACGAGCTTACTCAAGAATCAGTATGTTCGTGCCTGCATCAAGGATATCTGTGGAGCAGAACAGCATCTGTCTGTCTGCCTTGGTTCATTGAACCAAGGCAGACAGACCCTACATTGCACACAGGGTCGAAACGCCGTCGACAGTTTTTTCAAAGTGAATCATTACAAGCCAGCACTTATCATTGTATAAAAGCGTGGTTTATATAATATATATCTTTCAATGGTCGCTTTCATGAAATATAGGAAACCTTGTATATATGTCACGAATATGTCACAAATTATTTAGGTTTATTTGTTTAGGTTCCTTTTTTCACTGGGACACCACTCACTACAATCAATTGATTGTTAAATGTCATGAATGTAATTTTGCTTCAAAGAACTATATAAACAAGAATTATGAATGAAATACTAATCTAAGGTGTGTTCGACTCCTCTTTTTGACATCACAATAACCCATTACATTGCCATAGTGCGTTATTTTATTGAGATTTTCTTGCCATTAGTCCACAGGAGCCATTGTTTTTGATAATCATTTCAGTACCCTGGTTCCAAGTGAGTAGGGTTCCCTTGTTGTTTTTCTCGACTTCAGGATTGATAAGTCCTGCCATAGGAGTGACTTATAGGTTTATATGTGTGTATGTATATAGTGATATAGGTAGCCTATATCACAGTAAGGGGTGCCTGCACCACCTTACCCAGGCTGCAGTAGCAGACCTGTGGTGTCAGTTTGGATGGCCTTCCAGGGGTGGCACAATACATGCTGCAGCCCCTGGTAGGCCTCTGAGGTACCTATGCCCTAGGTACATAGTATACCATATACTAGGGACTTATAAGGGCACTCCAGATTCCAATCAGAGATGTGCCTAAGGCACATGGAAACCATTTTAAAGAGGAAGCAGCTAGGCTGGGGTTCTGATTAGCAGGGCCCCAGCCAGACTAAGGTCGAAAAACAGTGAAGCATCAGCAAAAAGTGGGGGTACCCATGTGAAGCAGATCCTACTCTCCTACACAACCCCCCAAACGTAGGGACATTAAACTAACCTTGCCCAGTTAAGTCTTCATGTTCTAAGTGGAAGGACCTAGAGAGTCCATCTGCATTGGCATGGTTACTCCCAGGTCTATGTTCCACTGTGAAGTCCATCCCCTGTAGGGAAATGGACCACCTAAGCAGTTTGGGGTTTTCACCCTTCATTTGTTTTAGCCATAAGAGGGGCTTATGGTCTGTTTGAACAAGGAAGTGAGTACCAAACAAGTATGGCCTCAACTTCTTCAGAGCCCAGACCACAGCAAAGGCCTCCTCTCAATGGCTGACCAACGTTTCTCTCTAGGGGTCAGCCTTCTGCTAATAAAAGCTACTGGCTGATCCTGACCTTCATCATTCAATTGTGACAGTACAGCCCCTACCCCCAATTCAGATGCATCAGTTTGAACAATGAACTTCTTGGAGTAATCAGGACTCTGTAGAATGGGAGCAGTGCACATGGCCTGCTTCAGGTCATCAAATGCCTTTTGACAGCTAACTGTCCACTGAACCTTTTTGGGCATTTTCTTGGAAGTTAAGTCATTCAGGGGTGTCACTATTGATCCATACCCCTTGACAAATCTCCTATAGTACCCAGTCACGCCTAAGAAGGCTCTCACCTGAGTCTGGGTAGTTGGAGCAGTCCAGTCCATGATGGTCTGGATCTTGCTCTGCAGTGGTTGAACCTGGCCTCCACCCACAAGGTGGCCCAGGTACACAACCTGACTCTGCCCTATCTGGCACTTGGTGGCCTTGATAGTCAGGCCTGCTTTCTGCAGGGCCTGTAAAACATTTCTGAGGTGGACCAGGTGATCCTCCCAGGTGGAGCTAAAGACAGCAATATCATCTAGATATGCTGCACTATAGGCTTCCAGACCTGTAAGGACTGTATTCACCAACCTCTGAAAAGTGGCAGGTGCATTCTTCAGACCAAAGGGCATCACCACAAATTGATAATGCCCACTAGGGGTTGAGAATGCTGTCTTTGCATCATCAGCTAATCTGATTTGCCAGTAGCCAGCTGTCAGGTCAAATGTGCTTAGATACTTGGCTGAGGCCAAAGTGTCTATTAGCTCATCTGCCCTTGGTTTTGGATGGGCATCAGTCCTAGTGACTGCATTGAGACCCCTGTAGTCCACACAAAACCTCATCTCTCTTTTCCCACCATTGGTGTGAGGTTTTGGCACAAGGACCACTGGACTAGCCCAAGGGCTATCTGAGGGTTCAATAACTCCCAAATCCAACATCTTCTGGACTTCTGTCCTGATACAGTCCCTGACATGGTCAGGTTGCCTGTAAATCTTATTTTTAATAGGCAGACTGTCCCCAGTGTCCACTTCATGAGTGCACCAGGTAGTCTGACTGGGTGTCAGTGAGAATATGTGTCTGAACTGATTGAGCACCTGTCTGCAATCAGTCTGCTGCTGGGTAGTGAGGCTGCCTGCCAAGGCTACACCATCCACTGACCCATCACCAGGGTTCTGTGAGAGCAGGTCAGGGAGTGGGTCACTCTCTTCCTCCTGTCCCTCATCAGTAGCCATGAGCAAGCCCATGTCTGCCCTGTCCACATATGGTTTTAACCTGTTGACATGGAGAACCCTGTGGGGACTCCTGGGTGTTCCTAGGTCTACTAAGTAGGTAACCTCACCCTTCTGTTCAACAATGGTGTGGGGTCCACTCCATTTGTCTTGGAGAGCTGCTGGGGCCACTGGCTCCAACACCCACACCTTCTGTCCTGGCTGGTAAACAGTCAGTACAGCCTTTTGGTCATGCCAGTCTTTTGAAGTTCCTGGCTAGCCTCAAGGTTTTTAGTTGCCTTTTTCATATACTCAGCCATCCGGGAGCGGAGACCAAGTACATAGTCCACTATGTCTTGCTTTGGGGGCTTGAGAGGTAACTCCCATCCTTCCTTCACCAAGCACAATGGACTCCTGACAGGGTGGCCAAACAAAAGTTCAAAAGGGCTGTAGCCAACCCCTTTTGAGGCACCTCCCTGTATGCAAATAAAAGGCAGGGCAAGAGTATGTCCCATCTTCGCCTAAGCTTTTCTGGGAGCCCTTTAATCATGCCCTTCAAGGTTTTGTTGAATCTCTCAACTAAACAGTTGCATTGTGGGTGATAGGGTGTGGTGAACTTGTAAGTCACTCCACACTCCTTCCACATTGCTTTTAAGTATCCAGACATAAAGTTAGCACCCCATGTCTGATACAACCTCCTTAGGGAAGCCCACTCTTGAGAAAATTCCCAGGAGGGCTCTTGCCACCACAGGTGCTGTAGTGGTCCTAAGGGGAATAGCCTCTGGGTACCTGGTGGCATGATCCACTACCACCAGGATAAACCTGTGCCCAGATGCTGTTTGGGGATCCATGGGACCAACAATGTCAATCCCCACCCTTTCAAAGGGAACCCCCACCACAGGTAGTGGTATCAGGGGGCCTTTGTAGTGCCACCTGCCTTGCCACTGGCCTGGCAGGTTACACAGGAGCGACAAAACTCCTTGGTGTCTTCAGACATGTGGGGCCAGTGAAAGTGAGGGACAAGTCTGTCCCAAGTCTTGTTCTGGCCCAGGTGACCTGCTAAGGGAATATCATGGGCTAGGGTCAATAGGAAGCCCCTGAACTTCAAAGGTATAACCAACCTCCTGGTAGCACCAGGCTTGGGGTCTCTACACTCTGAGTACAAGAGTCCATCATCCCAATACACAGTATGGGGACCACTAGCTTTCCCAGCAGCCTCAGCAGCAGCTTGCTGTCTGAGGGGTTCAAGAGAGGGGCAGCTCTGCTGCTCCTGGCTCAGATCTGCCCTGGAAGGTCCCCCTGTCCCCAAGAACTCAACCTGGTCAGGTTCAAGCTCCTCTGGGACAGTTCCTTCCTCAGGACTGAGATCATCCCCCTCAAGGGACTGATCTTCCTTCTGAGCCAAGGGGAAGGCACTGCCTTTACCCTACTACTCCTCTTCTTGGATGGCACTTGGTCCATTATTCCAGAATCCAAGGCCTGTTCAGTGCTAGTCATTTTGGCTTGTGACCTGGTCACAGCAAACACATCTGCAGGGATGCCCAGCATTTCTGCATGGGTCCTGAGCTCCATTTCTGCCCAAGCTGAAGTTTCTAAGTCATTGGCAAAGCAAGCATTCAACGGGTAGGTCTGCACTTACCACAACCTTCTTAAGGCCAGTTACCCCTCCCCAGGAGAAGTTTACAACTGCCAGAGTATGGTCTGTTCTGACGTTGTTAGCATTGGTCACTTGGTACATTTCACCAAGTATGATCTGCCCAGGATTCACAAGGTCTTGTGTCACCATGGTGACACTTGCCCCTGTGTCCCTAAATGCCAAAGCCTCTCTTCCATTGATTAAAGGCTGTTGTCTGTACTTGCCCAGATTACTGGGACTCACAGAGGAGGTCATATCCATGCCTCCATCACAGACTAGGACAGCCTGAGTGAGTTCTCTGACTAGGTCAGAGCTCATCTCTTTACCCAGGGTCAACCCTACTAAACCCTTGGCTTGTGTAGTCCCACCACCAACTGTAACTGCACTAGGGGGAGCAGGTGCCTTAGGGGCATTGGTGGGGGCTGGAGTCGAGTCTTTGGACTTGGTGCAATCACTGGTCCAGTGGGTCTTTTGCTTACAGACCTTGCACCATGGTTTCCTTTGGCCTTTCCCTTTGGTAGACTGTGAATCCCCACCTGAAGAAGATTTTTGGGGGCCTTGTGAAGACTTTTGATCTTTACTCTTCTCCCCACCCTTATCAGAGGTTTTCGAATCTTGCTTCTTAGGGTCACCACCTTGGTTCTGTACCTTCTGCTTCACCCTGGTTCTGACCCATTTGTCTGCCTTCTTTCCCAATTCTTGGGGAGAGGTCAGATCAGAGTCTACCAGGTGCTGATGCAACAGCTGATTTTGACAGTTATTAAGAATCTGCTCCCTCATTATCAGATTGTACAATCCTGTGAAGTCACATACCTTACTGCCCAATAACCAACCTTCCAGAGCCTTGGCAGAACAATCAACAAAGTCCACCCAGTCTTGAGTCTGTGCTTTTTGGGTATCCCTGAACTTTAACCTGTATTGTTCAGTGGTTAGGCCAAACCCATCAATTAGAGCACTCTTCAAGACTTTGTAATTATCAGCATCCTCCTCTCTAACAGTGAGGAGCTTGTCTCTACCTTTGTCTGCAAAGGAGAGCCACAAGATTGCTGCCCACTGCTCCTGAGGGACCCTCTGTACTTTACAGGCCCTCTCTAGAGCAGTTATCCATTTGTGGATGTCGTCCCCACTCTGGTAGGGAGGGACAATCTTGCTCAGGTTTCTATGGTCATAAGACCTTTCCCTATCTTTTGGGGAAACTGCTGCCACCATGGGACTCTAGTCCCAACTTTTGTCTCTCTCTATAGAGATCTAGGGACTCCCTGTCTATAGCCAATTGCTGTTTCCTGAGTTCAAGCTGAGTTTGCTCATATTGAATCAGTCTCTTTCTCCTCTCATGAGAGGATTCCCTCCTATGAGAGGAGATAGAGGTCCCTATTGAGGTGTCAGAGTGGTTAGACTCCTGAGAAGGAGACCTAGACCTTCTGGGCACACTCACAATTCTTCCTGGGGGGACAAAGGGGAGGTCAGTCTGATCCTCTCCCTCCTCCTCCTCCACAGGAGGAATTGGATTTTCCAGGACAAGGTCATTTTCACCTTCCTGGCCAGTTTCAGAGGGGGGGACCTGGGTTTCTTCACCCCTGGCCCCTTCCTCATCTTCTGCCCCACCCTCTTTGCCTACCCCTTCAGACCCTAGGGGCCTGCTGAGATCATCAGCTAGTAACACCTCCTTGAGGTGTTGGGTGCTGGCACTTTTGCCTGCCTTCAACTTCCTAGTATTGCATAATGCTCTCAATTCCAAGAATGGGAGTTTATCATACTTGGAGGGAAGAAGCCCACTGGCTTCTGGCAAGGACTCACTGGGTCCTGGCTTTGAAGACATTACTAGTGAGGTGTGGTGTATGCACTACCTACTCTAGTGTGGCCTACTAAACTCTCTTGAGTTGTAGAAAGGGTGTGCTGTCCCTTAACACACAACTCTAAGTTCAGTAGAACTTACTGTATTACTAAGCTTGATTTATATGTACCTTAGGTACCCTTAGTGGTTTTCAGTTGATCAATTCAATTGAGATTATCTGGTAAAACAATAGCAAGCTGGAATCCCACACGCTGCACACCAATGTGAGAAGTTGGCCTGGCATATGCTGTCCACTAATTATAGTGGGCACCTTGCACCAGTCCAAACAACCCCTTATTGGAGATAGGTTAAAGACAACCTTTATTGAAAGCTATCCTAGTGGTAGCTATGGAGAGCAGCCTTCAGGCTAAGTCTTGAAGGAATGTAAAGCAGCTTGTTTTACCAGTCTATAATCTCTTGAGTGACCAAATGAAAGAGGACCACACCAGGTATATATTCAAAATATATGTATTTATTACTAAACACACCCCTCTAGTCTCTTTATGAGGCTAGAGTTCGAAGTACATAAATTATAAGTTAGTTATCTACAGTAATAGCACAAATACACGTTTGAGCCCCAGGGGCGTACCAAACCATATACCAATAAAGTGGTATAAGAACCACGACTGAGCTAGACACAAGGCCTAGAGCCTGTAGAAGTGCTTGGACCACAAGGAACCACCCAAGGCAGTGACACAGGGGACCCACGGGGGACGCGTGCAGTGTATGAACACAGCCGCGAACCACCGTTAACTTCTATGGGGAAAGTCGCGATTAGAATTTAAAAGAAAAGGGGACACTTAGAGGAGGACTTGGAGCAAACCCTTTGAGAACTAGGCTGTTCTAGTGTCAATACCCACGGGAGCACCGGAGTACTCGAGTTACCTCACCCAGGGAGCCGGGTGCATAGGTGTCTTTCGGGGTCGGGTTTCGTCGTCGCTTTCTATTGCGATCTGCTGCAAAGTGCTGCTGGCGACCAAGTCGAAAGTGTTCGGGTGGATCCAAAGGTGGATCGAAGATCTGAAGAACCTGAAAGCAGAGGGGACAGAGTCTGGGTCAATAGCCAGTGACCAGGAAGGCGATGAGCAGATGCCCACCGATGTCGAGTGCTTCAGGTAGGTTGACGGTCGTCTTGACTCTTCAGCCACGAGGTCCAGGAGGCGTCGACGACAACCAGGAGCTGGATTCGAGCTGTCCCACGACGTCTGTCGATTGCAGGGGTTTCAGCAACCGGATTGGACCCAACAAGCCTTGGCAACGGCAAGTCTTGTGGAAATGGAAGAAGGACGATGTTGCAGATCAGCAAGGTCTGGGGGACTCACCCAGCGAGGATAAGTCAGGGCACGCCTGGAGCAACCAGGGAGCCCAAGCAGAAAAAGATTGGCCTTCGGGAGGGCCTACTAGCCAACGGACTAGCAACCGCAAAGGAGCCTCAAGACAATGCACGTGGAGCTGGCTCACAGGACACTCGTGGAGTGGAGGCCAGTGATCTTCAGTGCAGTTGGTGCTGGAGGCTGGGGCTACTCGGAGCCCAAAGCACGATTTCGTGGGAGACCCAGAAGAGGATGCACTTGCAAAAGCGTTCGGTGTCCAGGGGTCACGGTTCCACGTTACCCACGACAGCTACGGGCCTCAGCTTTGCTGGGGACTCAGGGCAGCCTCGGGGAAGTCTGGAAATCCACCTCTGGTGATGCAAAGACTTCGGCGTCCGACGGGAGCTTCAGCGATGCAGACCGGACAATTGCTTCTTCTGTGCCTGCCAAGCAGGGGAGTCACTCCTTGACCCCAAGGAAGATTCTTCAGTCCTCTAATCTTGAAGTAGAGCGTCGAAGGTCCAGGATTCTGTGTCAGAGTTTCGTCCAGGTAAATCTAAAGTCCTAAGGACTGGGGTACCCTACTTATACTAAGGTAGGGGGTTGGACATACTCTGTGGCCCCACCTATGGGAGGGTCAGGGCAGAGGGGTGGTTACACCCCTTTCCCTTTGTCCAGTTTCGCGCCAGAGCAGGGGCTGGAAGCCCCTGAGCCAGTTTGAACTGGGGTATGCACAGGGACACCAAGTGTGCCCCCAGTGCAGGATTTCAAAGCACCCGAGAGTGCTCCCGCCCAGCCCCAATACACACTATCCTGTCTGGGAGGTGGTCACACCTCCCTGGGACAGGAAACCTATTGTCCAGGCCTCCCCTGCCGGAGATTCGGTCAGCAGCAGGAGGCCAGACTCGTGTCTGTGGCAGCGGCATCCATTTTGTGATGCCAGGGCTCTGGAAAGTCAGTACGGGTATACCGGTGTGTACATGTCTTTCCCTCTAGAAGGGTGGAATGCTACCCCCGCCGCCAGAACTGGCAGGGGGTAGTATTCCAAGATGTTTGACACCAAACACGACATGTTTCCGTGCAGCCATCCCAAAGTTAGCATTTAACGCGAGGTTATAATGCGCTTAAGAGTATATGGTCAGGCTGCACTACAAACAGCATCAGAGAAGGGTCTCCGAACGCTGCAGAGGGGCCCTGCTCATGCAGGGGCACCCTCTCACATAGGAACCACGCACTCTGCCTTCAGGATTGATAAGGCCTGCCATAGGCGTGACTTATAGGTTTATATGTGTGTATGTATATAGTGATATAGGTAGCCTATATCACAGTAAGGGGTGCCTGCACCACCTTACCCAGGCTGCAGTAGCAGACCTGTGGTGTCAGTTTGGATGGCCTTCCAGGGGTGGCACAATACATGCTGCAGCCCCAGGTAGGCCTCTGAGGTACCTATGCCCTGGGTACATAGTATACCATATACTAGGGACTTATAAGGGCACTCCAGATTCCAATCAGAGATGTGCCTAAGGCACATGGAAACCATTTTAAAGAGGAAGCAGCTAGGCTGGGGTTCTGATTAGCAGGGCCCCAGCCAGACTAAGGTCGAAAAACAGTGAAGCATAAGCAAAAAGTGGGGGTACCCATGTGAAGCAGATCCTACTCTCCTACATACACCCTCCGCCACACGGACCTTACACGCCAAACATCTAGTAAGTTGGGCAAGTGCCCTGGGCATCTGCGACACCTGGAGGATATGGCACCCCCATAGTAGGCAATTCACCCACACCTCTGCGGCACACCACACACACACACAAATAGATAAGATTTTTATGCCCACCCCTGACTGCCACAAGATCGGAGAGATAACTATCCTCCCCCGGGGCATCTCAGACCACTCGCCTCTGCTCCTGAGGGTGGGAGACCCCTCTGATGCACTCCGTCCTATGTGGAGGATGAACGCATGCTTCCTTCAGGACAAAGACTTTAAGACAGCAATCGGAAAGGAGCTCCAGCCGTATTTCCTCACTAACGGGGGCTACGTTCCCTCCCCAGGTACCCTCAGGGAGGCTGGCAAGGCCACCATTCGTGGCTTCGCTAAAGGCCATCTCAAACTCAAACGCTCGGCCCAAGACAGTCGGGTCGCACTCCTTGAGGCCCAGGCAACCCTCTTCGAGAAGCGCACCCCTGAAGACCGAGACGACCTCCGGACGCGGCAGCTAGCGCGGTTGAGGGACGAGATCAAGAAAATCTGACAAGATTTTACATAGACTAGCCACGTATCCTTTGGCCAACCGCATAATTCCAGAAATTCGGGACTCGGAGGGACTCACTCACCGCTCTCCCTCAGCACTGGCCCAGACCTTTGCTACCTATTACTGTAGACTCTATTCGGCACGGCGACCTGAGATTTCCCTCTCTCAATTGATCACTCAGGAGCGCCTCCACCTCCCACGCCTCAATTGAGGCGAGTCAGCCGACATTGACCTCCCTATTACCCGGGAAGAAATCAACTAGGCCATATCGCGGACCGCTTCGGGCAAGACCCCAGGTCCTGACGGCTTCCCACAGGAGTACTACGCCACATACTGGGAGATACTTGTCCCCCAGCTCTCTGACCTGTTCGTTGAGGCCACGGACAAGGGCTCATTCCCTCCAGAAACGGATGCAGCCACCATCGTTGTCATCCCTAAAACCCAACCACCATCGTCAGACTGCGCCGATTACCGCCCCATCTCTCTCATTAATACAGAGGTTAAAATATTCACCTCTGTTCTGGCCCAACGACTGAGACCCTATCTCACCAAATTGATTCACCCCGACAAGCGTGGATTTATGCCGGCGACGGTGACTAGGCACTGTCTCAGGCGACTCCACCTGGCTCTAGCGAACTGCCAATTATTAACTCCGTACTTAGCACTCCTCCTAATTGATTTTGAAAAAGCCTTTGACTCTGTCGACTGGCAATACCTGGAGGATGTGCTGGCTGAAATGGGCCTGGGCCCATACTTCCATAGTTTAGTAAAGGTCCTGTACTCTAGACCCACAGCATGGGTGCACATCAACGGAGCGCTCTCGGAGGCGTTCCCGATTGGGAGGGGAACAAGACAAGGTTGTCCCCTCTCACCCCTCCTTTTTGCCCTAGCAATGGAGCCCCTGGCCTGCCTCATTCGATCGGATGATCGGATCCAGGGATGGAAGTGGCACAGCTCATGCGAGGACAAAATTGCCTTGTATGCAGACGATGTCCTGCTTCTCCTTGCAGAGCTGGCCCAGTCCGGCCCCCGATGCCTTCAGGTGTTGCGCTCCTTTGAGCAGGTTTCTGGCCTGCGGTTGAACCCAGATAAGTCCACCCTGATCCCTCTGCATATATCGAGAGATTGTTTCGACTGGCAATCAACAATACCCATCCGGCGGCAATAGTTCAAGTATCTGGGAATTTGGGTTGCATTGCTCCCTGAGCTCGCCTGGTCCCTCAACATCACTCCGCTAGTTAAAAGGGCCAAAGAAGATCTCTGTAAGTGGCAAAGCCTGCCGCTTAACCCCCTGGGGAGAGTTGCCCTCTTCAAAATGATGATCCTCCCCAGGTTCCTCTACACTATTTAGAACACCCCATTCCATTTTCCACAGACCTGGTTCAAGGACCTAGACAGCCTCGCCATCAAGTTCCTCTGGAGTGGCAGGAGGCAGCGAATGGCTTTATCCCAATGCCGGATCCTGACTTTCGAAGGAGGTATGGGCATGACCAATTTATATCTATATTATCTAGCAACCTGCCTACTCACCCTCCATGACTGGTTCAACGGGGGCTGGTCTGACCCAGCATACAGGATTGAACTGACTGAATTAGGCCTTCCCAATATTCAGGCGATGATGTATGAGGGGCCTATACAAAGAACCCTACCGGTGGTGACACGGGCAGTTCTCCTGGCCTGGCGCACCTCCCTGCGCCATACCCAATGGACGAATAAGCTAACCCAATGCACACTGCTCTGGCGAGGTGCCTGGCTTCGAGAGGTGAGTGCATTAGAGTGATTGGTATCTCTCAGTTAGGTGATGTGTGGACTGGCGATCATATGCGCACCTTCCAAGACCTGCAAACTCGCTACTCCCTCCATCCATCGCAATTCTACAAATACCTGCAACTGCACCACGCCCTCCACACACACATATCAAATGGTACAACATTACCAGAGTACAGCCCCCCAGAGGCACAGACCATGATGGGAGACCTGGGGCGGGGAGGAGTTTCACGCATATATCGTTCCCTAACTAATAACACTCTAACCAATCTGAACCGACTCAGAAGTCAATGGGAGACCTGGGTGGGCACCCTCGAGGAAGAGGGTTGGAGGGACGCCTTAATGGCACCCAAAACCATCCCCACCTCAGCCAGGCTCCGCCTGGTCCAACTGTTCTACCTCCACAATGCCTACCTGACCCCCAGACGTCTCCATAGCGCTGGCCTGAGACCGAATTCGGCCTGTGCTCGCTGCAATCGAGACCAGGCAGACTTCTACCACATGGTGTGGACCTGCCCCCTCCTAACACAATACTGGGAAACACTCGAGAGGGAGCTCACTCAAGTCCTGGGATGGGAAGTCCCACACAATCCCCTGCACACACTCCTGGGAGTCACAGACGGACTAGACGGGTCCAGAGCTGACAAACTCGTCCTGCGTAAGGCCATGGTGGTGGCCAAAAGGGATATAGCTGTCAACTGGAAAAGCCCTACCCCACCTAGCATAACGAAGTGGCGCAAGGGGGTGGACTGGTGTCCGACACAGGAAAATCCTCTTTGCGAAGCTAGAGGATGCCCGGCAAAACACCGCAAGATCTGGGGCAAATGGTTGGGCCAAATAAAATAGCTATGCTTGTCTCACTAGTTTCAGTCAATTGTATGTGGCCTGGCGGGACCCTGGTTTGAACTGCATGCTAAGCTTTGAGGGCATACTATGGCTACTACTTACTGTCACTGCAATGTGCTCCACTGTTCTTACCTTATCTATGTTCTTTTGTTCACAAAAAACAATAAAATTGTGTATAAAAAAAACATTAGTAGTAGCAGACACACAGTGTAGCTCAAAATACTCACTAACAGTGGTAGCAGATACAGACACATATGCATACATATAAGGGTCTACTCACAAGGAAAAATTTACTCATGAATAAATCTACATGTGCACGTTTACTCTTACACTTTTTAGTAACTTTAGGACTTTGGGCGATTCATCATTTCTAATTGGATTGGATTTACATGTCTCAACATGGGGGTGCCGTCTGAAAAAACACAATTTATGACCATAAAGGTGCTACAAGTTAATTTATGACCATATTTTATGTTCCGCACACTGGGTGAAGACTTCTGCAAGGAAAGGAATATTAGGATTACATACATTTGAACCAAACCACACACACATGACACCGATTCCCTTCCAACAATATAAATACTGCCCACATCTCATCTTGCCAGCCAAAACATGCAGTATTCCCACCTCAAGAGGAAACAAAATTGTACTAAGAAGGAGACAAACCCCTCTCTAAATCTACACTCAGTCACGCATATCTGTCCTTCATCCATACCTTCATTGTTAGGCCCACATCAAATATATTAACCCATAAAACAAACTATCTCTATCTCTTTCTCTCTCTCTCTCTCTCTCTCTCTCTCTCTCTCTCTCTCTCTCTCTTTCACATCACTCACTCATATCTGTCCTTCATCTATACCTTCATTCTTAGACACACAGCAAATATATAACCCATAAAACGCACTCAAACACAAGCCCTTTACATTTCAACATGTTGTAGTATTATTATTTATATCTGTATCTTCATTTCATACAGTAGTCGCTTTTGAGTACATTGGTTGCAACTCGTGGGCAGGAGTCATTCCAAGTTGAGTAGGGCCACACACAGGACAGCTCTTGCAACACAACCCACCAATTATACACACAGGTTTCTCCTTATGTTAACATTCTGACTACCACAGTATAGAGGATTTCTATCACTTGTTTGGTGAAACCCTGCAGGGGCAGAGGGTCAGCATCTGACCTCAAAGGTTATCTCTAGGAATCTGATCACTGGAGCTTGCAGGTTCACATATTGGAATATAATTGTTCTATCCATGCACCGACCAATAATTTCATATGTTTTGTTTTCTCAGATGGCACTAATTTTCTTATTTTTAGAAGAACAAGTTTTATTTAAGTACTGTATTAAAAATTTGACTCAGAACAGAATTTGGTGTACTTCAACTGTTGACATCTTCGTTTTCCAGGTACTGGGTCATTTCGCAGGATGATGATGATGAGGCTGAACCAATAATAAGTGGAGGACAGCGGCCAATCTGACGAAATAATCCAATCTTCCCTCAAGAAACAATGTCAGTGGCCAGAACTCCTCCACAAGAAGGAGGAGTAGTAGGATATGGTCAAAGAGGATGGCCTGGATTAGGTGGTGGATATTGTTGCCCCCTACACAGAACATCTTCAAGAAAGCCACTCATGGTTGGGCAGCAGTGCGCCTCCTAAATCATGTCTTAGGATTGCAAGTACCCAGTTAATAGCTAGGCAGCCACAAATGTTTGTTCCACCTATGTAACACCCACCCCCACACAGCCCTCAACTAACAGGTACCTCTGTAAAATCTAAACACTCCTCCCATGAAGGTGTATTTATAGACTTCTCTCACTCATTTGAGGGAGAGATCAGCCCTGTTGGGAAGGGGGTGTGCCCCGTTAACAAATCCCCCCATACAACCTCCCAGTTATCATCCCTCCCTGTGCAGCTCACCCCACTGGCCATGTCAGATGGCCATGCATGGAGGGGGTTGGCACAGTTTAATGATGCTAACTGATAGGATCAGTTTTACCAACAGCAGTCTAATGTGCTGGAGTATATTCTTGCAATGGGGGCCACTGTCTGTGAGATAGCTGACTCCATTAATGGACTTCCTTAGATGATTGACAGGCAAACCTGTGCCTTGGATAATGTTGAGAAGTGTTACTAAGATATGACAAAGATGCACCAAGAACATCTTATATTTTTTGGGAAAGAGAGAGCAAGACAACATGCCTTGGCTGTGAAGATGATAGAGTCAATAAGCAAAAAATGTCAAAGTGTTTGAATGTTTTAGAAAATGAATAGTCAATGAATTTTAAAACAGAGCATAGAATGTTAGTTGATGACATTAGGTGAAATAAAAAGAGCTGTCTCAGGATGGTGTATATGGACAGAGTATTAGTCAACTACGATTCATCATTGACAAGAGACTGCCTGACCACATAAATGCAGCAACTAAACTAGCAGCTCACAAAAATGAGTTAACTAGCCAATCCAACCCCCGATGACGCTGGCATACAACTTTTGTGGTGTACGCAGCACCCCCATGTACGGTCAAGACATCTGAATAGGAACTTGAGGATCCCAAAAGTGAGCACTATAATGGCTTATATACATATGTGTGCCCTATTGTACCTCTGTTGAGATATTACAGTTGGACGTCTGTTAGGTGTGAGGATATTGGGAGAGAGAGCATATCCGGCATCACCTGCAACAAAGCTGTGAAATGTTTACAAAGGGGCCTCTACTGTAATTGTAAAACATCATGTCTACAGACATGCATTGTGTGTCAGGGTAATATGTGCGTATTGTGCAGTAGTGATTAGATGTACATGTAACCCCAGTGTGAGGTGTGGATACTTACCAATGAGTCAAATGGCACTGATATCACCAACAACCAAGTGATCTGCAAGAGGTGATTGTCAGAAGATGTAACTGTTGTGGGTGCATCCATGAAAGGCAGTGTACTAATCAGTGAAGAAGGCCTTGGCATCACAGACAGGTCTACACACTGATGGAGTGCCAGTGGTGTCTATTGTGGAAAAGGTGTGCTGTGTGGTGAGGTGGCTAAAGTACCACATTGGTAAAGTTAATGGAACCTAGCACATTAGGGAGTGGTGAAAGGCATAGAAGTTCCTTGCATCCCTTTGCCATTCCGGCAGTGACTGTGACATGGAGATAAACTTATGCACTCTTCTGTTGATGTACCTCAGTACCTGATGCAAGCATCAAGAATAGCTTGCCTGTGAAATGCAAACTCTGTCAGAGGTGACCCTCTGGAAAGATCCAGTGGCCATGAAATGGAGTGCAGCTGTTATTTTCACATGGCCCAGAAAGCCTTGGAGCAGGCAGTAGGTGACTCAAGTTCCAACTCCCAGTAAGCAACTACGTCAAGGATCATATCAAGGGAGAAGCGGAACCTAGCAATGACAGCTTCCCTGGACGTCCCAATGATGTTGATTCTTTGCCTGTAAACCCTCTTTCTCCTCCTCAAAAATTATTCCTCACAACAAGGGACAAACCAACTAACACATTCACCAACATAATGAATGCAGAAAAACTGCTTCGTGTGTGAGTTCATTTATATGTGCTCAGACTGGATGTGTTTGGTTGGTGTTGTAATGTCTTTCAGCAGGGAGTGGGTGGTCTCAAGGCTGTTGGGTTCCTCTGGACTTTGACGATAACTCAAGAATCCACCTTCAGGCCCCACCAAGTCTGCTTTTCATAGTGACACAGACTTTTGGAGTGGTTCAGTGAGGGAAAGGATTTTTGGGAAGGAAACAGCAGGGAGGGAGATCTGTAAAACAAAAGGAAAATGTTTACCTTAGTCTTATTACCAATACCTGTCCACAAATCTCCCACTCTTAGTTATGTCAATGAATACCTGAAAGGACTACCTAATCTGATAGTCTATCCCTTGTTGTGGAACCAGAATGTTCAGGTTAAACTGGTGAACACATGTGTTAAAATAAGAAGATAGGATTAAGCTTCATCATTGTAATAGAACCATAATGCATTTCAAACAAGTTAAGTGGTTAAGACTCTGAAACCTGATACATACCACAACCTTGGTGATCAATAGCATAGCAAGGAGTTGGTAACTGCTTGCATCTGAGTTTTCTTACTCCAATTGCTTTCTGGGTTTCTTTTTAGTTTTTGATTACAGTCTTTTGAGCTTGTGCTCAAGAAGCGTAGTAAGGCTTTTGCCCTTTTAATACTTAAAATGTTGTGATTTGGTAAACAATATGTTGAAAAACATTTGCAGAGTCATCCTACCCTGTTTGTTCTTACCAACGTTAACTTAAAGTAAAACAGTAGATAGTCGTTCTTTTCCATTAGTAATGGTGATTCACAGCTCGCACTTGGTTCAACAGTAGCTAAATTTAGCCAAGCAAAATCCTATGACAAACATTCAAGCACATCCGTGCTCTTACCAGGAGAGATTGACGAGATTCTCTGAAGCTCGATTGTCTCAGGGATAAAAAGACTTCCTGCACTCCTGCTGGTGCTGCTGAACCCTGCCATCTGTAAGTCCTACCCTTGCCTGAGGTGCCCCTCTAATCCTGGCCCTCAAAAGTGGGTTCTGCAGCTGATTTCTGCAAAAACTGGTGCATTGCCTCAACTGCGTGACAAATTCCACCACATCGCCCTACGACGCTGACACACAGGCTGCTCGATGACATTGGATACACAGCCTGCGTGGCTCAACGAAGATGCTCTGTGTGGCTCGATGAAGATGCATTGCATTCACTTCAACGGAGCTCAATGATGACGCAAGACCCCCTTTGCACAGCTTTTCAATGACGCATTTGGCTCTCGACGTGGACAAAAGCTCCATCCAAAGTATTTCTTCAGCAGGACGTGTATGGGTCCTGTAGTCAGCCTGCCCTCCATCGCGGTCGGCCTGAACTCTGAATTTGCGCCAGTCCCTCATGACCTTGAGTGACCTTTTGACCACTAGTAACTTCTAAGCACTGTTTTCACATTTAATCTTAAAAAATGTATTTCTCAACTTCTACTTATTGGATGTTTGTTGTTTTGGTCTTGTTTTACTCAGATAAATATTCTCTATTTTTCTAAACCTGTGTGGAGTCTTTTTGTGGTGTTTTGTTTTAGTTACTGTAATTTAAGTATTGCACAAATACTTTAACATCACCTCTTAAGGTAAGCCTGACTGCTCTGTGCCAAGCTACCAGAGGGTGAGCACAGGTTAATTTAGAGTGTGTATCTGACTTACCCTGACTAAAGTGGTTGTTCCTACTTGGACAGGGTGCAAATTTCTGCCAACTAGAGACCCCATTTCTAACACAGACACACACAAGAACACACATAGCGTAGAGCAAAACCCTAGCAATGTTAGCAAACACACATACACACAGTGTAGATTGAGCCACTCACTAGCAGTCATAGTCTTCACATGATCAGTCACATGATTCTGCTCCTGGCCTCACGGTCCTTCTCCTATATTCATGCTTTGTAAGAAGACTGAGATTGCACCTTGTTTCTTTTGAAGAAATTAGGGCACAATCATAGGTCTGGCACTGCTGCTGTGCCAGTGTTTGCAGGAAACCTTCTCGGAACAAAAACTGAGAATAATCTTGGCAATAAAAAAAACACTTCACTTGTGATTGTTTCTTTCAATCGATTAACCAAAATCTAGCCCAGATATGCAGTCCTCACTGTCAAAGCGGTAGCGGCTGGTAGGGAATGAGGGTGGAAGGCAAAAGAGGGGGAGTGGTGTGGGGGACATAACAATTATAATAAATTCCACTTACCTCTTCTGTCGGTCGGATCTCTTCTCTGTTTCTGGCTAGTCCTGGAACCAGGAAGCAGCCAGGCTCCCTGTAGGCAATCACAATGCTGCAATGCAGCGTTGTGATTGGATCGGCGCTCAGATGAAGACAAGAGGTCTGGGCATGTTCCCCACCAGGCTGTGTAATGCAGCCTGGTGGGGAACATGCAAATTGGGCATGACTGTTTGGCAGGGCCAAGATGGCTGGCCAAGCAGTCATGTGCACTTGGAGTGTGCAAACCACTCCTCTTCCTGTTCCTCCAGCCCCGCCCTAATCCAGCCTGAACCTGCGAAAAATAACTGCGTTATTATCATTTTATTTTTCCTGCTCATAGAGCAGTGGCGCGACGCTCTTCCACCTTAGCGTAGGTGTCGCCCGTGTCAAAGTTTGTATGTGATGCGTACAGTGCATGGTCTCTGCCAACATTCTCTCTGGTTAGCTGCTATTTTTTAATTACTTTCCAATCATAAATATGGACAACAATTCACAATCATATTATTATCCTTTGTGTAAAACCTTCTAACATCCTTGTGGAATGTGAAATATGTCAGTGTTTTGCAAATATATATAACTGTTACGTATAATAATTGTGTGTATGAAATACTGGCGATAGCCAGTAGGTAGTTATAGTTAGGAGCAACTTTTCCCAGATACACATTTTTTTTTGTTTTGCTAATATTTCAATTTAAGCTTTATTTCGACAGAAATGTCATAAAAGCTGCAAAACAAGAGTAACATTACTATTGTTTTTCCTTAAAAAGAGAGTGCAAATGTACAACGTGTTTGGTTGGCATGGACATTAATGCAGCCAGCTAATCAATTAGCACCTTCAGTCTAAAATACATATGACATATTAAAAAAGTTGATAAAAAGAGAATAACAATAATAGATATATACATAATTATCCTAAAAACCAGTGTAAAAACAATCAATATTTCATCACTAAAGGCAAGCAGTGATACAGTACTTAAAAAGACTTTCAATTTTCTTAGGCTGACAACCGGAGCTTGAAAAGTAACGTGCTTGTGCATAATAATTCTAGCATCAATACTGTTATGGCTTTAGAATCCCTGCTGTCCTGTGTACAATAAAAGCTGTATCTATCTCGTAAGTGCTTTCCACCGTATGAGCCAGGCTTGACCCAAGAACTTTGCTACACAGCAAGAGAAAAGAGGTCTGGAATCGGACTTGAGAATGCGTAGTGCGATGTGGTGGTCCCGTGTGCCAAGCTGCCGGCAAAGCGGTCTCAGCCATTTGGCCCGTGGTGTTTTATACGCCGGGCAAGCAAACAGTAAGTGGGCAATACTTTCTGTCGGGGCCTTGCAGCTTGGACAATTTTTCTCATTTTTTACGGACCATTTTGCTGTTACTTCGCAAACAGGAAGGGATCCATACCTAAAGTGCATGTACAGTATTCTATCTCTCGGTACCTTGATTAAATCTAGGTAGGGCTCATAATATCTAATTTGTTTGTGAGAGTAGAATTCTGTTGTCAGTTTGCCCACATTGGATTTGCTGATCTCTCTTTGGTCCACCCATTCCCAGTATAGGCGTTTAAGTTCCTCTCTCCTTGGGGGTTCCTGGCTAGCCCAGCAGCCACAAAGCCCTATCGCTGACAGCGTTCTCTTAATGTCACGTATCCAGCCTATTTTCCCCCCAGTATCTAGGCTGATAATCTCGGTAAGGGCTTCTGCATAGGGAGAGAGCTCAGGGGTCCGCCTAATGCGAGCCCAGAAAAGTAGGGGGCATAGCCTATCTACGTCGCCTATTGACCGCCTACCCATATCCATTAGTAACAGGGTGAGGGGGATATATTTGGGTGCTGTGACTAGATCTCTTAGAAATTTATGTTCTGATCTGCAGAGCACCTCTAGTTTATCGAATCTCCAGACTTCTGCTCCATAAAGGGCAGTGCTAACCGCCTTTGTATCATATATCTGGAGGGCTGGAGCTACAGGCCTAGTGTGGGAGAGACGATGTTCTTTCGCTATTGCTCTGGCCACACGTTTGTGTGCCATCAGCATCTTATCTAGGTGGGGTCTCCAGGTCATTTTATCGGAAAGTCTTACACCTAGATAATCAAAGGTGTCAACCTTTTCAAGGGGAATCCCGCCTAGGAGAGGGCCGTTCCTGCATGGCCTGTGGGAGTTGAAGGCCATAAATTTGGTTTTGGTGCCATTTATGACCAATCCCCGATTGTCACAAAAAAGATGGAATCTGTCGATTAGGCGCTGTAGCCCTGCTGGGGTCATGGATATCAACAGAGTGTCGTCCGCAAACAACAAAGTTGGTATCTTTTTGCCCCCCAGAGTGGGCGAGTCTGCTGGCTCCTCCAGGAGGAAATCCACTACCCCATTCACATATAGGGAGAACAGGGTTGGGGCCAGAACACAGCCCTGTCTTACTCCTCTATTAACAGGGATGCGCTCTGTTAGTTGTCCCTGCTCTCCCCACCTGACCTGGGCAAAGTTCCCCTCGTGGAGCCAGACTAGTAAATTAAGGACAAAAGGGGGATACCCATTTCGCCAAGCGTTGCCCATAGCCTGGATCTGGGAACCAGGTCAAAGGCAGTCTTCAGATCAATGAATGCAAGGTAGAGACTGCCTTTGCCTAGCACCACAACCTTCCAATAGATTAGAAGGAATCTGAATACTTGGTCCATTGTCCCAGTCTTTGATCTAAAGCCAGCCTGGAACTGGGAAAGTATATCCCCATCTCCAGACCACGACTGAATCCTATGCAGAAGCATCCGGCCAAAGACCTTCTGCATAGCATCAATCAGACTCATTGGTCTGTAATTGGCGGGGTCATCCCTTGCTCCCTTTTTGTGTATGGGGACCACTTCAGCAGACTTCCATGACATTGGGACAGGTGCTCCGTCGGCTATGGCATTTGCTAATAATAAGATGTAACATGCCCAGTGACTGGGTTCGGCCAACAATAGATCGCCAGGCAGGCCATCCGGGCCTGCAGCTTTTGAGGGGACGATTTTATTTATTGCGGCTTCTACCTCCAAGATTGTAAAGTGCTCCTCCTCTGCCAAGTGCCCATTTAGCCCGGCTGGTCCCCCTCCAAGCTAGCCTCTTCTACTGAATAAAGCCCTTTAAAGTGATTGTACCAAGTCTGGCTAGTGATGTGATTTGGGGGTGGGCGTGCGCCTGTCCTACTTCCCCAGGTAACCAATTTCCAAAACAAATTGTTGTCCTTGGATGACCATGCATCTTTCAGTTGCTCCCAGCGTGCTTCGTCCCAAATTACCTTTGCCTCTCGCTGGGCTGCTTTATAAGAATTTCTGGCAGCTTTTATTTGCATTTTGTTTTTCTCTTTGATTGCTTTGGTCAGAGACGATCTTTTTTCCCTGCAGTCTTTGTTATACCAAGAGTATGGGTCCTTGGTGGAATTGCAGGGTTTTTCCTTTTGATTTGGAGCCTGAAAGTATGCATTAATTTGGGTAACAGTACGCTTGTGGGCTCTAGGTACATCCATTAATCTTGTTGCACTACATGCCGCAACTTGGAGCTTGGCCGTGCCAGTTGTCAATTCGTGTTTGATGCCAGCGATCTTTGCCTCGCTAAAAGCTACCCTTTTCCATTTCAAGAACTTTTTACAATTTGATGGAACTATATCTCTGGTGACTGCCTGGGGTTGAGTATTCTGCTGATAATAATTTGCTTCCCAGAGAGGTTTCAAGGTTAGGCACAGAGGATTGTGGTCACTCTCTGTGGTTGAACCCACTAACATATCGATCAAATTCCCCCA
This sequence comes from Calotriton arnoldi, assembly GCA_963921515.1. Lineage (NCBI taxonomy): Eukaryota > Metazoa > Chordata > Amphibia > Caudata > Salamandridae > Calotriton > Calotriton arnoldi. Next base: position 988,853 of record CAWUFW010002531.1, on the reverse strand, counting down.
CAGTTTAATATCGAGGAGGATGTAATCAATCCTAGACGTGCAGCTAACTCTATTATAGGTGTTGGCGCCTTGCTTGTCAGATGGTGACCTGCCATTAGTTGCCCTTAGACCGTGTTCCATGGTAATAGAATTCAGTTGGAGTACCTGTTGTGTCCATCTTTTAACCAGAGGAAGGTCGAGTTGAGGTACTGCCCACCTACTATCATGGAGTTCTGTTCCCATTAGTTCCTCTATAGCCAAGGGTTCATAGGTGCAATTAAAATCACTTGCAACTATTGTTCTTGCATGAGGTGAGCACTTATCTAGACATTCGTCTAATGCTGAGATGGTAGTCGAGGGCCTGCCTCCCTTTGTCCCTCTTACATATACATTGAAGAGCTCAATTTGGGGACCACCCCTAGGTCCCCTGATGCTTAGCCACAGGATATCTGGGCTTAGGATTGTTTGGGAAGTAATTCCGCAATCAAGTGCAATACTTATCCAAACAGTCAAGCCCCCTGAGGGCCGCCCTCTCCCGACAGAAATTGCAGGTGTATAAAAACAAGTGTAACCAGGTTTGTATAAGGGGACCAGACTCCACGTCTCCTGGAAGATACAGATGTTGAAATCTCCTACAAAATCATTCCAGCGGGGAAGTGGAAGTTTGCTATTTAGTCCCGCCACATTCCATGACACGATCTTCAACTGTTGGCTTGGTATAGGACCTGTAATTTGTAAAAAGGTGGGGGTATTTGTCTGTGAAAGAGCTGGAATTGGCGAGGCTAAGTACATGTGTGAATCTGAGGCTAGTTCTTCGCCTGGATGAATTGATGACCCTCTAGTACCGGCTGGGCGTTGGGAACTTTGCATGGTATGGTTTAAAAAATTAGAAGAGGTCGGTGTAGCTGATTCTTGTAGTCAATCATTGGACTCCAAGGAGGAAGTGCCTGCTAGATGTAATGTTGCCTGTGTGGTAAGTGTTCTACCCAAATCGTGTATGGGAAGGTGCCTAAACTGGATAGACGACCCATCAGGGGGGCAGGTGCGAAACTCTAGAGCAAGGAGATTTTCCGCTATCTCGGTTTCCTTTAGGGTAATCTCGATGTCATCCAGTTGGTTAGTTGGGGTGGGACATCTCCGTGCTCTTAGAATGTCGTCTCTGATCACTGATCGACATCCCCTAACGTGACGTATCCAGTGGGTCACCTTATTGATTAAAGATTCCTCGCTCTCGGGGGTATTCTTGATATTAGTGTTAATTCTTGGGACATTAATCATATAGATTTTTTTAGTTTGCAGCCAGTTGGTGTTGGCCATAGCAGCTCGGGGGATCAATTGGTCTCGATTTCCATAGGTAAAGGGTTGAGCTTGTCGTAGCTGGGCAATGTGTTTGATTACAGTGTTCTGTGAGTTCTGTGGAGTTGCTAACCTCTTAATCTTGTCTTGTATGGAGATATTAGATCTATTTGTGCTCTGGGCCGAGAATTCATTGGAGGCGCACTTTTGGATTAAAGAGGCAGAGGTAGCTAATTGATGAGTGTTGGAATCATGAGAATAGCATTTTTTACTAGAGATTGTTGGATCTTGTTGTTTGAGGTCACTATTAATGGGCTGTGGATAGTGGACTTGTACAGGGGTATCATGTTCTTTACGGGGCAAGTCCTTTTTCACTAATGTTGTAACTAGAGTGGTAAGATCCTCTATCATCCTTTTCAATGTGCCAATCTATGTTCTTAGTGTGTTTATAGTAAAAGAGATATCCATGGGCTCTATTTTATTTGGTATACCAATCATCCCAGTAACGCCAACCGGCCCAAGGGGCAATGGCGAGGGTGCATTGTCACTATATTCGTCACTGGCTCCCTGAAGAGGTAAAAATCTGTTTGAACATGGGATTGCAGATTCTTGCCCTTGTTCCTCTTGAGATGTGCTGATGCTAATATTGGTGGGGGAGATGGCGGGGGTTTGGGATATGTCTTAGGCGGGAAGAGCTAACTTTTTTGATTTAATAGATGTCCTCTTGGAGGGTAGCTTTTGGAACATTATTGGGATGACGGGGGGCAGGTTATTCTCGAGTTTAGAGGGGATCTATCAACCAGACCCCCAAGAGTTGGGGGTATCAATTGATTACCCTCTAAGATGTCTTCGCACTCGTTTATTAGGGTATCTATCCTGTCAAGTACACAATTGCTGCATGGATGTTTTAGAGTCTTCCTAGCCCTTTTACCTTTTATTATTCGGCTAGCCCCGCTTCCCCCAACACCTTCCATCGTTTTCCTCTTCCCCATCTTATATGCCCGGAGACCGCTAATGCTAAAAATGCCCAAAGTTCTAACGGTAGATAAACGTGTACCCCCCACAAAGGATTGCAGGCCAATACAACAAATAATGTAAATGTGCAAGTATAATCCCCTATAGCACAAAGAGGACAAAACCATCAAAGTCAATGGGCCAAGTCTACTATGCAGCCGGGTGTTAACAGTTTACGTGGTGGTGGGCAGACTGAAATGCACAGTACCTTGCTCAGCGATGTCCAAAGGCAAATTCAAAGGGGGTGGCCCTGCCCTGCCTCTTCCTGCCAATGACGGGCAAGGACGGGCCCGCCCTTGGCCCGGGCTTAGCCCGGACGCGGCCCGGGCACGCCCGCACGTGTCCCGCACTGCGGGTGGCTGACTGTGATTTTATCGCGCCTCCGGGTGCGATGCGCGGCGTCACAGCATGCGTCAGAGCGGGGGTTGCTGGAAAGTGAAGTTCGTGTTGGCTGTTCACCCTCACGGCAGGTAAAGGCAGATTCTGGCAACGTTGGCCGGTCCCCTCACGGCGAAGCGATGCTGGCAGCCCCCTCGCTGCTGCCCCAAGTTTTGACACCAGCGTCCTGCGCTGCGGGAGTCTGATGGTGATTTCATCGCGATGCGCGGCGTCACGGCAGGCGCCGGAGCGGGGTTTGCTGGAAAGTGAAGTTCGTGTTGGCCGTTCCCCCTCATGGCAGGTAAAGGCAGATTCTGGCAACGTTGGCCGTTCCCCTCACGGCGAAGCGATGTTGGCAGCCCCCTCGCTGCTGCCCCAAGTTTTGACACCAGCGTCCTGCGCTGTGGGAGGCTGACGGTGATTTTATCGCGCCTCCGTGCGCGATGCGCGGCGTCACAGCAGGCGTCAGAGCGGGGGTTGCTGGAAAGTGAAGTTCGTGTTGGCCGTTCCCCTCACGGCAAGTAAAGGCAGATTTTGGCAACGTTGGCCATTCCCCTCACGGCGAAGCGATGTTGGCAGCCCCCTCGCTGCTGCCCCAAGTTTTGACACCAGCGTTTGCAAGACTCTCGTACAAGCCCTGATAATCAGCCACCTGGACTATAGAAACGTGCTCCTGGGAGCATCAAATCAATCTCTTCATGCCAAGATGCAGGTGGTGCAAAATACGGCAGCCTGACTGGTTAATAAACAGCCACCAGGCACCTCTTCAGTCCCCCTGCTTAGAGCCTTGCATTGGCTTCCCATAAAGAAGAGATCAATTTTCAAACTCCTCTGCCTGGCGCATAAAGCTCTGGCAGGTAAGGGGCCCAAATACCTACAGGACAAATTGGCACCTTATCTTCCGGATAGAAACCTTAGATCAAGAAATCAGCTCCTGCTTTGCTCTCGACACATCCACACATCTAAGTACGGTGGACGGGCTTTCACATACCTGGCCCCTCACCACTGGAATAAACTCTCCTTTTTCATAGGGCTTGAACTGACTTCGCAGGCTTAAAAAAACAGCTTAAAACCTGGCTGTTTTAAATGACTGCTCCTAACTTCTCTGTTACCTCAGCACCGAGATGCCCTTTCAGGGACGAGTTATGCACTATACCAAATACTCATTAACATAACATAATTTTGGCACCGATTGACAAATCACCACAAAATGTTTTTTTTAAAGTGGTCTATTTTCCCTAACTTTGCATGGAAAGTTTCGGTGTGATTCATCAAGCGGGGGCATAAAAAAAAGATAGTCCCATAATTATTTTTCACAATGCAATGTCAATTGGGATTTTAAAATTTTCAGACACGGCTACAGGCCGAACCGCTGAACGGATTTGCACCACGTTTGGCAGAAAGCTAGCTCTTGGACCGGAAAGAGCCCTTTTTGTAATTTGGTGTAAATCTGTTCTGTAGTTTTGGAACTAAAGAAATAAAACTTTGTATATCTAGGGATGAGGATCCTCCACAGATCGTACCCGCAGATCCAATTATATATTACTTTACGTTAAAAAAACCATACAAATTCACTGAAAAAACAAAGGTTAAAGGGACGTTATAGTTAGGTTCACATTTTACACACACAAAACCACAGAAGTTCAGCAGCTATAGTTATACTTATAGTAATACTTATCTGAAGAAACCATAAGTCATGCCATTAAATAACTTTAGTTTCTTAACATAAGCATAACTATAAGTATAACTATAACTGTATACTGATACTAAATATTTTCATAGAAATGCACTTGGTTATGCAATTGTAAGAAAAAAGTGCAACACAAGCATAAAGAATTGTCTTAAATGTAATGCACTGATGGCGACGAAGAATATGTAGAAGGCAATTGTTTTGTACTGGAAGGTAATATGATTGAAGTTTGTAATGTATTGTAAAGGAATACAATTATATAATATCTCCCAGAATTAAACTGACATATCTTTTTGAACTTTCAGTAAAAGATGGAGCCGGTACATACCTTTTCACCTGTCTCAGGTACAGTCTTGCTGACTGCTTAACCAACTATTTCTCTCACACATACAAAGACATTCAGGCAAACACAGAACAATCTGGAAGTGTTCTGATGTCATCAACCAGGCGACTTCTTGCTAGTTTATATGTAACTACTAGAGGTTGGTAGGTTTATGACAGCACCAAAGATCACAAACCATCTGTACAACCTCTGTGCTAATCACTGCAATGAGGCATAACACCTTAATACCTCTGGAAAGCAATGAACATCAGTGCTCCCTTGAGACAGCTAGCACACCATGGGTGTCACAGATAGACAACACCTAAGTCAGTAATTTGAGTTTGTTTCTCTCCCAGTATGCACTTAACACGTAATGAAGGTGCAGGCTAGCATAACTGTAAATTTAACAGGTATTTGAAAAAGTGACCTATATTACTTAACCTTTTCGTTTAACATTATGGTAAAAGGGGTCTCCTCTTCTATGGTTACTTTGCATGTCAGGGGTCTCAGTGCTGCAGATCTCAGTGCATTTTCTGCTTTCCTTTGTTGTCACTACTACCCACAGTCCCATGCATCATACTGCGGCTATTGATTCATATTTATTGATCTCTGTGACCCGCTAGCCCAATAAGAATAGAAATCTCAAACATTAATGGACCTTGCAGGCAGAAACCGAACTGCGATTCTCTGCGGATAAATTACTCAAACAGTGATCTAGAAAATCAAGCCCTAAAATGAATTCTAATCAATAAGGGCGACTCGAGGAGGTCACATAAAATGCACACCAGTGTGAGTTACTGCTGCAGGATCAATGTTGGTGAAAGCAAAAGGGTACCTTTTAAACTGACCATAAAGATAGAATGAGCCTTTAGAGGTTTTTTGATCACCTTTAGTCACGGCGCTTTGCAATACAATCTGAAGGCCTAGTGAGGTGAGAGAATATGACTTCATAGTCTCAGAGAAAGAACAAAAAGAAGTATGTGTTTCCTCTTATTTTTGTGAATTGCATGAAAGGTAACTGTCGAAAGCAAAAGTAGCAGCCTGGAAACAATCTTGGAGAAATCGAGTGCAGAGATAAAGAAACGAGCACTAACTGAAAGATAATTATGAGCAATGGCTGCATACAATGTGGGGCTGTACGGAAAGGGCACACTGTCCCTGTTTGCGCCACTGCACACCTTTATTCAGGTGTCCAGGGTGCAAACAGGGACAGTAAACCCTTTTAAAATGAATGCACTGTCACTAGGGCAGCTGCAAACTCACCAGGGGCCAATGGGACATTTTCCCCTCCTAACGGCTACTCTCCGGAGGTGTACTGACAGTGTGCCCCCATTTTCTGGTGCACTGTGAGTGTGCCTTCCAAGGGCCTGTTTGCTCTGTGCCCGCATCTATAATACTGCGCAGGCGCAGAGGCAAAGAGATTCCCTTATTTGAATGAGGCCATGCCCCGTGCACATGAGGGAACGTCCTCTTATGATAGCACTAGTGCTACCTGTGCACCAGCACTATCTATATTACATGAGGGATACATAAGCATCTAATGCCCCTTTTGTAATACCATTGTGATCGAGGGTGCACAAAGCGAGTGCACACACCCTTAGTGCCCCTGGCCCACAATGTATAACATGACCCCTGAATGAAACACAAGAGTTTACCATGACTATCTTGTCATCACCTAAATACAGGACCTATGCAAGGATTTCATATTTGTTGAAAACCAAGATAGTAAATTGACATTAGGCGTGCAGAGTTCCTTCATTTCTTCCTCTATTTTTCTATACCCTGATCAGCTGCCTCAGCCCATTAGTGTACTTAGAAACAGGCCAGCCCCTCCACTATGAATATTTGTATTAAATGTCCTCACCCACCTACATTTAGACGGATGCTGTGCTACTTTTAAATCATGCCAGAAGAGAAATGGTAATGTCACTCACCCGTAACTTAGTGTGCCGTGGCTAGAGTCAGATTCTGCCTTTACTTCTTTCAAACATGGATGTCTACAGCATATTATAAACTCAACCCACCAAAGAATGAGTTGGTCCTCATAAATAGTGGGAATCCCGAGCCCCTCATCATGAACCAGCTAAACAGTATGGACCTAGTTGGTTTCTCACCATGTCTCACAACTTCTATCAATTCTGAAGGATTTCTCGTGAATACCTCTTCCTCTTCTAAAAATCACACAATAAAAAGGAACAGCTTAGTTCCAGCTTAAATCACTGCACAACATTAAGTCTGATGGAGCGGACATCTAATTTCATTTGCAGGGTTGCATCATAATCACGTTTAGAGTGCCCCCGTATATAATCTTGCAACTATGGTAACTTGAAGTGTTAGAATTGTGAAATGTATTAACATAACTATGTGACGTATTTTAGGTTATTGACAAGTAGTATGAAGAATTAACATAAGAAATTAATGTAACTAACAGAAAACATTAACATGGAGAGCTTGTGTTGTGAAACTGACAAATACTCATGTACTTAAAGTGTTTATTAAAGGTGACATTTCCTGCGTAGGTAAATGCATTAGTCGAAAATGTATCAATGATCATGTGAATTCATAAAGCTTACATGGTGTATTCATATGTTAGTTGAAATTGTAGGCCTGAAATGCAAGTCCCTGACAACTCTCATTTTAGAATTAATAAGTGAATGTCATGTGTGCTGTGGTAGCTGTTCTTTCCCACGTTTTGTATTGTAGGTGAAGAAGCGTTCTTTTGGGAAGAATAATGTCTTTGTTTTACTAGCTAGGCAAGGAGAGAAGAAGTTACAATCATGTGACTTGGGTCGATAAACAAAGGACATTTGGGATTCACATGGGAGAAAGCCTGGGAGCCAAGGACAAAATGTTGCAAGGAAGGTACATGGACAAATCCGTGGGAAAGTATGCTCAGGGCTGTACCCAGAGTTTATGGCGTGTGCGAGGTGCACTATGGGAATTCTACCTGTGGATAACTGATTGTTGGAACTAAAGAAAGAGCCCCACTTCTTTCTTGCCTTCTGATAGAGAGCATCCTAAAACAAGCTCATTCTTTGCGATGGTGGCTTTGTGCTGCCTGACCAATCTTGACAGTGAAGAGACTTCTTAGGAAGACTCCACGACTGTCCCCTTATTTTCCTCTTGACTTAAATTGCTTACCCAGTAACATAGGGATGTCACCTTAGTGTTGGAGTAGGGATAGATTTAATTATTTTCACTCACCAAACCTCGCTGCAGGGAAATTTGGATTCATGCTTCCTGATTTTCTGTATCCTACTTCTGGAGTTAATAGTTTTGTTCATGCTGCATCATCTAAATTGGATGCGTAGATTTGGCTTCATGCTAATTCCTTTGTATTTCTATACCGTCGTGTTGAGGTGTCTCTATGTCCAGTTATTTTTGGCATTGTAATAAACTAACTAACCTTACGTAGTTGCCTGTGGGTTATAATGTATCAAAGAGAATTATTGGCTAATTGACTGTCTGTTCATGACTTTTCTCCCCTTTACACTTTCATGCTGTGTTAGACTTGGCATCTTTTGGCGTGTTTCCCCTGACTTTTTGCTTTCTGACCTCCTGGTTTTGACTCTGTTTTTTCTGGTGTAATGATTCTGCGCACTTTCCTCACTGCTGTCCAGTGGGAAAGTGCAAGTGCTCCTGTATAAAATGTGTTATGGATTGGTGTTTCCATAATTGGCCTATTTGATTTATGTGTCAGTCCCTTGTAAAGGGCACTGAGAGTGCCAGGGCCTATAGATCAAATGCTGTTGGTGGGCTGCAGCACGGTATTGTGCCACCCACGCGAACAGCCCGTAAAGTATAACTCTGGCTTGCCATTGCAGAGCATGTGTGCAGCCTGGGGCTGCCATGTCGACTTGGCAAGTGCACACACTTGCAAGTCCCTAAACCTTCCCTTTTCCACATGTTAGTCACCCCTAAGGTAGGCCCAAGGTACCCCTGTGGGCAGGGTGCATTGTATGTGAAAGGTAGGACATGCCCTGGTGTGTGTGGCATGTCCTGATAGTGAATTACAGCCTATTTCGTTTTTCACTATTGCAAGGCTACCTGTTCCCCATAGGCCAGAATGGGCAGTTTTGATTATTACAGCTTATAATCCTAACTGACCCAGGGAACATGGTAGAAATTCTAGTTTAGTATGCCTGGACTCAGAATGATAAAATGCATCTTTTAGTGAAGTTGGTTTTAACATTCTGTGTTTGAAAATACCACTTTTAGAAAGTGGGTATTTTCTTGTCTAACCATCCAAGCCTGCCTCTGCTAGGTTGTGTATTCCTTGTCTGGAGTGTGAGTGACAGGGGCTGGGGGATGCCAGGAGACAGGGTGAGTCAGCACAGGGCTGAATAGAACAATTGCTGGCTCCACATCCTGTGGTGCGTCTGATGTCCCTTGCCTGCACTGTGAAAGGAAAGAAGGAGACTTGTCAACAAAGTGCTACAGGACTGACCAGAACTGGTTTAGACTAGGCAAAGGCCTCTCTGCCTTCAGAGGACAAAGAGAAATTGAGGATAAAAAGGGGGACCCAAACCCCAGAAAATTGTAACTCTTTGGGATCAAGAAGACTGCCAAGAAGAAGAGCTGGAGAAGCTGTGAGGAGGAACTACCACTTTGCTGTGTGCTTTGCTGTGTTGGCCTGCAGTGGCTGCTTCTGTCTTGGGCAGTGAAAGTACTGTACTGTGGATTTTTATCGTATTTGGTCTTGTTTTAAGTATATACAAATATTGGATATTTTTCTAAACTGGTGTGGTGTCAGTTTGTAGTGCTTACACTTTATTACTGTTGGTTATGTGCAAATGCTTTACACACTGCCTCTAGAATAAGCCTGACTGCTCGTGCCAAGCTACCAAGGGGGTGAGCAGGGGTTATTTTAGGAGTGTAACTCCCTTACCCTGACTAGGAAGAAGGGTCCCTACTTGGACAAAGGTGCAAGCCCTTGCCAACTAGAGACCCCCATTTCTAACATTGGTTGTCAGCGGTGAGGATAGGCCTTGTGTTTGCACTTGACTTACAGTGATTGGTGTGCACTACTACCATATCGCAGACCATTACGTACCACTTACAGGTTCTTTTCTTTTTGGCCTATTTTTGATCTTGCCAGTTTGAACTTGCTACTTCAACATGACTGAATCAATAGTATCATCAATTGCATCAGTAGAAATTGCCTTTGAGGAGGATTGATTGGAAGCCTACAGTGTCAAGGAGTTAAAATCGATTTGCAAGAACCTGAAAGTCCAGGTCAGAGGCCTCACCAGGAAGGATGAGCTACAAAAGGCGCTGAGGGCCTGGGTAGCAGCCAGAGGTGCCAGTGGGCAATCTGGTGATCTCAATGGAGAGGTGGAGGAGCCTGTTCCTAAGGTGGATGTGCTTTTGGGAGGGGGGGAACCCTCCAGGCCAGGCAGCAGTAGTTTGCCCCCAGAGGAGCTGGAGGACAGGCGGGAAGTAAGGAGGTTTGAATTGGAGAAACTCAGAATAGAAAGTGAGAGTGAAGAGAAAAGAATAGCCATGGAGGAAAGGAAAATGATACTAGATCATGAGAGAATGATCAAGGAGCTGGAGCTAAAGAGTAGATCTGGTTCAGATGGTGGTAGCAATTCTTCAGCACACACAGACAGGATTGTACACATCCCCAAGAATGTAGGTAAAGAGTACAAAAAGGGTGATGACATACAAAGGTGGTTTCAAGGGTACGAGTCGTCTATTCATATGAATTGGGTCCCTGAAAGGAACTGGGGAGCGGGGTTGTGGCCTCTCTTTCCAGAGGAAGCTAGGGATACTCTGATAGCTTTGGGTAAGGGGCAGGACCTCACCTATGCTGACATGAAAGACGCTCTCCTCACTAGATATGGGCTCACACCTGAAAAGTACAGGGATCAGTTTAGGTCCAGTAAAAAGTCTGAGGCCAACACTTGGTTGGAATGTGTGGATATGTTCTGTAGGTCGCTGGATGGTTGGGTGAAGGGCAGTAATGTAACAGATTTTCAGGGGCTCTACAATTTGATTGCATGGGAGCACTTGTCTAGTCTATGTTTTGCAGATCTGCGCCAGCACCTAGTTGATAGTAAGCTAACTGACCCCAGGAAGCTTGCTATGGAGGCGGACTGCTGGGTGAGTACCAGGGTCCACAAGAAAGCGTTTGGGGGAGACTCAGCCAAAGGTGGGCAGGGTCCCCAGCAGAAAGGCGGGGGGACAAGGGTAAAGCACAGGAGTTCTCTAAAGGGCCCCAAACTAGTACCCAGGGTAAAGGTTCCCAGCCTCCCGGTGATAAGAAGAAAGGGGTCTCTACAGGGAAGCCTGTTGAGACCGGCCCCCGCAAGTGTTATGCATGTGACCAGGTAGGTCACTTTAAGGGGACCCCAAGTGCCCAAAGGGGACACAGCCACCCACCGGTGGACAGTCCAAAGTGTTGGCCAGTGTAGCGCTTGGGGAGGAGGGGTGCCCACAGGAGGGTGGGGATCCCGCAGAAATGACCCTTGTCTCACTAGGGGACAGTAAGATGGTCCCAGGAAACCAGGTGCCCCCTAACACAAAGAAATATAGCACCTGGGTGACCGTTAATGGGAACAGGGTAGAGACTCTCAGAGATACTGGAGCCAGTGTGACCTCAGTCCGGTGTCACCTGGTCTCTGAGAAGCAGGTAGTCCCAGGGGCATTCCACCAAGTAGTTGCTGTGGACAACTCTGAGCGCCAGTGTATGGTGGCGCAGGTTCCCTTTGAATGGGGGGGTCTCAGGTCCCTTGAGGGTGGTTGTGAGCCCTAACATGCCTGTAGATTGTCTGCTAGGTAACGACCTGGAGCAGTCCTTATGGAAGGATGTTGAGCTCAGGTCTCACTTGGAGATGCTTGGGTTGCCAGAGTGGGCATGCGTGTCTACTCGGTCAATGGCAGCCAGGAAGGGTGATCAAGAGGACTTGGAGCCTGGAACAGTGGCCCAAGTCCCTGCCAAGAGGAAGGGCAGGGGGCACGGGAAACCGGCCCCCGAAGTTCCCACGGACCGGGAGGAGGCGGACCTCGAGGGGGACGCCCCGGTGCCTACAGGGGAGCAGGTAGCCGAACTGGGAGACATCTCTGAGCTGACCCATTGGCAGCAAGAAGGGGGTCCCACCAGGGAGGAGTTCTGCAGGGAGCAGAACGAGTGCCGTACTCTGGAGGGTCTGCGGCGGCAGGCTGCAGACCAGGCAGCTGGTAATCAGTCCGGGTCACATCTGATCTACTGGGAGAATGGTCTCCTATACAGTGAGCCTAAGGTTGCTGAGCCTGGGTCAGCCCGTGTGCTGGTGGTACCCCAGCGCTTCCGGACCTTCCTCCTGGGTCTGGCTCACGATGTGCCTTTGGCAGGACATTTGGGGCAGCACAAGACCTTTGACAGGCTTGTCACCCACTTCTTTTGGCCCCAAATGCGAAGGCAGTCAGATGCACACTGTAGGTCTTGCCAAACTTGCCAGGCAAGTGGTAAGAGTGGGAGGAAGGTCAAAGCTCCTCTCCAACCTTTTCCTGTTGTTGGAACACCCTTTGAAAGGGTAGGGATGGATATTGTGGGGCCACTGGATCCCAAGACAGCCATGGGCAACAGGTACATCCTGGTCTTGGTGGACCATGCCACCCGGTACCCGGAGGCAATCCCTCTCAGGACAACGACGGCGCCAGTGGTGGGCCGGGCGTTAATGGGGATCTTTTCCCGTGTGGGCTTCCCCAGAGAGGTGGTTTCTGACAGGGGGACCAATTTCATATCCAAGTATATGACATCCCTGTGGAAGGAGTGTGGTGTAACCTACAAGTTCACCACTCCTTACCACCCACAAGGAAACGGTCTGGTGGAGAGATTCAACCAGACTTTGAAAGGCATGATCAAGGGTCTAACAGAACCCATGAGGCGTAAGTGGGACGTCCTCTTGCCATGCCTGCTCTTCGCATACAGGGAGGTGCCTCAGAAGTCTCTTGGGTACAGCCCCTTTGAGCTCCTGTATGGCCACCCTGTCAGAGGATCTCTGAGTTTGGTAAAGGAAGGCTGGGAGGCAGCTCCCAGGAAAACTCCCCAGGATGTGTTTAGTTACATGCTGGCCTTTAGAAACCAAACTGCCCGCTTCAGGAAACTCGCTCAGGCGAACCTGGAAGCAAGCCAGGAAGAAATGAAGAGGTGGTATGACCAGAATGCCACTCTGGTCGAATTTCAACCTGGGCAAAAAGTGTGGGTCATGGCCCCAGTGGAACCTTGTGCCTTGCAGGACAAGTGGACTGGGCCATATGAGGTGGTGGAGCACAAAAGTGACGTCACCTACCTGGTGGATTTGCAGGCTCCAAGGAACCCTTTGAGGATCCTTCACGTGAACCGACTCAAGCCCCACTTCGAGAGGTCCGAAGTGAGTATGCTCTTGGCGACAGATGATGGGGTGGAAGAGGAGAGTGAGCCTCTCCCTGACCTCCTGTCTACCAAGGAGCATGATGGGTCAGTGGAGGGTGTGATCCTCTCCCGTACACTGACTCAAGAGCAACAGGGGGACTGTCGCCAGTTGTTGGGACAGTTCGCCCCACTGTTCTCTCTGACCCCCGGTGTTACTCACTGGTGTACCCATGACGTGGACACTGGTGACAGCCCTCCTGTGAAGCACAAGATTTACAGGTTGACTGACCGGGTCAGGGCCAGCATCAAGGAGGAGGTCTCTAAGATGTTGGCGTTAGGGGTCATTGAGACCTCCAACAGTCCTTGGGCCAGCCCAGTGGTCTTAGTCCCAAAGGCTGCTGCGCCCGGTGCCACTCCAGAACTCCGGTTTTGTGTGGACTACCGTGGGCTCAATGCCGTCACCAGGACTGACGCGCACCCCATCCCCAGAGCTGATGAGCTCATTGATCGGTTGGGAGCTGCCCGGTTCCTCAGCACGTTTGATTTAACGTCTGGGTACTGGCAGATTGCCTTAACCGATGGGGCCAAGGAGAGTTCAGCATTCTCAACCCCAGAAGGTCATTACCAATTCCGGGTGATGCCCTTTGGGTTGAAGAATGCCCCTGCCACCTTTCAGAGGTTGGTCAATCAGGTGTTGGCCGGACTTGAGGATTTCAGTGCCGCCTACCTGGATGACATTGCTGTGTTCAGTTCCAGCTGGGAAGAACATTTACAGCACCTTGAGAAAGTGTTGAGGGCTCTGCAAGGTGCAGGCCTCACGATCAAGGCCAGTAAGTGCCAGATCGGGCAGGGTTCTGTGGTGTACTTGGGACACCAGGTAGGAAGCGGCCAGGTGGCGCCCGTACAACCCAAGATTGACACCATTCTGGCTTGGGAGCCCCCCAAGACCCAGACAGAGGTGAGAGCCTTCTTAGGTCTCACCGGTTACTATAGGAGATTTGTTAAGGGCTATGGCACCATTGTTGCCCCCTTAACAGAGCTGACTTCGAAGAAGCAGCCCAGGAAAGTGATCTGGACTGAGTCCTGCCAGAAAGCTTTTGATGCCCTGAAGGCAGCCATGTGCACGGCGCCCGTGCTCAAGGCACCTGACTTCTCCAAGGAATTTGTTGTGCAGACTGATGCTTCAGAGCATGGTGTGGGAGCGGTGCTCTCACAACTGAACGAAGAGGGCCTGGATCAGCCTGTAGTCTTCCTTAGCAGGAGACTACTCCCCAGGGAACAGAGGTGGAGTGCCATAGAAAGGGAAGCTTTTGCTGTGGTCTGGGCACTGAAGAAGCTGAGACCATACCTGTTTGGAACTCACTTCCGGGTTCAGACGGACCACAGGCCCCTCAGATGGTTGATGCAAATGAGGGGTGAGAATCCAAAACTGCTGAGGTGGTCCATCTCCCTACAGGGAATGGACTTTATGGTGGAACACCGTCCTGGTACAGAACACGCCAACGCAGATGGTCTGTCCAGGTTCTTCCGCTTTAGTGAGGAGAACTCCAATGGGGTTGGGTAGTTCTCCCTACTTTCAGCTGGAGGGGACATGTGTTAGACTTGGCATCTTTTGGCGTGTTTCCCCTGACTTTTTGCTTTCTGACCTCCTGGTTTTGACTCTGTTTTTGCTGGTGTAATGATTCTGCGCACTTTCCTCACTGCTGTCCAGTGGGAAAGTGCAAGTGCTCCTGTATAAAATGTGTTATGGATTGGTGTTTCCATAATTGGCCTATTTGATTTATGTGTCAGTCCCTTGTAAAGTGCACTGAGAGTGCCAGGGCCTATAGATCAAATGCTGTTGGTGGGCTGCAGCACGGGATTGTGCCACCCACGCGAACAGCCCGTAAAGTATAACTCTGGCCTGCCATTGCAGAGCCTGTGTGCAGCCTGGGGCTGCCATGTCGACTTGGCAAGTGCACACACTTGCAAGTCCCTAAACCTTCCCATTTCCACATGTTAGTCACCCCTAAGGTAGGCCCAAGGTACCCCTGTGGGCAGGGTGCATTGTATGTGAAAGGTAGGACATGCCCTGGTGTGTGTGGCATGTCCTGATAGTGAATTACAGCCTATTTCATTTTTCACTATTCCAAGGCTACCTGTTCCCCATAGGCCAGAATGGGCAGTATTGATTATTACAGCTTATAATCCTAACTGACCCAGGGAACATGGTAGAAATTCTAGTTTAGTATGCCTGGACTCAGAATGATAAAATGCATCTTTTAGTGAAGTTGGTTTTAACATTCTGTGTTTGAAAATACCACTTTTAGAAAGTGGGTATTTTCTTGTCTAACCATCCAAGCCTGCCTCTGCTAGGTTGTGTATTCCTTGTCTGGAGTGTGAGTGACAGGGGCTGGGGGATGCCAGGAGACAGGGTAAGTCAGCACAGGGCTGAATAGCAAGATCTACATGTAGATGGGTGGGAGGAGATGCACCTGGGACCTGAATAGGGCTGGGCCTTCCCTCCACAATGCTGGCTCCACCTCCTGTGGTGCGTCTGATGTCCCTGGCCTGCACTGTGAAAGGAAAGAAGGAGACTTGTCAACAAAGTGCTCCAGGACTGACCAGAACTGGTTTGGACTAGGCAAAGGCCTCTCTGCCTTCAGAGGACAAAGAGAAATTGAGGATAAAAGGGGGACCCAAACCCCAGAAAATTGGAACTCTTTGGGATCAAGAAGACTGCCAAGAAGAAGAGCTGGAGAAGCTGTGAGGAGGAACTACCACTTTGCTGGGTGCTTTGCTGTGTTGGCCTGCAGTGGCTGCTTCTGTCTTGGGCAGTGAAAGTGCTGTACTGTGGATTTTTATCATATTTGGTCTTGTTTTAAGTATATAAAAATATTGGATATTTTTCTAAACTGGTGTGGTGTCAGTTTGTAGTGCTTACACTGTATTACTGTTGGTTATGTGCAAATGCTTTACACACTGCCTCTAGAATAAGCCTGACTGCTCATGCCAAGCTACCAAGGGGGTGAGCAGGGGTTATTTTAGGAGTGTAACTCCCTTACCCTGACTAGGAAGAAGGGTCCCTACTTGGACAAAGGTGCAAGCCCTTGCCAACTAGAGACCCCCATTTCTAACATGCTGTGAAAAAGAACCATCGGAGTGTGTCTCTAGAAAAGGTATAGATCTAATGGGCCCGGCCCTTTCAGTTGGTAGCAAAGTAGGATGGTTCGCACATGAATTAAGGGAATAATTTAGAAGTGATCTAGCATAGGTGGAACTTAAAACCCCAAAGCCCTGCACTACAGCCCAATGATCAAGAACGGAAGGTGACGGAATCTGGCGGAGACTGATGGAGTTTGATGGTGCAGCAAGATCAGCGGCGGAAGGAGGAGTGAGTACTAACAGGGTGTATGTAGTATGTTAGATTGCGGGAATGGTTTGATTGTGTGATGTCTTGCGGAGTTGGGAGTGAGAGTCGAGTGAATGTGGTTTTGGGTCTGATGTGGCCCAATGATTGAGATGTGAGTTGCAGGTCCCGAAGTGGCCTAAGATCCCGGGATATTAAAAGTTGTAGAAGACATCAGGATTGTGATTGTCTGACCAAAGAATTGAGGAGTTGTCGTGAGACGTCATCGGCTGTTCCTCCTAAAGCAGGGAACTTTGTGTGAATGGGATGTATGGAAGTTGTCTAGTGGACCTTGTGTACAGGTGTTAACTATACGGATTGGGTGATCCACGCTGGTCGAGGGTTACTGTGTGGAATGTTCTTGAGTGGTAGAATTCTATTGATCTTTTAGAATGGCAGACAATTAAGGATTTAAGATGATTGTGTGAGTGGATGCATACGGAGAAATTGTAAAGGAGGGTGAGCTGCTGCGAGGAGTGAGAGTGACATTAGAGTGTGCCACGCTGCGATAGGTCGGTTGGTGTAACGCCATGCTGAGATTGGTTGATAGTCATCGGGAAGTCTGTGGTTGAAAAAGATTTGTCTATCTAAATACATTGAACAAAATTGCATATTTGGAATCATGCAATGCTTTAGGGTGTTACAGGATCTTTTCAGGGGTGATGAAGGAGTCGTTACTCGAGTAGGTGAAGAGGCGCCAACCGAGGATACTCCAGCACACTATATGGTGACAAAAGTTGGGCACTACACCATAATTTGACTTCAAAATTGGCATACGATCACTGAAAAGGAGGGTGAATTGTCATTTTCACGCTTTCGTTCATTCAGGTTTGATGTTCTGAGTCATCTTAGAGGAACGATGTTTGCGATGCGACCTTTGCCTAGACCCACACAGTTCGAAGCGTAAGACGCATGGATGCGTGCAGCTCATGTTAAGCAAAGAGAGAAATATCAAGGGAGTATGAAGAAAACTGTGAGGGCGCATCAGGATGCACAGTGGGATGCAAGGTGGAGAGTGGATACCATTGAGGGAGAGAGGCTATAACCAGTGCTGGTAGAAGATGGGGGACCACAGGATAGGAGCAGAAGTACAAATGGGAGTCACAGTAGTGATGATGAGGACAGCTTGTTGGATGGGTTGTTAGCTGAGCATCCTCCACCTTACAGTCCACAAATGGGTGAGGGGGACGAAGCTCGGAAAGTGCAGAGAATGTGGAAAGAGTAGCAGCTCAAGTGGGTCCTGATCCAGGAGTCGTAGGAAGGATATCAGCAGGAGTAGGGAAGTGCCTATGGAATCCAGTACCCCTGTAGCAACTACTGCCAACCCTTCCAGAGTACGGATTGGCTCCAGTACCATGAGGTCTATACCTATGGCAAGCACCAGTTCAGATCAGCAAATGTGAGAAACTCCTGTGAGAGGACCAAGTGGCGTGCCTCAAGAAGCAAACATAAGTCAGAGAGCCTCTGAGAATCAGCACGTTTTAGACATTGCAGACTTAAAGTCATGGTTGAGGGATCATAATAGCAGCAGGGAGAGCCAGAATAGTAAGTCGAGTCAGGGTACCATCAAGGCTGCAATGAAGGTGAGGACAGTGGATGTGGTAAGGATGATGGCTGAATTAGAGGAAATCATCAGTGGGAGTCTACCTTTAGACAGAATATAGACCTATGAGCCAGATGACTTGTTGCTTATTGCTAAGCATGTCACCCGGAGGGCAAGACAAGCACACAAGAAGTAGTCGGAGTTGGATCAAAGGTATGGAGTAGATTTACCTAGAACGAAGACATTGCAGGGAAATCACAGGCTTACTTACAGTGACCCGGAGTTAAAGATAAAGAGGGTGACTGGGTTGAAGACGTACATTCAAGAGTTGGTAATAGAAATAAGGGCTTGGAGTATGCTGGACAAGTGGGAGGAGAGGTGGTCAAAGAAGAAGAGCGTAAAAAAGGTGACAGGAGAGACACCACCTCCAGGAGGCGGAACGCAGGGAGTAGAGGCTTATCCGTTATGGGAGGTGCCTAGTGGAGAGTATGTGAATGTTCCCTGGAGTCGGGGTGATCCAGCTGCTTTCACAAATGATTTTCCCAGATTGAGGGAGAAACCTGCTGAGTGGTACAAGCAAGTTGATCACTTTATTAAGATCTCAAAAGTGTTGTGGATTTATTTAAACACATTGTTCGAAATTGTGGTTCCTAGTGATTTATGGTCTGCTTGTATGATAGCTGTTGGATGGCCTGCTGCTGAACCAGAGAGGAACTCAGTAACTCATGGTCCTTCGCCAACGGTTTTGAAGAATTACGATCAGGTGATCACATGGTTGCAGTCCAAAATAGCCCCCAGGACATCAATTGGGTTTAGATAGATCGAACGACCCAGGAACCTAACGAGTAAGTACATGCCTACTAAGAGAGGCTATTACAAGCCTTCAAGCAGTACAGTGAGTTAGATACGCTCTACCCTAAAGACATGGGACAATTTGTGTCCAAATTTGTGACAGGGTTGAGGCCGGAGATCAACCTCATGATCCAACAGCACCTAATCTGTTGGCAAAACAAGTCAGTAGACAAATTCCTATGGTATGCCAGGTATTGCAGTGATGAGGTGGAGGCTAAACATAGGAGGATGAAGGAGAAATTGATGCTGGTCCAAATGTGTAGTGCGTAAAAGGGAGAGCAGGTGCAGGCAATGATAGGAGCTGTGGCTCGTGGTCAGGGGAATGTCCCAGGAGGTGCACAAGTACCATCAGTTGCAGGGTTGACAGGGACAGGGAAGAAGAAGAAGCATCCCTATAGATCAGTGGCGGCTGGCGACATTTGAAAGTGGTGCTGCATAAAATTATTGTCGTACTGCACTGCGGCAAGCGAGCGTAGTGAGCGAGCCCGAACAACCTATGGTGGGTTCGGGGGGATTTTCCCCTGAGAAAATTTTGAACAAAAGAGTGGACAGATAGTGCATTTTCAAGCAAATTTGAGGAAGCAGGAAGGTTAATAAAGCAATACGGTTGAATTATTTATCATTTAAGAAATTGCCAATTTTTATGAGCTATAGAGGACAATCTTTGCGTATGCTGATGTGGGGGGGGCATATTGTGCCTTTGCGTGACTGCCCCATGTGTGGTTTGTGTGACAGAGTATGTCTTTTATGATTAGATGCGACAGCTACCTGCTTTGCATGTGTGGATAGTTATTGGTTGTCGGGTGCCCCCTGTTAACCCTAAGCGAAGCCTGCCCCTAAGTTTCTGTGTCTGACTGTTCAGTGTGTGGATGCTCTGCGATATGGCTGCGTGTGACTGACCCTGGATGCCTGTGTGACTCCTCTGCGATGTTTAGCACCAGTGTCCCTACTCCTAGATGTGGAGCAGGCGGCCTACTCTTGGACGTTGCTGTGAGTCACTGCTCCACGATGTTTTTCTCCATGTGTTCGTGTTTTTTAATATTACTATGATTTGATGTTGCCATTATACATACATAACAATGTTCACTGCCTCTAAGTGCTATAATTAAAGCATGTTTCCTATTAGAAAATTTGCCGACCTGGGAGAGATGAAGGGCTGAGTTAGACTTGTTGGGATTTGAAACTGTGATCTGCTGATGTGCAGGGTTACAGCGCTATATGTCTGTGTGCCAAGACTACATCTTGATGTGCCTACTATCTTCTGGTATTCTTGTGAGTGATCCTTGGTGTGCATGCTGTGGGTGACTGCACCCTGGTGTGTCTGCGCCTCGGTGTGCCCGCCCGGACACCCTTACAGCCATGCCTCCGAAAGAGGCGCACAGGAGCAGATGGAAACCGGACTACTTCGCGGCCTCATCAGGGGAATACGTAGGAAAAAGGGGGCAGAGTCAGTGGCACGCAAAGAAAGGTGTTATATGGGCCAACAGGGACTTGGATTATTGCATGTTGGCTCCCAGTCAGACGCCATGGACGCCATGCTGCGTGATGTAAGCAGGAACCCAACAATAGATACCCGGGGCGCCCGGCCATTGAGGCAGTTTAATGGCTTCAATAGCGCTTTTCGCTCTTTGTTATACAAATAGTGGGATTAAAACACGTCTTCAAGGAGCTGTTGACAGGGTGCAGAAAACATACAACCTATAATTGTCACTTTCAGGCCCCTTTGCAATTGCATACGCCAGAGTTTGGGTTTTTGCTTGGCCATCTTGCACTAAATTATCCAGTAAGAAAAATCCGTAGTCTGCATTTCATATATAAGGATCGACTTATGATGTACCTCAGGTCTGATTGAATCTAGATGCAGTTCTACTTCAGGGGGAGCTTCACCTTTACATCATTTTGAAGGTGGGCACCAACACGGTTACTGTTAGTGGAGGTCAACAGTCTGAAGCCCCAGTACTTTACCTTGATAATCAGTGTGCTGGTTGCTTTTAATTCGGTAGGGTTTTCCCAACAGTAGCCACAGTCAATTGACTTCAAAGTATTTTTTACATGTCTTGTCGATGGCTTTTCCCAGAGCCCTGCTATTTTCAGGGCATCCATGTAAGATAGTAAGCACAGGCAGGGCTTTAAGTGGGCCGGGTCTCAGAACCGTAGTAATTAAAAACGGGCATTGAAACGGGTCTCTGTCTGGCCCTATATTCTTATCTTTAACAGTGATCTATTTCTGAAAAATGAATGTAAAAACTGCAAAGTATCCCGTATGGGTGATTTAGTTCCTTTGATATTTCTCGTTTTAAACAATCTTGCATCAAAACACCGGTCGGGTGGCACATTATTGGGGTCACAAAAATGTAGTTTGTGTGTTAAGCCACGCTATTAATTATATAGGCCACACCCCGTTTAGAGCCCCCACTTTTAGCTTCCCATTTAAAGCCCAGAGCACAGGGTTGCACACTAATCTGTATGCAGTTTTTTCGGAGGCGGTCTGGGGAAGTCGTGTCGTACCATGTGTTCAAATGGACGCAGATCTAGTTCCAACCTTAGCGGTTTCAGTCACATTGGAATGCGATGGCCTTATTAAAATAGTTTGTGCTTTCCACAGTTACCCCAAACCTCTGTACCGTATGCAGTGGCCACAAATGTTTTCAATCTGTGTACCTCCAGGATCGCTTCAATAGAGTCACAGCCTAATTGTTTTCACAGCGTAGCATCGTTCCCATATTCTGTGCCATTGCATACATGCAGTCGTGGCTGGCATGACGGGTGGGTGGGGGGCGTCGCGCGGGTTGGGGTGGAAGCGGGATGGTAATTACAATTTTTTTTAAATTACCTTCCCCCGGGTCATGCGCCGCCGCCTCAGCTCCTGGCCGGGTTTGTGTTTTCCGCAGGCAGCCTCCCTCCCCTCCCCTAAGCCAATCACAACGCTGCAATGGCAGCGTTGTGATTGGTGCAGACGGTGCCAAGCCGGGCGCCTGTAGGGAGTCCATTTTCGCTATGTAGCGTGCATGCAGCCTACATAGAGAAAAAGGGAGAATGCGCATGACTAAACAGTCAGGGCTCACAACAGTGGCCAAGCCACTCCCCCCCACCCTCGAGCAAAATCGCCCGCCCCCAACCAGGCACTTCTGCTTTCTCGCAGTGCGAGAAGCAGAAACATAAAATAGTAGTTTTACCATTTTATGTTTCTGCTTCTCGCACTGCGGAAAAGCAGTGGGGCGACGCCCCTCTGCCCTAATGGAGGAGCCGCCCCTGCTATAGATCCGAAGACAGGATCTCTGAAGAAGACCACTGCCTGTCATTTTTGTCACAAGATCGGGCATTGGAAGTGCGAGTGTCGCCTTAATCCTGTGAACCAAGAGCAGGGAGGAGAACTTATGCAGGTGGCAGTTGAAGTAAATCAGTTACTGACAGTGACCAGGCCAAGATCATTTCATGCGGGAGGGAATCAGAATCCATTAGTGCAAGTGACTCAGCCTCCAAGACTTCCACAGGTCAATCGGAAATATCATCAGATGCCCTTGATGGAAGACATGGACGGATTTGATCTGGAGCCATCCTTATAATGGTGCCTGAGGGGAGAGAAAGACTGTACACTTAGGGGCCGATTCCGATCTCGGCCGGTAGGGCTCCGAATCGGATTCGGCATAACCGGATCCGATTCGGAGCCCTATTTCCCGACTGATTCGTACGCGCGTCCGGACGAGCAAGTACGATGCGAATTCGCCGACCGACTCGTTCGGGCGTCCCAACCGCTCCGACCGACTCGTTCCCGGGTCTAACCGCACCGATCGACTCGCTTGGACACGACTCACACCGCGCAATGGAGACGTTCCCCGGCTGGGTAAGTACGATGCGCGCCGCGAGCAGTCCGACCGACACGCGCCGTCCGGCTCGAAAGAGCAGTCGGAGCCGTACTTCGGGGGTCCGTGTCGGACCCCCCTGTACGCGTAGCCGCGCGAGTCGCACACAAGGGGGACCCATGGGTCCCCCCTACCTGTGCGTGTACGGCGCGAGTCGCTTCGCCGCGTACCCGCTGTAGGGGGCGCCCTTGTTAGCCTCGCACCCATTGAGGCAATGGGAGCCCGCGTACGCGCTGTACGACCCGCTCCCATTGACTTCAATGGGAGTCCGACCGACTCGAGTACGATAGCATACGGACGCATCGTACTCGTTCGGTCGGGCTGCACGGGTCCGATTCGGTCGGAAATCTCTCCGGGTGCGGCTCGGTCGGAGAGATTTCCGTCCCGAATCGGAATCGGCCCCTTAGTCTTAGAGGTAGACCAGAATGGGCCATACGTAGATGGCCTTTTACATTCTTGATTGATACCCGTTCTACTGTGAGATCTGCAGTAGCCTCAAACCTGCCCCTCTCTGCAAAATCAATCCAAATTGTAGGAGTCTCTGACAAGAGAATGACAAATCCTTTGACAGAAGAGGTTCCGGTGAAAATTGGAACCTTCCACGATCACCATCCGTTTGTGGTGTGTGATTAGAGTCCAGTCTGTTTACTAGGGCATGGCCTATTGTGCAAATTAAATTGTACCATCTACTGCACACAAAAAGGAATCAAATTTCAGACTGTTGGAAAACGAGGCAGCATCTGTGAGGCCTGCACAAATAACATGACTACATTTGTCCTTCACTGGGAACCAAACACCCAATTGTAGCGCCTGACTCTCAGAGGGTAGCGTTGCAGAGCAGTCTGAGGCTTTACTCAAGGGAGGTGGTGTGGGCTAGTAATCGCCATTTGCAGGTGCGCAGAAATAACACTCAATAATTGATTGTCCAGCCTGTACTTTGCTTTATAAAAGTAAGAGTACATTTATTAAACACACACACTACTCAATACTATGCACCAATTTACAAATATACATAAGCTGTTGGAATTACTTTGTGACATTGCGTAACATCTCCACCCCTCCGAAAGGGGGGGGGGGGGTCTAGTACCACCACTCCCATGTATGCAAATCATCTTGCCCCCAATGCAGTTAGTTGAACGTAACCTGGAGCGAGGTCCCTGCGCACTGGCACCATCCCAGTGGCGACCCACCCCATTACCTCAACACGCATTAAAAGTAGGTTCACCTGCCCTAGTGACACATAACCCTGACTGAGCATCTTATATTGACCATACAGTATGCACCCCTACATATTCAGGGCTAACAGTCTGGTTTGTTCCTCACTTAAGCGCAGCAGCAAGAATACATGTTTACGCATTACCTTAGAATGACAGTACTCATCACATTTGTTGGACATTAGAATGCGTTGCAATTACAGCCCCTAAAGGCATCACAGATGAAATCACAGGGTTATGCTTATACAGCCAGACACCCTAGCAGGAATGTCTGGCAACATAACCCCACTTTGCTTATGACATCACCTTACATAGGTACTTCACATTACACATGTGACTTTCAGTCCCTCTAAAAAGAAATAACCCTTAGTAAATGCATTTCTGGTGCAATTACACCTCTTCACCTCCAGGGGATGCCCTTCTCCAGACATCCCCAACTCAGCCCTTCACTCCGTGAGGCACTTCACAATACACCCTCAGCGCTGGTGCAGTGAATATTATAGCAGCGGCTCTCCCGCTGAGTCGGGGAGAGCCGCGATCCCAGTGCTGGCTGCTTTGCCGCATCTGCCTCCCGTTGGGGGGTCCGGTCCCACCCGGACCCCCAGGTTAGTGATACGGCTCGGGGAGCCCACCCCCGGCCGCTCATGCCAATTTTCGGGGCCCGGTCCTACCCGGGCCCCTCCTCTCTTGTACAGGGTCCCGGTCCCACCCGGGACCCCCGCAGGACCTCCACGTTGGAGGGCAGCCCGGGGAGCCCACCCCCGGCTGCCCCCGCGGGCTCCCCGCCCGGCCAGCACCCTTGCGTGCTGCCACGGGAGCCGGCAATGCAGTTCTGGTCTGCCCGCTCCGGGCAGACGCGCAGGACTTCTCCGGCTCCTCCGGTCCTCGGGGGGAGTGCAACGGCACTCCCCCACACCAACCTTCACTTCGGGGGCCCGGAGATGGGGTCCCGGGCCCACAGACCTCTTCGGGGGGTGCGATGGCGCTCCCCCTTCCTCCAGCGTCGGTGGGGGCCAGGGTGGGCTCCTGGCGCCCGCTTGGGACACTTTCACGGGGAGCATGACGGCGCTCCCCGACTTTGCTTCGGGGCCCGGGGATGGGCTCCCGGGCCCCTTGGGCACCTTTTCGTGGGGGGCGCAACGGCGCTCCCCTGACTTTACTTCTTTGGGGCCCGGGGATGGGTTCCCGGGCCCCTGGGCACAACTTCGCGGGGGCGCGACGGCGCTCCCCCGTCTCCATCTTCGGTGGGGGCCAGGGTGGGCTCCTGGTCCCCCTGCAGGGCACCTTCATGGGGGGAGCGTGACGGTGCCCCCCCCGGCTTTACTTCTCTTTGGGGGCAGCCCCCGGGACCTGACCCACCCCGGGGGCATCTCTGAGACCGGCGGCGGAGCCCCACGTGCTTCGTCGTCGGTCTTCTTAGGGGTCAAATGTCGCCTACCTTCCGGGGGCCATATCTCAGCCCCTGGGGGTCCGATCTGCCCCATTTTTGCGTCTTCTTGCTCCGGGTGGCGCCCCCCAGCCACTGGGAGCACTCTCCTTTGCCCTCCGGGTCTCTGAGAGGGGGGATTCAGCAGGGAGCTGTCTTCACTGGCTCCCTGCACCAGCCTTTCGCCTGGCTCTCCTCCTGGGCCTCTCTTCTCCCTGGGATGAGGCCCCTGCTTCTGCGCCCCGGTCCTGGGCTCTTCTTCTGGCGCTGTTAGGGCCCTGGGGGGCAGTCAGGGGGTTCCTCCTTCCAACTGCCCATTGCCAGGCTCCAGCACCTTCCGCCTCAGCAGACCACACCCCAGAGAGAGCTTCTCTTCCTGTGCAAACACTTTTTAAAAGTTGAGTAGGGGGCTGGCAGGAAGTCTCTGTTGGTCCTATCAAACAGCGACACATCACTTCCTGCCCCTGCTCCCTCCTTCTTGTCCAGCCTCTGGGCTGGTTCAAAATGGCGTCGTCCAGGGTCTCTGGCCACATGGTCTTGAAACACGAGCCCTTCCCTCCTTGGTGCAGACTGGTGCCTGGCACCAGTGATAGCTGCTGATGGATGAGCCTGTAGCCCCACCTATCTTCTTCTTCGTGGAGAGGAGGCCTTAGCTTGTGGAAAAAAAGGTTATCAATCCATCCAGCTGAGGTCAGCCCTCAGCCTGGCCCTGGTTATGACTGACTCAGAGAAATGTGACATTTCTGGATGACCCAAAAGCAGTACAAATATGACTTTGGACTCTGCAGAATACTTCTTCTCACACCCGTTACAGTGGACTTTAGTGCGTGTCTGGAATCTGTAGGCTTTAGGAAAGTGACACTAGCCCATGGGCTCCACTTCCCCATAGGGGAATAATGAAGTGAAAAACACAGTCAAACACACTGACTTTCCCTGGCATGTTTCTTCCCAGTGTATAAAGCCTATTCCATGTCACCACCCAATTCTGCATAAGTCCTGCCACACCATTCACTTTGTAGCTGCTCCTGGACTGCGCACGCCAGGAATCTCCCCTGCGCAGCCCCTACACGTGTGCACACGCATGTACACAGGTGTCTGCATGTAACCAGCCCGGTGCCCCGTACTCCAGCTGCTGCGCAGCGGCCTAGTCAAGCCAGGGGGACACCAGTAAAATCCACATGCAGTCTCTTTCATCATGAGTTCCCTGTGGGTGAGTCCCAACTTATGAGGCTCTCCCACAGTAAAAGCTCAACAAATAGGTGCTCAAAAAGCGAAAAATCCGGGTGGCCCATAGTGTCAGAACCACCTTCTAACACACGCCGCGCCCAGCTGATTCCTACAGGGAAGAAGCAGCCACTCTACATGGGTACACTTCCCGTAGTCAGCGATAACTAGTTATAAGGGGTTCTGACCAGACCCCCCTTACTCACCAGTTATCTGCTCAGACCACCTACTCCTCCCATCCATGAAATCTCCACCCATGACATGGATCCCAAACTACCCTAAGAACCCTCCAGTCTCTAGGTTAGATACCTCTAGGTCACTCATGGTCTACATGGACTCAGCCTAACTAGGCCCACCTTTGCCCTTGGGCATGCAACACTATGCCTACCACTTCTCCGGACAAGGGTACAGTGCCTCAGCACCGATGCGGTCTCTTGGGATAGGTCTACCTCCCACCCCTTGGGTCACTAGCTGGTCTCCCTTCCAGAGTTTGTTCCAACCAGTACCCTCTCTCCGTTTGGTCCTTGCACCTTAAAGATGCAACCTCTCTGGACCCTCACCCTCAGCCTGCCGCTGAGGTCATTCTGCTGCCACCACCCTTTCGGGATGACTGACTTCCCTAAAGAAAGCACAGCCACTTGTGCTTTCCCCATACAGAAAAGTACCCTTTGGCCACTGGCCTGGCTCCCTGATAGGACCTCAGACCGGCCTCACCACCACACTGGCAGTGCCAGGGAGGAACACTGAGGGTGCCTCGTCAGACATCCTACAACTCATTCCCCCCGTCAGTAGCTCCACACGGAAACTACCCCGGGAACCTAGACCTCTTCTTTGTTCTCCGCTGCAAGAACAGGGCCTATGCACCCTTCCCTCCGAGAGGCGCGCTCTCCTCCCGGAGTACCCTTAGAGAGCCTGTGGGCCCCGAGTTAGCTAGACCCAGGCCCACCTCTCATGGCTCTCCCCGGTCTCCCAGCAGCGCCTTGGGAGACCGCCCAGGGACCTACATGGTCCCTGGATGGCCTGCACCACCCCTTATGAAGAGCAGGGTCCCTTCCCTAAGATAGGCCCCACCTGCCTTCAGGGTAGTACTATCACACCAAGCCAGGGACCATAAAGATCCCGGCTAGGCCTGCACCACCCCTTTGGGAAACACAGAGTCCCTTCACTTAAGAAGGGCCCTACCTGTGTTCAGGGTGGTACTACCTTGCAGAAGTCCACCTCCTGCATCGAGCTGGGGAACACCCTCATGCTTCTGGTCCTGGGATACAAGTCCCCTAGGACCTACCTGACTGGTCACCTGGCCAGGCATCGCCCCAGCCACCACCCCAGGCTCACCACACAAGCTCCAGGGTGACATCCTAGCTCGAGCACTACCTCACCTTTGGGGCCACCCATCACCATGGGCCACCCCGGGGTAACCACTCACCGGACCCTGAAACCTCAGGGTCCGCCCCTAACCCCTCACCTGGAAACCAGGGAGTACATCACCCCCACTCAGATCTCCACTGGGTCAGTTACCTAGCCCACCTAGTGTACCTAGGGGCTACCACTACACACCATCACTCAAGAACTACCCTCCTTTGGGGCCACCCACTACCAGGGGCCACCCCTCGGTTGCTCACCTCCCCACCAGTTAACCTGGGGGGCCTGCCGGACACTCAACTCTACCACACCCTCCTCCCACCGTGGGAAAAGTTCCTTGGGGTCCCCCACCATGGGAACCCCTGGGCGTTACTACCTGGGGTAAAGAAACCTCCTGCCCCACCCTTCCAGTGGTTTTGGCCTGCGCCAATGGCAAGTAAACTTTCAGCGGGGGAAGGATACCTGGGGCCCCTTCTGTGGAAACCCTCCCTGCCCTTAAAAAGCGCGGGAATCTCCCAGGACCACCTCTCTCTCCTGTCCCCCACAAAGGTCCATCCACCCCTACACCCCCTCCTGTGATGTAGGTATCAGTTGCTGTCCCTATCTCTTGAGGAGACACCCTCCTCATGAAGGTGTAGTGCGTGTAGTGTTAGGGTTCAAAGGTGTACCATATGGCTTAGAACATTTGTATGCAATCATTTCCTGGAAAGCACCATCCCGCTAGCACATGATAATCAACGTAACTCAGTCATATCAATACAGTTTACATTTAAACCATAATATCTTCACATGACATATGTGCGCAGGGCTTTCCTTTCTCATACTTTTAGTTCACATAACCAAAACTTTGAACCCTTCTCAGAGCCTTGCGCTCTTCCATTTGCTCATTGCTGCATAGGTAATGTGTGGCAAAACTGGACTTATCAAATGCTATAAATGCGCACCAGAATGGGATACTATGTTTCCCGCCGCTAGACACCAATGTTGGAAAACAGGCAGCATCTGTGAGGCCTGCACAAATAACATGACTACATTTGTCCTTCACTGGGAACCAAACACCCAATTGTAGCGCCTGACTCTCAGAGGGTAGCGTTAAAGAGCAGTCTGAGGCTTTACTCAAGGGAGGTGGTGTGGGCTAGTAATCGCCATTTGCAGGTGCGCAGAAATAACACTCAATAATTGATTGTCCAGCCTGTACTTTGCTTTGTAAAAGTAAGAGTACATTTATTAAACACACACACTACTCAATACTATGCACCAATTTACAAATATACATAAGCTGTTGGAATTACTTTGTGACATTGCGTAACATCTCTACCCCTCCCAAAGGGAGTGTGGGGTCTAGTACCACCAATCCCATGTATGCACATCATCTTGCCCCCAATGCAGTTAGTTGAACGTAACCTGGAGCGAGGTCCCTGCGCACTGGCACCATCCCAGTGGCGACCCACCCCATTACCTCAACACGCATTAAAAGTAGGTTCACCTGCCCTAGTGACACATAACCCTGACTGAGCATCTTATATTGACCATACAGTATGCACCCCTACATATTCAGGGCTAACAGTCTCGGTTGTTCCTCACTTAAGCGCAGCAGCAAGAATACATGTTTACGCATTACCTTAGAATGACAGTACTCATCACATTTGTTGGACATTAGAATGCGTTGCAATTACAGCCCCTAAAGACATCACAGATGAAATCACAGGGTTATGCTTATACAGCCAGACACCCTAGCAGGAATGTCTGGCAACATAACCCCACTTTGCTTATGACATCACCTTACATAGGTACTTCTCATTACACATGTGACTTTCAGTCCCTCTAAAAAGAAATAACCCTTAGTAAATGCATTTCTGGTGCAATTACACCTCTTCACCTCCAGGGAATGCCCTTCTCCAGACATCCCCAACTCAACCCTTCACTCCGTGAGGCACTTCACAATACACCCTCAGCTGTAGAACAAAAGTTCCAGCCTAGAAGGTGTTAAATACAAGCTGAGCCCTTGAGGGGTTATCCTTTTCAAGTCCCCATGAGACTTAGGGTGGACTTTTCTTCGTGGTGCTGGGGGAGACTGCACTGCTCCTGCAGCTCCCCCTGCACCCTGGTACACATGTAGTGGTGACCCCACTCTCCTGGGGGCCACCACAAGCAGAAAAACGCTGGTTTCCCTTGCAGGCCGGTCCTGGCCTGCAAGGCA
This sequence comes from Calotriton arnoldi, assembly GCA_963921515.1. Classification (NCBI taxonomy): domain Eukaryota; kingdom Metazoa; phylum Chordata; class Amphibia; order Caudata; family Salamandridae; genus Calotriton; species Calotriton arnoldi. The sequence goes on along the minus strand of CAWUFW010002531.1, from coordinate 958,764 downwards.
TTATGGTGCAGTGAATATTATAGCAGCGGCTCTCCCGCTGAGTCGGGGAGAGCCGCGATCCCGGTGCTGGCGGCTGCGCCGCATCTGCCTCCCGTTGGGAGGTCCGGTCCCACCCGGACCCCCAGGTAAGTGATACGGCTCGGGGAGCCCACCCCCGGCCGCTCATGCCAATTTTCGGGGCCCGGTCCCACCCGGGCCCCTCCTCTCTTGTACAGGGTCCCGGTCCCACCCGGGACCCCCGCAGGACCTCCACGTTGGAGGGCAGCCCGGGGAGCCCACCCCCGGCTGCCCCCGCCGGCTCCCTGCCCGGCCAGCACCCTCGCGTGCTGCAGCGGGAGCCGGCAATGCAGTTCTGGTCTGTCCGCTACGGGCAGACGCGCAGGACTTCTCCGGCTCCTCCGGTCCTCGGGGGGAGTGCGACGGCACTCCCCCATACCAACCTTCACTTCGGGGGCCCGGAGATGGGGTCCCGGGCCCGCAGACCTCTTCGGGGGGTGCGACGGCGCTCCCCCTTCCTCCAGCGTCGGTGGGGGCCAGGGTGGGCTCCTGGCACCCCGCTTGGGACACTTTCACGGGGAGCGCGACGGCGCTCCCCGACTTTGCTTCGGGACCCGGGGATGGGCTCCTTGGGCACCTTTTCGTGGGGGGCGCGACGGCGCTCCCCCGACTTTACTTCTTCGGGGCCCGGGGATGGGGTACTGGGCCCCTGGGCACAGCTTCGCGGGGGGGGGCGCGATGGCGCTCCCCCGTCTCCGTCTTCGGTGGGGGCCAGGGTGTGCTCCTGGTCCCCCTGCAGGGCACCTTCACGGGGGGAGCGCGACGGCACCCCCCTGGCTTTACTTCTCTTTGGGGGGCAGCCCCCGGGACCTGACCCACCCCGGGGGCATCTCTGAGACCGGCGGCGGAGCCCCACGTGCTTCGTCGTCAGTCTTCTTAGGGGTCAAAGGTCGCCTACCTTCCGGGGGCCATATCTCAGCCCCTGGGGGTCCGATCTGCCCCATTTTCGCGTCTTCTTGCTCCGGGTGGTGCCCCCCAGCCACTGGGAGCACTCTCCTTTGCCCTCTGGGTCTCTGAGAGGGGGGGATTCAGCAGGGAGCTGTCTTCACTGGCTCCCTGCGCCAGCCTTTCGCCTGGCTCTCCTCCTGAGCATCTCTTCTCCCTGCGCAGAGGCCCCTGCTTCTGCGCCCTGGTCCTGGGCTCTTCTTCTGGTGCTGTTAGGGCCCTGGGGGGCAGTCAGGGGGTTCCTCCTTCCAACTGCCCATTGCCAGGCTCCAGCACCTTCCGCCTCAGCAGACCACACCCCAGAGAGAGCTTCTCTTCCTGTGCAAACACTTTTTAAAAGTTGAGTAGGGGGCTGGCTAGAAGTCTCTGTTGGTCCTATCAAACAGCGACACATCACTTCCCTGCCCCTGCTCCCTCCTTCTTGTCCAGCCTCTGGGCTAGTTCAAAATGGCGTCGTCCAGGGTCTCTGGTCACATGGTCTCTGAAACACGAGCCCTTCCCTCCTTGGTGCAGCCTGGTGCCTGGCACCAGTGATAGCTGCTGATGGATGAGCCTGTAGCCCCACCCATCTTCTTCTTCGTGGAGAGGAGGCCTTAGCTTGTGGAAAAAAGGTTATCAATCCATCCAGCTGAGGTCAGCCCTCAGCCTGGCCCTGGTTATGACTGACTCAGAGAAATGTGACATTTCTGGATGACCCAAAAGCAGTGCAAATATGACTTTGGACTCTGCAGAATACTTCTTCTCACACCCGTTACAGTGGACTTTAGTGCGTGTCTGGAATCTGTAGGCTTTAGGAAAGTGACACTAGCCCATGGGCTCCACTTCCCCATAGGGGAATAATGAAGTGAAAAATACAGTCAAACACACTGACTTTCCCTGGCATGTTTCTTCCCAGTGTATAAAGCCTATTCCATGTCACCACCCAATTCTGCATAAGTCCTGCCACACCATTCACTTTGTAGCTGCTCCTGGACTGCGCATGCCAGGAATCTCCCCTGCGCAGCCCCTACACGTGTGCACACGCATGTACACAGGTGTCTGCATGTAACCAGCCCGGTGCCCCGTACTCCAGCTGCTGCGCAGCGGCCTAGTCAAGCCAGGGGGACACCAGTAAAATCCACATGCAGTCTCTTTCATCATGAGTTCCCTGTGGGTGAGTCCCAACTTATGAGGCTCTCCCACAGTAAAAGCTCAACAAATAGGTGCTCAAAAAGCGAAAAATCAGGGCGGCCCATAGTGTCAGAACCACCTTCTAACACAGACTAATGATGATGACATTGCTTTCAAATTGCCCAACCAGAATCTTTATACTGCCATGTTTCCTTTGTTGACAGTGGAAGAAATGCCGCTGGATCTCAGAGACACCGTCTCTCCGGTGGTATGGGACTTCTCAGGGGAAGAGATTTAAACTGATTCGAGGCATCGAGCCGGTCCACATACATTTCAAGCCAAATGCAGAATTTCCAAGAATACCCCAGCACAATCTGGAATCCATGATTGCACAGGGCATCCTAAAGGAGATCCGTTTAATTCTCCTAGTATGGGGTTGAAGAAGCCAAGTGGGAAATATCGCATTGTCCAAGACCTTAGGAAGATCAATAGCATAGTGATTCATTGTTGTCCCGTGGTACCTAATCCATCTGTAATCCTATTTTAGATTCCTTGCGAAGCTGAATGGTTCACAGTGATTGACCTCTGCCAAGCATTTTTCTCCATTCCATTGCACAAGGAGAGCCAATTTTATTTTGCTTTCTGTCTGGAGAACCGTGTCCTAACGTGATGTCGTATCCCTCAAGGGTACACTGAAAGTCCATCCATATTCAACCAGATCTTGAAAAAGAATCTTGAGAACTTGATTCTGCCCTGAAACTCAGTGTTGGTCCAATACATCGACGACCTTCTCATCACGTCTGAGACACGAGAGGCTTGCAGGGGCAATTCCATTGCCTTTCTGAACCATCTGGTTGACAATGGGCAAAAAGTGTCTCCGAGTGTCGCTGAGAAAGATTCAGTACTTCCCGGTTGCAGCGGAGCAGGTAGGTCAGCCACGAGGCTCCGAGCGGGAGCAGAGACACTACATTGAGTGTCCCCATACTCCGCTGCTAACTGATGAGGCAGAATTAGATACCTGGAAGAGGTTGGCTGCCTTTTCTCCGGGGTAATGACCCACGGGTAGAGCAATTGGTAGGTAGCATTGCACCTTGCCACCCACTGTAGATAGTTTTTTATTATTCACTCGGTCCTGAAGAATCGCCAGCTGATCACTTTCGTGACTTATTGAGGCGAGAAACATGTTGACCATCTAGGGGTTGAGCGAAATTTTTGTCACATTACAACAAAACATTCGCCCCCCTCTATTTCTTTTAATCAGGTTGGGACCCTTACAGAATAAAATTCATCATAGAGGCTTCCTTTACCTGTTTTATATTCACATCCCACATCTACATGTACCTAGGCCCCTCACAACCACGGCACCTACGGCACCTATACAGCGAGGAACAAAAGATCTCCGATAAAGAGCCCCTTTATGGGTGCCCGTCGAGCATTGCAGCGCTGGCCCGACGAAGGAGCAGACCCATATGATGAAGCATGACACCTAGCTTGCTGGGTGTGTGAGGGTCCCAGTTCCGACAGGAGGTATTCCCCACCTCCTCACTACCTAGAGTATACACAAGGTGGCTAATATCCCACCTAAGGAACTCTGTACCTTTCTGTCTCTTGGCTTAATTTAGGGCATGTACGTTGGACCTTCATCAAGCCCTTTTCATCCCTCCTTTTGTTGACAAAGATTCAGTACTGTCTGAACGAAATACAGTACTTTGGCCATCGCATAGAAAAGGGCAAGAGGAAGGTGTCACCAGAAAGAGTGGAAGCAATCATGAAAATGAATTCGCCCAGTACCCAGAAAGAGGTCAGAATGTTCTTTGGAATGATTGGCTACTGCCGACATTGGATTCCTAATTTTTCCCTGATGGGGAAACCCTTGCAGATGCTGACTCACAACGATGTATGTGATCCGATACCTTGGGATAACGACTGCCTGCGTGCCTTCCTGGAATTAAGCGAGTGCCTGTGTTGCGCTCCAGATTTAGGATTGCCTGATTACAATAAAGTGTTTTTGCTTTTCTGCCACAAAAGGGAAGGTTGTGCTCTATCTGTACTCACCCAGACACATGGAGGTGCCGTAGACCAGTGACCTATTTCTCAGCTACTCTAGATCCTGTAGCTTCAGCGTTGCCCAGATGTCTCAAATCCATCGCTGCAGCAGGTGACAGTATTGAACGATGTGAAAGACTTGTGATGAGTCATCCTCTTAGAGTATATGTACCTCACTGAGTTGAGCTTTTGATGACGAGAACCAAAACGCAGCATTTGACAAATAACAGGTTGACAAGGTATGAACAGGGGCTCCTCGCTGCTGAAAATTTTACTCTGAAGCAGTGTTCTGTGCTAAATCCTGCTACCTTGTTACCTATTCCAAATGCTGATGGGGAAGAATGTGATGACCATGACTGTCTGGATGTCACTGAGATTTGTACGAAACCGAGATCTGACATTGTCATTAAGCCATTGTCTGATCCTGACCCACTTTGTTGAAGGCTCATGCTTAAGAGACAATGAAGGAAACCTGAGAGCAGCGTTTGCTGTCCGTATATCTCTGGAGTGGTGGAAGCTGCTTGCTTACAGGGAGTACACTGTGCACAAGTGGCTCAAATCATTGCCTTGACCCATGCATGTCGAGTCTCTGAACAAATTCAAGATACCATCCATACCGATAGCCAGTATGGTTTCAGTGTGGTTCATGATTTTGGACAGCTATGGTCACAGAGAGGGTTCCTAATGTCATCTCGGTCCCCAATATGAAATGGGGAATATGTGATACAACTGTTGGAAGCTTTACGATTGCCAAGAGAAGTGGCTGTCGTTAAATGTGCAGCCCATGGAAGGGGAAATTATTTTGTTACAATTGGAAATAGGTATGCCGACGAAGTCACAAGTTACTGTGCTATTCATGCCTGTGTTTTCAATTGTGAATATACTGGCGAGAGTACAGAGAAGAAAGAACTCAGCATGATGGTAGCAGCTGCTAATGAAGTTAGGCGTTTGCAAATGGATGCCACAGAAAAGGAACAAGAGGGGTGGATCAGAATAGGTTGTGAGAAAGGGAAAGATGACATTTGGGTGTCAGCTGATGGCAGGGCAGTATTACTGGATTGTTTGTTACATCCCATGGCAAGGCAAATCCATAGAGCAGCTCACATAGGAAGGGATGCTATGGTATGATTGTTCAGACAGACTTGGTTTAATCCAAGGTTTCGAGTGATTGCGAAAGCTGTGTGTCATTGGTGTGTCACGTGTCAACAAATGAATGCTGGGAAGAAGACTGTTGTTGCCCTGAGTCACACTGGCAGATCAGGGGGTCCCTTTAATCGGATCCAAATTAATTTTGTTGAGATGCCTGTGGGTAATGGATTGAGATACATTCTGGTTGTTGTGTGCATCTTTTCTTGATGGGTTGAAGCCTACCCGACAACAAGGTGTGAAAGCCTCACAGTAGCTAAGTTGTTGCTGAGGGAACTCATTCCTAGTTTCAGGTTTCCAACTACATTGGAGTCAGATAGAGGTACACATTTCCACAATGAGGTTATGAAGTTGCTGTACACCGCCTTGAATGTGGATCAAAGACTACCTTGTAGCTACAGGCCAGAGGCATCGGGAATGGTGGAGCAAATCAACAGTACTTTTAAATTGAGATTTGCTAAAGTGTTTGCTTCGACATCTTTAAAGCGGCCTGATGCAGTAATCTGTGCAGCATTCCTGACAGGAGAACTGGATTGTGGGGATACTTATGGGAAGAGCAATGCTTTTGCCCGCCGTACCTGCTATCGCTTTGGTGAACATCAAAGATGATTTGATCCTTGACTACTGTAAAGGATTGGCTGACGTAGTTTGTTCTGTGTCTCATCAGGTTGAAGCAGCGACTGCATAAACATCAAAATATCTCTGCCATGACCTGAACCCAGAGACTGGGTTCTCATCAGAAACACATGAGAAAAACTGTCTTGATTCTCATTGGCGTGGGCCTTATCAAGTAATACCGGTGACTACAACTGCTGTGAAGTGTGGCGTAGTGCCAAATTGGGTCCATGCCTCTCACACCGACTAGTCTCAGGTCCCTCTGATGAAACAGCTTCTCTCCCAGAAGTACTTCCAGCTGTGGCCAACGTGACCAAGGGGTCACGGAGGGGACAAGCCAAGCTGTAGAGGTACCTGAAGAGGCTGGATACACACCAGATCGATCTGAGGGGGGTCAAGCTACACAAGACCCTGGTATAGACTCTGAGGGAGGCAGTAACATTGCGAGTGGTCTGACTCAGTGGAAGAGACTGGTGTGACAAGTGATTGTGTGCAGTTATGGAAGAAAGATACTGCAGGTGAAGCCTGGCCTTTGAGTCAGAAACAAAGGAACTTGACACTTGAACCTGAAAGAGAACTTGCACCAATAAATGAATCTTCAGAGTCCGTTCTAAGCGAGACTGAGCAAACCACAGAGAGTGCGAGAAGATCCAGGAGAACTTGAGTGCCTTGTTAGAGATATTCCTCACCCGAGTGGACCTATCTGGTTGCAAATGCCGGGAAAAGAGAGGTCTGAGATTTCGGTGCTGATTGTTGAGATCTTGCTGAGAGTTCCTGGGATTGAAGCCATTGCACTTCTTTTGTTGACTGTACCTTTCCCACCAAGGCTAAGCTCTTACGGACTGTGATTCTGGAAGACATCGAAATCCCAAGCTTCGGAGCACCACAGTCTCCTCAAGAGATTGCAGCGTTGAGAGCTGAACTGTTACAACGAGTCATTGAGGAGATTGGCTCTGAACTGATAAGGGATGTGAATTGAATTGTGAACTGTAAATAGTTTGTTTGGCGAAGATAACCTAGGCCCGAGTGGAAGAAGAATGAAAATAGGGATTTATATATAGAAGAAGAAGAAGAATGGGGGCTAGGTAGGTCTCCCAATCTGTGTAAATACTGTAAAGAGAGGCTGTTGAAAAGAACTTTCCAAGATTTCAAACAGAAAGTTGCTCGAGAACATTGTTATACATGAATGGTGGCAGAGAAAAGATACTCTGTGTGTTGATCCTCTTTTGAACTGTGATCCTAGCTACTCAAAAATGGAATCTGGAAATTCGAATCGTAGGCACAAATGTCTTATAGGTGCACTCATTGTAGGGGTAATTGTAGTAATAGCTATAGTCATTATAAAGTCAATTTTAAGTTAACCTGAGCACAAGGAGCATGGAGTAGGGGTACACGGGACATCCGCACCTACCACTGCTGTCTCAAAGGAGGGTACACTAGGATCTGAGAAAGGCTTAATAGAGCAAACTAGTCGCTTTCTTCACATAGACCTATCCAAGGGTGATTATACATTGAATCCTTCTGTTAAATTGCTGTATGAGTATGTTGACACTATGGAGGTTAGAGATGTTCATGCAATTACCTGCTTCGGTTGAGGAGGGAATACGACATTATCACTTACCCTCGACTTATGCTATTAGTTGTGGTTTACTCCTTAGTATGTTTTATGGAAAAGGCCATTACGAGTACTATTTTTCAAATTATGATGTGGTACTTTCAGAAATACCTGTATATAAACACCAGAATAAATACGATTTATATAAGAGAATAGAAAGAATGGAAAACTACTTCTAACCAACTATGACACTAGACACTGCTTACGCGCATATACATAACTTAACATGCATACTAACAGACATAGAAGAGAAATTCATTGATCAAGTAGAAGATAGACGTAGGGGATTAGTTAGAAAAGTTGACAATAAGGACTAGGATTCTGATTGGACCAAGGATGAGTGAGCTCATAAAGCTAATGGAAGTTCTGGTCCTATAGCTTTAGATTGGCAACAACGATGCAAGCTTTGCATACGTCAAGCTGAGAGTCGGTACGATACACTGTTTGTGGGACAGAGTGTGTGTGATCATATCTTCCTAGTTAATGGTCCTTCGAAGACGTTTTTGAAAGAGTCAGTTCGAATGGTGCCAGGAGTGTATTTTGTGTGTAGAAAGAATGCATATGTTCGACTACCGAGCAAATGGTACAGTACTTGTTATTTGGCGGTTGAGTTACGGAAAATATACCATGTGGATGACTTGGAGAGATCTGAAGGAAAGTCAAACAGCAGGGAAAAATGTGGACTGACTGCTGGGGAGGCTGTTAGAGATATATTTGGAGCGATGACACCTAGTTTGGGAGTCGTGTTGAATGACATCAAGATTAGAAGGCTGTCTACTATAGTGGATAAGTTATCTGTTAACACAGCTCAGTCTTTGATACTCATAGATGGGGAGATCGTCTCGATAAGGGCAATGGTGGTGCAGAACCGACTTGCTTTAGATGTGTTACTTGCTAAAGAAGGTGGAGTCTGTTGGATGCTGAAGGTCAACAGTGTTGTACTTATATCCCTGATAGAAGTAAAGATCTGAGGGGATATATTAATAACATCACAGATGTGCATCGTGAACTACAGGACTTGGCAGCTGAAGGAGTTTGGGATAAAATTGGAAAGGGATTTGGTGCAGTTGGAAGTTGGTTTCCAAATCTGGGAAGTGGAATCTTTAGCTATATCTTGAAACCAATAATGATTGTTATTATTTGTATCATTTTCTTGGTAGGGATGATAAGGGCATATAAGTGGCACAAAGCAAGGCAAGTGGAGAACTCCTGAAGGGAAAGAGAGAGAAGGATGGAACGACTGAAGGACCGTCCCTATGAGAACTGAAGCGAATGGAGGAGTTCAGACAGAGAAGATTGGCTACAACATCTGTTTAGATCGGTCTACTCTGCAGAGATGTTTTGAAGGGTTTTATGATGACTCAATGTCATCAGAGGGGGGAACTGATGGAGCGGAAATCTCATTTCATTTGTAGGGGTGCATCATAATCATGTGTAGAGCACACCAATATATAATCTTGCAGCTATAATAATGTGAAGTGGTAGTCTTGTGAAATGTATTAACGTAACTATATGACGTATGTTAGGTTATTGACATGTAGTATAGAGAATTAACATAGGAAATGAATTTCAATATCAGAAAACATTAACATGGAGAACTTGTGTTGTGAAACAGACAATTACTCATGTACTAAAAGTGTTTATTAATGGTGACATTTCATACGTAGGTATAGATCAGTGCAATGATCATGTGAATTCGTAAAGCTTGCATGGTGTATTCTTCTGTTAGCTGAAATTGTAGGTCTGAAATGCAAGTCCCTGACAACTCTCCCTTTAGACTTAATAAGTGAATTTCAATTGTGCTCTGGAAGCTGTTCTTTCTCACGTTTTGCATTGCAGGTGGAGAAGCGTTCTTTCAGGTAGAATAATGTCTTTGTTTTACTGGCTAGGCTATGTGGAGAAGAAGTTACAATCGTGTGGCTTGGGTCGATTAACAAAGGACATTTGGGATTCACATGGGAGAGAGCTTGGGAGCCAAGGACAAATTGTTGCGAGGAAGGTACATGGACAACACCATGGAAAAGTACGCTCAGGAATGTACCCAGAGTGGATGGTGTGTGCGAGGTGCACTATGGGAATTCTACCTGTGATAAATCGTTGCTGGAACCAGGGAAAGAGCCCCACTTCTTTCTTGCCTTCAGAGAGAGAGCATCCTAAAAGGAGCTCTTTCTTTGCAATGGTGGCTTTGTGATGCCTGCCCCATCTTGACAGTGGAGAGACTTCTTAGGAAGACTCCACAAATTACACCTTATTTTCCTCTTGACTTAAATTGCTTACCTAGTAATGCAGGGATGTCATCTTAGTGTTTGAGAAGGGATAGATTTCATGCTTTTCACTCATCAACCCTCAATTGAGGAAAATTTGGACTCATGCTTCCTGATTTTCTGTATCCTACTTCTCGAATTAATAGTTTTGTTCATGCTGCATCGTCTAAATTGGATGCGTAGATTTGGCTTCATGCTAATTCCTTTGCATTTCTATACCCTCGTGTTGAAGTGTGTCTATGTCTAGTTATTTTTGGCATTGTATTAAAATAACTAACCTTACGTAGTTGTCTGTGGGTTATTATGTATCAAAGAGAATTGTTGACTAATTGACTGTTAACAACTTTTCTCCCCCATACACTTTTATGCTGCGAAAAAGAACTATCGGAGTGTGTCTCCAGAAAAGGTCTAGATCTAATGGGCCTGGCCCTTTTAAGTCTTTCCTCTCACCTATAAACTTCTGATCCACTGTCTCCAAGTCTTTGTCTTTTCAAACATTGAAGGGGGAAATGCTCTACTGACCAGGTTCCTTGAATCGTTTTGACACAAATGAAAGCTGATTTTCATGCTGTGGCTGGATAATGCCAATCTAAAGAAAGTTGAACCTCATTTCACCTGCCTTAAGAGAACTACACAGCCACCCCCTCAATGCTAGAATATATTTTCAATCAATCACTCAGGATTTATAAAGTGCAGCTACTCCCCCGATAGGGTATCCAGGCACTTGCAGGTCCCAGAGGCTTATTCGAAAAGCCAAGTTTTGAGGGCCATTTGCATTTCCTTAAGTGGGGTGATGGTCCGGAGATGCATCGGGAGGCTGTTCCAGGTCTTAGTTGCGATGTGGGAGAAGAGGAGCCCTCCACTTCTGCTTCAGTAGATGCAGGGATTATGGGCAAGTGAGAGGGAGGTGGACTGTAGTCTTCTCGACGGTAGGTGGAAGTTCAGGCGGTGGTTAATGTAGGTGGGTCCTTGGTTGTGAAAAGCCGTGTGTGAGTGGGGGAGCAGCTTGAATTGGCCTCTCTTCTGTATGTGGAGCCAGTGGAGTTGCCTGAGGTGAGGTGTGATGTGGGTTCGTCGGGGAAGGCCAAGGATGAGTCTGGATGCGGCCTTCTGTATGGTCTGAAGTCTATGTTAAATAGTTTGCAAAACACATCACACCAGGAGACCTGAATACCCAGCCATTAAACTTAGTAAAGCTGGTGGCATATGCCCTACTAAGAGCTTATCTCACACCGAGTTGGAAATTCTAAAGGCACACAAAGAATGCTCATTCCAACAGAATTCTTGGCAATAAGAATCAAGGCTGTGGAATGACCATCATTTGCACCTCAGACTTTCGCCCTCATTGTTGCAAATGAGGAAAGATCTCAAAACCCACCTCTCCTCAATATTCCTACTATCTTGATATTGTTCATCCTGCACCCTGCCACTTGTTATATTTTGCTCATTCTGGATTGACTCTTCAAAGCTAACATAGCTGCATATCTTGAATGTGGTATATCTACCGTGTTGAAAATTGGGTTATAAATTTGAGAGGAGGATACTCCAACCAGCTTAATAAACACAGGCAATTCGTCAGAGAAATGTGTATTAAGTACAAGCAGCAACAAACAACATCAAAGTTGTTAAAAAACACAAAACAATTCAAATCAATTTGAAAAAATCAAGTAAACATCAATGAGCAAAAAGACATAAAAACGCAAAAATTGGATTATTGTACCCAGAGACATGCTTTCTTTTAAAAGTTATAAGGGAAAAGCTTCAGGAAATGGCAAAGCATCAGTCAAAGTCAGGGTTTGTGGCAGACCAGGTCCGTATCATGTAGAATTGAGCTGGATCAGCTCATAGACAAGCACCTTGTATGTGCAGTTAAGGTGTCTGAAATTCATACAATATGTATTGAAATTTCTGATAAAGAGAGTCTCTGCTCACCCCAGTAAGAAATAAATTCAATGCACCATTAGCCTTCACCTACCATTTGTATAGAAACTGCTCACACAATGTTGCCAGTGTGCATATATCCTGCAAAAATAATCAAACCTTTATTTATAAAGAATGTGATGCTTCTAAATATACCATGCTCACAAGGTACAGATATATATGTCTGAAACATCTGTTCATTACATTAGACCATATTGCTTCTCCCTTCACCTGTCTTAGCATTTATACAGAGCTCCAGCGGTTGAGAAAAAATGTAATACCCATTCCTGCATTGTGGGTACAACTCATCTTTACAAGTTCCCATTTTCAAAACAGCAATATTCTGGCAGTACTAGATACAAGAAAAATAAACAGCTTGCTTCCTGCACTCACTGTGCTTGATCTTTGCCCCACAAACATGAATGCCCAAATGGGAAACCTTATATTGGACTTCCGGCAAAATGACATTGAAGACTGCAGTGGTGTACATTTATGTTTTCATGTATAACGCCATAAAATGCTCAAGGTCTTCTTCTTTAATAATCCCAAATGCTCCTTATGGAACCCTTTTGCCTTTCTAGAACATAGAGCCAAATGTACTTAGTGTTTGTGATTTTTAAATCAGTCACTAACTTCAGTGTACAGAAAAGCATCAAACAGTGTGAAAGGCTATTGCATAAAAGAAGCACAGCATACCAAACAATCAATCATATCAATCATGGGTTTGTTGAGCGCGACTACTCACCCGTAAGGGTCTCAAGGCGCTGGAGTGGAGGGGGGGGGGAGGCGCAGGGTCCTGTCGATCCAGGATGAGGTCTATCGAAGAGCCATGTTTTGAGGTCCCTCGTGAAGTTGGGGAGTGATGTTGTCTGTCTGAGGTGGAGCGGGAGGGCGTTCCAGGCTCTGGCCACGAGGAAGGAGAAGGAGCGGCCTCCCGATCTGGACACCCTGGTGCGAGGGACCACGGCATGGGAGAGCTGGGCTGATCGTAGGGTCCTTTGGGGTGCGTGGAATGTGAGTCGGCTATTCAGGTATGCTGGTCCGGTGTTGTGGAGGGCTTTGTGTGCATGGGTGAGAATCTTGAAGGTGATTCTTGCCTCGATGGGGAGCCAGTGGAGTGTGCGCAGGTACTGGGTGATGTGGCAGTGTCGTGGCAGGTTGAGGATTAGTCTGGCGGCGCCGTTCTGGATGTTTTGAAGTTTGCGGGTGAGGTTTTTGTTGATTCTGGAGTAGAGTGCGTTGCCGTAGTCAAGTCTGCTGGTGACGAGGGCATGTGTGACGGTCTTTCTGTGTTCGAGGGGGATCCATTTGAAGGTCTTGCGTAGGAGGCGGAGGGTGTGGAAGCAGGAGGATGCGACGGAGTTGATCTGGCGGTCCATTTTGACGTTCGGAGTCCAGGATGATTCTGAGGTTGCGTGCATGGTCCGTGGGGGTGGGCGGGCTTCCGAGGGCGGGGGGCCACCAGGTGTCGTTCCAGGCATCGGGGTGTGGGCCCATGATGAGTACTTCTGTTTTGTCCGTGTTGAGTTGTAGACAGCTGCTCTTCATCCATTTGGCGACTGCTTCCATGCCTTCTTGAAAGTTGTGTTTGGCTGCGTTGGGTTCATTGGATAGGGAGAGGATGAGTTGAGTGTCGTCTGCGTATGAAACAATGTTGAGTCCATGGGTTCTGATGATGGGGGCGAGCGGAGCCATGTAGATGTTGAACAACGTGGGGCTGAGGGAGGATCCTTGAGGGACTCCGCAGGTGGTCGGTGTGGGGTCCAAGAGGAAGGGAGGGAGTCTGACCCGCTGCGTTCTGCCGGAGAGGAATGAGCAGATCCAGTCGAGGGCCTTGTCCAGGATCCCTGCGTCGTGAAGTCTGCGTGTTAGGGTGCGGTGAGAGACTATGTCGAAGGCCGCTGAAAGGTCGAGGAGGATAAGGGCTACTGTCTCTCCTCTATCCAGGAGGGAGCGGATGTCGTCTGTTGCAGCGAGGAGGGCGGTTTCTGTGCTGTGGTTCTTTCAGAAGCTGGATTGGGAGGAGTCGAGGAAGTTGTGCTCTTCGATGAAGGTGACAAGTTGGCTGTTGATGGCTTTCTCAATGACTTTCGCTGGGAACGGGAGCTGGGAGATGGGTCTGTAGTTCTTGAGGTCGGTAGGCCCGCCAAGGGTTTCTTCAGGAGGGGATTGATTTCAGCGTGCTTCCAGTCGTAGGGGAAGAAGGTGTTCGCTAGGGAGCGGTTGATGGTGTGGCGAAGCATGGGGGCGATGGTGTTGGCGGCTCTGTTGAAGATGTGGTGGGAGCAGGGGTCCGTGGGGGCCCCGGAGTGGATTGACTTCATCGTCTTCAGTGTGTCTTCGGTGGTGAGGGCTGTCCAGCTGTCAATTGTTGGCTTCAAGGTGTCGGGAGTGGTTGGTGAGGGTTCTGTGTGTTGGCTGTCTTCGTCAAAATTGTCGTAAATGTTCTTGATTTTGTGGTGGAAAAAGGTGCTGAGTTTGTCGCAGAGGTCTTGTGAGGGAAGGATGTCTGTAGACTCGCTGATGGGTTGGGCGAACTCCTTGATGATGCTGAAGAGTTCTTTGCTGTTGTGCGCTTGCGTGGAGATTCTGTCTTTGATCGCTTTCTTTCTTGTATTTCAGATGAGTTGGTGGTGGGCGTTGGTGGCGGCTCTGAAGTTGTTGTGGGCTTCTGTAGATTTGGAGTTCCTCCAGGCCTTTTCGAGCCGGCGGCATGTGCGTCTGGACTCTCGGAGTTCGGTGGTGAACCAGCTGGCTTTCCTGGCATGTGTGTTGTTATTCTTCTTGAGTGGAGCTATGGTGTTGGCGCAGTCGTAGATCCATCTGTTCAAGGTTCGGGCTGCGTGTTGGGGTCGTCGTTGTCCACGAGGGTTGGGGTGGAGTTGCCGAGTGAGGTGGTGAGCTGGTCGTCGGTGATTTTAGTCCAATTTCTGCGTGGGAGCAGGTGCTGGGCTCTGTGGATGGTGGGTGTTCTGAAGGTGAAATGGATGCAGCGATGGTCTGTCCATGGGAGTTCGGTGGTGTGGCTGAAAGTGATGGAGTTTCCTGTGGTGAAGATGGGGTCGAGGGTGTGTCCCACTAAAGAAATCCACAAATCTTGAGTGGAAATGTGCTTTCCAAATACTGATTCGGTATATGTATGTTCAAAGCATTCGAAAACAGTGAAAAATTCCTAAAAGCAAATTGCATTTCAAATCACCATAATGTGGAGGCAGATTGAATTTATAAATTGAGGAACAAAGTTCAAAACCAGCTTCTAAAAAAGCAGGCTTCTTGAACCCGGTGAGATAAATGTAAATACTAAGAACTCAACAGTTGAGAAGAAGGGAGGTAATTTTAAGGCACAGAGTTAGGCTCTTTGACAAAACAAATGAGGAAGTGTATGGCAGGTAGAGGTTCGGCAGACAAGCCATCATAGAGCGCATTGAAGAGCTACAGCCAGTACTAGACAGACAAACACTACTCAGATAGGCAATCCCCACCTAGATCCAGGTCCTGGGTTCACTACTCCTGGTAACTGCTGACAGCTACCAATCCATTTTAGTTGTGGCTGATTGTGTATCTCAGAGTGTTCTGTGTAGAGAATTGATAAAATTGTAGGGTACTACATAGTGGAGAATGCAAAGACAGATCGGCTTACCCAGCCCTCCAGACAAATTTCAGGACACCAAGATGCGATTTTCCCTGATAGCTTTATGGATGCTGACACATACTGATTTGCCGCCCTCTCTACAAAAGTGGGTATCTGTATAAAAACAAAAAAAAACAGCATTCCTTACACATCCAAGTTGTGCGCAATGCTGCTTGTCTCATAACTGACATTAGGGCATCTTATCTAGGGAGCACTCGTGAATAAATATCTTCCACTTAGTCCAATCTGACTAGCTTGTAGGAGGATGTGGTTGGATGTTATAGCCAATTCACCATTACTGTACACCCACTAAGTCCCACATTAACACGTTCCGTAAGTTCTGCAGCAAATACCTCAAGTCCTTTAGGAAAGTTTCCACAGCACCATATCACTTGTTAAAGTTCCAGGTGGGTTCCTCAAATCTACAGGTCTGATGCACAGCAAAATGGCCAGTTCCAACTTGTTCCTGGGGTTTCTCTGTCACAACACCAGTTTCCTTTGTCCACTAAACCTTACGCTCTTCTCAAGTATAGGGAAAAGTTTTACTTGAGCAAATAAGTGAAATGTCTAGGTTTAACTCGACCACTGTTAAATCAGAATGCAACCCTTTTCTCTGTCCAGGCTCTTTGTTTCTCTCCAGCCATAAGAAAGAAGATTCATGGGGTAAGCACCTCCCAGTCCCAGTGATTCAAGGCAGAGCAAAAGTAACACATCTCCTTTTGTCTTCTTCAATGCAGACAAAAGTTGTTTAAGACAACAATCAGAGAAGAAATGTTTCTTCTGTTGTTCCTGTCCAAGTCTCCCCCAAGTCAGGACTCAAGCAGTTAGTCCCATCAATGATCAAAGGAAATCTCTACTGACTCCTCCCCCCAGCCCACCCCCACCCAGACCTCCTCGGTGTTAGCCCTCATCCTATTTTTGGCACTTAAATTCTGAGCCAGTTCCCCCAGCTAAAAGGAAATGTATACTTCATGGACCATTCACAAGTAGATTTTGCCTATAAGTACTGGGGGAACATTTTCCCTATTCTGTTAGGTAGGCTAAATGTGATGTACCAACATCTGTCCCTTTCAGTTTCAGGAAAGATCAGGTGGATATGAGATGTGAACCAGGCTTTTAGTGCAAGACCCGGGGCTAAAAATTAATGAAGGGCCCACTGGATATTTCGACTGTTTTATCCACATGCAATTAGCAGAACTGGATATTTCTTCTGTTTTTGCCACATGCAATTAGCAGAACTTGTTTCTAGGTGTTTGAAAAAAGGACTTTAGGTAAAGAGAAAACATGGCATCTGGCACCATTTAGTGGTCTGGCCACATAAATGTCCTCACTATGAATGAAGACAGCAGGCTCACTACAAAATTGCATAATTAATTGCCAGCTCCTTTTATCCTGCAGTACCTACAAACTTGCAGCCTTCATATCACTACTTCCTTGCACTCAATAACCAACTGCATCTCCTCACCCAGTACTTCATGTGTTCTCTTTCCCATGCAACCTGGACTTGGGGGGAGGGGGCAGGAAGTTTTTAGTGCTCGGGGGAAGGGGTTGGTTTTAGGTCTTGAGGGCGGGGGCCGTTTTAGGGCTCAGAGCGGGGGGCAGGGATTGCGGTACTTACACTTACCTGAAAAGTCTTAACCACGCATATGTCTTTGCCATGCATGCCTTAACAACACATATTGCATTGTAAAGGCATGCATGGTTAAGACTTGCATGGTTCAGACCACGTGGAACCGGCATGTGTGGTAATCGCATGGTTCTGTCACACAACCAGCATGCAGCAGTCTGACCACCGAATTTCGATAGGACTGCTGGGCTGGTGGTCAGAACTCATTGGTACCATGGTGGGGGGATGCCGCAGCCAAAGGAAAGTGCCACAGCAGATGCTGTCCAGCGCCTTCAGCACATCAGTGCATTGTGTGCCATGCACTATGCCGTGCATGGCACACAGTGCACACACAACACTGTGAATGTAGAGGGGCACTACAGGTACCCCCAGCCACATTTTACTCCAGGCTCTGACACCCGGGGCCCCTGTTTGGGGCCCCCGCAATCCCTTTTTGACAACTTTTACATGGCGGGATCCTCGCCATGTAAAGGTTGTCGAAAAGGGAGATAGTAATCCCGATTGTGGTGCCTGCCTTGGCACCGCCGCCATTCTGGGACGCTTGTTCAACCGTCGGAATCTGTGATCCTGGCAAAGACCGTGGTGTTGCGTCAGACAGCTGTGGGTCCGACTGCAAGTATCGTAATACAGCGGTAGGACCGAAGGGCTGTCGCCGGTCATACCGCCAATGACGGGCTGCTGCCGGTAAGACCGACAACATCGTAATGAGGCCCATAGCTTTTTATTGAGTTCTAAAACTATTACCTCCGCATATAGTTGACAGTGAGAAATACTTCCAGAACTTGGGGATTTGCTAAATCACAGGGTTACTGAATACGCAAATGGGTTCAGAAGGGCATAATGAATTGCTATTTTGAAGGGGCAATTAGCGATGCGTTATAGTATTTGTCAATTTTTGCATCTGAAATCCAGTGGCAAAACATTTGCATTTTAATGTGGTGGTAAACTATTCTCAAACGGGAGAGATTTTGCAATCCATTTGCAGCATGTGAAATGGCCTATACCATGTGACGTACAGAGCGTCGAAGTGGGGTTAAGGCATTACTGTTATCATGGCTCACTGGTTGTGGGCAGGAAGAACCCCTTGTCCTGAGCTGTCTCATGCACCTCAAATGGTAGGAAGCCCACAAGGTCTGTGCATGTGGCATAAAACTCTGATGGATGTCTGCCACTGCTCTGGATTTACTAGCAGACAGCTAATTAATTGTGGATGTTATCTCCTGCTCAGTAATAGGACTATCCAATTGCTCAGCCTGTTCAGGGTACAAAGTCTTCAACCTAGTGCCTTTGGTAAAGTCTCATAACACATCATCTTGGATGTTATTCAAATTCTTATACAGCTCCATCACCATGCCCCCATCACATCACCTACCCCCAATCCAAAGCAAGTCCGGCATCCCTGCCTCCACAAGAAATCATATATCCCCACATGTAAAAGTTCCTGAGAAAGCCTATTTTTCTCCCTTTTGGACTCAAATGCTGCTTCAGATAATGTCATCTGCAGTTCGAGAAATAATGTGAGGACCCCTTTGGGGTCTGAACCCTCTGTATCACTGTCAATCCTGGTCTCCAACTCCAGGAGGTCGGAAGGGACTCTGGTTGCTGGATCTCTGACCTTGTCCACACACAGCCATCACCTCTGCATACTGTCTTTATCCAGGACTGCTAGTGTACGTAAGGCCTAATTTACAAAGTTTATCCGTGATCTCTTGTAAACTCTATCTGTGTTGCTGTACCTCCGTTTTGTTGTCTAGCCCTGTACATAAACAGGTTTTAATCCCAATAGTTTAGGAGTCTTGCCACTACTGGCCTTGGTGGCTAACTCAGCACTGGAGGGGATCCTGGGACACTGTGAACCCATTTGGGTGCCACCATCTGGGGAAACTAGTCCTCCAGGAATAACTCTATACTCCGACCCTCAGTTCTGTCCAGTCGTCCCACTATGCAGACACTATTTCACTGTAATCTTCCCTTCAGCATCCTCTAGATTCTGGATTCTCTCTAGCAACTCTGCATCTTGAACCCACAGCTCCTCCGCCTCATGTGTGATTGTCAGTAGGTTAACTCTGTTGCAGAGACATGGTCCACCAGTTTGGATTGACCCTCACTTAGGAGCCCCATGGTCAGATCGGCTGGGTCTGTTTTATGTTCTACCACTTTGTGTGTTATGGATGGTGCTCAAGATAATATTCAACTTACTGTCTGGTGAAGCCATATCTGTGCCAGTCCCAGCCGCTGATCCAGCGTGAGACTGGTGGGTAGTCTCCTGTTCCTTCAACTTATCTTTTCTTATTGTCTGCACCAGAGGAAGCCTGTGCTGCTGCACCTGCACATTCAGCACATACTGGTCAGATTATTTTAAAATGACTTGCCCACCCGGGCACTATTTGTTTAGGTGTCTCCCTGACCCTAGCACCTCATGGGGGAGACATATGAGGGGGTGTCACAATTAACTCTCACCATTTCACCCTTACTCCAGGCAGTAAATCACCCTCATCAAGCCTCTGCAGGCCAAATCACCTGGCTATGATCATTTAGTTCCAGTTTTCGGGTCTTTCCTGAGCACTCTGCCCTACTGTTCTTCTCAGCGCCGGTCGGAGAGTCTCAAAGCTCACCACCTCCACAGTGCCTCATGGGTCCAACAAAGGAGGAAGTCTGGTTAAATCTGTTTCTTCTTTGCCCTGTGCACTTACTGTAGATAGAGCTCCTCCACGCACTCCCAGCCTTTCAATGGTCCTTCAGTCCAGCCGTCCTGGTAAACAGTATCGCAGCATGAGGGGTCCTCTTCACCAGTATTTGGAAACTCCCGGCACCCAAGCTGACCTGCCTCAGCCAGGGCTGGTACAGCACCCACTTCAGAGCAGAGGCATTCCATAGCCAGGAGTAGCTGTCACCTCTGTCTTGTGCCATGCCCCTACACTGTAATTGCAGCACTTACGGCGTGGGATGGTCTCACCTCATCTAACCCCTTCCACTATATTCTAACATGTATTGCTGGTTCTATGACAGGTAGGACTAGCATGCCAACTACTCCAGAAAGCACAGTTTAGAGCATGGCCTGGCTCGCATACTTCAGCTAGTCTCCTGTGACTTCTGCCCACCACACCAAAGAAAAAGTTTAAAAAACAGGGATGCAACTAATTTTGGCAGGATTCTCTGAATCTGGTTGTGGCACGTTTGGCTCACACTGCCATATATACACATGCTAAACACACATTTTTCACCTTTCCGTACAATAGGACTGCTCCTTTCATTATTAAAATGATGATATACTTTTTTTTAATTTCCACCAAAATATAAAATCTGACCTGATTTATAATTAAAGTCAGACTTGCTACATATCAACTCACACTGCCATGAACACTTTTGGTACAATTCTGCTTCAAAGTATTTTGATTCCATTGGCTTTGCACACATGCACAGCAGCTATCTTGTAAAGGAGCTCTGCTCGATGTCCATTTTGTAATGGACTTTCATATTTTTTTTAACTCCACTAGAAAACAACCACCTTATATTCTTGCACATATACAGGGGCCAGCTTGTAATGGAGTTTGGAAAAAATATAGGAAACTTAATTGCAGCCTTTCATGTGGGACCATGAGGGCTGGCCATCTATTGATGGGGTTTCTTCAGTTTTTTTGAAACTCCTTTGCTAGATGGCCACTGTACGGCTCTGTATATGGGCGCACATGCACAGCAGCCTTTTTGGAATGGTTTGATCTTGCCAATGCATGTGAAGCGATTCAACCGGTACACGCAAAGCCAACCTAGGCATGCAAGGAGTGCATGCCAGCACAGACATTGGGTGGCGGTAGGGGACTAGCAGGGCATCATCCTGCAATGGGGGATGGTAAGTGATGCTGCGGGGTGGGGAAGCATAGAGACCATGGGGGCACATCAAACAGTGAAGAATTACAGAGGGGATTACTTAATGACCCATGCAACCTTCCACAAAATGCCATGGGTTTATGGACAGTCTAGTGCCAACAGCCAATGACGGAAAGGGGTTAACCAAAAGTCCATTCTTCTAATACTGTATATATGTATTAACGTATGAATGTATGTGTGTGTGTATTGGGGACATGAGGTCTGCGACAGGCAGTTACAACTGTCTGTAGGCGAGACCTATATATGTATCAGTAATATGGAACCAGGATTCAGAAAAGATGTTTGTTCATATGCGAAATTAACACATGTAAAAGGTTTAACGTACATGAGTAATTTCAGGATTCCCAAAATTTGAATATGCAGAACTAGATGCTAGGACCAGAGATGCCAGTTATGACTGTGGGATTTCCCCCAGCTGTGTAGAAATTTAACAGTTGAGTGTGACATCTAATATGAGTTCAAACAGACTGTCAGGGGAAGGGGTCCTTGCAGAAATGAGGAAGAGTCACACTCACAACTTTGTGGGCATTTACAAACATTTTCAACTTCATACATTTATCTGCACTTTCACCCAATAAACTTACCTAATTAATCAAAAGTAAGGTATTCAAGTGGGGAATGGGCTCAAAAATTCACATTTTTCATAGGGTGGTGTAAGGAATGGAAAGACATACATTGAAAATATTTTTTCTTGAAAAGAATACTGGTGATGGAGCAAGGACTCGCAAATGAGACTTGCTCGGATGCAATCTTCTCAAAGTATTAATGTATTAAATTTGTATTGTTTATACTAATGACTGCACACACAAACATAAGCAGTAAGGAAGCTTGCCTATGTGTTTAAACTAACAAATAACGCTTGTATATTCTAAAATGGCCGCTAAAACGCAGGAACTTTACTGCGCATGTCTCAACCATATCACGTGGTGTGACGTCTTTCTTTGCTTGGTGGGAAACTCTTGCTTCTGCGCAGTGTGCATTAAAATGGCTGCTTTATGTTTTCACGTGCTACAGCTTGCTCTTGTGTTATAATTAAACTGTGGTATTCTAACGCTAGTAATGCGGGATAGAATTTATAATTAAATGGGAATAGAGTAGAAAGAGTGGGTATACAGTGAAACATTTTATTTGTGATTTTAATATTTTCTTCTTTGACTTTTATTAGTACGTAAAATTGGGCCTGGGGTTGGTGAACTGAAAACTCGTGTGACAATGGTTCTGCGCATGCTCCCTGAAGGCTGCCCAGAGAGAGAAAAAGATGAAGTCAACCTGGACGTCGTCCAAGGCCATGACCTGAAGGCCAATATTGCTGTACATAAATGTCCTCACGAAAATGTAACAATGTACCTGAAGAATGTATAAAACTTTGTCATGAGACGGGTGGGAAATAAAGCAAATGTATTAAATTGATGGGCGGTATTTTAAAACAAAGGGCTTAAGGAAAAAGAATTAAATCAATATGGTGTGAGGATCAACCCCTGTCCCTGTCCAATCAGAAGTAGTGGCCCCATAATTCTGCAACATTTAGGGGAGGTACATGGGCGTAGAAGGGTATAATAGATATAGCATTAGTTAATTAGGGAGGCGAGAGGGAAGAGACTAGACGCTGAGAGAGTTAGAGGTTCGAGATCCATGACGAGCAGATCGATTCCAGACTGAACCGCTGTCCTGAGAGGTCCTGAGGTGGGGGCGGTGGAGTACCTTAGAAGGAAGACACGGGAGAATTCGAGGAGAAGCGAAGTACCAGAGAGGGGAACGACGCAGGCATCGTTGATAGAGAGGTCACCGGTCCTGTCCTGATCAGGGAGGAGGTCTTTGCTCTTCATCCTTCCAGGGTCCTATCTTTTCCAACTCCTTGGCCAAGGGGTTGGTTCTCGCACTTAGGTAAATATAAATGCAAACTTTAGTTGCGCTGCTGTCTCTATCTTCTCCTTTCCTAAATGACCGTCATTAATCGATAATTGATTATTATGCTTCACCCTTGATATGCGATTTAAGTATCATGTGGTTCTGTATTTTACTCTGCTAAATCTTTAGATAAACATTTTAAAACTTCTTGACTCAGTGATTATTTCAGGATTATGAATAGTAATGAACGTCACTCATTTTAAACTTCCCAATTAGCAAAGGATTCATTGGTAAGTAATTACTCTTCAATCAGAAAAGTAATTGGTAGCAGGGATTTTGATAAAGAGTACAACTGACCCACCAGCGGAAATTGCTAGCGTAGTATGAATGTATGGGCCCAAGTGAGTATTTTGTGTATGAATGCTCGTTGCTAGTAACCCGCTGGATCAGTTTTCTGGTTATCATAGGATGGTTGCACTTTGTTAATTGGGTAATGAGAATTTTATTTATGAACTAATATCAGTGTGTTTTTAAAGTTTGTTTTATGTTGTCCAGAATCCTCGGGAAAAGAATAGCGGATGGTAAGTGGAAGCCATACTGCAGTGAGGTTATCTGTCAGGCAGAAATAGTACTGAAAAGTTAAGTAGGGCTATCAGTACTTGTTAGGGACTCTATGCGTGTGAGTGACAGCCAAGGATTATGCAAGTGAAAATTTGATGTTATATCACCTAGAAAGGGTAACATTGAAGAAGTAGCAGGTATTTCTGAAACTTGTGTGAAGAGTAAACGGAAGGGTTTTACTCGTAGTATATGTATAGTAAACGGAAAGGTTTTACTAAGTGTGAGAAAAAATTATCCTTTTCAATTTAGAGAAACTGACACGATAGCGAAAGTTTTATGTTGTTACTGAATTTTAATAAGAAGCGTAGAGAAAATAAGGTTTTGCGTACGATTTTGTAAAGGGAGGGTCAGCTACCAGAAAGGAAGCTGACGTCACAAAACGCCGCGCTGGGATTGGTTGAAACCGCAGGCGTAGAAAGACTCTTGTAAAGGAGGGGTCAGTAGTCAGGAGTAGTACTGACGTCACAGGTACCGCGCTGGGATTGGTTGAAACAGCGAGGGACAGAGAAACGCAGATTGTAAAGGAGGGGTTGACAGAAAATACGTCACTAAAAGGCCGCGCTAGGATTGGTTTAGAGACAAAAGTTAACTAGAATCTGATTGGTTGTTACCATAGAAGCTGAAATCCTACTGGATAGTGGAGATTGTATGTTAAAACGTGATCCGACTTTAATAGGAGTTCGTCCGGATAGGAGATTCCTAGGCTTTGCAGAATATAATTGTATACACCGAGATTTACCAAAAATGTACGGAGAGAAGAGGAAAATGTCAGTTCTACAAAAGATTAAGAATTATTTTAAAAAGGATAAACCAATCAAAACTAGGGAAGGAATTATCATTCCACCAGCTAAAACACCCGCTTCATTTATGATGATGGAAAGAGGTTATCATACTTGTGTATGAATAGAAAATTGGATGGAATATACCAAAAATGATGGAATACTAGCTTTTCCCGAGAATGGTACTTTCAATGGGAGAATTCTTCAAAATTTGAGATTAAGAATGAATGACCTAGAACCCAGACCTAGATTAACTCAATACAAAGCCTTAGAAGAGTGGGAAACCGAGGCATTTGAGCGTGACCGATCCAGAAGTAATAGGGGTTATCGAGGATTTTTCCCAGATACCAAAATGAGTCAAGGGACGGTCAGATGAAACAGTGGAGAAGAGCAATGCTCACAGAGGGTCTGTATCCGATATTAATGGCGGAAGAATCATTAGGGAGTAAATGCACAGAAAAGACAAAGCACTTAACTAGATTTGGAGATTCCGAAGATGAATTTATGGAAGATATATTAAAGAATCCACCACCATATCAGGAAGGGACAAGTGGATGCACCCCTAGTGCACCACTACTAAAGACACCCTTGGTACCACAAGTATTGCATGATTCACCAGTTAGCAGAGTACTTCACGATAAAGAAAAAGAAGCAATAGATAAAAACAGAGCAGAATTAATTCAGAAAGTAACACAATTGAGTATTCATCCTGATTCATTGACCATACCTGTAACAATTGGTCCAGTGGTTCCATTGTATGGTGACAAAGTAACTTATCCCAAGCCTCTAGTTATGCCTACACCTGTGAATGTTCCTAAACCTGAAGCAGTAGTAATGGTTGAGGATCACTTTAGTTATTGTGAGTCTATGATTTCATTAATGGACTTGCCCATTCAAGATTCTGTAAATAGTACTCCAAGAAGTGTAACACCTGGTTGCTCCAAAGATGTAAACATAATAACCTCATCGGGAACGAAAAGTGCCACAGTAGTTACTCCAGAAGACTTAGAAAGATGGGCCCAAGGATCAGAAAAACAGAGTTCACCACCAAAGATTATGGACATTTATAAATTAAAAGTTGAATTAGAAGAAATGATAGCAGGAAATGTAGGAGTGGATCGCCTAAATACCTACGATGAAGAAGAATTATTGTTCGTATGCAGAAGCATCACAAGAAATGCAAAAATATTTCATGAGAAATTATCAGACTTAGCTCAACAGATGGGAATTGAAATAGGGAAGTCAAAAGTATTACAAAAACCCTATAGAGCAGAATTTTCAGATAAGGATTTGGAAAACATGAATGCCTCTGGAAGAATATTACAAGTAAAGGAATTAATGGCAGTCTTGCAGAAATGGGGAGAACTGGATAAATGGAAGGTTAGATGGACAAAGAAAAAGGAAGAGGCCCGATACAATAGAACAACTTCTGAATATTTAATGAAGGAAACAGGGAAAGGAGATCAAATGTACCCGATGCGAGAAGTTCCAGGAGGGGATATGTACATGTCCCATGGAGCAGACAGGATATATTGTCATTTACAAATGATTTTCCAAAGTTGAGGGAAAAGCCAATTGAATGGTACAAGCAGGTTGAGAGGTTTGTGAAGGTGTCAAAGGTATTGTTGAAGGATTTGGATGGTTTGTTCGACATAGTGGTACCTGCCGATTTGTGGACAGATTGCAAAATCACAGTTGATTGGCCCAGTGAAGAGTATCCTAGAGATCCAAAAACAGGTGCCCCGTCAAACGATGTCATGAAAAAGTATCAGCAGGTGATAACGTACCTGAAAGGGAAAATACCACCAAAAGAAACAGATTGGGTGAAAATAGATAGAACTACCCAAGAAGCCAGTGAATCGGTACACGCCTACTATGAACGTTTATTGCAGGTATTTAAGCAGTATAGTGGATTTGAGGATATTGGAGATAAAAACATGAGTCAGTTTGTCTACCGATTTGTTTACGGTCTGAAGCCAGAGATTTGTCAGATGATCAAGCAGCACATGTTATGTTGGCAAGGGAAGCCCATAGACGAGATTCTGAAATATGCAAAATATTGTGGAGATGACATTGAGGATAGGCACAAGAAATTACAGGAGAAAGTAATGTGGGCTCAGGTGAAAATGGCTGAGAAACAGGGAATCAATTTAGAAAATCCAAGTGATAATAAGGGAAAAGATTCTGGAACGAATGGTGACTCTGGGAATGGAGGAAAATTGAGAGAAAGAATGAGCAGAGAATAGGCTAAAAAGAAGTTTCCTTGTCACGGGTGCGGAAAATTGGGGCATTGGAAGGATGAATGTAAAAAGATTAGGAATAATAATGGCCCAAATCAAAATTTAAATCCACAGACGCAGAATGACTCACAGCAGGGTGTAAATCCTCAGAGTCAGTTGCCACCTGCACCTATACAGGGTAATGTAAGCAGAGCAAAGCACGGTACAGACGTCGGATATCAAGGAGGAAGTGGTAAGAATGATTATGTAACATCACAATTTCTTTTACAGGACGATTTTTGTACCTATAACAATTGACGGTGCCTAGGAGAGGGGAGAAGGAGTGCATACTAGGTGCATCCTTACCGGTAGATCAGTCAGGTCCATATGTTGAAGGAAATGTGAAAGGTAATGATATTACTTTCCTTTTGGACACTGGTGCTACCAGGTCTACTGTGAGAACAGCAGACATCCCAGACCTTCCTCTCTCTGGAGAAGCTATCCAAGTTGTGGGGGTGGCTAATCAAAAGATTAGAACTCCTCTTACCGAACCAATGGAAGTAAAAATCGGAAACTTTAGAGAAATGCATCAATTTGTAGTATGTGATTCCAGTCCAGTAAACTTATTGGGCCGGGATTTGTTGTGCAAAATGAATTGCACAATTTTCTGCACGCCAGATGGTGTGGCAGTTCAGACCCCAGATGAAGACCATGTATATAAATTTATGATTGCAAAGCAAGGTACAGAAGTAGATGAGATGTTTTCTTTGATAACAAAAGACGAGTTACCAGAAGAACTGAAAACTACAGTGAATTCCATGGTATGGGATTTCACGGGGAAGGAAGTAGGACTTATGGCCAAAATAGACCCAGTTAAGATTACTGTAAAAGAAGGTGCAATCTTCCCAAACACCAGACAGTACAAAATGAGTGCAGAAGTAAAAGCAGGAGTCATTGAAGAAATAAACAGAATGGTAAAACAGGAAATATTAAAAGAGGTAATGAGTAGCCCTTGTAACTCACCAATCATGGGTTTGAAGAAACCTAGTGGAAAATATAGGATTGTTCAGGATCTGCGCAAAATAAATAAGATCGTGGAACCTTGTTGTCCTATAGTGCCCAATCCTGCTGTAATTTTATACCAGATACCTTGGAGTGCAGGATGGTTTACTGTGATTGATTTATGCCAAGCATTCTTTTCAATACCATTGCACCCAGATAGTCAGTATCTATTTTCATTTAAATTTGAGAACAAAGTCTATGTATGGAATCGTGTTCCTCAGGGGTACACGGAAAGTCCTTCCATCTTCAATCAGATATTGAAAAAGTGCCTAGAGAAACTAGTGATGCCAGGAAGCTCAGTTTTAGTACAGTATATAGACGACTTACTGGTGGCATCTAACACCAGAGAAGACTGTGTTGTTGACACCATTGCATTATTAAATCATTTAGCTGAAGAAGGGCATAAAGTTTCACCTGAAAAATTGCAGTTCTGTACAACAGCAGTTAAGTATCTAGGACACCAGATTGAGAGGGGCAAAAGGAGAATAACAGCTGAAAGAATAAAATTAATAAAGAAAATGCAAATGCCTGTTTCTCAATGAGAAGTGAGAATGTTTCTTGGAATAGTAGGTTATTGTCGACAATGGATACTAGGATTTTCACTGTTAGCAAAACCCTTAATACAAATGACAAAAAAGAAGGCAAAGGACCCAGTTGAGTGGGATGATGAAAGCGTAGGAGCTTTTGTAAAATTAAGAAATGCTTTGTGTGCAGCACCTGCCCTAGGCATGCCTGATTATAAAAGAAAATTCACATTATTTTGTCATGAAAGAGAAAATTGTGCACTTTTAGTCTTAACCCAGAGACATGGTTTAGACAGACGTCCGATAGCATATTTTTTTTGCTACATTGGACCCAGTGGCAGCCGCATTGCCAGGCTGCTTAAAAGCAGTAGCGGCTACCTGTTTGAGCATTGAACAAAGTGAGTCAATTGTAATGGGACACCCTGTAAAAGTGTTTGTTCCACATGCGGTTGTGATTTTGTTGACAAGAACCCGAACTCAGCATCTTACTCCTAGTCGGCTGACTAAATATGAAAGAATAATACTGGGTGCTGAAAATGTGACCATTGTAAGGTGCATGATAGTAAATCCTGCTACCTTACTACCAGACCCATATCATGAGGAAGTTAAAGATGATGAAGAAGAACATGATTGTTTACAAGTCACAGAGTTGTGCACGAAACCACGTCCTGATATTCAGGGACTGCCCCTCAGGAAGCCAGACAGGGAACTGTTTGTTGATGGTTCATGCCAAAGACATGAAGATGGAAAACTAACTGCAGCATATGCAGTGTGTGAACTAACTGGAATAGTCGAAGCATCCTATTTACCGGGAGTCAAATCTGCACAAATAGCTGAATTGATCGCATTGATAAAGGCTTGCAAAATTGGGAGGAATCAAAGAGTAACTATATTACAGATAGCCAATATGGTTACGGGGTTGTGCATGATTCTGGCCAACTATGGATGCAGAGGGATTTCATGACTTCTTCAGGATCCCCCATTAAAAATGGACAGTTTGTAAAAGAACTACTGGAGGCAATACAATCACCAAAAGAATTGGCTGTGGTGAAATGTGCCGCACGCCAGTCAGGAGATGACTGGGTGGTAGTCGGCAACAGATACGCAGATCTTGTGGCTCAACATTGTGCCAAAAACAGATTGTCGGTTAATAAAAGGGTGGAAAGGATGGGAATCAGCTGCCAACTTATGCTGTATGTACCTCCTGAAACATGGAATGATGTGAAACGATTGCAAGATGATGCCGATAAGAGTGAAAGAAGTACATGGATTAAAGTGGGATGTTCTCAAAGAGCAGACGATGATGTATGGATTTGTGCCGATGGAAGACCAGTCATGCCTGACTGTCTACTGTCACAAATGGCCAGGATGTATCATGGAGACACACATGTAGGGAGAGATGCAATGATTAGGCTCTTCCGACAAAATTGGTACAATCCAAGGTTTAGGGCGATAGCAGAGAGTCTTTGCCAGAGATGTTTAACTTGCCAAATGCATAATCCAGGAAGGAAAACAATAATTGGGTTTGGAAAAATTGGAAAGGCAGAGGGTCCATTTATGAGATTACAACTTGATTTCATCCAGTTACCACCATGTAGAGGGCTGAAATATGTACTTGTCATAGTTTGTCTGTTTTCAAAGTGGGTGGAGGCATACCCTACCAGGAGGAATGACAGTATTGCAGTCGCAAAGTTGTTGCTACGTGAACTCATTCCTAGATTTGGTTTTCCAGTAACTTTGGAATCAGATAGAGGAAAACATTTTAACAGTGAAGTGATTAAGATAATCTGTGAAGCATTCCAAATTGAGCAAAAACTGCACTGTGCATATTGTCCAGAGGCTTCTGGAGTGGTTGAACAAATGAACGACACGATAAAATCCAGACTGGGAAAAATGTGTGCATCAACATCATTAGATTGGCCAGATGCATTGCCTCTTGTTTTAATGGGACTCAGAAGCATTCCTGATAGAAACACCAGATTGAGTCCGCATGAAATAATGATGGGAAGAGCAATGAGACAAGCACATGTTCCCACAAATAAACTGCTGAATATATCTGATGATATGGTTCTGGATTATTGCAAAGGATTGGCCGACCTAGTGCGTTCTGTCTCTCACCAGGTTGGAGAAGACGCAGTTTCCAGGCAGCCTGAACAAGAACATGATCTGAGTCCCGGAGACTGGGTGGTAGTGAAGAATCACACCAGAGAAACGTGTCTATCACCTAGATAGGGCCAACCTTGTCAGGTCAAACTGATTACGAACACAGCAGTGAAGTGTGCAGGATTTCCTAATTGGATCCATGTAAGCCACACCAAAAGAGTACCAGATCCTGAAGAAGAAAATCCTCAGACAGTATCGATCACTGAGGAAGCTGAAGGTTGCCCAGCTGAAGAATCTCAGGAGCAAGATTCGAGGGAAGCTGAAGAAGAACAACCGAGCACCAGTCAGGACTGGATACCAGTGGTGGAAATTCCTGAAATTTACCACAGAACAAGAAGTCAAACAAATTTGGAAGAAATTAAAGAAAATCAGATAGGTGAAGAAGCAGCAGCTCAGGAAGAAGAAGAAGACACAATAAAAGAACCTGAGCAGGACCAGATAGGGAGAGGAAACTGGGCTCAAATTAAAGAAGAACAAACAGACTTTGAGCAGGGACAGACAGGTCTAGAAGAACGCGGTCAGGCTGCAGAAGTACAAAGTGCAATAAGCCCTGATCAGAACCAGTTAGATCAAGAAAAGTACACAGAAGAAGAAGATCTTGAGAATGTCGAGCAAGGAAATGTAAATCAAGAACAAGATCAATTACTAGAGACTCACAGTGGAGCAACTGAAGAGAAACAAATAAGACCTGAAAAAGAACAAATAGAAGAAGAAACTGAAATTGACGAAAAAGAAACTGTACCACCTGAAAATAAAAGAATTTCTGAAGAAGAAAATAAAGAGAAAGCGCCAACAGAGAAATCAAGAAAAGGTGATCATTGGCCAAGTGTCATTAAAAGAGTAAAATACCACATAACAACCAGAAGTGAAGATCCAGAACAAGTAAACGAAGTAACAAGCCAAACGGGACAGAAAAGTAAAAACGAAAAACGAAGAAGCAAAAGACTGAAACTTGTGAACAACAAATTTAAAGGTCCTGATTGGACTTATATTATTCTCGAAGACTACGAAAGCTCAGAATCAAGTGAAAGTGGTGACGAAGGAACCAGTGCAGAACTGACTTATAAAAAAGAAATAGAACCACCTTGAGAACATAAAGAAACTCGAAGAAAACGATAAGAAGAGCAATCTTCCTTGTCAACAATGCCTGACGATAGAGTTACTGGGAGACCAAAGCAGAAAGGTTGTATAAGATGCTGTGCTATATGCATATGCAATCTGGTAGTGAGGCTTATAGTATGGTTAGTAGTGATCGTAGCAATTCCTTACCTTATGATAATAGATAAAAAGATTAACAACGAAACAAAGGAAAGGACAGATAACTTGAAAAGTAATAGAGTAGAACTAAAGGCAGAAGATGAACGAGAATTGCATCATGAAGTAACAGATAACGACACTAGTCTGAATGTTTTCACAAAATTATTATTTCAGTATGTAGATACCATGGAAGTTAGTAATTGTTATGTCTGTATGATACTACCTGAATCAGTAGCAGAAGGGTTAACGTATCATCACTTGCCATTAACCTATGGCATATCATGTAGTGTACTGACTAGTTTATTTTATAGAACAGGGCAACTTCAGTATTATTATTCAAATATAGATGTGATATTTTCTGAGGTTCCGATTCGAAAGAATATGAATCCAGTGCTTAGTAGTAAAGATGCACAGTTTATGGGGAATTTTTCTTAACAATGAAATCAATAGACATAACACATGCACATAGAAGCAATTTAACATGTTCATTACATGAAGAAGAAAAGATATTTTTGAATTTAGTGGAGAGTAAAAGGCAAGATTTCCAAAAGAAAGCTCCTGAGCATAAGGCTCATCTACCACCTTGGGCTGAGAAAGAGGGTAGTTACACACCTGGCAAGGCTCAAGCTGCTATGGCTCTAGATTTTGTAAAGACAGGGAAAATTTGTCTACATAGGTTAAAGACTGAGTATAACAATATTTTCATCGGTACCAGTGAATGTGAACACAATTTCTTAATTCTTGGAGGTTGGGGACTCAAAGGAGGAACAGATTCAGTTTTTCCTGGAATCTTTTATGTGTGTGGGAATAAGACTTATTTTAGGCTTCCTGCACGGTGGTATGGAAGTTGTTATTTTGGAATAGTATTCCCAAAGATATACCACGTAAAAAGAAACACTGGCAGCAATGAAAATACTAGTGAATTAACACGTAGAAAAAGAGCTAGTTTTTCAGAAATTGTAGGGGATATATTTGGTGCATTGATACCTTCAGTGGGAATAATTCTGAACTCAAGGAAAATATGTAAATTATCTACAGTGGTTGATCGTTTATCAACTGACACTGCTGGAGGATTTCTAATGATTAATGTGGAGATGGTTGCGATTAGATCTATGAGTATGCAAAATCGACTTGCTCTTGATATTATATTGGCAAAAGAGGGTGGAGTCTGTAAATTATTGAAGACGAAACACTGTTGCACTTACATACCTGATTAAAGTGCAGAAATTGGAACGTATATACACAATATAACTAAACTTGAGAAGGAACTGAAACCACTGGAAGTTGATAGTGTATGGGAAAGATTGACCAATAGTATTAGGTCAATTGGTACTTGGTTTGCTAATATAGAGAAAGGACTTATAGGTCAAATATTAGTACCCTTAGCAGGGATAGCAATACTAGTACTGTCAATAACAATATGGTGCAAATGTTGTAGAAAGAATGAATCGTATAAAGTAACAGGAAAAGGAAAGAAGAGAAAGTTTGATGAAATCGAACTTGAAGACTTAAGAAGTGAATTATACAAGAAACTGAAAGGAGATGTGAAAAATAGAAAGTGTAAAAATTAAAGTGAAACTATATTATGCTAAAAGTTGGCAACTGGTTGTGGGTAGTAATTGATGGCTCAGAAATGCCATCAGAGAGGGGATTGATGGAGCAAGGACTCGCAAATGAGACTTGCTCGGATACAATCTTCTCAAAGTATTAATGTATTAAATTTGTATTGTTTATACTAATGACTGCACACACAAACATAAGTAGTAAGGAAGCTTGCCTATGTGTTTAAACTAACAAATAACACTTGTCTATTCTAAAATGGCCGCTAAAACGCGGGAACTTTACTGCGCATGTCTCAACCATATCACGTGGTGTGACGTCTTTCTTTGCTTGGTGGGAAACTCTTGCTTCTGCGCAGTGTGCATTAAAATGGCTGCTTTATGTTTTCACGTGCTACAGCTTGCTCTTGTGTTATAATTAAACTGTGGTATTCTAACGCTACTAATGCGGGATAGAATTTATAATTAAATGGGAATAGAGTAGAAAGAGTGGGTATACAGTGAAAGATTTTATTTGTGATTTTAATATTTTCTTCTTTGACTTTTATTAGTACGTAAAATTGGGCCTGGGGTTGGTGAACTGAAAACTCGTGTGACAATGGTTCTGCGCATGCTCCCTGAAGGCTGCCCAGAGAGAGAAAAAGATGAAGTTAACCTGGACGTCGTCCAAGGCCATGACCTGATGGCCAATATTGCTGTACATAAATGTCCTCACGAAAATGTAACAATGTACCTGAAGAATGTATAAAACTTTGTCATGAGACGGGTGGGAAATAAAGCAAATGTATTAAATTGATGGGCGGTATTTTAAAACAAAGGGCTTAAGGAAAAAAGAATTAAATCAATATGGTGTGAGGATCAACCCCCTGTCCCTGTCCAATCAGAAGTAGTGGCCGCATAATTCTGCAACATTTAGGGGAGGTACATGGGCGTAGAAGGGTATAATAGATATAGCATTAGTTAATTAGGGAGGCGAGAGGGAAGAGACTAGACGCTGAGAGAGTTAGAGGTTCGAGATCCATGACGAGCAGATCGATTCCAGACTGAACCGCTGTCCAGAGAGGTCCTGAGGTGGGGGCGGCAGAGTACCTTAGAAGGAAGACACGGGAGAATTTGAGGAGAAGCGAAGTACCAGAGAGGGGAACGACGCAGGCGTCGTTGATAGAGAGGTCACCGGTCCTGTCCTGATCAGGGAGGAGGTCTTTGCTCTTCATCCTTCCAGGGTCCTATCTTTTCCAACTCCTTGGCCAAGGGGTTGGTTCTCGCTACTAGGTAAATATAAATGCAAACTTTAGTTGCGCTGCTGTCTCTATCTTCTCCTTTCCTAAATGACCGTCATTAATCGATAATTGATTATTATGCTTCACCCTTGATATGCGATTTAAGTATCATGTGGTTCTGTATTTTACTCTGCTAAATCTTTAGATAAACATTTTAAAACTTCTTGACTCAGTGATTATTTCAGGATTATGAATAGTAATGAACGTCACTCATTTTAAACTTCCCAATTAGCAAAGGATTCATTGGTAAGTCATTACTCTTCAATCAGAAAAGTAATTGGTAGCAGGGATTTTGATAAAGAGTACAACTGACCCACCAGCGGAAATTGCTAGCGTAGTATGAATGTATGGGCCCAAGAGAGTATTTTGTGTATGAATGCTCGTTGCTAGTAACCCGCTGGATCACTGGACCAAAAAATATATTTTAAGAATTCTCCAATTCTCTTAGCCTGCGCTTTAGGGTTAGGTAATTAGAAATGTAAACAACTTTTTCAATTCTCACGAATAACAGTTTTCCATTAAAAGTCTTCCTTGCAAAATGACTCCTATATAATGGGTAATCTTGGTGCACCTACTCTAGCAGGTGTTTATCAGGAATCGTTCACGCTCTCCAGGGATCACCTCGTGGGTGGCAGGGATGCAGTCATATTTCCCAGTCACCATGATACAAGCGTGCCATGGGCTGGCATTGTGGACTTTGACCAACGTCTTACTGGCTGCAGGGAAGACAAAGGGGAGTAGAAACAGAGGATAGCACAGATCAGCACTTCCAGGGCAAAGTGGAAAGTGGAAAGAGTCTTTACTCTGATCATTAGGAAGACCTGGAAGTTCTGAACATTTCAGAAAAGCTAGAATATTCTGGAAGGAGACAGGATTCTGCCACACAGTATTTCACCTTGTAATAGTAGTTGGTGGGTTTATCTCGCATAGTTTGCACCACTGGTGTTTCCAGCACTTTTTTGTTTTGTTCTTCTTTTCTCTCAGGTGGTTGGGGCAGCTCAGGTTAACCCTTCCTTCCACAGATTTTGGGCTCTGCTTGCTGCCATTCAGGAATCCCTGCACCAACATACAACACTCCGAGGGGTATATTCACAAGAACGTGTGATAACTACCACAAGGGTAGCGTAACGCAACTTTCAGCATCGCAGCCCATCGCGGGAAAATAACCCAGTGACAACGTGGAATTCACAACACGGCGGTAGCATGCGATAGTTGGCCGACACCGCGGCCAATGCTCGCGATACAACCACCTCGACGGAGATAAAAACACAAACCACAGCGCGAAAAAAGCTGCGATGGGCCAAAGCGCGATAAGAAAACAGTGACAACCAGCGCGAGGGCAGCAATACTCACGCGCAATGCGGGAAAAAGCACAAGAACAGTATACGGAAAATGCCACAGAACAAAATACATCAACAGCGGGGTACCACGGATGCACCCTGGCCAACTGCAGAGGACAACATGCACACCACAACATCCAAGCACCGTGGAAGAACAGAACCTACAGGCACACCTCATGAAAGAGACCAGTGACAGACAAATCAGAGCCGCAGGAGCAACACACCCACCTTGCAGCATACGCA
Organism: Calotriton arnoldi; assembly: GCA_963921515.1. Taxonomy (NCBI): domain Eukaryota; kingdom Metazoa; phylum Chordata; class Amphibia; order Caudata; family Salamandridae; genus Calotriton; species Calotriton arnoldi. The sequence continues at coordinate 923,005 of CAWUFW010002531.1, read as the reverse complement.
CAGAAGCAGAAGTGCACCCCGACATTGACAACATCCCGGTACAAACAGCAACACCCCCACAACTGAACACAGGACACAACTGGTTCGGAAAATGTGCACAACCTGGCAAATCACATCTGAAACCCCAGGGATATGTAACATGACAATGTACAATTCCAACCTGTAACCTGCAAATATGTTTTATTCATACATGCAGTGCAATTGGACATCTACTACTGTCCCATGAATGCCACGGACGGCCACAATGTGACGTACTCATGAGAAGTAAGTGGCAATGATGGAGTCCCTACGGGCCATTCCTGCTGCAGCTGCAGTGGGATGTGGGCCACCTGCCCCATCACCACCATCATCGTCCGGTACCTCTGGAACTGGGATCCATGGGGCCCTGGTGCGAACACAGATGTTGTGCAACACACAACATGCAACGATCATCTTGCACATGACGTCCGGGCTGTACAGGAGCTTCCCACCAGTGCCGTCCAGGCACCTGAAACGTGACTTCAACACGCCAAATGTGCGTTCAACGATGCCCCTGGTGCGTATGTGGGCCGCATTGTACTGCCTCTGGGCGGGTGTGTTCGGGTCCCGGAGGGGTGTCATCATCCAAGGGCAGAGTGCATATCCTTGATCACCTGTGACAGTGCAGGGAGAAAAGAGTCAATACTTGGTTCGGCAGGATGTGATGGCAGGCCCACCAATTCAGTGACGCCTGTGTTGGCTGTGTGTGGGGTGAGTGTAAGCCAGCCCTCAGGGAGTAGCTGGTGCTGGCAACTACACCAACAGTCATCAGGCACACAGACATGCAATGTCAGAACTACAAGGGGGGATGACTCGAGTCGCACACGGCTAGTCGCCCCGGATGCACAGCGGCCGACACGGGCCCACCACCACAGGACGCTGACCTGCAGGAGACTGGGATAGGGTCATGAGGGCAGAGCAGTGCCTCACATGTGTCATGGCTGCATTCCGCATCTCCACACGTTCAGCTGTTGTGTGGCTGTGGTGCCATGTGAGGTCTGTATTGGGTGCAGGGGTAGCCCAGGATAACCATGGAGTGGTGTAGTCGTGTCTGGTAGGTGGTCGTGTAGTTTGACATGTCGGATGTGGTTTGGTCACATGTGCATCCCCACAGTTGTGCTTTGTGCGCTGGTGGCTGTGGGATGTGTGGTGTGTTGATTTGGTACTTACCAACGAGCAGTCCCGTTCCATATGTGCCATCCTGAAAGCGCTGGTTGATGATGGACTGTCGGAAGATGAAGGAATCATGCACACTGCCTGGGTAGTTGGCGACAACATTGGTGACGAGTCCCCGGTGGTCCACTATTGCCTGCACATTGATGGAATGCGTGTGCTTCCTGTTGCGGTAGTGGTGTGCAGTATCCGCAGGGGGCACAAGTGGGACATGTGTGCAGTCGATTGCCCCCAACACGGCCGGGAATCCGGCTATGGCGTAGAAGCCTTGCTTAGTCTCCAGCTGTTCCTGCGCAGTGTTGGGGAAGTGAAGGTACTGGGGTATGAAGCTGATGATGGCATCCAGGACAGGTGTGATGAACTTTGATAGGGCTGGCTGTGAGACCCCTCCGACTCTGGCAGTTGTTGGTTGGAAGGTCCCAGAGGCCAACAGGTGCACCACTGCCAGCAGCTTTGTCTGCGGAGGAATGTTTGTTCTCCGCTGTGTTGGGACCGTCAGCCTGTGGGCGATGTGGGTCAGGATGCGGAGGATGGTTGTCCTTTTGAGCCTGTAGTGGGCAATGACTTCTGCGGGCGTTAGGTCTGTGAGAGTGGTGCATTTTCAGTAGGTCCGCTGTCTTATTCTACGCTGCCTCTGTGGTGGTCCGGGGGGGGTGCGGTCCGGGTCCTGGGGGTGATGGCGGTGGGTGTTGTGGCCCTGTTGGGGCTCCGAGCTGCATGCAGAGTAGCTCCATGGCGTTGTTTGTTCTTCGGGTATGGCTGTGTGCGGGACTCCGTTGCCTACTGCAGGTAGACGTCCGTCTTTACACCTGCTTGAGGCAGGTGTTAAATCCCTGGTGCTACCGCGGCTTATCGCCTGTTTTTGGTTCACTTCGCAGTTTTGTACTTTCGTTGTGAAAGTGGTGTTGTTGTTTTTTTGTGTGTTTTTGCACGGGAACGCCTACTCTGCATCTCATTATGGTTAGTTGGTGGTGTCCGCCGTGGTGTTAGATTTTGGGGCAGTTATCGCGGGAATACTGGCATTGTCTGCAGTTTGCACCAGCTTGTGAATGGGGTGTTAAATCTATCTCCACTTTTGTTGCGTTAAGGTGGCGATAAATCAGAGTTGAATCCTTGTGAATATGCCCCCAAGTCTTCCTGGCTCTCAGCGTCTCTACTAATGAAGGTGGACCTTCGTATTCTGTTTCCAGGCGGTTTCCTGGTTGTCTGGGGGCTAATCATGACCTCTTCGCTTTCATACCCTTATAATAAATTCTACTGATACTCACAAGACATTTTATCCTTTAGTATGCAAGCATATTTAGATTAAGGGTTCCTTGTTTTATAGGATTCAATCAATCAATCAATCAATCAGGGGAATTGTAAGCGCGCTACTCACCCGTGAGGGTCTCAAGGTGCTGGGGGGCGGGGGGTCTGCAGGTCTGTTAGCCAAAGAGCGAGGTCTTGAGGGTCTTCCTGAAGGTGTTCAGGGAGGGGGCGTGTCTGATGTCTGCTGGTAGCTCGTTCCAGGTCTTGGCTGCAATGTGAGAGAAGGATCTTCCACCTGATCTGGCTCTGTGGATGCGCGGGGTTTCTGCCAGTGCGAGGTTGGAAGATCGGAGGTTTCTTTTGGGTATGTGGAAGTTGATTCTGTCGTTGAGGTATTTGGGTCCGTTGTTGTGAAGGCATTTGTAGGCGTGAGTGAGGATTTTGAAGGTGACTCTTTTCTCCACGGGGAGCCAGTGGAGTTTTCGGAGGTGTTGTCTGATGTGTTCGTGCCGGGGGATGCCGAGGATGAGTCTGGCGGCGGTGTTCTGTATAGCCTGGAGTTTGCGGAGTAGGGACTTGTTCATGCCGGCGTAGAGTGCGTTTCCATAGTCCAGTCTGCTGGTGATGAGTGCATGGGTGACCGTCTTCCTTGACTCCGGGGTTATCCATTTGAAGGTCTTGCGAAGTATGCGGAGGGTGTTGAAGCAGCTGGATGTGACAGCGTTGACCTGTCGGTTCATGGTGAGTGCAGAGTCGAGAACGATGCAGAGGTTCTTGGCGTGGTCTGCGGGGTTTGGCTTCCGAGGGCGGTCAGCCACCAGGTGTTGTCCCATGCTGAAGGGTTGGTTCCAAGGATGAGGACTTCTGTCTACTCGACGTTGAGTTTAAGGCAGCTGTTGGTCATCCAGACTGCGACGTCTTGCATTCCCTTCTGGAAGTTGAGTTTGGCGGTGGTAGAGTCTCGGGTGAGGGAGAGGATGAGCTGGGTGTCGTCGGCATAGGATACGATGTTGAGGCCGTGTTGTCGGACGATGGCTGCGAAGGGGGCCATGTAGATGTTGAAGAGGGTCGGGCTCAGTGATGACCCCTGTGGATTCCAGAGGTTACAAGTCAGCCCACTGCAGATTGAGGGTTATTGCACTACACCTGCCACCAGTTTGTGCTCCTAAGTTCAGAGGGCAGAGTTTCCTTTTTTAGGTCTCGCCTACGCAGCGCGCATGCGCTGCTTAGGAAAGAGACCTTTAGTAATCGGCACAGCTTTCCCTGCAAAAACGTGCACGCGTTGCATTGCTTTCAATGGCAACGCGTGCACGTCTGCGATTCACTTGCGGGAGCGAGCAGCTGGCGCCATATGTTAGTTATCGCGCCTTGCCGCTCGCTCCCGCAAGGGAATCGCGCTGGCCCCCTCCTTTCGCCCCTCCCTCTGCTGACGCGCGAGGCGCGCCGCTTGTGCTTGTTTTTTTTGTTGCAGTTTTTATAGAGCGCGAACTCGACCCCGAAGGTATCAGAGCGCTTTACATGAGCACAAGTTGCATTACTTCCGTGATTCTGTTTTTAATGAATCTTGTTTAGATTTCTGTATTTAGATGCTTCAGTCAGTGAAATGATAAACTAAAAACTACGCCACAACTCAGTCTGTCACACTACAAACTTTCACCACTAACTCACCCGCCTATGTACAAGCGTAAAAAATGTGTATGCACGAGGTCGCAATGAGATGGTTTACACAGCATAAAATAATTAAATATTGTGTTTTCATTATCAACACTGTGTTTCAACGGATGTTGTTTTCCTAGAGGGCTTGCTGCGTTCTGCGCACTGATTCTGTTCTGTTTCTTGGATTATGTTGTTAAAAACTAGCAACCAGTGTGGTTTCACATTGTTATCGCTGGAAATACTGCTTGGAATCAGAGCTAATGGTGCGTCTTTTATTGTTATCGCTGGAAATAGCGTCTTTTTCGTGTGTCTTCATTGCGCATGCTTTGTGACGGTTGAGATGTAAACTGCTTACCAGAAATTAGCCTAGATAGTTTCTGAGACTGCGCATGCCCAGTAGCTGCACGTTGTCTGCGCATATGCCGTGGTGTGACATTTTCTATTTACGCATGTTGTGAGCTCTGTTAGCGCCATATGGCATGCATAAAGTTTTCACTATGCGCGTGCTCTGTACATTAGTGTCTCCCTGACATGTCTATGGTGTTCCGGGTTTTGTAAAGGATTGCAATTCGCTGCTTCTTTGGCCAGGTTTTCGTTGCTTCTGTTTTTCAAGGGAGCTGTTTTTCTACGTTCCAATGTTCTGTACTCTCCCGGAACTTTCCTGAAGCTACCCCTCTGAGTTGTCATCTCCAAAATAAACTCGGAATGCGCAGTGAAATGTCCCAGCGTCTAGACAAGGTGAGTGAGCCTTTGAACTCAACTAGAGAGAGTCTGAGGCAGCAAGCTTGAACGGGGAAGTAATGTTAACGACTAAATATGAAGGTAACGCGCAGGGGAGATGGACACTTGTAAAGCGCACAGTCTGCACTTAGTATGGCTTCACAGCGCTTTTGGATGGTCCTTCGAATGAATGTACTGCAAATATTTTTTTGTCCTTTAAAAGGACATACTCCAGAACTCGTATAGCAACTTCCTTACATTACCTCTTAAAAACAATACATCTTGGCTCCATGAAACTTCAAGTGATTCCATCAGTTAAAGCCTAGATTATCTCCCAACCAGCCACTACATTTGATGATGAAGCAATGCACACTTTTACATTTCTTACAGGTAGCAGGCATGCTGGTGAGAAGGCTTGTTGTTTAATTTTTTGTAGCGTTCTGTCTCTCCCTTGGCATCACAGCACAGAAACCCCCTCCTCCCATCACTTTCCGCCAGAGGCACCTGGAGATCAGCATTAACCGTACAGGGACGGTTGTGTGTTTATTAACAAAAGTTTGGTAGATTAAAAAAAGCATGGGTATGCTATAGATCTCCCCCTCTTCAATCCCTGGTTGTGTGTGATTCCGGAGGACAAACAAATTTGCTTACCCTTTTTTCTTTCGTTTGTACCAGTACATATTTCCCGGTTAACGCATATACGTTGAAAGTACACCGTTTCACAGTATGGGCACAGGCTCCCACTGTAACCCATATCTAATATCAACAGTCTGATTTCCGCACATAACCCTTTTGAAACAGGCGCTGCCCACACTACAGTCTACTCGCATCCACATGTTGAACATTTTCATTGAAATCTCCACACTAGATGCACCCCCTATAAGACCTCCAGAGGAACAATGTCTCCTCTTTGTCAAACTATTCTTACTCCTCTGGAGCTCAACAGAAAGCAAACTACGCTCCCACATTAAATGGTCGTCGTCCTGAGGGCAAGGGGGTAAATGTAGTGTTAGCCTAGCACATGAAGCTGCTATGGAATGTCCAGTGCCACTTTGCAGAGACTGAACAGCAACCTCTACTGCCGTTTGAACTCCCCATGTACCTTAATCTAAATGTCTTCCTTAGCAGATACCTGCTGATTAGAATGTGTAGCTCTTCCTCTTCAACAGAGAGTTCACAACCTGGTCATTCTGAAGCCAAAACCGGGCATGGCAGGCCTGGTTTGCAAAGCCACTTTGGCACTTTGCCTTCCATAGTGCACTTTCAAATGACAAAGGCAGCAAAGCAAAGCAGTGTAAAGCAAGTTTGTAAAGAAACCTTATAGAACCTTAAGGTCTGACAAAAAAAAGTAACAGGCGAGTAGCCTTTCCTCTGTCAACCAATGCTAAACATACAAATTACCTTTCCTCTCTTTTTAGGTCTCGCCTACGCAGCGCGCATGCGCTGCTTAGGAGGGCCTTTAGCCGTCGCTCTGCTCATTTTCAAGCACACACTCGTGCTTGTGGCAGCATCCACCTTGCGGGAGCGAGCAGGGGCGCGCCACAAGCACGAGTGCAGTGCTTGAAAATGAGCAGAGTGTGCGCACGCGCACGCACCACTGCCGGGCTCACCTCCTGCTCCCCCTCTCTCTCACGCGCATTCCTTGTCTTGTCATCTTGCGGATGACTCATCTCCCCGATTTCCCGGATCTCCTGTGCCGTACCAACACCATCTCACCCCTCCCACTTGCCTGCCCCCACCACCACTCCGAGTTCGAGACCTCTTTCCGCTCTGTATTAATTTCCCCCTCCTCTTTTGCTTTATACAAAGGGATTTCAACGCTTTACATGAGCACCGGTTTCATTACACATTTTTTTGTCAGCTTGCCCATATCTCATCTCCTCAATCTCCCGTGCAGTGGCCAACGCTGTCTCACCCTCCCAATTGCCCACCTCCGCCACCCCGCCCCCATCACCCCTAACAGTGCACTGGCCAGACCTCGTGGCTAAAAGATAACTTTGCAAGAAATCCATCAGAAACGTTGTGAGAAATGCTATACTTTAATGCAGACTTGGCATGTTGCATTTGTCACATGTAAAATGGTTTTAAAGGTCACTTTATGAGTACACTTGCCGGCAGTATTTGCCAGACCTGGAGAGAACATAACACAACTTTACTTGGAGGCTGTCTACCTCCTTCTACGATTGGTTTTAAAATCTGCTTTTTTTAAACTACGTAGGAAAACCTCCATCCCAAGAAAGAAGATAGGTAACCATTCCTAGTACAGGGACATGTAAGCTCTGCGTCCCCATTGGTCCATTCCAGACACCAGCTCATGAAGAATATACGTTTTCAGACAAAGCTGCTACTCTCACAGTATAACTCTATGCTTGTAGCAGGCAGTACTCTTAATCTTAGTGCCTGCAGCTGATGCAGGTGGCGTTGGTGCTGTCACTTGGCTTCTGTGTGCCTGATGCAGTCACTGTGTTATGTACACTAGGTGTCGCTAGCATTGCTGCTGTTTCACTACATGTTTACTCCATGCAGATAGTGCTGCAGCTGTTTCTGTGTGCCTGCAGCTGGTGCAGGTAGCATTGTTTCTGTCACATTCTTCCTGTGTGCCTGATGCAGTCACTGTGTTATGGAGCGCTTTACACGAGCACCGGTTTCTTTACACATTCATTTGTGGTAGTATGGTACATCTTGGTGCATTTGGTGAGGATATTAGCTCTCTTTCGTAACGTCATTACTTGTTTACAATAAAATACATCTCTCCCTCACACCTTCACCAACCCAATCATCTCTCCCTCACACTCCCAATACCCCTCTCATCTCTCCCTCCCAATCCCCTCTCCCCCATCTCTCCCTCCCACTACCCCTCTTATCTCTGCCTCACACTACCCCTCTCCCTCCCACTTCCCCATCTCTCCCTCACACTCCTCCCACTTGTGCAGGCGCAAACCAGAGGTGCATGACGTGAGGCTGTTTGGCGACCGTTCACACTGTTGGTCAGTCCTGCTACCATGTCTCTGCCTCCCCTGTTGGGTGCCCCCTTCCTGGGCAGGGAAGGATTTCCCTGACAAAAACTCATCTCTTGTAAGTGCGGGGAGATGGGATTTATGTCGCTTGTTCGTAAGATGCAGATTTATACAAAACACTTGTGAAACAGCTGTGTAAAAGCGTCTCCTTTTTTTTGGACTGCAGGCTAAAGCAGTCAAGCGAGATCCAACGATATCGCATTGTACACAGATCTCTGCAGCAGAGGCTCTAAGGTGTCTAGTCCGGTGGCATAAGTTGCAGTCCTTCTTCCTTTTCTTTTGACTGTAGAAGGAGAGGAGCAGGGGTAAAGTTAAGTGGAGTCGGCAGCCAGGGGGCATGGCGGGTGCATGATAGCACAGCCCTCTCATTCTAACTGACCTGCAATCTCAGAAGCTGACCCCCTCTTCCCAGCTCTCACCTCCTCCACCACCATCCTGGGGGTGATCTGAGATGTGGTCACTCTCCAGCTCCTGCGTGTAAACAAAACTAACTCGAGCTCTCCAACAGTAATACCATCCTAGGTGTCTCCGCACTGGGTTAACATATGTAACAATTACCCAACTCCAGTGTACTTATTTCATTGCTTCGTAAGGATTAAAGGCAGAGTCTTCTTTGCAATATCAGGTTATAAATAGCTGCAAGGGGTGCAGGATCTTGAGCTATTCTACTTAAAACTCCTAACCTTTGCATTAGTCCCACAATTATTTAATCTGTATATAAACAAGGTGGAAAGATTTCTTGCAAATCTAGTCCTTGACATTCCAAAAGGCAGAGATAGACAAGCATTGGCATAGCCAATAGGTCTCGCCTTTGGGGCCTTATAAGTATTTAGTTAAGCAGCACAATATCCTTGGTGCAACAACACCAACTGTTGCATGGCTAAACACTTATAAGGTCCCAAAGGCGAGACCTATTGGCTATGCCAATGCTTGTTTCTATACCTTCCCTCCCCTCTTTGCCCCTAAACGATCCTATACCATCCCTTCAGATTCTGGAATTCAATGTAGATCTTATTTGATGAAAGAGAAAGGAGTTGGGTTAGCATCGGAGCCACTTGTCTGATTGTCTGTGAAATCTTGACAGTATTCTAGTCATTCAGTTGTAAGTTAATAAGTGCCGGGAATCGTGCAAAATACCCCCATATTTCTAGAAGGGAGGGACGAGAAAACTTCACATTGAAAAATTCATTCCATTTATTAGAAACATACAAAATACTGTTTTGGGTATTTCACTTAAACCCTAACACTGCAACTACAAAAAGCTTCCTTCTATAGGAGATTGTCTCAAACTCTATCTACCTTGTTCAGTGGTGCAGACATTGTTCAAAGCTCTATGACCACAGTGGGCTATTGCCTCATCTAACAATTGACGATTACTAGTCACAATTTTCCATTCTTATTTATGATTTAGGAGTCTCATAGCAGTAATGAGCATGGTTAGTCCAAGGTGTTTAATGCTATCTGACATTCGAGGTGATTGTCAATCATTCTTGTTTTAGCCAAGATCAAGTTCTATGCCTTAGCCATCTGGGCTGATAAGGACGTTTCACCTGTGAAAGACTTTTGAATGAAGGGCCAAAATTGGCAGACGAGGCATAGAATGGTGAAAGATATGGAGTTTTTGCTGAAGAAAGAGAACTGTGAAGGGCACACTGAGCTATTTATGCAATTTGTCATAAAGGTATTTTTGACTGTGTGAAGTAGTACTGAAATACTATTCCACATACTCATCAATGCCATTGCAGATAATCGTTCAGCTAATCCTAAATTCATGTTTGTATTTTTATGAACACTCTTTTGGCGTGCTTGAAAGCCATTTTTCATACATGTCTGTATTCTGAACTATGGGGCCAATTCTTAAAGACATTTATGACTAAGTGAATTAGTACCACAGGAGCTCTACTTCATGTACTCATGAATACCTTTGTGAACTGGCCCCATTGCCTTGAAAGTGATATATCTTGCCACAGACAGCCAATCAGTAAGTGATTGAAGGTCTGATGATATGCTAGTTCAGGTTTGTGAGTTGTTTTACATCTACAGTTTGGAATCTCTTAAGCATTCAATTGAATAGAGGCTTCAAGGAACATAAGGATATAGGTTGGATGGGAGAGTACTACATTGATAATCACTTCCACGCTTTACAATAACATATGCACTCTAACTAGAGTCCCTTGAGACGTAAGTGAGAGGTTAAGGTCCAGAATCATCACTAGAATCCTTACTTGGCATGATGGATTTGGAGGTGAGGCGAGTTCATTTAGAAAGATGGTGATGCGGTTGTAGGTTGTCCAATTATCACAAGCTAGTGCCTCCATTTGCATATGTTTAGAGCGAAGTGGTTTGTTAGCATCAAATGGATTTTTAGTGTGGATTTCAGACAGGCAGCTTGGAGTGTATCCAGGAAGTGGGCTGGAATAACAGCTGAGCTAATAATAAGGATGCCTATGAGTGTAATTCCTGCAAAAGGGTCTGATTGTGAGCCTGATGAGCTACAAACTGAATCAATGATCTCTTAACATCGCCATTTCCCGCCCAGATGTGATGTTACCGTATAGGTGGGATGCTTGAGTTTAGAGAAGTCCTGTGAAAGCCTAATATTTTTCACAACAGTCCATTTTTCTTAACCGACAGGTTAACAGGTTAACAGGTGCTCCACATATGTGCTTTAAAATTTTTATACCAGCTCTTTATTCCAAATCTACATAAAAAACTACATTAGTTTCAGGAAAGGCAAGACAAGCTTTTCATTTTCTGAAAAACTAATGTGGAGAGATTTCAAATCTATCTAAGAACTGGATAGATCTGCAGAGGGTCACAGCAAGGTGTCAGTCATACATCGTCTGAGGTCTGCAGGAACGGCAAATACCTTTCCAGTCCTGTCCAGATAGAATACCTGGGACCCTTGTAAGATTCTATATAATATGATGACGATATGTTTGCCTACAGACTAACCCTCTACTCCCACAAAGCCGGTGTTATGAGCAGCTTCTGGGTGAAGCAGCCCCCACTTTCTGTCAATAAAAGGGCAGCACAGTAGTGTAACACAGACTAATTTCACGCACTGTTAAATACTGTACCATATACAACTAGTTTTAACTTCTCTGCTGGGTACACTAGGAACAGTTAGGTCACCCTATTTAGTGAAAAGGTACTACAGTGTATTAAATGTACAGCAAACACTAAATACAAAGAGCATCGGTAGGTTGCCATGCTTTCGTTGCATTGTGTACGGCACTCGACGGTTGTAACAATATAGACATTTTTCTTACTCGCGTCAGTGTCACAACACGGCATTTGTGGACACTTCACATTCCCGGGAAATGTAGATGGCATATTGTACAGATTTCCACTTATTAACACTTAGGTGCCCTCTGTGCATGAATGAGCAGAGTGAAGCCTCGAGTGGATTATAGTAGCAATGCTTGGTGAGTGAAATGGCTCGTGCACATAGATGTTCTGTTCATACAAATAATGTATGCTTCCATGCACATTAGCCTGTTGTTTTTGATTCTTGGTTTATCCTTCATGCTATAATGTACGTAGAGAATATTGTAATATATTCTCTATCTACAATATTTCCATATTATATGCTTTTATAGTATTCACTTGTTTTCACTTCACTTTAAGAAGCATAATAGTTTGTCTATTTAAAGAGTCCAGCTCTATAGCACGCTTCAGTCTAGTATGCGCCATGTAAATCTGCAAAATAAATACATAAAAAATAGAGATGTACATGACTGTGAAAGAAATATACCACTTCAGCTTCATAATTTCATGCTTACACAAAATTTTAGGTTGGTCGGCAATTATGCCTTTCATGCTAACAAGCAAAAGTAACAGAAATGAACTTTGGAGAATGCTGCCTTTTAACACCATGAACATTACTTGCAGGAAGGTAAGGTATGCGACATATGGAAAGCCTGGACGACAACAAGTGGTAGAGGTAAAGAGCGTGGAGGCGAGTGAAAGGAAAAGGACAAGTAAGCTCCAGCAGTGGTTTACAAGCTTTTGTTGACTACTACTAAATAATTCTGCTTTTTCTAGGTGACTAGGATGAGATCAGTCAAAATTAACAATAAGGAAAGTGATTTGGCTTGCTGAAGTGTACTGAGGGGACACGCGTTCAGCATAAAAATTCCATATCATCTGTTCATTGTAGGCATTGCCAGCTCATTGTGGTCTTTACGGTAAGGGGGGGGATGGATGAGAATATGTCAGCATGCATACTGAAACAAGCAATAGCTAAAGTTTTGATCTTTAAATAATCAAAAATCATATTCATAAGCGTAATACACAGAATATGCAGGAGCACAATGTACAAGAGGTTTGAGCACCGAGGTGTAAGGTAGTATTCAGCACAGGTTGCAGGTTGTGTGACGGAACCACGCATGCGATTACCACGCATGCTGCTTCCAAGCAGTCTGAACCACGCAAATCTTAACCACATATATGTCTTTACCACGCATGCCTTTACAATGTAATATGTGTTGTTAAGGCACGTATAGCAAAGGCATATGCTTGGTTAAGACTTTCCAGGCAAGTGTAAGGTCCCCGACCCCCCAAATCCCTGCCCTGCGACCTAAAATCAACCCCTTTCCCCGAACACTAAAAGCTTCCCTGCCCACCCAAGTCCTAAAAAGTACCCCGTGTAGAGGTCTCGAGCCAGCGCGTGTCGCTTGCGTGGTCGAGGCGCAAATTAAGGGACACCACACAGTGTGCGTTGTAACCAGCGTGGTCCCGACTGCCGCCGCGGGCCACGCCTCCTTTATTTTATACTCACGTTGGCGTGCGTACGCCAACGCCATAGCGTGAACTACGGGCGCGGGAGCACTAGACGGCTACCCGGCCTCTTTGAACATTACATTCCTTCTAACCTTTAAATAAAACACAACCAAACAACAAACAGTCGATCTGTTACCAGTTCCTGGTTCGGGGTCTCACGTCCACCACCTGGCACCCCCTTTTCGATCAGCTGGGCATTCCCTGTTCCTTATACCAGAAACCCGGCCAACCTAGATGATGGGGCAGGATTGCCCCATAGGCCGTAACCACAGCCGGCTCCACGTGTCATTGGCAAAACGACACCTCCCTCGGTGAGCCTCTGTCCAGTGTACCACTCTCCCTGGGACACCTCCGTCGACCTTCTAGTGTTACTGCCGGCGACCTCTGGCCGTCACTCGCTCCCTCTCCTCCATCCGCTGGTACCTCATCCGGAAGGGTTTCTCCCACATCAGCGTCCTCGGGTTCAGCTCCCGGTGTCCCGGTGTGGACTTTCTTGAAAAATGAGATATTTCTGGTAATTTCCTCTGCTCCTTTTCGGGCGGTCACCATCGTACCTGTCCGGCGGGTCACCGTCCAGGGCTGGCACTCGTAGGGGAGGCGGAACTTGCTCCCCGGATATCGGTCTTTCACAAACACCTGATCCATCTCCTGGATGTTCGCCGGGCATGCTCTCCGGTTGCGGCTAGACCGGTCGTTGGTGGCGGTCCTCTTTGCCAGAATCCTGGGGCCATCAATGGGGTTTGGGACCCACGTCGGGTGATGAGGAAGAGTGTCTCGTACCACTCTGCCCAAACAGGCGGGGCCTGGTGCCCTTTCCGTCGTCGAGTGTGGTGTCATCCTGTATTCCCTAAGGAAACTGTAAATGGCTCTCTCCAGGGGGCATTCTCTGCATGCGCAATCCGAATCACCCTATTGAGCGTGCGCATGAATCTCTCTACTTCCCCATTCGCTTGGGGCCAGCGCGGGGTGACTTTTCGGTGCTGTATCCCCCATGACTTTAGGTAGTCGGCAAACTCTTGCCCTTGAAAAGGGGGCCATTGTCCGTTTTGACCATCTCGAAGATCCCATGGGTCGCGATGATCTTCTCTATCTTCGTAATGACCTCCGTGGCGGTCTGGCTTGCCACCACCTCTACCTCTGGATACTTCGTGTAGTCGTCAATGACCACAAGGGCATGTCGCCCATCTGGCAGGTGCCCAAAATCCATGCTGACCCGCTCCCATGGTCTCCGAGGATTGTCCTCTGTGATGACCGGGTGAGGGCCGTCTGGTTGGCCCGAGACCTGGCACCACTGGCAGGTGCGAACAGTTTGTTCAACCAGTTGATCCATCCCCGGGAACCACACCTTCACTCTTAGACGTCCTTTGGTCTTCACGATCCCCTGGTGACCTCTATGGGCAAGATCTACAGCTTGTTGGGCCAAACCTGATGGAATTACCAGCCGAGGGCCTCTTAACACACATCCACTGTTGTCTACCGACAGTTCTTCCTTTACTCTGTGCAGTGATTCCAACGCCGCCTTGGCTTGGGGCGTCCTCCGGGACAATGTGGTCAGTATGGCCCGCCAGTCATTGGCCCTGACTGCCGCTTTAGCCAGCTGTAGGCACTCGTCCTTCTGGGTGGCCTCCACAATGGCTTCCACACTAATGGGTAGCGGCCGGGACCTTTCCGCTATGAATCGGACATACTCCTCTGTGTCATTTGCTTCATCTTCCTCGGCTCTGGTGGCCGCTCTTGGGTGCCGAGACAGGTAGTCCGCCGGGTTGGACGACCCTGGCTTGTACTCCACCTTGTAGTCGTACTCCTGCAGCTGGAGAATCCATTTTTCAATTCTCGGTGGTGGTTTGGACACCGAGCCCTGGAATAGTGGCACTAGGGGTTTGTGGTCCGTCGTGACGGTGAACGGTTTGCCGTACACATAAACATGAAAATAGCGGCACCCCCAGTGGATGGCAATCGCTTCCCGTTCTATCTGGGAATAGCGTTGTTCAGTCTCCGTCAGCGACCTGCTCGCATACGCTATGGGGATCCACTCCCCGCTGGCCCCCTGCTGTGTGAGTACGGCCCCTAGCCCGTGCGGGCTGGCGTCCACGGCCACGTTGGTGGGGCGAGCCGGATTAAAGTATGCTAACGTGGTGTCGGCTGACAGCGCCGCCTTTGTGTCCTGAAAGGCTTGCTCCTGGTCAGGGCCCCACTGCCAGACGGTGGTAGACTTGGTCAGTTCCTGGAGGGGCTTGGTGACGTTGGTTAGGCCTGGCATGAAACGTCCACAGAAATTGACCATTCCAAGGAACCTCCGTACTTCCGAGATGTTGGAGGGCGCCGGAGCTTCTCTGATGTCCCTCACCTTGTCTGGGTCTGGAGCCACCCCTTGGTCAGAAAAGGTGTAGCCAAAAAAACTGATCTTCTGTCTCAGAAATTGGCACTTCTCTTTGTGGAGCGTCAAACCTGAATCCCTGATCCTCTGCAGGACGTTGCGTAGCCTCTGGTGATGATCGTCCAGCGATGCAGCATACACCAATAGGTCATCACTCACGTTCAAGACCCCCGGGAGCCCGCTGAGGACTTCTCGGATGGTGTTTTGGAACACCTCCGCTGCACTCGATATGCCGAAGCTGAGGCGTTTGTACCTCCGGAGGCCCACATGCGTTGAGAATGTGGTGATGTACCGTGAGTCCGGGTGTAAGGGAAGCTGATGATACCCTGACCGTAGGTCCATCTTTGAAAACCATTTTGCTCCATTGAGCTCCCGAGTATGTCGTCTATGGTAGGCGTTAGGTGACGCTCTCTTTTGATCGCGGCATTGGGGAGTCGCATGTCAACGCATATGCGAACCTGGCCAGGCTGCTTCGGCTTCCTCGCCACTACTATGGGGGACACCCAGGGGTCGGTCCATCAACTTTCTCAATGACCCTTGTTCTTCCAACGCTTCAAGTTCGGCCTCCACCTTCTGCCGCAGGTGGAAGGCTATACGCCTGTGCCTCAACGCCACCGGTTGGACCGAAGGATCAATGTGGAGGGCGACTTCCTTTCCTTTGAGGCACCCGATGCCTGTGAAGATATCACCGAACTCCTCCATAATCGTGGACAACTCCTCCTCTTGTACCGCTAGTGCAAAAGATATGAGCCTTAGCTCCTCAGCCGTTTGGCCGCTCACCAGCATGCCATTGCCCTCTTTAGTGACATACACTGTGGTAGGGGTCTCTTGCTCCTCATGCTTGATTTTCGTAGGAAGCATCCCAGCAGTGGGATGGGCGTCTTCTGGCCATATGCAAATACTCTAATCTTTGCTTCTCGCAATGATGGACGGGGGTCCAGCCGGTTGAAAACATCCTCCGCCATCAGTTCAATAGATGCTCCCGTGTCTATGGTGGCCTGTACTTCCTGGCGGTGGACCATTACCCTGCACTTCGGTAGCCGACGTCTCTTGGGCATTGATTGATTTGCTGCGAACACGTAATGGACTGGATAGCTACCCTCGTCATCGTCGTCCATGTCTTCTGGATCGTGGGCCTCTTCTACCGTCTGAGCCAGCTCTTTTTGTGTCCCGTCGACCTGCAGACTGCTGCAAAATGATTAACCTTACCACATGCTGAGCATCTCCGTCCTTTCGCCGGGCACTCCTGCATGCGGTGTGGCGGTCCCCCACAATAGCCACATTGCCTCTTTTTGTCCGGTGCGCGTTTCCCTGGGTGCGGGCGCGGCTTTGCTTGGGCCATGTTCACTTGTTCCGTCTTGATGGGGCGATGAAGGGCGGCCTCCATATGGGACGCTCTCGCTCGCGCCAACTCTTTGGATCTCCCCATCGTGAGGATGTCCGCAAGGGGCTTCCCCGACTCCTGTAGGATATGTTCACGGAGTTTGGCGGAGAAACACCCTTGGATGATTTGGGCCCGGATCTCTTCCTGCTCATCGGTGAACCCACACGTGGTGGCTAGCTCCTTCAACCGCCCATGAAAGGCGTCCAACGACTCTTCCGCCTCCTGCTTTGCCTGTCGAAAGATAAATCTTTCGTAGTCTCTGTTAGCCATGGGCTCAAAATGTGCGTTTAGGGCATTGAGCAGTGTAGCGTAGGTTTTGGGGGTGGCCTCTACCAGTGTCTTGTATATCCGGTGAATGTCCTTCCCACCCAGATGAAGGAGCAGCGCCCTGCGCCTCTCACGGGAGATGCCCGCCCCCTCGAAGTAGAATTGGAGCCTCTCTGTCCAGTCTTTCCACCTTGGGGCCAAAGCAGAGGGAGCGCCGTCGACTACAAACGGCTCCATGGCCGGGATTGCCGCCATTTTGGGGTAGCGAGTGGTCCTCCTCGCGGCACGTGCACTGTCCCTCTCTCCGGAGCGGGGAACAGCCGCCTGGCCGAGGGCACTAGGGATGAGATAACCCTGTGCGCTTCTTGGGGCGATGGGGCCTCACCAACCAGGTCACTGCCCCTTACCTTCACTCCTTGGGAGCACCGGAGCAGCCTGCACTATGCCTTCCTGTGACGATGGGCAGCAGGCCTGTCTGGTCACTGTGTGCCTCTCCTGTCGGGCGCCTGATGTCTCAGACCAACAGCAGGTGGATCACCTTGCGCAGAGGCCTTGGCAGGCCTTCCCTGCAGCTCCACGTGCCTCGTGGCAGGAATCAGCCTGCAGGGTGCAGTACCGCTGTTCGCCACCGGGGGGCCACCCGGGGTCCTCGATGACTCGTGCTGCGGCGTGGGCCGTCTCCCATCCTCGTCGCCAGTGTAGAGGTCTCGAGCCAGCGCGTGTCGCTTGCGTGGTCGAGGCGCAAATTAAGGGACACCACACAGTGTGCGTTGTAACCAGCGTGGTCCCGACTGCCGCCGCGGGCCACGCCTCCTTTATTTTATACTCGCGTTGGCGTGCGTACGCCAACGCCATAGCGTGAACTACGGGCGCGGGAGCACTAGACGGCTACCCGGCCTCTTTGAACATTACACCCCGATCCCTGCCCCCACCTTGAGCCCTAAAACTGCCACCTAAGCCCCCATCCTGAGACCTAAAACTACCCCCTCCCTCCTGAAAACCAATCCCCTACCACTGAGCCCTAAAAACTTCCCTGCCCCCCTTAGCCCTATAAACTACCCGATCCCCCGAGCCCTAAAATCTTCCACGACCCACCCTAAGCCCTAAAAGCTACCCCACACCTCCTGAACCCTAAAAACGTCCCTGACCCCTCCACTCTGAAAACAATCCCGACCCCCAGCCCTCAAAACTACCACAACCCTTAAAAAACTACCCCACCCCCCCAAAACCAGGCCCCAGTCCCAGCCCCACTTACTGCTCCGTGTCCTCTCTGGATCCGTCCTGCTTCTGCCCATTTGGCAGCTAGACCGCGCACTGCCTTAACCTCACATATGCATGGTTAAGGCAAGCGTGGTAGCGCTTGCGTTGTTGGGACATGATGAGTGGCTTTGCCGTGTTTTTCCATCCATTTCCATCGTAATGAGGCCCAATGTTAAGAAAGGCAGATCAAATAGGTACGCCAAGAATATCATTTCTCTTTACAGGTATCTGCAATATTTTTAACCTATGTCAGTTGCATTGGATAAGAGGCTGGCTGGCTAGTTAAAGTCTGTTTCTGATTAAAACCCAGTTTGTTGGTTGTAAAGATGAAATGGTTACCTGAACCTTTTATAATACATTAAACACAAATAGATGCATTTCCCTGAAAAAGATTTATATGAATCAGAATAATCTATATATGGCTAAACTCACTCCGACGCTCTGAAAAATGTAGCTAAAGATATTCTCTGTTATCGATTTCTTAAAGTCAGTTTGACACATTAAGCTGCTTGTAAGGGTTAACACATCACAGTTCACGTATCAGAGCAAAAAGGACATCGCATTCGTCACACATTTTGTATTACTTCTGAAGTGAAAAGCATGAAGTAAAAAGAAAATCTTTTTTTAATTTGTAAAATTTGTCAAGCTGCTAAAGTCATGGCAATCACATCACGACTGAATCATAGAAGAGATACTTCTAGCAACTCTGAGCTGAGTTAGATGCATACATCTTATTCCAGAAAACCGTTTTTGCATAAGACTACCAATGGATCCACATCACTCACCTCCCTCTGTTGTACCTGCAAGAGGAAAATGTAAATTGCTCATGCATTTTTCTGTGAGCACCTATAGTAAATTAATATTTTTGCATTTTCCCTTACTTGTGGAGAATGTGTAAGAAGAACAGTCACAGGCACTGCATGACATTCTATCACATGGTCGCACACATGTTGTCCAGGGTGACCCATAACATTAATTTGCACAGCAGGCAATGAAAATTGTGCACACACGTCTTGTGTAGTGCGCACACGTCTTTTGTATTGCACAACATTTACACCTGTCCATCGCATCATATCTCTCTTTCTCTCTGTATAAAACAACACAATGGGGGATATTCTCAAGAACGTGCGATAATCATCGCCAAAAAAGGCTAACGCACATTTTCATATCGGCGTCTATCGCGGGAAAATAACTCTGTGTTAACGTCGTATTCACAACACGGCGGTAACATGCGATAGTCTCCCGATAACGCGCCAAATGGCCGCGATAACATTACCAGGACGGCGATAAAAATCTAAACCCGAACGTGAAAAAAGTCGCGATGGGCCCAACCGCGATACAAAACCAGCGATAAGCTGCGCCAGCCTGCAAGTCCCACAAGTCAGGCGGCCAAAATCACTATAAAAGCGGCAACCAAAAACACAAACAAGACCCAAACAACTGCGAAGCACCATGGAGGTAGCCTGAGCAAGCACAGAGGACAACCAGAACCCCACAAGCCCCACGGAGGACCAGCCTGGGACCATCATTGGGGAGACGGTGGCAGGAGTCGGGGGAACCGTACACTGCACAACATGACCTGAGCCAACAGCAACAGGGTGAGTAACGACCAGGGACTGGGGGGACAGGGGGAGATGGGCACAATGGCACACGTGCACAAGTAAGTATAGCACATCTGCGGACAAACCATGCCCAAGAGTCACAACTCCGACCAAGGGCCCAATTTACCCAAGTCTGCAACATCTCAGCCCTGCATAAGCACAGAAGTGAAAGGCCCACCGCCTGAAAAGGATAAGGGCCAGCCAAATCAGACCCGAAGGGGCAACTCACCCACAATGCAGCACACACACATAAGATGCAGAGCACCCCAACATTGACAACAATGTGGTACAAACTGCAATACTTTCACAACAGAACAGAGGACACAACTGCTGCCGCCTGTGTGTAGAAAATGGCCATTCGCATTTGGCATAGCAGGAAACTGTGAGATGACAATGTACAAGTACAACCTCACATCCCTGATGGTGTAGAAATGCAAAGTGTCCCGCTACAAATAGGCGTCTCCTCATACACAGTCACAATGTACATTGCCATGCAGTCTGACAGTAAACTTGTACAATGCGTGAACATACATGTGAACACAATGTCAATCTGCATTTCCCTTCACATTGCAGAGGGAGAATCAACACCTCCTGCAGAGCAGACCCAAGAACACACCACTGATGATGAAGAGGACCTCCCCAACATCTACACCGAAGCACTCCAACAGCTCAGGGACAGCTCCGGCACACCACCTCCAGGAGCAGGGCAGCCCAGCTGCATCCATGAGACCCCACCCCCTGCACAGGCCACACAGCAGGAAGCACCCACCACCACGGCTGTCTCCCAGGACCCCCACGACCAACACATGGCATTCCTACACCGTGTGTTAGGGTGCCAGGAGGAGATGTCTGACCAGCTGCGGGTGGGGTTCGACCTCATGGCAGTCAAACTAGATGCCATACGTTGGTGTCTAAGTCCTATCAGGGACCACTCACAGTCCCTAACGGACACCCACTGTCCGCTCCTTGCTCTACAACAAGCCATGGCTGACATCGCTGGAGTCATGACTCTGAGACAAGAACAACTGTCTAGTCAGAGTGGCCCCAGCGATGTCAGCCGGGAGTTGGGACACATAAGGAGAATGATGGAGAGCTTGGAGCGGATGCAGGCGGAAAGAATGTTTGCCACGGCTGCACACCAGCGACATGTAGCTGTGATCTTCCATGCCCTGCAGATCCTCGTCATGGCATTGCCACCACAAGGCCTGGCACGGATGGATGCTGGTGCCACTACTACATCCACATCTCCTCCCCCTGAAGTGTCAGTGCCAAACAGTGCAGCAGATTTCCCACCTCCGTCCCCTGATGTGTCACTGCCACACAGTGATGCAGACAGAACACCACCACCCGCATGTGAGACACCTGACACATCAGAGGACGAAGATGATGATGAATCTGGCTTTGTGCCTAGAATGAAGTGGTAGCATTCATCTCCGCCATATGGCCGTGTTCAGCTTGGTTCTGCCCTCTGCATCATGCTATGGAATAACACCTCCCACTGTCCCCCCATACACTGAGCGACACTCACCTTGGACCTCGACATGGACTGCCATATTTGGTGTGGTTACCAATGACACAGCAATCACACTGCGGACTGTAGTCTTCCACTCCCTATGAACTTGTCAATCCCGAAAGGACTCTGGCTGGCCCTCCACGGGCCAAAAATGTAAAGTGGGGTGTGCATGGCCCTGTACTGGTCCAGCTTCAACACTCCATTGAATGTGAATAAAATATTCAAATTCACACAGATGTGTCATGGCCATGATCATTCAAGAATGAAAGTATGGATGAATGTAGGGACAGTGATTCAGTGATTCCACAAAAGAGGCACTCCCTGGGTAATGCTATCAATGCAAATGTATAGCCGTGACCCAGATAGGCATTGAGACACACATTGTCATTCAAATCAACACTCATCACAGTTGAATACAAGTGAAGGTGCGTAGACTTTATTAGCATATGCGTGTCAGTACGAGCAAGATAAGTGCCATAGCATGCAGACCAATGCAGCAGTATGTCAGAATGAGGAACGTTGCCAAGCGCCGCTGTCCACTCCGGGGGAGTGCCTCACCTTTCACAGGTGTGTGTTAAGCCGCGTTGTTGTCCGCTCATGTATTCGGAGTCCAGGCGAATGCAGCCATGTCCACTGTTGTCGTGGGATATGTGACCAGATCTCCAAGATGCAACAAGGTGTCGGGACATGTGCAATGTGTTCCAATCAGTTGTGGCTGCAGGTACGTAGTTACTCGTCCAACATGAGGTCGTTGTCGACTTCATCAAACAGGACGGCGAGGCGATCCATTAGCAGGTCCGGACAGATGTGCTGCGTCCACCCCCTTACACCAATTAGCACTACTGCCCAATAGGGGAGCGGTTCAATGTGGTCACTGCACACGAGGATTTGTGCAATCTCCCAGGTCCAGCTGCCAGCATGTATGCCAAGTATCAAGGCATCCCATAAACGGGTATCACGGTGACACTCCTGGTCGTGGGCCAACAGAGCGCACACACATGTCAAAATCCAGTTCAGCTACCGTCATGTTTGATAGGTAGACATCCATGGACCACTCGAACATGCACAAGCATTAATGCAACACAGGCTGAACACAGGTGACGTTGGCAAGGCGGAAGCTTAGCCGGTAACTGATCTGCAGCACTGCCAGTAAATGCAGCATTCGTGCACGGTACAGTTCCACGTGACAGGGGTTGTGCATGTGTCCGGGATGTTCGGCCATTGCGTTAGTGGCTCTTGTTGAAGCGGCACTGTTCTGACCTGCAGCAGTTCTGTGGATGAAATGCCACATCTCGGATCAATGAGTTGTTTAAGTGTGCACCAGTTGTACGCCTGGGATGTTGTGGGAGTAAGTGTGAAGGCCATTCCATGCAAGATAACTTCGAGCAAGGACTCCTGTGTGTGGGGTGTTTATACGTTGGTCTCTCGTCGGGCTGTGCGTAGTGTGGGAGTCGGCATCAGCTGCCATAGTATCTGTCAGGGGTTGCCGGGCACATGCAATTCCGAGGTCGGAGGTGCAGATGTGCTTCCGCCTGATAGTTCAGACAAAGGAGCTTTCATCTCTAGTGTAAGTTTGTAATCTGCTTGCATTCATGGAATGTGAAGTGGCTTGTTGGGGGTGGGGTGGGATGAGTGCGACTTTGGGATTCATTATTGACATGACTTGCATGTGGTATATGAGCGGCATCACTGTGTGTTACGTTGCCTCACAGCTGCTCCTCCCTCCCCCGAACCCATTTACTTATGTGCGCTGCCCGATTGCATCACTTGCACTCCTACGGCACAGTATTGTCATGCCTGTCTGCGCATGTCCACAAGCCTGACAACGACACTGTGATGTTGTCCGTTGAAGGTGGTGGGCCACGTGAGTGTAGGCCTAGTTAAAGATAGGGCGGACACAGATGTAGAGTACATGCCTGGCTGAACTGGTGCTGCTAATGTGGCTGGGCATTTTGCTCATGCTGCGGCAATACAGATACACACAACACTTGGCATGTATGATCCTGCACCCGAGCGGTCTTGCCCTCCTTCATTACTCCGTTCGTGCGAGCCCGCCCTCCGGGTGCATGCTACATTGCAACATTGTCGCTTACAGGGGGGACAACTTAGCTACCCACTGCCTGAGGTGACATGGTTGCGTCTGCTGTCCTCAGCACAATGTAATGTGGTAGAGCCCGGGGCCATCATTCATGCATAATGACCACACGGACACACTTAGATAGATAGTGGAACTGGCTACGGGCACGTGCGCCCGGCCCCTTTTTATTACCAGGCTCACATATCCAGTGACGCCTGTGCTGGATGGGTGTGGGGTGAGTGTGAGCCAGCCCTCAGGGAGTGGTTGGTGCTGGCAACAACTTGAACAGTGATCACTAATAAAGCGGAAACAGAAAACACCAACATAACACAAACAACTGCGAAGCATCATGGAGGTAGCCGGAGCAAGTACAGAGGTCACCCAATATTCAATCAGAAGGGGCCATGACTTGTGGTGCACTGAGATAGGGGCACCAGAGCTGAGCGTGCCCATGTGAAGAAATTGTCAATGATTGTGTCCCTTCGGGATATTTCTGCCGCAGCTGCAGTGGGGTGTGTTACACCTGCCTCATCTTCATCATCATCGTCCCAGGTCTTCCACACTGCCTGAGGTGACATTGTTGCGTCCGCAGTCCACAGCACGTAACTCAATCATAAAGGGTCCATGAGCTGTGGTACACAGAGTTAGTGGCACCTGTGGCGCTCAGCGGGTGCGCAGTCAGCGATGATGCGTGGTCCGGGCGGGCCGCACTGGAACCAATGTCTGTTGCCTACTGGGCTCTGCCATCAATAAATCAAGTCTCAATTTAATTTGTGGGCCCTGCTGACCGCAGTGTAGGCCGGAGGCAGAGGTCAGCAAGGGCCCGCAGCCACAAGGCGTTGACTTGTGCTGCACAGAGTTAGTGGCACCTGTGGCCCTCAGCGTGTGCGCAGCCTGCCATGATGCGTAGTCCGGTCGGGCCGCTCTGGGAGCAATGTCTTTTGCCTATTGAATTCTGCCTCAATAAGGCCACGTGGTGTTGACTTGTGGTGCACAGAGTTAGTGGCACCTGTGGCGCTCAGGGGGTGCGCATCCTGCCATGATGCGTAGTCTGGGCGGGCCGCACTGGTGACAATGTCTGTTGCCTACTGGACTGAGTCATCTGCAATCGCGACTCGATCTGAATTGTGAGCCCTGCTGACCGTAGTGTAGGCCGGAGGCAGTATCCAGCACACACATAACTCCGTGGTGCTGTGCGGCTGGGTGCGCTGGGGGCCTGTGTCACGGAAGCCAGCGATGGGCTGAGGGGGGTGGTGGTCACGGCGGCGGCCACGTGGCAGGGTGAGGGGCGCCGTCCTGGCAGACGCGTTGGCCATCCCAGAAGTGAACCACGCCCAGAGCCCCGGCCTATTTATTCACACTCCTATGCTGGACTGGCGTCCGCCGGACAAGCCCACTCCGCTTACGCTTACAGGGGGGGGGACAGCACAGCTACATGACGGAGGTCTTCCCCACTGCCTGGGGTAACATGGTTGCGTCCACTGTCCACAACACTACAAACACCTGCAGTATATGTCCATATGGACAGGTCTGTGCTCTGCATACTGAGGTCTGTCCAGCACATCACCGCCACACTTGGCATTGTGTGCATTCTTATTCATGGATGATTTGCCTCCTTTACACATACTTGGTTCCCACCTCTCCCCACATTCTGCTATTGTGTGGCTGAGGGCCATGCCGCTTTCGGAACGTCCGCTGTCCTGTTCTGCGCTGCCTCGGTGGTAGTCGGGGAGGAATGGTCCGGGGGGGGGCTGGGGTGGTGGCGGTGGGTGTTGTGGCCCTCTCGGGTCTCCGAGCTGCACGATCAGTGTCTCCATGACATGTGTTGGTCTTTAGGTGTGGCTCTGGGCTGGGCTCCCTTTCATACTGCAGGTAGTCGTCCTGCTTAACACCAGTAAAAGGCAGGTGTTAAATCCCTGCTGCTAACGCGCCTTATCACCTGTTTTTGGGTCGCATCGCAGATCTGGCTGGTCGTTGAGAATATCGCGAGAATATCGCGAAGTGGTGTTTTCGTGTGTTTTTGCACGGGAACGCCTACTCTGCATATCATTAGCGTTAGTTGTCTCTCTCATCCGTAGCGATGTTTTTTGCGGCAGCTATCGCTGGAAAACTGGCGCAATGGGCAGTTTGCACCAGCTTGAGAATGGGGCGATAATTCTTTCGCCACTTTTGCTGCGCTAAAGTGCCGATAACTCGGCGATAAGTCCTTGAGAATATGCCCCAATGAGTATTCTGTCAATCAGCACACTTAGAGGCTGCTGCAGCTAAAATATCCATCAAAAGGGCACCACTCTCAGCCACTGCCCCAGATGTTTTTTTTGATTTTTTTCGTGCACCATTTATTGCGGTCAGCTTTATCTTACATTTCTAACGTCAGGACATTAGCCACACTTCTACATGATGCACAAGCCTATTAAATGCTATTCTATCAGGGCACACCAATACTTTATACAATGTAGGACACTGCATGAGGTAGCAGTTAGGAGGGGGTGTCCTCACAGCAAGCCGATAGATGTCTTTTTAATGAGTCTGACTGTGAGGAGGTCTGGGACAATGTTGCAGTTTGTCACTTGGCCTACAGCTTCAAAAATATGTGCGCCCTAATTATGCCATCGGTAGTACAACTTGTGTGCATTTAAATTATTAACTGTATGAATGTCCCAGCAAGATGCAGCAGGCACAGAACATTCTGATGCGTTTAGGAAGGCTGAGTATTTCAAGGTGGGTTTGAGACTGAAGAGCAACTACAAGACTCAGGGGCTGATTACGAGTATGGCGGTTACACCTCCATCTCGCAGTGGCGGCGGTCAGGAGAACGCCACCAAACCAGCAGCATCCCGACCGCCACATTGCAACATTACCGCGGGGCTGAGGGTGTTGCAGTGGCGCAGTCAAGGTGGCGGCATGCTTCGGCTCTAGGAGAGAGCCTGGAGCCAGTGCCGGCTGCACTGCTGCGCCTCCTGCAAGTCGGGCGCACTGTTGCCATGCACCATGTCGTGCATGGGAACCGGTGCGTGCTCTGACATGGGTGGCATAGGGGGGGCACAACATGGGCCCCGGCCACATGGGCTTATTTGCCCTGGGTCCTTTTCTGTCAGGGTCATAATCAGGCCCTCTGTTTTGACTCTGAAAGCTCATTCAACCACTATAATGAGATGATCACTAAAGGCATTTAATCTACCCTCAAAGTGCAAATCTTCCCCAAAAGAAATTGCAAGTACCCTGGTTTGACAAACAAGAAACTGAAATGTAATTTGAATACTTTGACAATATTTTAAACTGTTCTAAAAAAAAGTGCTTGGAGTAAAAAAAAACACATATGTAAGTAATCTAAGTGACCTACTTTGGAAAATAGAGCATGGCAAAAATGAACAAGTATTCTGAAAATCAGTATCTGTAGGGCTAGGGGATTTGATTAGTTTGAAAGTGCCTGCAAACTCACACGAGCAAGGGGTGTGCAACTTCAAATCTATTGAATATATATACGCTGATAATAAAGGCCCCACATTATTATGGATGCAATGCCCTGGTCTTCTTGCTGGAAGTCACAGAACTGATAGTACAAATGCCCTCCCCAAGGACATCTATACTTCGAGTTTTTAAGGAAATAGAAAGTGGTCCCCACTTCTTAACAGCATGTGTTTAATGTATGAGACCATCTGAAGGTTTACAATTGTTATCCCATTTTTTTTCAAAAGATATCATTACTTTATGTCAGAGGAAAAGATATATCATGTGGACAACCCGCACACAGAGGACTGTACTGCTAAAAATACAGTTCTAAAGCAGTAGGTTGTATGATGTTGCAACGCATGCCTTTTCCACGCATTCCTCTACCATGCATATTCCATTACCACGCATGTCTTTAGCATGAACATACATAGAAATTTATTATATGAACCATTACTACGCTTACCGTTACCACGCAGACTTAAATAACGCAAACCTTTAATATGCAATTTATTTTTACATTTAAAAAGGTAATAAATATTGATTAATTTTTTCAATTTATATCTGCATTGACAATATAATTATAATGTGAGATATATTTAAAAAAACATTTTTATGAAAAAAAATTATGCTATGCACATCTTCACAAAACAGAACAAAACACAGCGCAAAATATCACAACCTTTCACAAATATTCACAAATATTTCCCTAAATAAATATAAAAGAAAGCAACACATCACAACAAAGCACAAACCTGTTCTATAGTAGTAAAACACTATTTTCACTTAAAAATTCCAACTATCTTTCATTTCTACATAAGCAAACCCCCTGTCCTCATCCAAGATGACTGACAAATTCTGTGAATAAACACTATAAACACTATTTACACTTAAAATTTCAGACTACCTTTCATTTCTACATCAGCAAACACTCTTGCTGATTGGGAGATGATTTGGCCTAATGGCTAGGGCAGTCGACCTCAAAGCTGAACGCTCAACAACCTGTGATTCTCAGCAAATCACTTAATCTCCCCATGCCTAACAAAAATAAATGTGTCCAACTGAAACAAAACTGGTGCTCATGTAAAGTGCTTTGATATCTTCGAGTCTAGTTTGATATAGAACTCAAATTTACATTTCATGCAAAAATAATCATAACTTTAGTCATGTTTTGCTTTAGAAAAAAACATAGTTTCCAACACTTATTTACATGTAAATTATGGCATACCTTTACAAACATATAAAAACAGGCGCCCACTATTGTGTAGTCAGTGGTACACTGCCTTCTGACGTGACCACATGCATTGGAGTATAGGAGAGTGAGAAATACTGAGAAAGACTGCCGTCTGTTTTTAAAGTAAGTATAACATGCACATTTTATAAATAAAAAAATAGCAAGGTATACTATATTTCAGAATAGGGTTTCTCAGTAACCTGATCTCCTGCGGAGGCGAGGCAAGTCCAGAAGCTAGTTCCCAACTCCTCCCCAGTATCGGAAACTTGAGTGAGAATAAACTGAGCCAGGCCTGAGGCCCCAGGGGTAAAAGGGGAATGGGATGAGAGAGAGAGAGAGAGAGAAGAGAGAGAGAGAGAGAGAGAGAGAGAGAGAATTCCTCAGACACTGGAATTCCCTTCTGGACTGCTGAACCTTCCTGCTTTCTTGATCCTTCTGCAAGGAGAAGGGAGAGAACAATCTTCTTACTAAAGAACTAATCTGTAGTATATCCACTACCAATTATCGATATTCAGCTATTCCACTACAGCTAATTTGAGACATGGTGGGGGTCCCTTTTCCTGCCTTTGATGGTCCCCCTCTCTTGTGCATGCGACAATGGCATTCTGTACCTTAAAAAAATAAAAAAAATAAAGGAATATAAGTGCATGTGTTTTTCTTGAGTCCTATTTAACGTGTGTATCATATGTTCAAGTAAATATATTTCATATCGGGGTTTTAACTCTGTAAAAGGTTTCTTATTTAAGTGACAATACGTCTTGGCACCAACTCTATTCCTGGAGTTCAGAATTTCAATGTAGATACAATCTGTAATTATGTCTAATATCCAAAGAAAAATGTACAAACATTTTTGACATACATGAAACCACCATAATACTTTCTTATGATTGGCACAATTCCCCAATTGTAACAATAGAGCGTTGAAACATATACATGCACTTCCATACTCAAACCCCATTGAATATCACCAATGTTAATGTCACATTCACTGAACTGACTTATTTTGGTAGCTCAAAAAAAAGGTTTGACAGAAGCACAAATTCATATAATCATTTACCAGAATTTGTGCTCAAACATTATACACAACTCATTATCACAACTCCAGCTGATTATCCACCCGACATTTTCTCCTGTGTGTTTGCAGGGTTCAAAAGAATGTTTTCAAGGCAATTTAGTGTTAGCCCTTTAGGTAGGGATAGCAAGTGGAGTTCAAGGTATGTTTGTGGCGCAAGCGTTACCACCTTTAATCAGTTCTGATCCAGCACGAAGGCCAGGGTTGAATATTTTTCACACACAAAAACTGAAATGTTTCAATGGGCCCATGTTCATTTATCCCGAAGTGCTCATCCACACTCCTTGGCCAAATCCGCTGGGGGGTCAAGTTTTATAATTCACTCAAATTCTGATTAGTTATTCCTGTAACCACAAATTGATTACAATATCATTTCAATGCCTAACTAATCTTCACGAATCAACACTCTTCCTCTGGTCGATGGACCATTAGTTGAGTTAGTTGATGGTGATATTAACAACTTCTTAACTAAATTCTTAGTGAAATCACCACAGACTCTGAGTAATATTGTAAGTTTTATCTAAAATTTCAGTCATAAAATTTGAACGCTCATCAATTACAGACTTACAGTGCAAATTCCATTTTTCTTAAATGAGAGAGAGAAATCATTTAGAAAAAATACACTCAACTGCACAACCTCATTCAACAAAATTCAAATGCATAAGAGTGGACAGATGTAGAGACAGAAGGTACATAATAACACATTTCCAAAGAAATATGCAAATTTAGGACAGAATGACATTTACCTAATAAAGATGACTGGAAAACCACCCCTCTGGCCAAAGGACTGGTGGGGGTCCCCTGACTTAGGATCAAGAGACAAAGACTAAAGGACAGGATCAGGACAGGACTGATACTTACTAGACTTCTCTACAAACCCGAGGCACCAGGGCGATTCCCTCTCTCACACTCTCTCCCTCCTCGATTTTCTTCCGCAATCTTCAAATCTAATCAGGCTGACGTTTGGATCTGAATCTTCCGAGTCTGCTCTCGTCTCTCAGCGTTCATGTGCAGCAGCTTCTCTCCATGCAGGCTCTATGCTCTATCGTGCTCCAATGCATGCAATAACCAATTTCTTAACTCAAGTCACTCTAGTTATAGTCTTTATTTCTTCATGTCCCACCCTCAAGAGTTGCAAATTTTACTAAAATACGGAATATGATTGGACGGGGTTAGGGGAGTCTTCGTCACACCAGGCTGACATCCAATTTATTAGTGAACCTTATTGTTTGCTAGCCCTTCCCCTTTGACTCATTCATAATTTTTATTTTCTCATGCATATTTTGTTGCAAATGTTATATTTTATTAAATACAAGCTTCATAGATGTGTGCAACATGTCTTCCTTTTCCCATCACTTCTGTCCTTGAACTTGGCAGTCATTCAGCTCCTCCGGTCACCGGGTCACATCATGTATTTATTGAGCATGCGCGACTTTCGCCATTTTCTTTTTCAGTCATGGTTTAGCAGGCCCGAATGCACACTATTAATAAAAGAATCATAAACAGATGTTATTTTCTCAAATATGTACTTCTCACTGTTCACCACCCACTTCTACTCTATCCCATGTTATTATTATTTCTTTGGGCAGAAGCAGCTTTCTTTTTAAATTCAAGCAAGCATATGCCAGGCATGCGGTACCTCAAGACCGCAAGTTAGTTTCTCTTGCGCATGCGCAAGGTTTTTCCCTCTCAAAGCGAGTTAGTCGCGTTATCCTTGCGTAGTTCAAGTTTGCACATGCGCAAAGCGTTTTTGCAAATTAAAGCGGTTTTAGTCGAGTTGCATTTTATTTCTCATTATTTTAAGCATGTGTAAGCTTTTCTCCCCATATGTCGGTGTCTGTTGTATATCAGTTTCTTCGCACTTACATATTTTAACGATTAGTGAAGGTTGATGGAGGATTTATTCGAGCAAGTTTCATTTTCTCGAATCCTTGCTCCATCAATCCCCCCTCTGATGGCATTTTTGAGCCATCATAAAATACCCATCATTACCAAGTGCCAACTTTATTCATCTAAATTTTAGTATCTTCCTCTCTTTCTACTAATTCTTAAATTTTTCTTTTCATGCCTACTTCTTTCATTTTATCATATAAACTTCCTTTCATTTCCTCTAATTCTATTTCTTCCTTGTTTCTCTTTCTTCCAATTCTTTTATTCTTTATTTCGGCTATCATTCTTACTCTTGTTTTATTCTTGCAACATCTATATGTCATCATCATTATCAGAGCTATTATTGTTATTGAGATTGCTGTATTTAGATCTTCCCTAATAGACTACTCCCTAAAGTGGAAAACCAACTACCTATAGCGGAAATACTTTTACTAAGGGGCCGATTCCGATTTCGGCCGGAAGGGCACCGAACGATGGTCGGAGCCCTTCCGACCGAATCGGAACGTGCCGGCCGGATTCCTTTCCGACCGAGCCATTCCGATGGGCTCGGTCGGAAAGGAATCCGACTCGTATTTCCGGATGGCTTACGACGGGCTCGGAGAGCCCGTCCGCCGTCCGGAAATCCTTCAGTACTCCCCCGGCCGCCTCTTCACGACCGAGGGAGTACGATGGCAGTATTTCACTGCCTTTTCGTGTCGGTCTTTCTGGCACGAAAAGGCAGTCGGTAACTGTCTTTGGGGGCCCCCAGTAGGGCCCCCATGGGTGCGAGGCAGCCGAATGGCGGCCTGGGGGCACCTATGGTGCCCCTCTGTTGATCCCTGCACCCGGTGGCAGGCACCTTGGGGTGCCGGCCACAGGGTGCAGGGATGAACTGCACCCCTGCTTTTCACAATGCAAGCATGCATTCCGCTCGGAATGCATGCTCCCATTGTGCAGTATACGAGTGCGACCGAACAGGGTTCGGTCGCATCGTACTTGCAGGGCCGTAACCGACGACAGCAGGTCGGTCGGTTACGGCTCCTGGACGATGTCGGACGGACCTGAGTCCGTCCGACATCGGAATCGGCCCCTAAGTCTTTCCCAGACACCGTCAACCTCCAGTTGGGTCAAATCGTCATGAATCTTTGAAATGTTCTTAATATATCCCTCAATACCTTTACTGTTGTCTGGGATATATGTACAGCAATGTTGGACTTTCAAAATGCCACAGACTCCACCCTCTTTTGCCAATAATATATCAAGGGCAAGTCTATTTTGCAAAACCATAGATCTAATTGCAACCATTTCTGTATTAATCATTAAAAATCCTCCAGCAGTATCTGTTGATAGACGATCAACTATTGTTGACAATTTTTGTATTTTATGTGAATTCAACATGACTCCAACTGTTGGTATCAGTGCACCAAATATATCACCTACTATTTCTGAAAAACTTGTTCTTTTACTCCGTTTTAGTCCTTGACTTATTACATCCATCTCATTGTTCTTAGTAATGTGGTACACTTTTGGAAATACTATTCCAAAATAACAACTACCATACCATCGTGTTGGCAACCTATAATAGACATTTTTACCATACACGTAATATATTCCTGGAAAAACAGGATCAGTTCCACCTTTTAGTCCCCATCCCCCCATAATTAGGAAGTTGTGTTCACATTCACTAGAACCAATGAAACGTTGTTATAGTCAGTTTTTAGTCTATGCAGACAGAATTTTCCCAACTTTGATAAATCTAGAGACATTGCAGCATGAGTCTCGCCTTTCTTATAGTCCCCCTCCTTATTTGCCCATGGAGGTACATGTCATTTCTGTTCAACAGCTTATTTTTTGAAAATCCTGTCTTATACAATATACAAGTTAAATTATTCTTATGAGCTTATGTTATGTCTATTGGGTTTGTTGTTAAGAAGAACTCGCCCATAAATTCTGCATTTTTAGCACTAAGCACTGGGTTCAGGTTTCTTCGAATAGGAATCTCTGAAAATACTAAATCCATATTTGAATAATAATACTGCAATTTGCCTGTTATATAGAACAAACTGGACACAACACTACATGACACACCATATGTTAAAGGAAGATGGTGATATGTCACCCCCTCTGAAACAGACGAAGGTAACTTCATGCAAACATAACAATCACTTACATCCATGGTATCTACGTATTCATAAAGAAGTTTAGTAAATACATTTAATGACGAATCACTATTTGATTTGTCATGATGATACATGCTCTCATCCATTTGCTCTAAATTTGTAGTAGTCGTCCTTTTAGTAACTACACTTACTCAATCACTTGTATTAGTGTTATTTCTGTTATTAGTCACCATTAAAACAGGTATCACAATTGTTAGCAATAACCACATTAGCATTAGTATAAAAATACTGCACAAACAACATTTAACACATCTTCGTTTTAAACTAGATTTCGGATGTTCAGTCACTTTTGTTTCTGCCATTTTTTAGTATTAAAAATTTGATACTAAAAAATGGCAGAAACAAAAGTGACTAAACATCCGAAATTCAAAATTTTATTCTAAAAATAAAAATATATAGATAAAAATCTTTGTGTGATTCCACACTTCAACAGCTTTTCATTTTTGATCCCCTTTCGTCTTTTATTTTATTTTCTTCTTCTGTTTCTTTTTATTCTCTTCTTCACTTTGTTTGTCAATTTACACCTTTTATGTCAAAGTCTTTTGTTTTAAGGTGGTCTTAATTTGCTTTCATCACTTCTTTCATTTGTGACACTTTCTTGTTCTTCGTTTAGATCAAGATTCTCAAAATCCTCAAGGATGATGTACGTCCATTCAGGAGCTTTATATTGTTTGTTCGGAACTTTTAGTCATTTTGATCTTCGTAAAGATTTTCTCCTTGGTTGTTCTCACTCAGTTTGACTCGATACATCATTTACTTGTTCTTGTTCTTTCTCTGTTCTTCTTCTTAGAATATATCTTAGGTCTTTTACTCCACTTGACCAGTGATCACCTTTTCTGACCCTCTTTGTTTGTACTGCCTTTTCACCTTCTTCACCTATTTCTAGTGTTCCTTTATTTTCCTTTTCTTTTAGCTGAGCTTGTTCTGGACCTTCTACTTTTTGTCTTTCTGTTGATTGAATTTCTTCTTGATCTTTCAGTCCTTCTTTTTCTAACTCTAATTGAGCTTGATCTGAATTTCCTGCAGCAGATTCTTCTGTTGACTGAGTTTGTTCTGAACCTGTCAGTCTCTCATTTTCTTCTTCTGATTGAGCTTGATCTGGATTTTCTGTTTCAATTCGTTCTGGTCTTTCAATCTCTTGCTTTTCTTGGCCTCCACAGCAGGCTCTTGAGACCCAGTATCTGGTGCCGACTCTACTTGCCTTGTACTTGGTTGTTCATCATCGATGTATTCTTCAGAGTCTGTTTCTCTGATTTCTTCGACTTCACAACTTTCAGCTTCTGGTTCTTCTCTTTGTTCCACCAGTTGCTGCTCTTGTCGTTCAAGTGGATTTGGGACTCTTTGTGTATGACTGGCATGAATCCAGTTTGGCAAGCCAAAACACTTCACTGCTGTAGTGGTGACCAATATAATTTGATGTGGTCCTTTCCACTGGGTTCTAAACACAATTTTTTTGTGTGCTTCTTTATCATAACCCAGCCTCCTGGACACAAATCATGAGCTTGATTCGGCTGTGCTGTGGTTGCATCTTCTCCAACCTGGTGAGACACAGAACGTACCAGATCAGCTAGTCCTTTACAATAGTCCAATATTAGATCATCAGTTATATTCATCAGTTTGTTTCCAGGTACAAATGCTTGTCTCATTGCTCTTCCCATGAGAATTTCATGAGGACTCAATCCTGTTCTTCTGTTAGGGATGCTTCTAAGACTCATCAATACAAGGGGCAAAGCATCAGGCCATTTCAGTGAAGTGGATGCACACACCTTTCCTAACCAGGATTTTATTGTGCCGTTGAGCTGCTCAACCACTTCAGAAGTCTCTGGTCGATAGGCACAATGTAGTTTCTGCTCAACTTTGAGAGCTGTATAAATTAATCAAATTATCTCATTATTAAAATGAGGTCCTCTATCAGATTCCAAAGTGACTGGAAACCTAAATCTTGGAATGAGCTCCCTCAACAGTAGTTTGGCAACTGTGAGGCTGTCATTCCTTCTCGTTGGATAGGCTTCCACCCATCAAGAAAACAGACACACAATGACAAGGACGTACTTCAAACCATTGCACGACGGCAGTTCTATAAAATGAAGTTGCAGTCTTGTAAATGGTCCCTCTGCCTTTCCACTTTTTCCCAACTGACAACTGTTTTTCTACCTGGGTTTTGTTGTTGGCATGTCAAACATCGCTGGCAGAGACTCTCCGCAATGAGTCTAAACTTAGGATTGTACCATGTCTGCCTGAAGTGCCTAATCATGGCATCCCTCCCAATGTGTGTAGCTCCATGATATACTCTTGCCATTCAATCAATCAATCAATCATGTCACTTATAAAGCGCACTACATACCCGCGAGGGTCTCAAGGCACTGGGGGAAGAGGGGGGTGGTGCTGCTACTGATCGAAGAGCCAGGTCTTGAGGAGTCTTCTGAAGGCCAGTAGGTCTTGGGTCTGTCGGAGGTTGGTGGGGAGGGTGTTCCAGGTCTTGGCGGCGAGGTGGGAGAAGGATCTGCCACCGGCGGTCGTTTTCCGGATGCGGGGGACTGTGGCGAGGGCGAGGCTGGTCGAGCGGAGCTGGCGGGTGGGGGTGTAGAAGCTGAGTCGTCTGTTGAGGTAGGCTGGTCCGGAGTTGTGGAGTGCTTTGTGTGCGTGGGTGAGGAGCTTGAAGGTTATCCTCTTGTTGACAGGGAGCCAGTGCAGGTCTCTCAGGTGGGGTGTGATGTGGCTGCGTCGGGGGATGTCGAGGATAAGACGGGCAGAGGCGTTCTGGATGCGTTGCAGCCGTCTCAGGAGCTTAGCCGTCGTTCCTGCGTAGAGGGCGTTTCCGTAGTCCAGCCTGCTGGTGACGAGGGCCTGGGTGACTGTTTTTCTTGTTTCGGTGGGGATCCACTTGAAGATCCTGCGGAGCATTTGGAGGATGTTGAAGCAGGATGAGGAAACGGCGTTGACCTGCTTAGTCATGGAGAGGGTGGGGTCGAGGATGACCCCTAGGTTGCGTACGTGGTCGGTGGGTGGCGGGGCTGTTCCCAGTGATGTTGGCCACCAGGAGTCGTCCCAGGCTGAAGGGTTGGAACCAAGGATGAGGACCTCCGTCTTGTCCGAGTTCAGCTTCAGGCGGCTGGTCCTCATCCATTCGGCGACGGCCTTCATTCCTTCGTGGAGGTGGGCTTTGGCGGTGTGAGGGTCTTTGGTGAGGGAGAGGATCAGCTGGGTGTCGTCGGCGTAGGAGATGATGTTGAGGTTGTGCTGTCGGGCGACGTGGGCCAGGGGTGCCATGTAGATGTTGAACAGCGTTGGGCTGAGGGAGGAGCCTTGGGGTACGCCGCAGATGATCTTGGTGGCCTTGGATCGGAGGGGGCGAGGCGGACGCTTTGTGTTCTGCCGGAAAGGAAGGATGTGGTCCAGTCCAGGGCCTTCTCTTGGATCCCGGCGTCGTGAAGGCGTGTTCGTAGTGTGTGGTGGCAGACCGTGTCGAAGGCGGCTGATAGGTCCAGGAGGATGAGGGCTGCTGTTTCTCCGTTGTCTAGCAGGGTCCTGATGTCATCGGTGGCGGCGATGAGGGCAGTTTCGGTGCTGTGGTTGCTGCGGAAGCCGGACTGGGAAGGGTCCAGGATGTTGTTCTCCTCGAGGTAGCGGGTCAGTTGTTTGTTGACGATTTTCTCGGTGACCTTCGCGGGGAACGGGAGCAGAGAGATGGGTCGGAAGTTCTTGAGGTCCTTGGGGTCTGCCTTGGGTTTCTTGAGTAAGGCGGTGATCTCGGCGTGCTTCCAGCTTTCCGGGAAGGTTGCTGTCTCGAAGGAGATGTTGATTATTTTCCGGAGATGGGGCGCGATGGCTGTACTGGCTTTGTTGAAGATGTGGTGAGGGCACGGGTCTAGCGGTGAACCGGAGTGGATGGTGTTCATGATCTCGCTGGTGTCCTCGTCGTTGATGTTGGTCCAGGAGAGCAGGCGGTTGGTGGTTGTGGGGGCAGTGGTCTTGGTGGTTGCCGGGGCGGTCGTGGTGTTGAAGCTGTCGTGGATGTCGGCGATTTTGCGGTGGAAGAAGGTGGCCAGTGAGTCGCACAGGTCTCGCGATGGCTGGATGTCGTTGGTGTTGGAGCTGGGGTTGGAGAGTTCCTTCACGATGTTGAAGAGCTCTTTGCTGTTGTGTGCGTTGTTGTCTAGGCGGTCTTTGAGTGAGGCCCTTTTGGCGGATCTGATGAGGTGATGGTGACTGCGGGTGGCGCTCTTGTGGGCGGCGTAGCTGTCCGCTGTCCGTTCGTGGAGCCAGATCTTCTCCAGTTTTCGGCATGTTCGTTTGGAGGCCTGGAGGTCTTCGGTGAACCAGGTGGCTTTCTTGCTGGTGTGGCTGTTGGGCGGATTCTTGAGCGGGGCGAGGGTGTTGGCGCAGTCGTCGATCCACTGTCTGAGGTTGCGGGCGGCGGTGTCGGGGTCGGAGGGTTCGGCGGGTGGGCTCAGGGCGAGGGTTGTGGTTAGCTGGTCTTCCGTTACTCTGCTCCAGCAGTGGCGAGGCATTTGTTTGGTGCGGTGGTGCGTGGTGGGCTTCCTGTAGGTGAAGTGGATGCAGTGGTGGTCAGTCCAGTGGGGTTCGGAGGTGTGGTTGAAGGAGACGTGTGGGCTTGCGGAA
Organism: Calotriton arnoldi; assembly: GCA_963921515.1. Lineage (NCBI taxonomy): Eukaryota > Metazoa > Chordata > Amphibia > Caudata > Salamandridae > Calotriton > Calotriton arnoldi. Next base: position 885,481 of record CAWUFW010002531.1, on the reverse strand, counting down.
AAGATGGAGTCTAGCGTGTGGCCGGCGGCGTGGGTGGGTGTAGTCACGAGCTGTCTGAGTCCGAGGGTGGCGAGGTTGTCGATCAGGGTGGTGGAGTTGGTGTCCTTGTTGTTCTCGAGGTGGAAGTTCAGGTCCCCGAGGAGGATGTAGTCCGTGGAGGCGATGGCGTGTGTGCTGACGAAGTCAGCGATGGAATCGCTGAACTGTGGTCGGGGTCCGGGGGTCTGTAGATGAGGGTTCCTCTGAGGGTGGTGTTGGGATCGGTGTGGATCTGGAAGTGCATGTGTTCGGCGGTGCTGAGGGTGTCGTCGGTGTTGGTTGAGACTCTGAGGGTGTTCCTGTGGACGATGGCGATGCCTCCTCCGACTCCGTTGGTGCGGTCCCTGCGGGTGATCTTGTATCCGTCCGGGATGGCAATGGCGATGTCGGGGGCTGAAGCGGGATTCAGCCAGGTCTCCGTCAGGAATGCGACGTCTGGGGAGGTTGAGTCGAGAAGGTCCCAGAGTTCGATGGCGTGTTTGCGGGCGGAGCGGGTGTTGAGGAGGATGCATCTGAGGTAGTTGGGTTCTTTCCTGGGCGGTGGTTTGGCGGGGCGGGTGCTGGCGAAGCTGCAGTTCCGGCAGGTGAAGGGCCCTTGGGTGCGCTTCGGGGTGGCCTGGTAGCAGGCGTGATCTTTTCCGGGGTTGAGTGCGTGGAGGGTGCTGGCGTCGTATCGGCGTCTGTTGATGTGGCGGGCGCGGGGGATGCCCGGACCAGGGGGTCTGGCGCTGGGCGCGGTCACGGCGCGGACGGGCGCAGACGGGCTTGCCTTAGGCGCGCCAGCGGTGCGGCCGCACAGCGGCCGCCATAAATGGGGAGGTGGGAGGGAGGAGCAGGGAATGGGGCAGTGAATGGGCAGTGAGGGGGCGGGGCCGCGAGGCGCAGCGGCGGGAAACAGGCACAGAAGGGAAAACGAGCACAATCAGGGCATCAAGGGGGCACAGAAAGGAAAAAAAATGAGCACAATCAGGGGCAGCAAGGGGGCACAGAAAGGAAAAACGAGCACAATCAGGGGCAGCAAGGGGGCACAGAAAGGAAAAACGAGCACAATCAGGGGCAGCAGCAGGGCACACAGACGGAGCTGTGTGGTGGGGGAGCGACCTACCAGTCAAGGTCAGGGTCGCTCTCTTCACTACGCAGCGGCCGCCATAAATGGGGAGGTGGGAGGGAGGAGCAGGGAATGGGGCAGCGAATGGGCAGTGAGGGGGCGGGGCCGCAGGGGCGGGAAACCATTTGTGATAAAGGACTATCTGGCATTATTGGTCTACCATCTGAACACACCCATACCTCATCATCTGCTCTTCTTGTGCATCCTGATTTAATCCAAAGTTCCTTTTCTTTTGGTTCTGCCTCATCCTGTAACTGTCTAACTTCATCCCATGTTTCAAAAGCAGAGAAAAACATTAGTTGGCAATTGGTAGCTTCTTTTTCCAACCCTCTGTTCAAAGACATTGTATTTCGAGCACAAAATTGTGCAACTTGGTCAGCATATTTGTTGCCTTGTGTCACATAATCATTTCCTGACTTATGTGCGGCACACTTGACCACTGCAATTTCTTTTGGCAATTGTAATGCTTCCAATAGTTCTTTGTCATTTTTACTGTTTCTGATAGGAGAACCTGAAGAAGTCAGAAATCCCCTTTGCATCCATAATTGGCCAAAGTCATGCACAACCCCAAAACCATATTGACTATCCGTGAATATGGTTACTCTCAATTTCTTCCCAATTTTACATGCTTTTGTTAAAGCTACCAATTTGGCTATTTGTGCAGACTTGACTCCTCTTAGACAGGATGCTTCTATAATAGCAGATACAGTACATACAGCATAGGCAGAACTCAGTTCTCCATTTTGTTTTTGCAAGCATGACCCATCAACAAACAATACATAATCTGATTCTCCCAATGGAACATCAAAGATGTCCGGTCTGGGCTTTGTACACATCTCTGTCAGGTCCAAACAATCATGATCAACCTCCTCTTTTTTTTCTTCACAGTATGGGTCCGGCAACAAGGTTGCTGGATTCACTGTGGTGCATCTTATCACACTTACATTTTCAGCACCCAGGATTACTCTTTCATACTTAGTCAGCCGACTATGGGTCAAGTGCTGAGTATGAGTCCTTGTTAAAAGGATCTCGACAGAACGTGGTACGTATACCTTTAAGGGATGTCCCATTACAATAGATTCACTCTGCTCCAGACTCACACAAGTAGCAGCTACTGCTTTTAAGCAGCCAGGCAATGCTGCGGCCACTGAATCTAGAGTGGCAGAAAAATATGCCACTGGACGTCGTGTCAATCCATGTCTCTGTTAATACTGAAAGTGCACATCCTTCTCTCTCGCAACAGAACAAAGCAAATTCTTTCGTATAGTCAGGCATTCCCAATGCTGGTGCTCGACACAAACAATCCCTCAGTTTTATGAATGCATCTTCACTTTCATAATCCCATTCAATCGGATCTGTCACATCCCTTCGTGTAAATTTTAGCAAAGGCTTTGAAAGCAATGAAAATCCACTGATCCATTGACGACAATATCCAATCACTCCCAAAAACATTCGTACTTCTTTCTTAGTTTTAGGCAGAATCATATGTCGAATCACTTTTATTCTCTCTGGTGTAACTTTTCTAACTCCCTTTTCTATCTTGTGTCCCAAATATTTAACTTCTTGTTGGCAAAACTGTAATTTTTCTGGTGACACTTTGTGTCCACTTTCTGCCAAATGGTTCAGTAGGGCAATTGTGTCTGTGACACAAGCCTCTCGTGTCTTTGATGCCACCAATAGGTCATCAATATACTGGACCAAAACTGAATTTCCTGGCATAACCAATGTTTCCAAACACTTTTTCAGGATCTGATTGAAAATCGAGGGACTCTCTGTGTACTCTTGAGGAACTCGGCACCATGGCAAAACACGGTCTCCGAACCGGAATGCAAAAAGATATTGGCTATCCATGTGCAATGGAATCGAAAAGAATGCTTAGCACAGATCAATCACTGTATACCAATGTGCATTCCAAGGTATCTGATAAAGGATCACTGCTGGATTTGGTACTACTGGACAACAGGGTACTACTATCTTATTGGTTTTCCTTAAATCTTGCACTATTCTATACTTGCCACTAGGCTTTTTAAGCCCCTTGATTGGCAAGTTACAAGGACTGCCCATTATTTCTTTCAAAATACCTTGTTCAATCATTTGATCAATTACTGGAGCAACTCCTGCTTTTACTTCAGGGCTCATTTTGTATTGTGGTGTGTTCGGATAAATTGCACCTTCCTTCACCATTATTTTAATTGGGTCTACATTTGCCATCAGACCAATTTCCTTTCCTGTGAAATCCCACACATCTGATCTCACTGTGTCTCTCAGCTCATCAGGCAGACTGCTTTCAGTAAGAAGTGAAAACATCTCATCCACTTCTGTTCCTTGTTTCGCTAGCATCATTTTGAAAGCGATATCTTCATCAGGTGTTTGGAAAGCAATACCATCAGGTGTACAATAGATGGTACAGTTCATTTTACACAACAAGTCCCTCCCTAACAAGTTTACTGGACTTGAATCACACACCACAAACCGATGCATGTCTTTGAAATTCCCGATATTCACTTCTATTGGTTTAGTGACTAGGGTTTTTATTTGCTTATTTGAGACTCCTCCAACTTGGATAGTTTCTCCCAAGAGGGGTAGGTTTGGAATTTCTGCTGCTCTCACAGTAGAACGGGTAGCACCAGTATCCACTAGGAAAGTGATGTCATTACCTTCCACTTTTCCATCAACAAATGGACCTGACTGATCTACCGCCAAGGATGCGCCAAGCACGCATTCTCCCCCCCTCAGGCACCCTCATTGAGAAGTATCCGAATCACTCTCATTACTTTGCATCCGATATTGTTGAACCGTTTGTGTATTCTTACCACTCTCTCCACGAAATCCGGTGTTCACACTGTATCTCTGCACTTGAGCATTCACATAGTTGGGCATAGGGGCTTGTGGCACCTGTAACTATGGAGTAACTACCTGTTGCTGCTGGTTCACAATCACCTCATTCTGCATCTGTGGATTTAAATTTTAATTTACCCCATTATTCTGTTGAACATTTCTACACTCATTCTTCCAATGTCCATGCTTTCCGCACGCATGACCAGGATACTTCTTTTTCGCTTCTTCTCTACTCATTCGCCCTTTTCCTTTATTAACATTTGATCCTTGACTATTCTGATTCTGATCATTCGACTGGTTATCATTTTGAGAACCAGTATTTGCCTCTTGGTGCTCTGCTAACTTCACTTGTGCCCACATCATCTTTTCTTTCAGTTTCTTGTGTTTTGCATCAATATCATCGCTACAATACTTTGCATACTTCAAGATATCGTCAATGGGCTTACTTTGCCAGCAAAGCATATGCTGATGAATCATCTGACTAATTTCTTATCGCAATCCATACACAAACCTATACACGAAATGTCCCATATCCTTATCACCAATATTTTCAAATCCACTATACTGTTTAAATACTTGCAATAGCCTTTCGTAATACGCGTGCACTGACTCTTTTGGTTCTTGAGTTGTTCTGTCTATTTTAACCCAATCTGTTTCTTTTGGAGGATTTTTCCCTTTCAAGAAAGTAATCACTTGTTGATACTTTTTCATCACATCTTCTGAAGGTGCACCTGTCTTTGCATCTCTGGGATACTCTTCAGTTGGCCAATCAACAGTAATTTTACATTCTGTCCACAAATCAGTTGGCACCACTATATCAAACAGGCCATTCAAATCCTTTAATAGTACCTTTGAAACTTTCACAAACCACTCTACCTGCTTGTACCATTCAACTGGCTTCTCTCTTAATCTGGGAAAATCATTCGTAAAAGACAAAATATCCTGTCTAGACCAAGGAACATGAACATATCCACCACCAGGAACTTCTCTCATTGGACACACTCTTTCAACCTGTTCTGTATCTCTTACTGGGAATGCAGATGTTTCTTTTGTAGCTGCCTCATCCCTTTTTCTTGTCCATCTACCTCTCCATCGATCTGCGTCTCCCCATTTCTTCAAAATATACATCAACTCTTTTATTTGTAATCTTCTTCCTGATGCATTCAAACTTTCCAAATCCTTTTCAGTAAATTCTGACCTATACGGTTTTTGTAATAATTTCGATTTTTCTACATCTTTTCCAAATTCTGAAGCCACTTCTACTATTTTCTCATGAAGATTCTTTGCTCTCCAGGTTATACTTTTACACAAAAACAGCAATTCATCATCTCTGTATGTACCTAATCTGTCTGGGCTTATAGTACCAATAATCATTTCTTCTAAATCCACTTTCAACTTGGCTACATCTATATTTGGTGTTTAGGGTTTTTTTCTTGTCTAATCCTTTTGCCCACTCCTCTAGATCTTCTGGCGAAAATCCTTTAGAGTTTCCTGCTACTGGAGTGACAATCAGTTCCTTTCTCCTTTTATTTACTGGTGAACCTCTCTTTGGGGTTTCAATCACTGTTTCAATATTAGGGAGATATAGTAATGAGACATTCGAATCACTTTCACTGGTTTGATCTTCTAACATAACTACCTCTTTTTTAACATTATGCTGTGGCACTGTCACTGTTTGTAATCTCGGAGTGTCTAGTTTATCCCCCTATAATGGAATAATAGGACAAATTGTTACTGGTACTGTCAAGGCTTCAGCATTTAAACCTAACTGATTTATTTTCTGAATTATCTCTTCTTTTGTCTTATTTAATGCATCTCTTTCTTTTTCCTGTAACGCTCGGGTGACTGTTGGATCATATAAAACCTGTGGAACTAATGGAGTTCCAATCATTGAGCACTTGGAGTTGTCTCTCTAGCATTTTCTTGAAAAGGTGGAGGTCTTTTGACTAAAATGTCCTCTAGTAACTCATCATCAGATTCATCACATCCTGTTCCTGTCATACCTATGTGTTTCAATTTTTCTTTACGCTTACTCCCTACTTGATCCTCAGCCATCAACACTGGATACAAGCCTTCCGTTACTACCGCTCTCCTCCATCTTTTCATCTGATCTCCTCGAGTATCAAACGGATATCTGGGAAGAAATCCTCTATTTATTCTTCTACCTCCTCTGTATTTCTCTCGCTCAAATGCCTCAACTTCCCACTCCTCTAAAGCTTAATACAGCGTTAACCTAGGACTAGGTTCTAATGTATTCATTCGATTTCTCAAATTCTGAAGAATCCTCACATTAAACGTACCATGTTCAGGGAAAGCTAAAACACTATCACCTTTCGTATACCCTACCCAATTTTCCAACCAGACACAAGTATGGTATCCTCGTTCCATCATCATAAAAGAAGCAGGCGTATCAGGAGGTGGCATAAGAATTCCTTCTCTGGGTACTACACGTTTATCCTTTTTAAAGAAACTTTTGATTTTATTAATCAACTTCATTCTTCCGATCCTTGTGACAAATTGTTTCAGCAGTCAAAACCTAGAAACTCTTCCGTATTTCTCAGGTATTCTATTTGCCAACACTCGTCCTATATCAGCGCGACTCACACCAACAATCCAATCAAAGCTCACTGCGTATTCTCTTCCGCAACCAATACCAGCGCGGTTCTTGTCTACCAACCAATCAGAGCTTTCAACACACCCTCTTGTCTGACCAATGCCAGCGCGGCTCTTTGTGACATCAGTATTACTCCTACTACTGACCCTCCCTTTACAATCGGCACTTGTCACACACTCGCCAATACCAGCGCGGCTCTCAGTGACGTCAGTATGACTCCTGCTACTGACCCTCTCTTCACAAGGTAATACGACAATGTATTTTCTGATTTTTCTTTATAATTTTCTGTTAGTAACAACGTAAAAACAGCGCTACTCTGTCTGCTCCACTAATCCAAAGATAGTTTATTCACTTGCTTCAAAGAGAAAATACTTCCTTACACTGCGGGTAAAAAACACTGTTTACCCTTCACTTAAGCTCGGGGAGGACCTACTACTCCTCTAGGGATACTCCTCCTTTGGGTAAGGCCAAAGTTTCACAGGTGGGCCCTTTGCTATCATTCACACTCGGCTCTTATACGATATAGGGGTCGATTCCGATTCGGGCCGGAAAAAGCACCGACCGACTCGGATCCGGAAATTATACCGACCGACACGTACCTGTGGCGCCCGACACGCCAAGTACGATGCAATGCGTGCAAAATCCGACCGACACGTACCGAACCCAAGTCGAACGACCGAGCCGCACGGAAAACAGCAATCCGGTCGGAAAAACACGCGAATCCAACCGACCGACACGCACCCGGAACAAATCCGACCGAAACGTACACGCGAACTCCAAACCGCAAAGTACGATGCAAGGCGCGAAAACCACGACCGAGTCGGACGGAGGACAAGCCGTACGACCGACACACATACAAAACCGAGCCGAAGTAACACAAAACACCGCGACCGACGCGTACGCAGCATAGAAAACTGCACAAACACAGCGTGAACGAAACGGAGAATACCGTACGAGACAAATGCAGGGTCCGACTCGGTCACAAGAACGTTTCCAACATGCACAGACAGTACAACGGAAAAATCACACAAAAAAAGGCCAAACAAGCAATTACTAAGCCAATAAATACTGGGGGGTGGGGACAGAGAACAAAGACACACCCACAACTCCACCCATATAAAGGACACAAATCACAACCATGATCCTTTGCAAATGCCATTCCACTGCCAGCACCCAAGAGAAAGCAACCACACACCCACAGCTCATCCCTCACACAAGCCACACACCATCAGCACACCAACAAATACCTACCTCACATACACCCAGCAAAACACACACTCACACACCCTCACCTGCACACCAACACACACATCACTCACCATCACCACCCATCACCATGCCCCCCAAGAAGAATCCCAAGTTCCTAGATTGTGAATTGGAAGTCATGGTAGACGAGATCCTCAGGGTAGAGCCACAGCTGTTTGGCACACTGGTCCAACAGACCCCCATCTCCCAGAAAATCAAGATGTGGGAGAGGATCATCAACAGGGTGAACGCACAATCACCATGTCGGCGCACAAAGAGCGACATCCAGAACAGGTGGTATGACGTGCGCAGGAGGGTACGGGACCTGCTCAAGAAAGACTACATCAACAGCCAATACACCGGCAGTGGCCCTCCTGCCAAGCCAATATACCTCAGGCCCTGGGAGGAGAAGGTGCGGGCCATCCTTCCGCCAGTGAGCGTATATGGACTAGAGGACATCCCAGAGCCTGGTGAGTACACAACAAATGTACACAATATACTGCCACAAACACACACACATCACTGTCAAGGGGAGAGTCAAACCATGCACTCATAGCAATTACACAGCAACCAGAACAGAATCATCCCAAAATGAGTATGTCAGTCAGATAAACACAACACATGCCATCAAAAAAGTCACATCCAACTGTGCCATCACATGTACAAACACAACTACAACTACAGCTAGGCAGTGGCACAAATAGAACTAACAAACACATCCAGACATGTAGCCACCACAACAACACCAACACACAGTGAAGACCACTCAAAGGAAGGAATTCTGTGTATGCTGGCCAAGTCAGTGTAGCCAATAGCATCATGGGAGTCGCAGTCACACATATTGCCCCCCACAACTGTCCCATCAACACCACCATGAACCATGCGCACATCACAGGAAGTGGAGAAGGACTCACAAGATGGCTGACACTGGCTACTGCTGTGGGGAGCACAAGGCCCTGCTGGCAACTGTGCACCAACAAACAGCAGGACACCACTGACTGACATCCTGAGAGACAACTTCCACTCCCTGCAATGCAAGCACGTTCCATGGTGGGATATCTGGCTGGCTGGGTGGAAAGGAGGACTTGCAGCACTGACCATAGTCACAAGCACCTCCCCTCACACCCCCCTCAACACAAACTCCACAGAACCCACCTGGTAGAATGCAATGCCCCCATCCTAACACAAGATCCCACAAAGAACCACCACCCTGGGTTATGTTGTGTGAAGCACAGGGACACTCTTGGGACTGTTAGCCAAACAACTGCCAGGACAACACTCCCAGCCATCCTGTCAGCACAGCCAGCCCACCCCACAGGGAAGCAGAGTCAAAAGGAAGGAAGCATGGGCATGCTGGGAAGGGGGTGGAGGCAATAGCATGATGGGAGTCGTAGTCACTGATATTGGTCACCCCCACAACTGTCCCATCAACACCACCCTGAACCATGCTCACATCACAGGGAGTGGAGAAGGACTCACAAGATGGCTGACACTGGCTACTGCTGTGGGGAGCACAAGGCCCTGCTGGCAACTGTGCACCAACAAACAGCAGGACACCACTGACTGACATCCTGAGAGACAACTTCCACTCCCTGCAATGCAAACACGTACCATGGTGGGATATCTGGCTGGCTGGGTGGGAAGGAGGACTTGCAGCACTGACCATAGTCACAAGCACCTCCCCTCACACACACCCTCAACACAAACTCCACAGAACCCACCTGGTAGAATGCAATGCCCCCCATCCTAACACAAGATCCCACAAAGAACCACCACCCTGGGTTATGTTGTGTGAAGCACAGGGACACTCTTGGGACTGTTAGCCAAACAACTGCCAGGACAACACTCCCAGCCATCCTGTCAGCACAGCCAGCCCACCCCACAGGGAAGCAGAGTCAAAAGGAAGGAAGCATGGGCATGCTGGGAAGGGGGTGGAGGCAATAGCATGATGGGAGTCGTAGTCACTGATATTGGTCACCCCCACAACTGTCCCATCAACACCACCCTGAACCATGCTCACATCACAAGAAGTGGAGAAGGACTCACAAGATGGCTGACACTGGCTACTGCTGTGGGGAGCACAAGGCCCTGCTGGCAACTGTGCACCAACAAACAGCAGGACACCACTGACTGACATCCTGAGAGACAACTTCCACTCCCTGCAATGCAAGCACGTACCATGGTGGGATATCTGGCTGGCTGGGTGGGAAGGAGGACTTGCAGCACTGACCATAGTCACAAGCACCTCCCCTCACACACCCCTCAACACAAACTCCACAGAACCCACCTGGTAGAATGCAATGCCCCCCATCCTAACACAAGATCCCACAAAGAACCACCACCCTGGGTTATGTTGTGTGAAGCACAGGGACACTCTTGGGACTGTTAGCCAAACAACTGCCATGACAACACTCCCAGCCATCCTGTCAGCACAGCCAGCCCACCCCACAGGGAAGCAGAGTCAAAAGGAAGGAAGCATGGGCATGCTGGGAAGGGGGGTGGAGGCAATAGCATGATGGGAGTCGTAGTCACTGATATTGGTCACCCCCACAACTGTCCCATCAACACCACCCTGAACCATGCTCACATCACAGGAAGTGGAGAAGGACTCACAAGATGGCTGACACTGGCTACTGCTGTGGGGAGCACAAGGCCGTGCTGGCAACTGTGCACCAACAAACAGCAGGACACCACTGACTGACATCCTGAGAGACAACTTACACTCCCTGCAATGCAAGCACAGTCCATGGTGGGATAACTGACTGGCTGGGTGGGAAGGAGGGCCAGCTGTCAACCAAATACAACCAATGCAGACCATGTTCACATCCCAACAAATACATAGAAATGCCCAAATAATGCAGGACAATGTGCCACACCAATTGCAACCCCTGACTGTGACGACTTAGGACAATGCAATGTACAGGCCCGCACCCAGAGGCACAGTCACAACTGTCATGTGTGTCAACCATTGATGCCTGCAGAAACATAACATACATTGTGTGTGTCTCCCAAAAACAGGTGATGATGGGGACACAGCAGCAGATGCTGAGGAGTCCCAGTCCCAGGCTCAAGAGGATGTGGAGCTCACTGGCGTCGTACAGCCTCTGCCCTCCTCGGACGAAGAAGACCAACCTGGCACATCCGGTGCAAGTCTACATGCAGCACCAGCAGGACCACCAGCTGCAGCACCAGCAGGACCACCAGCTGCACCCCCTGCACTCACCCCTCCAACGACTGTCACCACAAATACCATCCCTGCCGACATGGACAGAACAAGGAGCAACACCAGCACAGGGACCCTGGAGCAACCTGGGGCCATGGACACCACCACCACCACCAACCCCCAAGGTGGACCAGGGTCATCTGTGCGTGCCACTGCACGCACTGCACATGTCAGCAGGGGTGGTGGGAGGGGTGGGAGACAGAGGTCGCTGCTTGCAGAGGTTGCTGGTGTGCATGATGACCTACAACTGGTACGCATAGCTGATGCGTACCAGTCCAGCACCGGAGACCTCAGCCAGGTAGTGGGGCTCCTCAGAGACATGAAACAGCAGCAGGCTACCCATCATGCCCGCTTGGACTCTCACATGTCCCACGTGGAGTCACACATGTCCCGCGTGGAGTCCAAGTGGGATGCACTGCATGAGATGACGGCGGTGCACAGGGACATTTTACAATGCCTCCGCCAGATGAACAGCAACGAGTCCACACCTCCCTGTGTGCCAACAACATCTGGTGCTAAACAAACTGCAACTGCCACAGGGAGGGAGGATGACTCTGGCGGAGAGTCCCCTGCACCGCAGCAGCCTGTACTTGAGGGGCCCCCCCAAAGAAGAGGGGTCGTCCGAGGAGGGGCAAGTGAGAGGCCGATGGCCAAGTGCAACCCCCAGGAAGCCTGAACCTGTTCTGGATGTTCACCTTTGTGCACAGACTGTTCACCCTGTTGACGGCAACACTACTCCCACACATTGCATGGGGAGTACAAGTTGGACCAATGTGTCAGACAACTGTGGCCCCGATACTGGGGATTCTGTCTACCAGGACTTTCAATTCACCTAGGAACTTCAGATTGCAAGATTTATGTACAGCACTACCCATCCTATGCACTATTCACACAAATGTATCACAATAAACACACTAATACACCATACTTGCCTCTGTTGTGATTCCAACGTGGGTGCTGTCATGGGGATGATGAACTGCAAAATTACACTGTGTATGCGAACTGCAACAGCAAGGACAACACAGGCATGTGAGTAAAGGCAACGTGACACATATGAGGGAGACACACCACCAGGGCTACACAACACATACACACCTAGGCCATCTGACTCATTGCCTACACTGATGTTGCCAGGGAAGACGGTGCAATGCACAGACACCACACCCATTCCCAGTTGTAGTCAAGTAGCCCACAGGTGCAGTAAGCAAATGGCAGTCAAATGTGTGACCACAGACAACGCACATCACAAAGTGAAGCACAGGTTTATTACACAGTTGCAACATGTCGTAACCACTACAGATGCAAGGTAATCCCACCTGGCAGCGGGCACACAGTCAACAACTGTAGACGGAAGGGAGTCCATGGGTGTGGCACACATCACCTGTAGGGACACAACAGCTACCAGCCTGGAAGTGCAATCACGTCGTCGGTGGACACAGTTGACCAAACGAATCTGGAAGTACCCTGTGAAGGACAGAAATGACACACAGTCAAAAGCAATGGAGTACAGGACAGAACAGCAAAACTCATGCACAATACATGTTACAAGATACCCACCCAGAACCAAGTTAGCATGTCAACACTGTTGGGGAGTACAGCCCACCTGTAAGCACAGATCGCAACACACATCCAGTCAAGTAGCCCATGGACACACTCCAACAGCACCAGAGCACCACCTACACATATCATGCCAACTCACATCATTGACATGACACCTCAGGATACTCACATTCAGCTAAAGAAGTTGGTGATGAGCTGTGTGCGGACATCACCCTCATCATCATCATCATCATCGTCACTGGCATCGTGGTCCAGGCCAGGATCCTCCACAGGTGGCGGATGTTGGTCATTGTCATCCTGGATGAGAGGCAACTCCTTCCGCACTGCCAGGTTGTGGAGCATGCAGCAGACGATGATAATCTTGCACACTTTCGCAGGGGCATATGGGAGGGACCCTCCGGTCTTGTCCAGGCAGCGGAAGCGGCTCTTCAGGAGACCAAATGTCCGCTCAATAACTCTCCTCGTCCGACCATGTGCCTCATTGTAGCGCATCTGGGCTGGTGTCACAGGGTTCCTGAGGGGTGCCAGCAACCACGGCATGTTGGGGTAACCCGAGTCACCTACGGACAGACAAGTGCACATTAGCTGACTTGGAAAAGTGGGCGGAATACTACAGATCAGATCACACACAATGGCACAAAGTCAGTACACACCGACAAGCCAGGCACGCTGGTTCTGCATCTGTGCCATCATTCTGGGGATACGACTACTCCTCATCACAAAGGCATCGTGTGCTGAACCAGGGAAACGGGCACACACGTGTGTGATGGTCATGTCTGCAAGACACACCACCAGTGCATTGACCGAGTGGTAGTGCTTGCGGTTCCTGTAGGCCTGCTCCTGGGCCTGTGGTGGTACCAAAGCCACATGTGTCCCATCAATGGAGCCAATGACATGCGGCATCCTCCCCAGGGCATAAAAGTCACTCTTCACGTCAGTGAGTCGTCGCAGTCTAGGGAAATAGATGTACCGGTTCAGGAATAGCAACATTGCCGCCAAAACATCGCGGAGCACACGGCTCAACATGGTCTGTGACATCCCACCAGCAGTCGCAACAGTATGTTGGAAGGTACCGGTGGCAAAGAAGTGTAGGGCTGCCATCACCTTCACCTTGGGGGTCAGCGCTGTAGGATACGGCCGGCCAGGCTGCAAATGTGGGGACAACTGCACTGCCAAATCCTCAATCAGCTGCCTGGTGAAGCGGTACCGTCGGATGCTGTCCCGTTCCACCATCGTTGCCAGGTCTGGGAATGGTCGATGGACAGCAGGAGCCCTGCAGTGCAGAGGAGAAGTAAGCAAGATTGACAGACACCCCACATATGCGGCATTGAACACACTCAATATCCCAACATACATCATTATGAGGCACAACTACATGAAGTGTGCAGTTCCGTAAGGACATGTATGGTACATACATGGCCAACATCTGTCAACACGGTCCAACAGGTGGCATCAATTAGTCCCAGGTTGGCCCATTGGATATCATGAGGCCGTGTCACAGTTCCCATCTCCTGCTGCCGTGTCACAATCACCCCCCACAGTGACATGTGAGGACAGATGTGCCTCAGGCACCACAGCTCAACGACAGGTACATTCCCAGGGACCCTGTATTGCCAGGGACCCTGTATTGCCACATGCCACTCTGGCATTACATGGAGTATCATGTATACACCACAGCAAAACAACCATGACCCCCACAGGTAGTGGTCCCACTTGCCACGGCAGGACAGACATGGACGTCTGTGACACACACACGCACAACATCAAAGTCCATGCACACACACCGTGGATGTGGAGACTGTCTCCCATTGTGCACATGAAATCAGAGACATTGTAAACACTACATGCACAAAGACTGTGGAGGACCATCACAATTGTGCCACTGGGACACCCTGGCTCAAACATACCGTCCCACATGGGACTCACGGGGTATGTGACATGACATACAGATACACCACCGTGAAATGTGACCATGGCACATGCACAGATATGAACAGTTGCACATCACAGTGGTCATGTACACGTAACACCCAGGATCCTGTCCCCATGAACACGTGCACAGCCTGGGGGTGGCTGCCCACAGGTGACACCCACAGGACAACATGTACACCAACATACACACAATAGGAAATGCAGCCTTACATGCCTTATGATAAAGTTTGGGCAGGCTGTCGTGATGTAGGTGTGCCCCTCACTCCCTGGGAGCTATCTGTGGCTGGCATATCTCCATCTGAGACAGGCATGCTGACATATGCCAGTCACATGTACAGTGATGCGTTGTACCGCAATGGACCGATCGGTGCCCCCGGCCGGCCCATTGCATGCAATGTGTGCGGGTACGCGTTGTACCCCTGTACGCGTTGTACCCCTGTACGCGTTGTACTGCAATGGACCGATCGGTGCCCCCGGCCGGCCCATTGCATGCAATGTGTGCGGGTACGAGTTGTACCCCTGTACGCGTTGTACCCCTGTACGCGTTGTACTGCAATGGACCGATCGGTGCCCCGGCCGGCCCATTGCATGCAATGTGTGCGGGTACGCGTTGTACCCTGTACGCGTTAGTACCGCAATGGACCGATCGGTGCCCCCGGCCGGCCCATTGCATTCAATGTGTGCGGGTACGCGTTGTACCCCTGTACGCGTTGTACCCCTGTACGCGTTGTACTGCAATGACCCGATCGGTGCCCCCGGCCGGCCCATTGCATGCAATGTGTGCGGGTACGCGTTGTACCCCTGTACGCGTTGTACCGCAATGGACCGATCGGTGCCCCCGGCCGGCCCATTGCATTCAATGTGTGCGGGTACGCGTTGTACCCCTGTACGCGTTGTACCGCAATGGACCGATCGGTGCCCCCGGCCGGCCCATTGCATTCAATGTGTGCGGGTACGCGTTGTACCCCTGTACGCGTTGTACCCCTGTACGCGTTGTACTGCAATGGACCGATCGGTGCCCCCGGCCGGCCCATTGCATTCAATGTGTGCGGGTACGCGTTGTACCCCTGTACGCGTTGTACCGCAATGGACCGATCGGTGCGCACGCATTGACAATGGGCTTGCCTGGCAACGGAAGCGTTTTCGAATTTCGAACGAGTCGGTTGCTGGAAAATCAGTTGGTCACCCACAACAATGTTGCAAAATCATGTATGTCATGAAGTTGAAGATTTGAAGGATGCTGTGGGCGTGTTTTGGTGCTGCTATTCCATGGATTGGCCAGATTCAGAAGATGCAAACGACTTGGACCTATCACTTTGGACACAAGGGACAGTATCTGCCTCTCCAGCACATATATATTGCTGGCTGTTCCCCTGAGAGCTCACTTGCCTGCACTACATGCTCCAGGACGACATCTGCCACTGCACTGCTGCTGTCTCTGCCCCTCTGGACCCTGCAATGGCACGTACTGTGGAGAGAGCCCCAGCCTTCAGCCTTGAGGAGAACCAGGCCCTGCTGGACAGCCTACTTCCACAGTACAGCAAGCTGTATGGGACACCAGGGGAGCAGGTGAGTGTTCTGTGCACTGCCTTTCTGAATGTGCATATTGTCTGACTAGCAAGGCTGAAAGTCTGCACGCCACTGGCTAGCAGGCTCACTGAGTAGTTGTCACCCCCATAGTGTGTAGTGACATGCACTGGACAGGTATGGTGCAGTGACAGTGCATTTGAACAAGGTTTTACTTCCCATGCAATGATACCATGTAGTGACGTCTGGCAAACTGTCCATGGGCAGCTTTGCACTGCCTTTGTACATCATGTGCCCCTGTGATTGAGACATGTATATATAACTGTGTCATGCACGGATATGTTGCATGTATAGTAATGGCCTTTTCACTTTGTCATCCTGACAGGTTAATGCCCATCGGAAGCAGGAGATCTGGAAGGACATCGTCCGGGCTGTCCGGTCCGTGGGGGTCTACAAGCGCCGGATCCGCAACTGCCAGAAGAGGTGGCAGGACCTTCGGGGCTGGACCCGGAGGATTGCACGGGTCCAGCTGAAGCTGTCGCCTCCTCGCAGGAGGGGCGGAACACGGACCCTGACCCCCCACATGCTCCAGATCCTGGCGGTGGTGTTTCCAGACCTGGATGGGCAGCTGAAGGCCAGACAGCAGCAAGGAGGGGGTGAGTCAAAGACTGCACTGTGAACTCTGTATTACATGCTGTGTGCCCTCCTCTGGCCTGGTTCAACTGCCACAGTGCAGCAGTCATGTTGTCCAGGAGCCATGTCCCTCTATTGTGCACTGCCCACTGCTCATCTGATACCCAGGTGTGGCCCTTACATTCAGGGAATTGTGTCACTTGGGACTGTGTCCTTGCAGTTTGCTTCACTAAAGGTGGGGGACAGCATCTGTTTCCCTAACTCTGTTGTGGGCATCATGGGTGGGTCCATTGTTCACACTACGCCTGTGTTCGGACATGTAATCTGCGTGTTGCTTTGATATGCGGTCCACTTGCTGTGCTGAGCCACCACATGTGCCTGGGGTATGTGGCACACGCCCATGCAGCGGGTGGGAACAATGTTTGGGCCCCAGGAGTGTGCAGATTACGTGTGTCACACATACATAGCCAGCTATCCACTGTCCAGGGCTCATCCCTCATTCATGTGGAGCAGGACAGTCATGCCTACTCCAGGCCATGCAATGCACTCTGTACTCCCACTCCCGTGTATCAGCTGACACATTGTGCGCAGTGATTTGACCCCTCAGGTGTCTGCCTCTGTGTCAGTGTGCTGTGGATTAGTTGCCAGGACTGCTGGGGTGTTTCTTGGTAGGGGCTCAGCATGCCCCTGGAGATGTGACCATAGGAGACGATACTTGTGTGTCACATAGGTGTTTGATCAGCTGCCCGTGCAGACTGGGGTATGCGAATGTGAAGTTCAGGCAGCTGTTCCCCATTCACAGCAGATTGTGAGGGGCTCAGGTTCAGAGGGTAGTGTCACAGGTCTCCCATATGTCCAATAGGTATGACCTGGACAGATGAGGGTTAAGATGATGTGTTGTGTGGGGGATGTACATGTGCACTTGTGCAGCTCCAGGACTTGCATTCCCCATGACCTACTATTGTGACACAGTGCATAGTGTTGTTGTCTGGCTGCCAAGTCATACATCACTGAGACAGTGATGTATGACTTAGCAGTCATGCCTCTGCCATGGCATGTGTCTACTTATTGGTGATCCTGCAGGGGAGTGACATGTGCTACATGCACACCATTGTGGCGATGGCTATCAGGACATGGGTGCATCATGGTGTCTGTCGCTGGTATGCATCACATGCATTTCCTATTTGACTCTGGGCATCCCTTTCATCCGGAAACCTGTACTGACTCAGTGGCAAGAGCTGTGATGTGTGCATGTCCACATGCCACACCGTGTCCTCTGCACTGTCCAACTACTGTGTACTTGGTGCATGTGTCCACACTGGGGTGTTGCAATCCAACAGACACCAGACAGATGGGTGCAAGGCCATGTGGGATGTGAGTGCCATGCTTGGCATCAGACTGACAATTGGCTTCTCCTGTTCAGTCAGGGCACTTTTAGCAATGTACAACTAATGATGCCAGGGCTTGCTCTGTAATGTGCTGTGCTCACAGTGGTGTGTGCGTTTGGTGCAGGTGACTGATGTCTGTCTGTTTCCCCATTGTTTGCAGATACATCCACGGCCACGGAAGGGGACAGCTCCACGGACCAGGAGGAGCCAGAGAGCCAGACTGGGTCAGCAGCCGAGGAGTGGTCGGAGGGACCCAGTGGCACGGAGGGCGAGGGGAGCCACACCGAGGAGTCCTCAGCACCATCCACCTCAGCTGAGGACCAGAGCAACTCGGAGGATGACTCCCTTATGGAGGCGGGTGTCAGCAGCCACCACACCCCAGCTAGTGTTGCTGTCCCCGCCACCACCAGCACCACCACCGCCAGTCCCATCGGCTCCCATTCCCCAGGTCCGTGGAGGCTCCCATGTTCGGGAGCGTGTCTCCTTTGGGCCAGGCACCGCACCCCCTGCCCCTGTGTCCCCTGCTGCCCTGAGTGAGGAGTCTGTGTACCTCCTTCGCCAGCTCCATGTAGGGCAGACAGCCATGCTGAGTGTCCTCCATGCGCACACCGCTCTGTTGACTCAGCTGGTGTCGTTCATGGAGGGCATTTCATTGGGCATGTCTGACCTACAGAGGGGCAATAGGTCCATGGACTCCTCCCTGACGGCAGCAGTGTCCCTCCTCAGACAGTCCCTCACCCCTCCTGCCTCTGCTCCATCCACACTCCCCAGCACCTTACCCGTCCCAAGCACAAACACACCGGCACAGGCACACACCAGCACACACACGTCCAGCACACAGACACACACGCCACAAACAAAACGCACACGCACGCACAGTCAGGGGACTGAAACCAGACTCACAGGGGATGGGGCCCTGGTACACACACACGCATTCACGGGCACTGCGCAGTCCTCAGTTGCCTCTCCCTCCAAAACACCCTCCCTTGCCTCACCTGCAACCCCAAAGACCCAGCGCCTCTTCCTCAGTGACCTCGGCCTCTTCCCCTCCAATCCAGCTGCTCCAGCATCCAGGGGGAAGAGGAAGCCCCCCCACACGGAGCAGAGTGCCCCTCGCCCCCGGACACCCTCCCCCAGGTGCAGACAGACTGAGGCCCCCACCCGCAAGTCCCCCCGGAGTGGTAAGAGCAAGACCCCGCCGCCGCCCCGCAGCTCAAGCACCAGGTCTCCTTCCTCCATCCCTCAGGCCCCCACTCCACAGGTGCCCCCACCACACCCTGCCCCAGGTTCCCCCACCCACAGATATACCATCCCCTAGAGGATCCGGCCTTCTCCCCTGGCACTTGCTCTCCCGGCACCACACCCCCGCTGCGCTTGTCTGTGCCACTGATGTGGTGAGGGTGTCCTCCCCCTCTGTCCAGCCCACCTTGCCTGTTCCCCATTCTCCTCCCCTGGTGGTAGGCACTGCAGTGGAGTCCACTACCACCCTGTCTGACTTGGGCACTGCAGTGGCGGACCTGTCCACTCCATCTGCAGGGTCCACTGCAGTCGTGCCGGCACCCACAACATCTGAGTCATGCCCCCAGTTGTGCCGGCACACACCATGTCAGACACCTCCACTGCAGTTGTCAGTGGCTCTCCAGCACCCACCACCCCTTCCCTGCTTCCTCCTGGTGAGCCCTGATCCTGTCCCTGCGGTGCCTGGCCTACCCCCCGGTTGCCCCTCATAGTGGATTGTCCCTGGTTTTGTGCAGGCATGTGTAGGGTGGCATCTGCCACTGTCACCCACTTGTGACTTTGTTGATGGACTGGCCATTGGCCTTTGTTAATTTTCTACCGGACTTCTACTTTTAATGCCACATATGCTGAATAAAGCAACTTTCTGTTCTCTAGTGCTTTTGCTTCTGATGTACATGATGTTGATGATGCTAACCATGCCCTTGCTGCAGTGATGGTGATATTTGGTCTCATGATAATGAAGTGTTACTGTGCAGGAACCCATGTGGTCCAGGGGGAATGTGTCCTATCCTGTGGTGTATCCATGTCATCCATAGCAGCATCTGAGGGTGTCATGTGTTCAGTATTTGGCAATGGGATTTCCTACTTAGATTGGCTATTTCACATCTGTGGCTTCCACCCCTGCACATCTGTTGTGCCTGCCATTGTTCAATTTGTCTACTTCCCTGACCGTGTGGCCATCTCCAGTGGACATGCAGGTTTGGGCATCAATGGGGAAGGACTCATCTGTGTTGTCAGTGCAACATTGCTATACAAGTGTGTTGGATCTGTGCTGATGATTCCGTTGGCACTTCCATGACCAGGCTGATGTTACGGGAGCCCTCATTTGGTGCTAATTGTTGATTGTGTGACCAAGTGCTCAGCTGACATGATGGGGCCCTACTGAGGCAACATATGGCACAGCTTTCCTCACACAGGAGTGGAGTCCCCCCATGGCAGTGTGTACTCCTGTGACATTGCCTGCGCCCAAGGTGTGTGTTGTATGTGCATGTCTGTGTGTTCACTTCCGTTTAGCTGTGCATGCTGTGATCCCTAGTGTTGTACCTGTTTGTGATGCTAGCTGAGTTGACCTATGTTCCCCCAAAGTCTTCTCCCTGGGTTCTCTGTGATGTGGGTGCATGGCACATTACTGGTCATCAGGGTGTCACCCATAGGTGTGTTTGCTGTCAGGGCTGAGTTTGTGTGCAGACGCAGATGGGTCACAGTCAGGTTTCCCCTTGGCACTTGTTGTTTGCCCCTGTCATGTGATTTCCAGTTTGTGTTATCTTTCAGTGATTGTGATACGTTGTGTGTGTGACTGCTGGCACTCCTCAGGGTCCGGGCTGCAATGTTGGTTGTTGTCTATGTGTGTTCTTTGTGGGTGACCTTGGCTTCTTCATTGGTGTGTGACTGTGGATGGGATCCCATTGGTTGGTGTGGTATTGCCGTCATGTCCATGTACAGCGTAGTGTGCAGTGTGTCAGACATTCAGGAGTCTTGTTGAGTGGCCATGTGTGATGTGTTTCTGCACCTTGGTTCCCACCCACCACCCTGGAATAGTCATGGGTGCATGTGCAATGTCACCAGTGCATGTGTACTTCACTGCTGCACATTGTTGGAGGTCGAGGGGTGTGGTGTTGAGTGTGTGCAGATGAGAGTTGTTGCCCGGCTAGGCCCCTGCCTCCATGTTGGCCTTGGCTTACTGGCCATGCTGATTGATTTGTGCTTGTGTAGGTGGGATGGTAGTTAGTTGCTCAGGACACATGACTGTGGTTCACAGTGTGAACCACATTTAGCTTTGTCATCACAGTGGGATTGTAATGCAGCCCAGGGTCACCACATTGTGGGGGCCCTGGGGGTGGTGCTGTGGTGTGTCTGTGTCTTGCTGTGTCAGTTGCTGTCCCTACGTGCCTGTGTGACATGTGTGATTTGTGCTCCCTCTCATCTGACAATGCCTGCTTGCCCACATAGGGGATTTGGATCCATGAGTTACCTTTGTGTGGCACTGTATGCACATCTGTATGATTGGTATTCAGGTCTCCTCATGTGTTGTGTGGTTGCCTGGGGACACTGGCACCCCCTCACCTGTTGTGTATGATGTGCAGTGTGGGTCTGCCTGTTTGTGTTTGTGCATCTGCACCACTGCATTGGCATATCTTGGGTGTGCCATTGGCTGTATGTAGTTTTGTGGGTTTCCCCTGCTGTCCCTGGGACTCCTAGGTCATCGGTCAGCACAATGATCATGGTTTGTGTGTCCCATTGCTGCCATGGTATGGTATCTGTTCACCTCACATCTGCAGTCTCCACAGGGTATCTGCATTTGTGTGCCCATTGGTGCAAATATGTGGGTCTGCATTCTGATGGTCACTTCTGTCATTGTGTCATTGATGATTGTTGACGGTGTCAGCCCCCATGGGTGTTGTTTGTCTGCACATGGCCAAAGGTATGTCTTATTTGCACTGCAGTATTTGGCTCCCCCAATCTATGTTGCAATGGGACACATACACTACTTTGCCACTGATGTGTTTTTGTTCTGTGACCAGGAATCATCCATGCAGTTTGGCAGTTGCACCTCTTTCTTTGTCAACACTTACCTTTTGGTCACTGTGGTGATGGGGGTTTAGACCCCATTGCCACAATGTTCAAAATGTGCTTCAGCTATGGACCCCACACTTACCTTTTGGTCACTGTGGTGATGGGGGTTTAGACCCCATTGCCACAATGTTCAAAATGTGCTTCAGCTATGGACCCCACACTTACATTTTGGTCACTGTGATGATGGGGGTTTGGACCCCATTGCCACAATGTTCAAAATGTGCTTCAGCTATGGACCCCACACTTACATTTTGGTCACTGTGGTGATGGGGGTTTAGACCCCATTGCCACAATGTTCAAAATGTGCTTCAGCTATGGACCCCACACTTACATTTTGGTCACTGTGATGATGGGGGTTTGGACCCCATTGCCACAATGGTCATGGCCTGCTTGCATTGTGGGTGCCACACACATATATGTGTGGCACATGTGCTAGGGGGTCACATTGTATGTTCAAAGTCATGTTCGGTGTTGTAGGCATTTGACACAGTCTACACACGCTTGTCATGGTGTTGGGGGATGTCTTCTTCTTGCATTCCCTAGGTTGTGGTGTGCTGGTTGTGTCATGCATTGTCCATCCTATGAGTGGGGGTGGTAGTAGTGGTTGGCATCCAGCCCCCCTGGCTGAGGGTGGTAGTAGTGGTAGGCATCCAGCCCCCTTGGTGTGGGTGGTAGTAGTGGTAGGCATCCAGCCCCCCTGGCTAAGGGTGGTAGTAGTGGTAGGTATCCAGCCCCCTGGCTAAGGGTGGTGGTAGGCATCCAGCCCCCTGGGTGAGGGTGGTAGTTGTGGTAGGCATCCAGCCCCCCTGGCTGAGGGTGGTAGTGGTGGTAGGCATCCAGCCCCCCTGGGTGAGGGTGGTAGTTGTGGTAGGCATCCAGCCCCCTGGGTGAGGGTGGTAGTAGTGGTAGGCATCCAGCACCCCCTGGCTAAGGGTGGTGGTAGGCATCCAGCCCCCCTGGCTGAGGGTGGTAGTAGTGGTAGGCATCCAGCCCCCTGGCTAAGGGTGGTGGTAGGCATCCAGCCCCCCTGGCTGAGGGTGGTAGTAGTGGTAGGCATCCAGCCCCCTGGCTGAGGGTGGTAGTAGTGGTAGGCATCCAGCCCCCTGGCTAAGGGTGGTGGTAGGCATCCAGCCCCCTGGCTGAGGGTGGTAGTGGTGGTAGGCATCCAGCCCCCTGGGTGAGGGTGGTAGTAGTGGTAGGTATCCAGCCCCCCTGGCTGAGGGTGGTAGTAGTGGTAGGCATCCAGCCCCCCCTGGCTAAGGGTGGTAGTAGTGGTAGGCATCCAGCCACCCCTGGCTAAGGGTGGTGGTAGGCATCCAGCCCCCCCTGGGTGAGGGTGGTAGTTGTGGTAGGCATCCAGCCCCCCCTGGGTGAGGGTGGTAGTAGTGGTAGGCATCCAGCACCCCCTGGCTAAGGGTGGTGGTAGGCATCCAGCCCCCCTGGCTGAGGGTGGTAGTAGTGGTAGGCATCCAGCCCCCCTGGCTAAGGGTGGTGGTAGGCATCCAGCCCCCTGGCTGAGGGTGGTAGTAGTGGTAGGCATCCAGCCCCCTGGGTGAGGGTGGTAGTAGTGGTAGGCATCCAGCCCCCTGGCTAAGGGTGGTGGTAGGCATCCAGCCCCCCGGGTGAGGGTGGTAGGGGTGGTAGGCATCCAGCCCCCTGGGTGAGGGTGGTAGTAGTGGTAGGCATCCAGCCCCCCTGGCTAAGGGTGGTGGTAGGCATCCAGCCCCCCTGGCTGAGGGTGGTAGTAGTGGTAGGCATCCAGCCCCCCTGGCTAAGGGTGGTGGTAGGTATCCAGCCCCCCTGGCTGAGGGTGGTAGTAGTGGTAGGCATCCAGCCCCCCTGGGTGTGGGTGGTAGTAGTGGTAGGCATCCAGCCCCCTGGCTGAGGGTGGTAGTAGTGGTAGGCATCCAGCCCCCCTGGCTAAGGGTGGTGGTAGGCATCCAGCCCCCCTGGCTGAGGGTGGTAGTAGTGGTAGGCATCCAGCCCTCCCTGGCTGAGGGTGGTAGTAGTGGTAGGCATGCAGCCCCCCGTGGCTAAGGGTGGTGGTAGGCATCCAGCCCCCCCTGGCTGAGGGTGGTAGTAGTGGTAGGCATCCAGCCCCCCCTGTGAGGGTGGTAGTAGTGGTAGGCATCCAGCCCCCCCTGGCTAAGGGTGGTGGTAGGCATCCAGCCCCCTGGGTTAGGGTGGTAGTGGTGGTAGGCATCCAGCCCCCTGGCTAAGGGTGGTGGTAGGCATCCAGCCCCCTGGCTGAGGGTGGTAGTAGTGGTAGGCATCCAGCCCCCTGGCTAAGGGTGGTGGTAGGCATCCAGCCCCCCTGGGTGAGGGTGGTAGTAGTGGTAGGCATCCAGCCCCCTGGCTGAGGGTGGTAGTAGTGGTAGGCATCCAGCCCCCTGGCTAAGGGTGGTGGTAGGCATCCAGCCCCCCCTGGGTGAGGGTGGTAGTAGTGGTAGGCATCCAGCCCCCCCTGGGTGAGGGTGGTAGTAGTGGTGGGCATCCAGCCCCCCCTGGCTCAGGGTGGTGGTAGGCATCTTGCCCCCCCTGGGTAGGGGTGGTGGTGCGCATTCAGGCCCCTGTGTGCATATGTGGCATTGGTGATGGGCATCCCGCCCCTATGGTGCTGCTGTTGCTGGTGTAAGTATATTCTGCATCCCTCTGTGTGTGTGTGATTAGTCGTGTACGTGTTGTATGTGTTTTGTGGTTGGTGTCTGACTTACCTTCTGCGCCGTACGCGTCCGTGCCTGTTCCGGTAGTAAATGTAGAATATTGGTATGATCGGGACGAAGGGATTCATGGTTGGTTCATGTCGTTCGTCCTTCTCGTTGCTTCGTGTCGTCCTCGTCGCTTCGCGTCGTCCTCGTCGCTTCGCCTCGTCCTCGTCGCTGGCGTGTTCTGTCTCGTAGCCGTGGATCGTGTTGTGGCGCGAATCGGAGCTTATGTGCGCCTCTCCCGGATGCTTTGACGTGCCGTGCGTAGCGACGGGTTCGGCGCGTACGGAAGCGCATCGTACTCGTTCGGCCGGACGGAGCTGCATTTTTCCTTCCGTGCGACTCGATTCGGCGTTTCCGGATTCGCCTCGGTCGGGGAACAGGACCTGGTTTGGGTGAGTACGGCTCGGCCGGATTCTGTGCTGTTGTGCGCATCGTACTTACTCGTTCGGTGTGCTGTACGGATCGGTCGGGAAACAGGCTTTCGCATGGCTTTTTTCCCGACCGAATGGTATTGGGTGCGCCTCCGACCGAGATCGGAATCGGCCCCATAGTCTCTAATATAACACCTACAGCCCTCCGTAGCTTTTAGGTATTATGACAACAGACGAGTAACCTTCTGCAGTGTGATTTCCTTACCGCACTCTTCAAAATTCCATTTTCGGGACTCCCGGGTATCTCTGTACCTGTACTTCCAGACATCATAGAACAGGACACTAACTTTTCATGTTAAGAACATATAATCAATAATCAATAATCTCCAAACTAATCAATAATAACCATAACTCTGCGACCAAAAAAACTGATCCAGCGCAAAGGCCAGGGTTGAATATTTTTCACACACAAAAACTGAAATGTTTCAATGGGCCCATGTTCATTTATCCCAAAGTGCTCATCCACACTACCTGGCCAATTCCGCTGGGGGGTCAAGTTTTATAATTCACTTAAATTCTGATTAGTTATTCCTGTAACCACAAATTGATTACAATATCATTTCAATGCCTAACTAATCTTCACAAATCAACACTCTTCCTCTGGTCGATGGACCATTAGTTGAGTTAGTTGATGGTGATATTAACAACTTCTTAACTAAATTCTTAGTGAAATAACCACAGACTCTGAGTAATATTATAAGTTTTATCTAAAATTTCAGTCATAAAATTTGAATGCTCATCAATTACAGACTTACAGTGCAAATTCCATTTTTCTTAAATGAGAGAGAGAAATCATTTAGCAAAAATACACTCAACTGCACAACCTCATTCAACAAAATTCAAATGCATAAGAGTGGACAGATGTAGAGACAGAAGGTACATAATAACACATTTGCAAAGAAATATGCAAATTTAGGACAGGATGACATTTACCTAATAAAGATGACTGGAAAACCACCCCCCTGGCCAAAGGACTGGTGGGGGTCCCCTGACTTAAGATCAGGAGACAAAGACTAAAGGACAGGATCAGGACAGGACTGATACTTACTAGACTTCTCTATAAACCCGAGGCACCAAGGCAATTCCCTCTCTCACACTCTCTCACTCCTTGATATTCTTCCGCAATCTTCGAATCTAATCAGGCTGACATTTGGATCTGAATCTTCTGAGTCTGCTCTTGTCTCTTAGCGTTCATGTGCAGCAGCTTCTCTCCATGCAGGCTCTATGCTCTATCGTGCTCCAATGCATGCAATAACCAATTTCTTAACTCAAGTCACTCTAGTTATAGTCTTTATTTCTTCATGTCCCACCCTCAAGAGTTGCAAATTTTACTAAAATACGGAATATGATTGGACGGGGTTAGGGGAGTCTTCGTCACACCAGGCTGACATCCAATTTATTAGTGAACCTTATTGTTTGCTAGCCCTTCCCCTTTGACTCATTCATAATTTTTATTTTCTCATGCATATTTTGTTGCAAATGTTATATTTTATTAAATACAAGCTTCATCGATAAGTGCAACATGTCTTCCTTTTCCCTTCACTTCTGTCCTTGAATCTTGGCAGTCATTCAGCTCCTCCGGTCACCGGGTCACATCATGTATTTATTGAGCATGCGCGACTTTCGCCATTTTCTTTTTCAGTCATGGTTTAGCAGGCCCGAATGCACACTATTAATAAAAGAATCATAAACAGATGTTATTTTCTCAAATATGTAATTCTCACTGTTCACCACCGACTTCTACTCTATCCCATGTTATTATTATTTCTTTGGGCAGAAGCAGCTTTCTTTTTAAATTCAAGCAAGCATATGCCAGGCATGCGGTACCTCAAGACAGCAAGTTAGTTTCTCTTGCGCATGCGCGAGGTTTTTCCCTCTCAAAGCGAGTTAGTCACGTTATCCTTGCGTAGTTCAAGTTTGCACATGCGCAAAGCGTTTTTGCAAATTAAAGCGGTTTTAGTCGAGTTGCATTTTATTTCTCATTATTTTAAGCATGTGTAAGCTTTTCTCCCCATATGTCGGTGTCTGTTGTATATTAGTTTCTTCGCACTTACATATTTTAACGATTAGTGAAGGTTGATGGAGGATTTATTCGAGCAAGTTTCATTTTCTCGAATCCTTGCTCCATCAGTTCTGCTTTATTTTCGTTGCAGAAATGCCCAACTGATGCAGGTGAGGGGACAGGAAATGTACAATGAACTGATGCGGGCGCAGGAACAGACTCCTCTGAAGAAAGGATGCAGGCGATGGAACAGGACCATCAGTTCTGCTTTATTTTCATTGCAGAAATGCCCAACTGATGCAGGTGAGGGGACAGGAAATGTACAATGAACTGATGCGGGTGCAGGAACAGACTCCTCTGAAGAAAGGATGCAGGCGATGGAACAGGACCCTCTGAAAACTGATGCCGGCGAGGGAACATGAATCTCAAGAAGCCACTACTAAAGACACGGCTGATCGGGTGAGTGTAGAAAATGGCGTTCGTAGCGTGGATGTGGCTTATATAGAAGCCACGCCCGTCACACTTGAGTTACTGGCATCAAACGCAGTGGACTCTGCCTATGCTCATGGCAGTACTGCAACGCATCATGGGAAGTGAAAGTAACGTCGGGACCATGACAGGCCTGAGACTATGCAAGCAAAATTGCATTTGCATTTTCCGAAATTGTTTCACTGGATATTGAAAAGAAAACTCTGACTGTGAAAGTTTTTTATTTAGGTTACAATGTAATTTAATAAATACAAATATTCTATATTTAGTTGTGCAATTTATAAAATTTTCACGATATTGAGAATGTTGAATTTTTTTTAAAATAAAAAAGAATTACAGTATACACAGGAAAATTACTGTACAATTTTAACTCTGCCAAGTGTTACTTCAGGGAAAATGCTGGACAGTGACTGGCGGGAGCAGATTTATTATTCTAATTGCCCCAGGTGTTGCCTCAGGAAAGTTGCTGGACAGTGACTATGGACAAGATTCACTATTCTAACACAGCCAAGTGTTACCTCGGGGAAAGTGCTGGACAGTGACTGGGGGCAGGTTTGCTTTCTAACTTTGCCAAGTGTTACTTCAGGGAAGGTGCTGGACACTGATTGGCGGGGAGATATATTAGTCTAACTCTGCCAAGTGTTACCTCCGGGAAGATTCCGGACTGTGTCTCGAGTGGCAGATTTACTAACTCCACCGAGTATTACATCAGGAAAGGTTCTGGATAGTGACTGGTGGACAGATTTACTATTCTAACTGCGTGAAGTGCCTTGCAAGGAAAGGTGCTGGATAGTGACTGGGAAGCAAACGGAATAACATTTTTCTCTTCTTTTTAGACTAAAACAAAGTCAAACCTTCCAATCACAAAAGGAGTACTAAAATCATCACTCCAACACAAAGCAAAGACACCATAAATAAGGTAAAAATATTGAATAGTACAATGTAAACTCAGAACTTACACACAAATGCAGTGATGCTAGGCAAAGTCAAAAATGGCATATAAATGTCTTTCTCACTTTAGATACACAGCAAAGAATCAAACAATCCACCCTGCCTCAAGAAAATCAAAATGACATGTCCAAAAGCCTGAAGCTAAAACCACAAGGACCAATTAAACAGGTAAATTTACTCATAACAGACAAAAATTTAATGTAATAATCACATTTTTTTTTTCAAATCAGGATACTGAAAGAGGTTTTTTTCCCATAGATAAACAGCAATAAATTTAAAAAAATTCTCAACAGATTCCAAACAATAACTTTGATTTTTTCTCTTTATAGTAAAGGGCCAAAAAAAGGAAAAAAACAATTACATTACATCAAAATCATTATATTTTTTTCAGAATTTTCAAGAATGGAAAATGCCCATGAAGCAAGATATATTCTATCCAAATGAGGAAACAGACGTTTAAAATATGATGGCTTTATTTATTGCAAGTTGAGGTTAATTGAGCCCAGGAGTCATTGGAGGTCTGTTGAATATTTTTCATCCCATTGAGAAGGCTGATGGACACAGTGGAAAGAACCACAGAGCATAACCATACCTCTGCAATGAAAATTGAAGTAAGGGAAAATATTCAGCAAACAAAGTGCCTTGCGGCCACCTCAAGGAACTCTGTGGCTCAGTTTTAAGGGAGGTAGCCCAGAACATCCCCTTGCACATTGCGAGTAGTATGCCCACTATTCCAAATTTAAGAAGAATTATTCAACAACTAAAACAGGTGAGTAATTCCCAAAGAGTAACTCCTCAATCCTAATCTGACATTAACATCCCCCCTGAAATTACTGTTTCTTTTACTGACACCATTGTTTACTCTATGAAAATGAGAACCCTCTGAAAAGAATACTAATCTTCAGTACAATTCTTAACACAATAACCTTTAGAGAATAGTGAAATTTGGATGATGGATGGTACTTTTAAATCAACTCCCCATCCATTCACCTAAATTTATACTTTTCATGCAAACATTGAGAACACTACCATCCCACTAGTTATACAAAAAAAGGTACCAAAGCACACACAAGAAGTCAGTATAGTTAAGATAAATTAACACAGGTAATCCGAAGAGAATAAACTTGCAAGGTCCATAGCATTCTTCTTTTCTCATACGTGATTTTATTCCTTGAAATTTTCAAGTCTTGGTATGTACAAAGACAGAGGCAGCCGACACATGTTTCGTCCTTTGGACTTTTTCAAGGCTAGATGTCTCGTCAGATGAGTGCATAAACAATCTTGGGAGCACTATCCGTGTTGCAACTCAAGAGAGAGGAGAAAATTGAGTTGGCCATTGAGACAAATGCGTCTCGAGAATGAAATCTCACTGAGAAATTACAGGTAAAGCATCCCAATATCAAGTCCAAAACAATGGGAGTGGAAAGAAGCAAGTGTGGTCCATATAGGAACAATCTACGTCCAAATCTGTACGGCTGAGTCATTCTCTCCATGAGGCAGAGAAAAGCCTTGGTAAGCCTGAGATAATGCAGGCAAAGCGTCCTATATCAAGTCCAAAACAATAGGAGTGGAAAGAAGCAAGTGTGGTCCATATAGGAACAGTCTACGGCCAAAGCTGGAAGGTGGGGTCAGTCACTCCAAAAGGCAGATAAAGGCCTTGGTAAGTCTGAATGCGTATGAGTGTCTGGAGAACAAGCGAAGGCAGTTCCTAGTGTGTTATGGCTTTATTTATTGTAAGTAGAGGTTAACTGAGCCCAGGAGTCATTGAAGGTCTGTTGAATATTTTTCATCCCATTGAAAAGGCAGAGTGGTTACTATTGGTGATACAGTGGAAAGAACCACAGAGCATAACCACTCTACCTCTGCAATGGAGATTGAAGTAAGGGAAAATATTCAGAAAATAAAGTGCCTTGAGGCCACGTTCAAGGAACTCTGTGGCTCAGTTTTAAGGGAGGTAGCCCAGAACATCCCCATGCACATTGCAAGTAGTATGCCCACTATTCCAAATTTAAGAAGAATTATTCAATGACACAAACAGGTGCGTAATCCCCAAAGAGTAACTCCTCAATCCTACTCTGACATTAACATCCCCGCTGAACGTACTGTTTCTTTCACTAATAACATTTTTTACTCTATGAAAACGAGAACCCTCTGAAAAGAATACTAATCCTCAGTACATTCTTAGCACATTAACCCTAGAGAATAGTGAAATTTGGATGATGGATGGCACTTTTAAAACAACTTCCCATCCATTCACCCAAATTTATACTATTCATGCAAACATTAAGAACACTACTATCCCATTAGTTTATGGTTTACTTCCCGACAAACAATCCTCAACTTACACTGAATTTTTTATCAGTGATAAAATGTAAAACAATAAATAAAAGTCCTTGGAAAATAATAATTGACTTTGAATCACAAATGATTAATACAATTACTAAAATGTTACCAAGCACACAAATTCAAGGATGTTTTTTTTTTCACTTTTCACAGGAACATTGGCAAAAAAAATAAACACAAAACATCCTTAGCGGAGGATTATATGTCAAATAGTAAACTGCAATATGAACTAAAAAAAACTAACTGCATTGTGTTTTGTACCCTGTGAATGTAGATGACTTCCACCCTTCAATTATGCAATCTAATTCTAAATTATAGTGAAGACACATCGATTGGACATCTAAACAGGTCGAGTCACAGATGGGAAACCAAGATTTTCTATTGAATATTCGAACTGTTACTCGACCTGCTTAGAGGAAGCTGCTAACACCAATAATGGCATAGAGGATTGGCATAATTCTTTCAACAACTCAATAGGAAAAAGTCACCCCAACATCTATTGTTTCCTGAAATTTAGAAAAAGAACAAAGGGTCTGAATATGAGTTTAGCGGTCTTGGTACCGCCATCGCGGTGACGTCAGATTCCCTGACCGCATACTGGGTGGTCCATCAATTGAATCATGATGTTGGCGGTCCCATAGATGAAAGCCCGTCCGAGTATCGCCTTCTCCACCGGTCTTTCCCTCCCACATTGACGGCGGTCATAGGCTGGAGTTCAGCCCCTGTTCCCGCCATCGAGATTACGATGTGGCTCACCGCCAATCCCACTGTGGCAGGAAGACCTCCACACTCGACCTGGCAGGAACGTGAGATATAAGGTGAGAACTCACCTTATATCCAGTTTCCACTCCTCTTCCTGTCAAGGAACCCCTTGTCCATGTCCTCCCTTTGCTGCAAACACTTGCCCATGAAGAAAATGAACACCGTTAGTGTCAACTCCTAAGATAAGCCACTTGTACATTTCTTCACTGTTACCATAGCTGTGGACCTGTGCTGTTGGACAAGGTCTGTTTCTCATAGGTGTAATACATATGTGTGTTTTTCAGACTTACTTAATTTAAATACACACGTATGTATTTGCACTGTGAAAAAACCCCTACAAATGTGAGGCTCCTAGCGCGTTGGTCCCCCTCCCTCGGAAGAGTGATGCCATGAGACTGCCAGCACCACCAAAACATCGTACTACAGCAGGTGGGATGCCACCGGCTTGGCGGCGTTGACTGGCCCGCCGCCGCTACGGGCCGGAGGTAGGACCTCCAAACTTGTAATCAGGCCCTACGTTTCCATGAAATGACAATGGCTCAATCATTGGCAGGGTGTGCCCAGACGTGGGGCCCTTGCTCACTTTGCCACTGGATTCAAGCTAGCCTGGCTGATGAGGGCTGTTAGCCCATAGCCGGTCCCAGGATGCCTGTTTCTGGTCCAGGGAACACATGGTTTGGCAGTTCGGGCTGGACTGTTCCCATAAGGTACAGGGTGAAGACTGATTTGCATATAGCTGTGTCTGAACTGGGGTGGCGAAGTGAGCTAAAGAACGATGATGGATTCAACCCAGATCTGTGACTGGGGGTGAGTGTCTGAAAAGTTTCAGCACTCCGTCCATCCTCTCCTTGTGTTTGCATTGGCTCAATCATTGTCAGAGAGTGTGAACCCTCAGAAATTCTAAAGGAGTAAAGAGATGTCAGAAAGACTATTGGCAAAGATTAATCAATTTCCATTGATGGGAACTTTCGACTACCTTGACAATATTGCATACATTCTACACTGCTAACAACAACTTATGAGTTGATACTTGAGAATGTCTTTCATGAAATGAAGAGTGGGGGTTGGGCCTAGGGGTTTGCAAACCATGCTGTCGGACCTGCTTGGTCCTTATGCCCTAAATGGGTGGCGGGGAGGATGGGGGATGGGCTAGCTGGAGAGGGAGGGGTGGTGACGGGGGAGGAGCGGGTGAGGTTGGTTGGCAGGGGTATTGGGGGCACTTGGGGGTGAATCTCAGGTTTTTAGATTTATTTCACATAACGTAAGCAGTTTCAAGCAGGATGAGAAGAGGTGCTATTACATAGATGCAGTACGGCAATCTGGAATAATGATAATTGATTTTCGGGGTCAAGGTGATGTATGGCTAATCTGCTTATCAGGCTTTTTTGTAAAAAAAATAATTATAATGATAAACTGCAGGAAGAATGGAATTTTGAATGGTAGATAGAGGAAATCAAAGGCACATTGATCAATTACGCATTAGCTCAATAAATATATGTGGCCTAAATTATAAGAATAAAAGAGCTAGAGCTGCTCTTGTTGTGAGAGCTATGCGGTCTGATATAGTGTGCATTCAGGAGACCCATATTCCCTGGGGAAAGAGAGAATTCATAAAGAATCTGGAGCTGATGGTATTAATGTGAACCCAACAAGGTGTACCATCTCAAGGGGTTGCAGTTCTCGCAAGAAACCATATCTGTACTGTACCCCGACAGCTAGTAGATAATTTAGGATGATGGGTAGTTCTAGAATGTAGGACTAGCTCTGCTTGTTTTGCACTATGTACAATCTATGGGCCACATTTTGATGAGGCAACTATCTTGATGAATTAAATGCAGAACTGGCCTCGTCCTCTTCCTCTAGTGTTATGTGGGGATTTGAATATTCATTCAGATGTGGACCATAGACATTTTAATGAACGGGTATACTTAGGATGAAAACCAAGGGTTTATAAGTCCATGGAGTGCTTGGTGGAAGGTCATGGTTTGATAGATATATGGGATCAATGTAAGGCTCCTGACCTGAACTTTACTTTATATTCTTATCCACATAATAAGATGGCCCAATTGCATTATTTTTTCATGTCTTCTTGTGGGGCCTCTGAGGTGGCTATAGCGATTTCCCCGAGTAATACCATATAATAATCCTTTGATCCTTATAGTAGCCTTTGCGGGTATTGCTAGACCACGGGGGATATGCACTTTTGATAGGAAATTACTAGCAGAACCACTATATATACCATGTTAAAATCTACCTACAACAATTTTTAGCATCTAATAGGGGTACAGACTTGACGGGGTGATTTGGATGCCCTAAAAGCAGGGGTTAGAGGGGAGACCCTTAGTTTTAACCTACATTGAGAAAAGATGAGATACAAGATCTATATAGAAGGTTAGCAAGTGCAGAAGAACTGGTCCGAAATCTTAGAGTTGGTCAGGATGTCCAAGAAATGCAACAGGAAATAGGCAAAAGGAAAGCTCAAGTGTAATGAGTATGGTGAAACTACTGGTAGACTGCTGGCTAAGTGCATAAGATTGAAGGAGGGAAGACAAGGCATTAAAACTATTAAGGATTTAAAAGGTAGAATCCTAGAAGCCCCTTTAGAGATCATTAAGGTTTTGGAAGATTTCTATACAAAGTTGTATTCAGAAGAATCTGAATCTCTATCGAATGGATATGAGAGCTTCTACTCTGATTTAAAGAACTGCAGACTGAATGAAGAAGACCGAACTGCTTTGGATCTCCCGATATGTATGCAAGAAATTTTACATGCTATAACTTCTCTGGCTGCAGGAAAGGCTGTGGGCCCTGACACTCTTCCCTTGGAATGTTTTAAAACTTTCTTCTCTGAATTACAAGAAGATATGCTTTCGATGTTTTGAGAGGCACAACAGGGAAATATCCCCTCCTCGTGGGAGACTGCTAACAAAGAGATTTTTATTACCTGGCTCTTGGCCTTTATCTTTCCTGAATTGCGATGGCAAGGTCTATGCTAAGGTCTTAGCAAATAGACTAGGTAGGGTTATATCTCCTTTGGTTTCATTTAGACAGCACAGGTTTATCACTGGGAGGGGGACTGCAGATCATATTCGGAGGGTGTTTTTACTGTTTGATTTGGCAGAAGCTCAAAAGATGCCTTTAGGACTTATTTCATTAGACGCTGAGAAATCATTTGACCGCGTGTCTTGGGAATTATTATGGTCAGTCCTAAAATGGAAAGGTTTTGGGAACGGCTTCATTGGAGCCATTAAGGCCCCATACAAAAGGCTGACTGCTAGGCTGTGAATAAATGGCCTTGAATCAGAGAAGATATCTATTTGAAGGAGAACGAGACAGGGTTGTCCTTGCTCTCCGTTATTATTTGCACTTTATATCGAACCATTTTTGGCTAAATTGGAGAGAAGCATAATTATTAACCCAGTATTTCAGAATATGGTAAAATTTAAGGTGTTTGCTTATGCGGACGATGTAGCCGTAGTTACTTGAGATCTAACCACTGCTCTCCCGGAAAAAGCTAGCCAAACAGTTTGGATCACGGTCAGGTTATAAACTAAATAGTGCTAAAACACCAATAGTTTGAGCAGAGCAGGCCTATATTAAAGATCAGTGGGTTGTCACGGATGCACTCTACTTGGGGATAAGAATTACAGATGCCTTGGATGACATGGCTGATATTAATCTAGGACCAGTGCTTGATAAGATTCGATACGAGCTGGACAGAATCAATCATTTACATCTCTCATTAATAGGGAGATGCAAAGTATTGAAGATGAATATCCTCCCCAAGGTGTTATATTTATTTTGCTCCATTCCATTTTTAATCAGCAAGCAGTGGTTAAAAAAGTTAGAATCATTATGCTTTAAATTCTTGTGGGGCTATCAAAAGCCAAGACGAGCAGCTAAATTCATGACCCTGCCAAAGCTCTTAGGAGGGCTATCAGTTCCTAACTATGACAATCTTAATAATCGGGGGATCTCAAAAAGTAGAAATATAGAAGCAAGTTATTAGAAAAAATAAATTTAATTACTAAATGCAGCATTTATGGTGTGGGCTGTGCTCAAGCGGCATTTAGTGCTCGGTAAGATTCATTTTTATGCAGCTATGTCTGCCTTAGCTTTGCTGCCTTCTATTTTTCAAGGGGCAGTGATGGAAGAATGGAGATAGAAAGGTATTAATATAATAGGTGATTTTTATGATGTTTCCCAGCTCTATTCTGGTACTGAATTGCAGAAATCTTTTGATTTATGGGGGTCAGACTTTTTAAATTATCTACAGGTCTGGGATTTTCTATTTTAAAAGATAAGAGATGTAGAATTCATGATTAAGGTTCCTTTAAATGAGGCTATTAGACAAAGACAGAGAATCAGACCTATAAATAAATTATTGTTGCATCACAGAAGGATGATAAATGGAATCTGAGGTTTGGACTTTCAGGTGCATATCTCCAAGAGTCTTTAGCTTTGTCTGATAAGATCATTTTAATGAGGAGTTTGAAGACCCAGAATTTTAAGACGGTTTTTAATCTTTATTATACCCCGACAAACATTTTAAATGGGGGGTGGCTCTGATGGGAAATACAAACGATGTGGCACAGAACAGGCAGATATTATACATATGTTCTATGCATGCCTGAAATTACCTCCCCTGGTGCAAGGGATGGGCGGATTTTTGAGGACTATAACCGAGGAACCAATTTTCGTTACCCCATTAATGATGATGCTAGGTGTGGCCGGGGATAGTGAGGGTAAAAATAAATCAACAAGAAATCTGTACTTGACATTATGGCCATATCTGTTGGACAACTTTGTATTGCCTCACATTGGTTGAAGCTAGAAGCTCCCACCTTTAGAATGTGGAGATCTAGATTTCTTGCTGTTTATAACATGGAAATGTGTATATATAAACCTAAGGGTCACGGGGAAACGGTGACGTGGAAATCTGGTCCTTGGCAACAGAATGGATGGAGTGTTATGATATTCAGGATTTGAGGGGATTAAACTAAAACTGAAATGACTGATGTTTAGACTATAGTTTTCTATGAATATATATGCATGTTGATTACGGTGTCCTGAAATTAAATATGGATGATCTATTTATATGCGTTATGGGCTGAAGGAAACCAAGTGAGATGGATATATTAGGGACTATTTTTAAGTATCTGATTCTATTTTTACCATTATAGATGAATGAACTCTTGACTTTTCTGATTTTTGATTCCTGGGTATTGTACATATGGATGTCTATATCTGCCATAAATTATGCTGCTATTAGGAACAACGGATTAGCACTTTAATTATATTATGAGTATCTATTTATGTATGATAGTTCTATTTATGAGAATTGGAGTTTGTAACCTATTTATCCTGTCTTGAAATGCAAAGTATAATGTCTCAGAAATTCTCAGAAATTAATATATATATATTTTTAAACTATTGACAACTTATAGGTTCACAAATTACTCTCCACTTTTGGGTCTACAAACTAATTAAATTGCCATTTTTAAAATACATTTTGACATTACAATTACATCATCATAAAAACTTTATTTCGGCAATCAATTGCCATAAAAGCATCAATAAAAACAAGCAATAAGATACAGTGAATTCATAATATATACACAGTTTGAAAAGGTAGTATAAAAATTAGATACAATGCTGACCAGTAATCCAATTGATAAAATTAATGTAGCACCTCACACAACCCGAAATGTGACCAAAGGAATGCAATATTATGTTCACTCATACAGTTCCTGCAATATCGTTCTGCTGGGCCATTCTTTTGAGAATGGCCCTTCGGGTGTGCCACATATTGAATAAGAACCGTGAGATAGAGTAAACAATAGGCATTTGTGTATTTGATTTAAATATCCTGTACACTTCAGAGCAGCGTCTTGACCCCAAGTTTCTGCAAAGTTGGATTAGCCAGCGTGTTCTGGCCTTTCCATAACCCTTGCAGAAAAATAGCACGTGCAGTTCCGTTTCATCGGTATAGTTACAGGCCGGGCAACCCCCGTTTGAAGCCCCCTCCCACTTGCGAGTAAAGGCGCGTAATGGGAGGACTCCATGTCTAAACTGTACATAAAGTTTTTTAGCGAGAAGTGGCTGGATATCATCCAGCACCAGTTCTAAACTATACCTATTTTTTACTGCTAAAAATTCCACCGTCAAACGACCGGCGGTATTTCTTCTTTCAAGCTCATTGAGCTTTTGCTCTCTGAAGCTCTCTATATGGGTCTTTCTTGCTGTTGTTTGGGACGTATATTCTGTATTGTGCCATAGATTGCCCCTACCCAAGCCCTCACAAATGTTCTTAATATTGGACAACCAGGGTATCCTCCCTGAACCTCGCATACCCATTATATCAGTTAATTCCTCCCTGTAGGCGGATAACTCCGGGGTACTCCAAAGGCGACGCCAATAGAGGAGGGGCCTAAGGGCTGCCTCTTCCACAATGGGTCTAACCCCTAGGTCTAAACGGAGTGGTGTTAATGGAGTACTGATGGGTAGGCCCAAAAGCTGTCTGATAAAAGAATTCTTTGTTCGCATTAACATGCCCAATGCACAATGACCTCAGAGTTCTGCTCCATAGAGGGCAGCAGACCTGGCCTGAGCCTTGTAAATTTCCATCACTGGGCTTAATGTTTTTTCGGGACAACTCCTATATAATTTTAAAATACCCCCCACTTTTTGGGTAAGTTTCAGCCCTGCTTTATTTATTTGTGCACCCCAAACCATTTTCTCAGTCAACGTCAGTCCCAAATAATCAAAGGTGGTTACTCTTTCAAGGGGTCTGCCGTCCAAGCAAGGGTTGGGGCGAGTGGTGTTACCTACATTAAAGGCCATGTACTTAGTTTTTTGCAGGTTAATTTCCAGACCCCGCTGTTTGCAGAAGTCGCTAAAGTTGTCAAGAGTCCTCTGAATTCCCATCTGTGATTTTGCGAGGAGAAGCGTATCATCTGCAAACATCAGGGCCGGGATCTTGCGCTGCGCCAACCTGGCGGCGTCGATGTTCTTTCCGGCACTCAGAAAGTCAATTAGGCCATTAATGTAGAGGGAGAAAAGTGTGGGAGCCAGGACACAGCCCTGGCGAACCCCCCTCTCCACGGGCAAAGGGGCTGAAAGTTCACCGCACTTTCCATATCTAATACAAGCGTAATTACCCTCATGGAGACGTTTTAACTGCACGCACAGGTATTCTGGCACTCCCATATCTCTTAAGATTGCCCATAATTTCTCCCTTGGAACCAAATCAAAGGCAGATTTTAAATCTACGAATATAAGATAAAGGCTACCCCCCTTGATGGTAACAAATTTCCAATATATCGCCTGCAGTCTAAATAATTGGTCGATCGTAGATGTCCTAGCTCTAAACCCGGCTTGGAGGGGGGTTAAAATATTGTGATCCTCTATCCAGGATTGTAAACGCCCCAATAAAACTCGGGCGAAGATTTTCTGACCAACGTCTATAAGACTGATCGGGCGATAGTTAGCAGGCTGGAGCGGGGAGCCCTTTTTATAGATCGGTATGATTTCGGCTCCCGCCCAAGTAGTGGGAATTGCCATGCCTTGTAATATGGCATTAAACAAAGTAGCCAAATAAGGGGCCCAGATGGTTGGTTCAAATCGGTAGAGATCGCCAGGGATCCTATCCAAACCAGCCGCTTTTGCAGGTAGGATTTTCCCTAGGGCGTCGGTGGCTTCTCTTACCGTAATTGGGGGCACATCATCCTGGTTTAGACCCGGGTGCGGCAGAACTCGTGCCATACTATCATCCCCTTCCTTGTCCCTTCTATACAGGATTTCAAAATGAGCCCTCCAAACACCTTCATCTAAGTTGGGTTCAATGGCCGATCTACCAGCCTGGGAGTCAGTATTTACGATGTTCCAGAAGGACCTCAGATCATGTGAAATTAATGCATTTCTGAGATCTTCCCATTGTTGAGCAACCCAGTGCTGTTTTTCTTTAATTGTGGCGCATTTATATACTGCTCTAGATTCTTTAGTTTTTATTTTATCGCTACTTTTAATGGCTAAGATTAAGTCAGTTTTAGCAGCTCGGCAGTTGGCATTGAACCATTTATACTTGGTCTTTTTGGGCACTCTCTGTATTTTATTTTGGTAAAAAAAGTGGCCATGATGTCAACCAGATCTGGATGATTTTGTGAGATCTTTGAAAGTGTATTGGGGGCTCCAGTACTCTCAATTAGTTGGGACATGGTTAGGAGGTGAGGGACTATTTGATGGTAGAGATTGTCTAATTTGTCTTGCGATTTGGAGATTTCGGCCGAACGTATTCTTCTCCCTCCATTGGTCAGGATCATACTTTGGGCTGATAATGAGGGTTTAACCTGTGCCTTCGTATTACCTGGGATAACTATTTGTAAGATAAGGGCATCATGGTCACTATCGTGTCGCGGGCAGATTTTAAAGTCTAACACCTTATGCCAGGACTGCAAGTCTAGCATAATATAATCAATTGTTGAGGTGTGGCCCGTTCTATTAAAGGTGTGATTCCCCGGATTATCCGATGTAGTACGTCCATTACATGCTCTTAAAGAAAATTTTAATGTTAGACATTGTATTTGGAGTGCTAACGGGGTCCAGACCCTTACTGGTGAAATATTAGATTCAGGAATACACCAGTATAGGTCCTCCTCATCTAGTTGACCTGTTACCAAGCCGTCCAGGGGCTCAAATTGGCAGTTAAAATCACCGCCAATAATTACTCTGCTATTTATTGGGATCGTTGAGAGAAAGGTATTAAGTTGGTCTAGAGTACTAGACTCTTGGCCCCTATACGTCGGGCGTGAATATAAATTTATAAGCAAAATGCTTTGTTTTGTCTGAAAAGTTAAAAGAACACATAGAATATCCAGAGAGGAGCTTTCAATAAATTTAGCCTCACAGCCTAGATGAACTCCAATCCAAGTAGACAATCCTCCTGATGGTCTACCTCTCCCCGTATGGATCGCTGGAATACTAAAGACCACATACCCCTGCCTACTCAATTCATCCCTAGACCATGTTTCTTGGAACATACATATTTCGTGATGTTCAATGAAGAGTTCCCATTCAGGGTTCTTCCATTTAGATGTTAATCCTGCTATGTTCCAAGACAATATTTTCACACTTGGGATGTGCACTGAGGTGGGGTATAAAGGAGGGTCGATGGTTGTACTATCTAAAGTGAACTCTTTGTGATGAAGTGAGCTTGGGTTGGCATTTGAATTACAATTACAATATTTGGCATCCTACCTGTAGTTGTCTGCTTTCTTCAACTCTTGGTGATATTTTAAGAAACCTCTCACAAAGAGTTTGAAATAATCCAACAATCCTAGGAGTTCAGCAGGAATATAAAAACATCCACAAATAAATTGGAATAAAGAAACATTTTCCACATTGCATTCTTTGACAATCCACAGAGATAAGAATCCAAAAAACCAAAGTACTCAAAAAATATAGATTTAAAAAAAAAATTCAAAACGTGTCATTCTCCCAAAAGAAAACAAATAGAGAAACATAAATGCAATGCAATAATCCAGATTTTGTATTTCAAAAGCATTGTCTTCTTGTTCTAGAACTAAAGAACAATAAAAAACAGGACACAAAAAAACTAAAATGTCGCTTTTAATTCAAATAGGTTTAAAACAGTTGTCAAAGTGATTTTTCCCTGCCTTTTTTAAACTGATATTTAAAAATAAACAACATGCGTATATGAAAGCAACCTGTATGTTGATGTGAAACTTGTCCCTCTACTTGTCACTCTACAGACTGTAGAAACAGATACTGAACCGTTTTCGTAAAGTTGCAAAAGTAAAAACTATTAAAAGACAGCTTCTTCCATTGAAGTCAATGGAATAGCATTGGAAAATGTTTTAATAATGTTAATAAATATGTTAAACCTTATTGAAGACTATGCTTTATAATTTTGAAATATAAATTATATTTATTGTATTTTGTAAATTTTTGTATTGAGTTAATAATTATAATAACAGTTATTACATAAAAAATGTGTTGTGTTTTTAATTCAGCTATTATAAATTTATTTTGATTTTCATTTTGTTTTAAAAAATAATATACAAGTTGAACAATTTTGAAAAATGATTTATATGTATTTTTAAAATTTGAATGACAATATATTTTACATATTTTATAATATTTATTAAAATTAATACTCAGGTATCACAGTTGGTGCCTAAGTATTAATACAGTCCCCTCATTACCCTATATCCTTTACACCCCACTCCTAAAACTTTATTATGATATTTTTAAATTAATTTACATTAATTATACTTAAAATATTAACATTAATTTTAATTGGATTAAATATTTAATCCTTAGGTATCACAGTTTGTATCTGAGTATTAATACACTCCCACAACCATTAGAGATATATATCCTTTACAACCCACTCTTAAAACTTTAGCTTTACTCTGATATTTTTAAATAAGTTACATACATTATTTAAAAAATATTACAATTAATTTTAATTGGATTACATATATAATACTCAAGTATCACAGTTGGTGCCTGAGTATTAATACACTTCCCCACCCAATACCCCTTACATCCCACTCCTAAACTTACATTTAACATATATATATATATATATATATATATATATATATATATATATATATATATATATATATATATATATATATATATATATATATTATCTACTGGCGGTCGCCAGTAGATAGTTATAGTTAGGACCTATTATCCATAGGAAATCCGCAACATTCTATTTGAAATAACTCTTGCGCCGGTTGACGAATCTTCGCGAAAGCTTCCAACTTGTTGGGGCGCTCTGCTCCGCTCCTACCCTGAAAGTCTCGGGTTCATTCGTCAAGCGGGGGCCGAGAAAAAAGGGGGGTCCCAAAACGCGTTTTCCCCATTCATTTTTCCATAGGAACCTTTAGTCGCAGCTACAGCCCGAACTGCTGAACGGAATTACACCAAATTTGGCAAAGAGGTAGCCCTTGGTTCAGTGTCGTGCCTTTGCTTAAATGGTGTAAATCCGTTCAGTAGTTCCTGAGAAAATCAAAAGTAAAGTCACATATATATCTATGGGCGAGTAGGGTCCGCGTATCCTGAGCGCACCCTGCGCGCACCGTCCCGATCACGAGCTGCATGCTAATTGGCTGTCAAGTGGCTGTCAACACTCCAAATCAGGAAGTGTTGGCAGCCATTTTGTCCTCGGTAGAACCGAGGGACAGAAACAAGTGCGCAAAGCGCAAAAGGGGCAGGGTAGAAACACCCTGACCCCCTAGGTCTGCTCAGGGGTCCCACAAGGACCCCCTGGGCAGAAAAAGCATTTTTGTTTTCCAAAATCGGCGGGATGCGCTTAGGGTGCGCGGATCCCGCCGATTAAAAAAAAAAAAGCACAAGAAACAAGTGTGCAAAACGCACAAAGGGGGCAGGGTAGAAACACCCTGACCCCCTAGGTCTGCTCAGGGGGTCCCACAAGGACCCCCTGGGCAGGAAAAAGCATTTTTTTTTCCAAAATCTGCGGGATGCGCTTAGGGTGCGCGGATCCCACTGATTAAAAAAAAACAACACAAGAAACAAGTGCGCAAAACGCACAAAGGGGGCAGGGTAGAAACACCCTGACCCCCTAGGTCTGCTCAGGGGTCCCACAAGGACCCCCTGGGCAGAAAAAAGCAACTAAAAAAAAAAAAGACCGGCATCGTGTTGAGGCCCCGCCCCCTCCCTGCAGCAGTCTGCAAACGCGCCCCCTGGCGCGTTTAAGAAGGGAAGTAATTCCCCTTGAATACTGGGGTCCCTGGGGCCAACTAGCCCACCAGGAACCTCCGGTATGCGCCAGGGGCTGCGTTGCAGAGAGGTGTACAGAGGCCACGCCCCTTTACACCCTCTCTGCAACGCAGCTCTGTGGCGCTTTTGGAGGTACATGGTGGGCTAGTTGGACTCCAGGGACCCTCAGTATTCAAGGGGACTTAATCCCCAACTTAAAACGCGCCACGGGGCACGTTTGCACAGTGGTGAAGGGAGGGGCGGGCTTCAGGTGACATGTGTGCAAACAGGCCCCGTGGCGCATTTTAAGATGGGGAATGAAATCCCTTCAATCCTGAGGGTCCCTGGGGCGAACTAGCCCACCAGGTACGTCCAGAAAGCGCCACAGAGCTGCGTTGCAGAGAGGTGCAAAAAGGGGCGTGGCCTCTGATCACCTCTCTGCAACGCAGCTCCCTGGCGCATACTGGAGGTACAGGGTGGGCTAGTTGGACCCCAGGGACCCTCATGATTCAAGGGGACTTAATCCCCAACTTAAAACGCGCCACGGGGCGCGTTTGCACAGATGTCACCTCAG
Source organism: Calotriton arnoldi (assembly GCA_963921515.1). Lineage (NCBI taxonomy): Eukaryota > Metazoa > Chordata > Amphibia > Caudata > Salamandridae > Calotriton > Calotriton arnoldi. Next base: position 841,268 of record CAWUFW010002531.1, on the reverse strand, counting down.
GCCCCGCCCCCTCCCTTCACCATTGTGCAAATATTCCTCTAAAATCAGCCGAACTACGAATTCCGATTTACTCACCTGTTATCAGGAGAGACCTCAGGCCTGCATCTTTCAGGCCAGTACTGATCCTGAAAAGTAATTTTAACCGTACTTACCAGTATCTTGAATTTCCTTCCATAGGATATCATTGACTGGTTTCACTTGGAAAATCTTCTAAGTGTGGAGTTTTGGAACTTTATAATAATCCTCTAAAATCAGCCAAAATACGAATTCCGATTTACTCACCTGTTATCAGGAGAGACCTCAGTGCTGCATCTTTCAGCCCAGTACTGATCCTGAAAAGTAATTTTAACCGTTCTTACCAGTAACTTGAATTTCCTTCCATAGGATATCATTGCCTGCTTTTTGCTGAAAAAGTTTCTAAGTGTCGATTTTTGAAACATACAAATATTCCTCTAAAATAAGCCAAAATACGAATTCCGATTTACTCACCTGTTATCAGGAGAGACCTCAGTGCTGCATCTTTCAGCCCAGTACTGATCCTGAAAAGTAATTTTAACCGTACTTACCAGTAACTTATATTTCCTTCCGTAGGAATCCATTGTCTGGTTTTCAGCAGAAAAGTTTCAAAGTGTTGATTTTCACAAACTACAAATATTTCTTAAAAATCGCCTGTATGACTTAAACGCATTCTTTCAACTGTTTACAGGAGATGCACCAGTGCTGGATCCAGGATCCACCACTGAGTAAGAAAAAGTAACGATAACACTACTTACCTGCTAAGTGAATTTCCTTCCATAGGATAACATTGGTGATTCTATGTGAAAAAGTTTCTAAGTGTCAACTTTTAAAATACAATAATATTCCTTAAAAATCACTACGGTAACCAAAACGCTTTTACTCAACTGTTTACAGGAGATGTCCCAGGACTGAATCTAGGATCCAGTCCTGTGGTTAGAAAAGTAATCCATAAAGTAACTAATTGCATTTAGCTAGAAATTCACATTGAGCTCAATGTTGCATTGTGTTTGAAATTGTGTTGCCCATTGCAACAACAGTAACTACTGTACTTAAAAGTCTATTGCCTATTTGCAAAGTATTTAAACTAAAGTAATTCATTCTGAGAAAGTATATTTTGTAATGTAATGTATAATGTAATTACAATGTAATTTAAAAAATAAAATATCTAAAAATAAATAGTTTAAAAAAATTTAGTAACCAGTATCAAAAAAATAAATATAACAATTAATACATTTAAAAATTGTCATTTACAAAACCTTTGAAATTCACTGAAAAAAACCATAGGTTTCAGACATGTTATAGTTAGGAATTAGCATTTAAAAACCTTTGAAATTCACTGAAAAAACCATAGGTTTCAGGCTTGTTATAGTTAGGAATTAGCATTTTAAAAACCTTTGCAATTCACTGAAAAAACCATAGGTTTCAGGCCTGTTATAGTTAGGGTTTAGCATTTAAAAAACCTTTGAAATTCACTGAAAAAACCATAGGTTTTAGGGAAAGTTATAGTTAGTTGGACATTGCACTCGTACAAAACCCGTGAAATTCCCCCGTTATAGTTAGTTCAGCTAACTATAACTCGCGCCCCGCAATGCACTGCTGATGACGTCACATATTACATCACTCATGACATGGTCAGTGACATCACTGATGACATCACTGATGACATCTCAAATGACATCACTGATGACATCATCCATGTGAGAATTTAATGCATCTTCTCACACCCTAATATAACTTTTGATACACCCACTCTAAATTACAGACTGCCATTCTCAAAACCATACACACTCCAATACCAATAAGTACATACCCACTCACTGATTCTTAGGTCTACACACACACATCTACTCACTCACCCGTACAGTCACTCATACTTACAGTCACTCAGTACAGGACTATCATATGCACTCATACACCTATATAAACACTCACACAACGCAACTCATCCATAGAGGTACTCACACACCTAATCAGTCATGCAAATAATTAATCACACTCCAATTTACTCACCTATACAGTTATACACACCAGCTCACTTATTCATAAAAATACTAGCACATTCTTACGCTCCTATGCAATCACTGATGCAAGCACACACTCATCCATATAGCCACTCTCACAATCACACACTCTCACTTATAGCCATTTATATACTCCAACACACATATATACTGCCTTTCACATATGTAGTTACTCACACATGTACCACTGAGATATACATTCAATCACTAACACACCCATACACACACTCACCCACCCATACAGTCCATCACAGACGCACTGTTGAAACCATGCACCCAGCGAATCACCAACTCACACATCTATGCACAGAGTCACACACACCCCACCCACACAAACACTGAGGCACCCATATAGATACTCAGAGAACCAATCCATAACCCATATAGACACTCATTTAGCTAGTCAGAAACCCATGCAGCTGCTTACACAATAACAGACAGACGGATACAGACATTCACACAGTTTAGTCACTCACCCATGCATCCAGTAAGATACATTTAATCACTCACTTATAGACTCAGTCACGCACCTACTAAATCATCCATTCAGACGCTTATACACCCACTCATTTTTCAATACGCCTTTCCCTATATATATTAAACATATTTAAACTTTACAGAAACACACAGTCACTGGATGATGTCAGTGATGTCATCAGTGATGTCACTGACCATGTCATGAGTGATGTAATATGTGACGTCATCAGCAGTGCATAGCGGGGCGCGAGTTATAGTTAGCTGAACTAACTATAACGGGGGAATTTCACGGGTTTTGTACGAGTGCAATGTCCAACTAACTATAACTTTCCCTAAAACCCATGGTTTTTTCAGTGAATTTCAAAGGTTTTTTAAATGCTAAACCCTAACTATAACAGGCCTGAAACCTATGGTTTTTTCAGTGAATTTCAAAGGTTTTTAAAATGCTAATTCCTAACTATAACAAGCCTGAAACCTATGGTTTTTTCAGTGAATTTCAAAGGTTTTTTAAATGCTAATTCCTAACTATAACATGTCTGAAACCTATGGTTTTTTTCAGTGAATATATATATATATATATATATATATATATATGAAAGAACCAAACTCCTGGCTCCCCAAATGCTCGGCGAGAAAGCAGGAACGGACCACAGCGCATTTGTTAAGGTGAAGTTTTTATTGCAGATAAAGTAAAGCAGCACCCATAGTGCAGAGACAAGTGTCCAGCCTGACGCATTTCGACCGCGTTGCCGCGGTCTTGATCACATGACGCGCTGGACCAATACAAACATAAATATAGTGAAATCAACAAGTAAAGCCACTCCCTTGAGTAATAGCAATAGTAAAAAGACTTGGGGGTCGATTCCGATTCGGGCCGGAAAAAGCACCGACCGACTCGAAGCCGGAATTAATTCCGACCGACACGTACCTGTGGCGCCCGACACGCCAAGAACGATGCAAAGCGTGCAAAATCCGACCGACACGTACTGAACCCAAGCCGAACGACCGAGCCGCACGGAAAACAGCAATCCGGCCGGAAAAACACGCGAATCGAACCGACCGACACGCACCCGGAACAAATCCAACCGAAACGTACCCGCGAACTCCAAACCGCAAAGTACGATGCAAGGCGCGAAAACCACGACCGAGTCGTACGGAGGACAAGCCGTACGACCGACACGCATACAAAACTGCGAGCCGAAGTAACACAAAACACCGCGACCGACGCGTACGCAGCATAGAAAACTGCACAAACACAGCGTGAACGAAACGGAGAAGACCGTACGAGACAACTGCAGGGTCCGACTCGGTCACAAGAACGTTTCCAACATGCACAGAAAGTACTAAGGAAAAATACACAAAAAAAGCCCAAACAAGCAATTACAAAGCCAATAAATACTGGGGGGTGGGGACAGAGAACAAAGACACACCCACAACTCCACCCATATAAAGGACACAAATCCCAACCATGATCCTTTGCAAATGCTATTCTACTGCCAGCACTCAACAGACAGCAACCACACACCCACAGCTCATCCCTCACACAAGCCACACACCATCAGCACACCAACAAATAGCTACCTCACATACACCCAGCAAAACACACACTCACACACCCTCACCTGCACACCAACACACACATCACTCACCATCACCACCCATCACCATGCCCCCAAAGAAGAATCACAAGTTCCTAGATTGTGAATTGGAAGTCCTGGTAGACGAGATCCTCAGGGTAGAGCCACAGCTGTTTGGCACACTGGTCCAACAGACACCCATCTCCCAGAAAACCAAGATGTGGGAGAGGATCATCAACAGGGTGAACGCACAATCACCATGTCTGCGCACAAAGACTGACATCCAGAACAGGTGGTATGACATGCGCAAGAGGGTACGGGAGCTGCTGAAGAAGGACTACCTCCTGAGCCAATACACCGGCAGTGGCCCTCCTGCCAAGCCAGTATACCTCAGGCCCTGGGAGGAGAAGGTGCGGGCCATCCTTCCGCCAGTGAGCGTCTATGGACTAGAGAACATCCCAGAGCCTGGTGAGTACACAACAAATGTACACAATATTCTGCCACAATACACACACACATCACTGTCAAGGGGAGAGTCAAACCATGCACTCATAGCAATTACACAGCAACCAGAACAGAATCATCCCAAAATGTGTATGTCAGTCAGATAAACACAACACATGCCATCTCAAAGTTACATTTAACCGTGTCATCACATGTACAAACACAACTACAACTACAGCTAGGCAGTGACACAAATATAACTAACAAACACATCCAGACATGTAGCCACCACTACAACACCAACACACAGTGAAGACCACTGAAAGAAAGGAATTCTGTGTATGCTGGGCAAGTCAGTGTAGCCAATAGCATCATGGGAGTCGTAGTCACAGATATTGCTCACCCCCACAACTGTCCTATCAACACCACCATGAACCATGCGCACATCACAAGGAGTGGAAAAGGACTCACAAGATGGCTGACACTGGCTACTGCTGTGGGGAGCACAAGGCCCTGCTGGCAACTGTGCAACAACCAACAGCAGGACACCACTGACTGACATCCTGAGAGACAACTTCCATTCCCTGCAATGCAAGCACGTTTCATGGTGGGATATCTGGCTGGGTGGGAAGGAGGACTTGCAGCACTGACCATAGTCACAAGCACCTCCCCTCACACACCCCCTCAACACATACTCCACATAACCCACCTGGGAGAATGCAATGCTTCACATCCTAACTCAAGATCCCACAAAGAACCTCCACCCTGGGTTATGTTGTGTGAAGCACAGGGACACTCTTTGGACTTTTAGCCAAACAACTGCCAGGACAACACTCCCAGCCATCCTGTCAGCACAGGCAGCCCACCCCACAGGGAAGCAGAGTCAAAAGGAAGGAAGGATGGGCATGCTGGGAAGGGGGTGGAGGCAATAGCATGATGGGAGTCGTAGTCACAGCTCTACATCCCCCACCACATGGCCCAGCAAGCTCACACTCACGCATGCACATCCCACAGAGAGTGGAAAGGCCCATCAAAGATGTCTGACACTGTTGCTGTGTCGTGGGGAGCACAAGGGCATGCTGGGAACTGCACACCAACCAACAGCAGGACACCACTGTCAGCCATCTTGCCATTGCTCTCACACCCACACACACTGAACTCCCCACAAAAGCAAGTAAGTATGGGAATGCTGGGAAGTGGGGTGGAGGCAATAGCATGATGGGAGTCATAGTCACAGACATAGCTCACCCCCACAACTGTCCCATCAACACCACCCTGAACCATGCTCACATCACAGGGAGTGGAAAACAACTGACAAGATGGCTGACACTGGCTACTGCTGTGGGGAGCACAAGGCCCTGCTGGCAACTGTGCACCAACAAACAGCAGGACACCACTGACTGACATCCTGAAAGACAACTTCCACTCCCTGCAATGCAAGCACGTTCCATGGTGGGATATCTGGCTGGGTGGGAAGGAGGACTTGCAGCACTGACCATAGTCACAAGCACCTCCCCTCACACACCCCTCAACACATACTCCACATAACCCACCTGGGAGAATGCAATGCCTCACATCCTAACTCAAGATCCCACAAAGAACCTCCACCCTGGGTTATGTTGTGTGAAGCACAGGGACACTCTTTGGACTTTTAGCCAAACAACTGCCAGGACAACACTCCCAGCCATCCTGTCAGCACAGGCAGCCCACCCCACAGGGAAGCAGAGTCAAAAGGAAGGAAGGATGGGCATGCTGGGAAGGGGGGTGGAGGCAATAGCATGATGGGAGTCGTAGTCACAGCTCTACATCCCCCACCACATGGCCCAGCAAGCTCACCCTCACGCATGCACATCCCACAGAGAGTGGAAAGGCCCATCAAAGATGTCTGACACTGTTGTTGTGTCGTGGGGAGCACAAGGGCATGCTGGGAACTGCACACCAACCAACAGCAGGACACCACTGTCAGCCATCTTGCCATTGCTCTCACACCCACACACACTGAACTCCCCACAAAAGCAAGTAAGTATGGGAATGCTGGGAAGTGGGGTGGAGGCAATAGCATGATGGGAGTCATAGTCACAGACATAGCTCACCCCCACAACTGTCCCATCAACACCACCCTGAACCATGCTCACATCACAGGGAGTGGAAAACAACTGACAAGATGGCTGACACTGGCTACTGCTGTGGGGAGCACAAGGCCCTGCTGGCAACTGTGCACCCACAAACAGCAGGACACCACTGACTGACATCCTGAAGACAACTTCCACTCCCTGCAATGCAAGCACGTTCCATGGTGGGATATCTGGCTGGGTGGGAAGGAGGACTTGCAGCACTGACCATAGTCACAAGCACCTCCCCTCACACACCCCCTCAACACATACTCCACATAACCCACCTGGGAGAATGCAATGCCTCACATCCTAACTCAAGATCCCACAAAGAACCTCCACCCTGGGTTATGTTGTGTGAAGCACAGGGACACTCTTTGGACTTTTAGCCAAATAACTGCCAGGACAACACTCCCAGCCATCCTGTCAGCACAGGCAGCCCACCCCACAGGGAAGCAGAGTCAAAAGGAAGGAAGGATGGGCATGCTGGGAAGGGAGGTGGAGGCAATAGCATGATGGGAGTCGTAGTCACAGCTCTACATCCCCCACCACATGGCCCAGCAAGCTCACACTCACACATGCACATCCCACAGAGAGTGGAAAGGCCCATCAAAGATGTCTGACACTGTTGCTGTGTCGTGGGGAGCACAAGGGCATGCTGGGAACTGCACACCAACCAACAGCAGGACACCACTGTCAGCCATCTTGCCATTGCTCTCACACCCACACACACTGAACTCCCCACAAAAGCAAGTAAGTATGGGAATGCTGGGAAGTGGGGTGGAGGCAATAGCATGATGGGAGTCATAGTCACAGACATAGCTCACCCCCACAACTGTCCCATCAACACCACCCTGAACCATGCTCACATCACAGGGAGTGGAAAACAACTGACAAGATGGCTGACACTGGCTACTGCTGTGGGGAGCACAAGGCCCTGCTGGCGACTGTGCAACAACCAACAGCAGGACACCACTGACTGACATCCTGAAAGACAACTTTCACTCCCTGCAATGCAAGCACAGTCCATGGTGGGATAACTGACTGGCTGGGTGGGAAGGAGGGCCGGCTGTCAGCCAAATACAACCAATGCAGACCATGTTCACACCCCAACAAATACATAGAAATGCCCAAATAATGCAGGACAATGTGCTACACCAATATCAACCCCTGACTGTGACAACTTAGGACAATGCAATGTACAGGCCCGCACCCAGAGGCACAGTCACAACTGTCAGGTGTGTCAACCATTGATGCCTGCAGAAACATAACATACATTGTGTGTGTCTCCCAAAAACAGGTGATGATGGGGACACAGCAGCAGACGCTGAGGAGTCCCAGTCCCAGGCTCAAGAGGATACGGAGCTCACTGGTGTCGTACAGCCTCTGCCCTCCTCGGACGAAGAAGACCAACCTGGCACCTCCGGTGCAAGTCAACATGCAGCACCAGCAGGACCACCAGCTGCAGCACCAGCAGGACCACCAGCTTCACCCCCTGCACCCACCCCTCCAACGACTGTCACCACAAATACCATCCCTGCCGACATGGACAGAACAAGGAGCACCACCAGCACAGGGACCCTGGACCAACGTGGGGCCATGGACACCACCACCACCACCAACCCCCAAGGGGGACCAGGGTCATCTGTGCATGCCACTGCATGCACTGCACATGTCGGCAGGGGTGGTGGGAGGGGTGGGAGACAGAGGTCGCTGCTTGCAGAGGTGTCTGGTGTGCATGATGACCCACAACTGGTACGCATAGCCGATGCGTACCAGTCCAGCACCGGAGATCTCAGACAGGTAGTGGGGCTCCTCAGAGACATGAAACAGCAGCAGGCTGCCCATCATGCCCGCTTGGACTCACACATGTCCCGCGTGGAGTCCAAGTGGGACGCACTGCAAGAGATGATGGCGGTGCACAGGGACATATTACAATGCCTCCGCCAGATGAACAGCAACCAGTCTACACCTCCCTGTGTGCCAACAACATCTGGTGCTGAACAAACTGCAACTGCCACAGGGAGGGAGGATGACTCTGGCGGAGAGTCCCCAGCACCGCAGCAGCCTGTACTTGAGGGGCCCCCCAAAGAAGAGGGGTCGTCCGAGGAGGGGCAAGTGAGAGGCCGATGGCCAAGTGCAACCCCCAGGAAGCCTGAACCTGTTCTGGATGTTCACCTTTGTGCACAAACTGTTCACCCTGTTGACGGCAACACAACTCCCACACATGACATGGGGAGTACAAGTTGGACCAATGTCTCAGACAACTGTGGCCCCGATACTGGTGATTTTGTCTACCAGGACTTTCAATTCACCTAGGAACTTCTGATTGCAATATAAATGTACAGCACTAACCATCCTATGCACTATTCACACAAATGTATCACAATAAACACACTAATACACCATACTTGCCTCTGTTGTGATTCCAACGTGGGTGCTGTCATGGGGATGATGAACTGCAAAATTACACTGTGTATGCGAACTGCAACAGCAAGTACAACACAGGCATGTGAGTAAAGGCAACGTGACACATATGAGGGAGACACACCACCAGGGCTACACAACACATACACACCTAGGCCATCTGACTCATTGCCTACACTGATGTTGCCAGGAAAGACGGTGCAATGCACAGACACCACACCTATTCCCAGTTGTAGTAAAGTAGCCCACAGGTGCAGTAAGCAAATGGCAGTCAAATGTGTGACCACAGACAACGCACATCACAAAGTGAAGCACAGGTTTATTACACAGTTGCAACATGTCGTAACCACTACAGATGCAAGGTAATCCCACCTGGCAGCGGGCACACAGTCAACAACTGTAGAAGGAAGGAAGTCCATGGGTGTGGCGCACATCACCTGTAGGGACACAACAGCTACCACCCTGGAAGTACAATCACGTCGTCGGTGGACACAGTTGACCAAACGAATCTGAAAGTACCCTGTGAAGGACAGAAATGACACACAGTCAAAAGCAATGGAGAACAGGACAGAACAGCAAAACTCATGCACAATACATGTTACAAGATACCCACCCAGAACCAAGTTAGCATGTCAACACTGTTGGGGAGTACAGACCACCTGTAAGCACACATCGCTACACACATCCAGTCAAGTAGCCCATGGACACACTCCAACAGCACCAGAGCACCACCTACACATATCATGCCAACTCACATCATTGACATGACACCTCAGGATACTCACATTCAGCTAAAGAAGTTGGTGATGAGCTGTGTGCAGACATCACCCTCATCATCATCATCATCACTGGCATCGTGGTCCAGGCCAGGATCCTCCACAGGTGGCGGATGTTGGTCATTGTCATCCTGGATGAGAGGCAACTCCTTCCGCACTGCCAGGTTGTGGAGCATGCAGCAGACGATGATAATCTTGCACACCTTCGCTGGGGCATATGGGAGGGACCCTCCTGTCTTGTCGAGGCAGCGGAAGCGGCTCTTCAGGAGACCAAATGTCCGCTCAATCACTCTCCTGGTCCGACCATGTGCCTCATTGTAGCGCATCTGGGCTGGTGTCACAGGGTTCCTGAGGGGTGTCAGCAACCACGGCATGTTGGGGTATCCCGAGTCACCTACGGACAGACAAGTGCACATTAGCTGACTTGGAAAAGTGGGCGGAATACTACAGATCAGATCACACACAATGGCACAAAGTCAGTACACACCGACAAGCCAGGCACACTGGTTCTGCATCTGTGCCATCATCCTGGGGATGCGACTACTCCTCATCACAAAGGCATCGTGTGCTGAACCAGGGAAACGGGCACACACGTGTGAGATGGTCATATCTGCAAGACACACCACCAGTGCATTGACCGAGTGGTAGTGCTTGCGGTTACGGTAGGCCTGCTCCTGGGCCTGTGGTGGTACCAAAGCCACATGTGTCCCATCAATGGAGCCAATGACATGCGGCATCCTCCCCAGGGCATAGAAGTCACTCTTCACGTCAGTGAGTCGTTGCAGTCTAGGGAAATAGATGTACCGGTTCAGGTATAGCAACATTGCCTCCAAAACATCGCGGAGCACACGGCTCAACATGGTCTGTGACATCCCACCAGCAGTCGCCACAGTATGTTGGAAGGTACCGGTGGCAAAGAAGTGTAGGGCTGCCATCACCTTCACCTTGGGGGTCAGCGCTGTAGGATACGGCCGGCCAGGCTGCAAATGTGGGGCCAACTGCACTGCCAAATCCTCAATCAGCTGCCTGGTGAAGCGGTACCGTCAGATGCTGTCCCGTTCCACCATCGTTGCCAGGTCTGGGAATGGTCTATGGACAGCAGGAGCCCTGCAGTGCAGAGGAGGAGAAAGCAAGATTGTCAGTCACCCCACATATGCGGCATTGAACACACTCAATATCACATCATACATCATTATGAGGCACAACTACATGAAGTGTGCAGTTCCGTAAGGACATGTATGGTACATACATGGCCAACATCTGTCATCACGGTTCAACAAGTGGCATCAATAAGTCCCAGGTTGGCCCATTGGATATCATGAGGCCGTGTCACAGTTCCCATCTCCTGCTGCCATGTCACAATCACCCCCACAGTGACATGTGAGGACAGATGTGCCCCAGGCATCACAGCTCAACGACAGGTACATTCCCAGGGACCCTGTATTGCCACATGGACACTGGCATTACATGGAGTATCATGTATACACCACAGCAAAACAACCATGACCCCCACAGGTAGTGGTTCCACTTGCCACTGCAGGACAGACATGGACGTCTGTGACACACACACGCACAACATCAAAGTCCATGCACACACAACGTGGATGTGGAGACTGTCTCCCATTGTGCACATGAAATCAGAGACATTGTAAACACTACATGCACACAGACTGTGGAGGACCATCACTATTGTGCCACTGGGACACCCTGGCTCAAACATACCGTCCCACATGGGACTCACGGGGTATGTGACATGACATACACATACACCACCGTGAAATGTGACCATGGCACATGCACAGATATGAACAGTTGCACATCACATTGGTCATGTACACGTAACACCCAGGATCCTGTCCCCATGAACACGTGCAGAGCCTGGGGGTGGCTGTCCCCAGGTGACACCCACAGGACAACATGTACACCAACATACACACAATAGGAAATGCAGCCTTACATGCCTTATGATACAGTTTGGACAGGCTGTGGTGTTGTAGGTGTGCCCCTCACTCCCTGGGAGCTATCTGTGGCTGGCATATGTTCATCTGAGACAGGCATGGTGACATATGCCAGTCACTTGTACAGGGATGCGTTGAACAGGAAAGGACCGATCGGTGCACCCGGCCGTCCCATTGCATTCAATGTGTGCGGGTACGCGTTGTACCCCTGTACGCGTTGAACAGCAATGGACCGATCGGTGCGCACCCATTGTCAATGGCCTAGCCTGGCAACCAACGCGTTTTCGAAATTCGAACGAGTCGGTTGCTGGAAATTCAGTTGGTCACCCACAACAATGTTGCAAAATCATGTATGTCATGAAGTTGAAGATTTGAAGGATGCTGTGGGCGTGTATTGGTGCTGCTATTCCATGGATTGGCCAGATTCAGAAGATGCAAACGACTTGGACCTATCACTTTGGACACATGGGACAGTATCTGCCTCTGCAGCACATATATATTGCTGGCTGTTCCCCTGAGAGCTCACTTGCCTGCACTACATGCTCCAGGACGACATCTGCCACTGCACTGCTGCTGTCTCTGCCCCCTCTGGACCCTGCAATGGCACGTACTGTGGAGAGAGCCCCAGCCTTCAGCCTTGAGGAGAACCAGGCCCTGCTGGACAGCCTACTTCCACAGTACAGCAAGCTGTATGGGACACCAGGGGAGCAGGTGAGTGTTCTGTGGACTGCCTTTCTGAATGTGCATTTTGTCTGACTAGCAAGGCTGAAAGTTTGCACGCCACTGGCTAGCAGGCTCACTGAGTAGTTGTCACCCCCATAGTGTGTAGTGACATGCACTGGACAGGTATGGTGCAGTGACAGTGCATTTGAACAAGGTTTTACTTCCCATGCAATGATACCATGTAGTGACTTCTGGCAAACTGTCCATGGGCAGCGTTGCACTGCCTGTGTACATCATGTGCCCCTGTGATTGAGACATGTATTTACAACTGTGTCATGCACGGATATGTTGCATGTGTAGTAATGGCCTTTTCACTTTGTGATCCTGACAGGTTAATGCCCATCGGAAGCAGGAGATCTGGAAGGACATCGTCCGGGCTGTCCGGTCCGTGGGGGTCTACAAGCGCCGGATCCGCAACTGCCAGAAGAGGTGGCAGGACCTTCGGGGCTGGACCCGGAGGATTGCACAGGTCCAGCTGAAGCTGTCGCCTCCTCGCAGGAGGGGCGGAACACGGACCCTGACCCCCACATGCTCCAGATCCTGGCGGTGGTGTTTCCAGACCTGGATGGGCAGCTGAAGGCCAGACAGCAGCAAGGAGGGGGTGAGTCAAAGACTGCACTGTGAACTCTGTATTACATGCTATGTGCCCTCCTCTGGCCTGGTTAAACTGCCACAGTACAGCAGTCATGTTGTCCAGGAGCCATGTCCCTCTATTGTGCACTGCCCACTCCTCATCTGATACCCAGGTGTGGCCCTTACATTCAGGGAATTGTGTCACTTGGGACTGTGTCCTTGCAGTTTGCTTCACTCAAGGTGGGGGACAGCATCTGTTTCCCTAACTCTGTTGTGGGCATCATGGGTGGGTCCATTGTTCACACAACGCCTGTGTTCGGACATGTAATCTGCGTGTTGCTTTGATATGCGGTCCACTTGCTGAGCTGAGCCACCACATGTGCCTGGGGCATCTGGCACACACCCATGCAGCGGGTGGGAACAATGTTTGGGCCCCAGGAGTGTGCAGATTACGTGTGTCACACATACATAGCCAGCTATCCACTGTCCAGGGCTCATCCCTCATTCATGTGGGGCAGGACAGTCATGCCTACTCCAGCCCATCCAATACACCTGTACTCCCACTCCCGTGTATCAGCTGACACGTTGTGCGTAGTGATTTGACCCCTCATGTGTCTGCCTCTGTGTCAGTGTGCTGTGGATTTGTTGCCAGGACTGCTGGGGTGTTTCTCGGTAGGGGCTCAGCATGCCACTGGAGATGTGACCACAGGAGACGATACTTGTGTGTCACATAGGTGTTTGATCAGCTGCCCGTGCAGACTGGGGTATGCGAATGTGAAGTTCAGGCAGCTGTTTCCCATTCACAGCAGATTGTGAGGGGCTCAGGTTCAGAGGGTAGTGTCACAGGTCTCCCATATGTCCAATCGGTATGACCTGGACAGATGAGGGTTAAGATGATGTGTTGTGTGGGGATGTACATGTGCACTTGTGCAGCTCCAGGACTTGCATTCCCCATGACCTACTATTGTGACACAGTGCAGAGTGTTGTTGTCTGGATGCCAAGTCATACATCACTGAGACAGTGATGTATGACTTAGCAGTCATGCCTCCGCCATGGCATGTGTCTACTTATTGGTGATCCTGCAGGGGAGTGACATGTGCTACATGCACACCATTGTGGCGATGGCTATCAGGACATGGGTGCATCATGGTGTCTGTCGCTGGTATGCATCACATGCATTTCCTATTTGACTCTGGACATCCCTTTCATCCGGAAACCTGTACTGACTCAGTGGCAAGAGTTGTGATGTGTGCATGTCCACATGCTACACCGTGTCCTCTGCACTGTCCAACTACTGTGTAGGTGGTGCATGTGTCCACACTGGGGTGTTGCTATCCAACAGACACCAGACAGATGGGTACAAGGCCATGTGGGATGTGAGTGCCATGGTTGGCATCAGACTGACAATTGGCTTCTGCTGTTCAGTTAGGGCACTTTTAGCAATGGTCAACTAATGATGCCAGGGCTTGCTCTGTAATGTGCTGTGCTCACAGTGGTGTGTGCGTTTGGTGCAGGTGACTGATGTCTGTCTGTTTCCCCATTGTTTGCAGATACATCCACGGCCACGGAAGGGGACAGCTCCACGGACCAGGAGGAGCCGGAGAGCCAGACTGGGTCAGCAGCCGAGGAGTGGTCGGAGGGACAGAGTGGCACGGAGGGCGAGGGAGCCACACCGAGGAGTCCTCAGCAGCATCCACCTCAGCTGAGGACCACAGCGGCTCGGAGGATGACTCCCTTATGGAGGCGGGTGTCAGCAGCCACCACACCCCAGCTAGTGTTGCTGTCCCCGCCACCACCAGCACCACCACCGCCCTCCCATCGGCTCCCATTCCCCAGGTCCGTGGAGGCTCCCATGTTCGGGAGCGTGTCTCCTTTGGGCCAGGCACCGCACCCCTGCCCCTGTGTCCCCTGCTGCCCTGAGTGAGGAGTCTGTGTACCTCCTTCGCCAGCTCCATGTAGGGCAGACAGCCATGCTGAGTGTCCTCCATGCGCACACCGCTCTGTTGACTCAGCTGGTGTCGTTCATGGAGGGCATCTCATCGGGCATGTCTGACCTACAGAGGGGCAATAGGTCCATGGACTCCTCCCTGACGGCAGCAGTGTCCCTCCTCAGACAGTCCCTCACCCCTCCTGCCTCTGTTCCATCCACACTCCCCAGCACCTTACCCGTCCCAAGCACACACACACCGGCACAGGCACACACCAGCACACACACGTCCAGCACACAGACACACACGCCACAAACAAAACGCACACGCACGCACAGTCAGGGGACTGAAACCAGACTCACAGGGGATGGGGCCCTGGAACACACACACGCATCCACGAGCACTGCGCAGTCCTCAGTTGCCTCTCCCTCCAAAGCACCCTCCCTTGCCTCACCTGCAACCCCAAAGACCCAGCGGCTCTTCCTCAGTGACCTCGGCCTCTTCCCTCCGATCCAGCTGATACAGCATTCAGGGGGAAGAGGAAGCCCACCCACACGGAGCAGAGTGCCCCTCGCCCCCGGACACCCTCCCCCAGGCGCAGACAGACTGAGGCCCCCACCCGCAAGTCCCCCGGAGTCGTAAGAGCAAGACCCCGCCGCCGCCCTGCAGCTCAGGCACCAGGTCTTCTTCCTCCATCCCTCAGGCCCCCACTCCACAGGTGCCCCCACCACACCCTGCCCCAGGTTCCCCCACCCACAGATATACCATCCCCAAGAGGATCCGGCCTTCTCCCCCTGCCACTTGCTCTCCCGGCACCACACCCTCGCTGCGCTCGTCTGTGCCACTGATGTGGTGAGGGTGTCCTCCCCCTCTGTCCAGCCCACCTTGCCTGTTCCCCATTCTCCTCCCCTGGTGATAGGCACTGCAGTGGAGTCCACTACCACCCTGTCTGACTTGGGCACTGCAGTGGCGGACCTGTCCACTCCATCTGCAGGGTCCACTGCAGTTGTGCCGGCACCCACAGCATCTGAGTCATGCCCCCAGTTGTGCCGGCACACACCATGTCAGACACCTCCACTGCAGTTGTCAGTGGCTCTCCAGCACCCACCACCCCTTCCCTGCCTCCTCCTGGTGAGCCCTGATCCTGTCCCTGCGGTGCCTGTCCTGCCCCCCCCGGTTGCCCCTCCTAGTGGATTGTCCCTGGTTTTGTGCAGTGCAGGCATGCGTAGGGTGACATCTGCCACTGTCACCCTGTTTGGACTTTGACAATGGACTGGCCATTGGCCTTTGTGTTTTTTCTGGACTTTCACTTTTAAACACACATATGCTGAATAAAGCAACTTTCTGTTCTCTAGTGCTTATGCTTCTGATGTACATGTTGTTGATGATGCTAACCATGCCCTTGCTGCAGTGATGGTGATATTTGGTCTCATGATAATGAAATGTTACTGTGCAGGAACACATGTGGTCCAGGGGGAATGTGTCCTATCCTGTGGTGTATCCATGTCATCCATAGCAGCATCTGAGGGTGTTTATGTGTTCAGTATTTGGCAATGGGATTTCCTACTTACATTAGCAATTTCACATCTGTGGCTTCCACCCCTGCACATCTGTTGTGCCTGCCATTGTTCAATTCGTCTACTTCCCTGACCGTGTGGCCATCTCCACTGGACATGCAGGTTTGGGCATCAATGGGGAAGGACTCATCTGTGTTGTCAGTGCAACATTGCTATACAAGTGTGTTGGATCTGTGCTGATGATTTCGTTGGCACTCCCATGACCAGGCTGATGTGACGGGAGCCTTCATTTGGTGCTAATTGTTGATTGTGTGACCAAGTGCTCAGCTGACATGATGGGGCACTACTGAGGCAACATATGGCACAGCTTTCCTCACACAGGAGTGGAGTCCCCTCATGGCAGTGTGTACTCCTGTGACATTGCCTGCGCCCAAGGTGTGTGTTGTATGAGCATGTCTGTGTGTTCACTTCCGTTTTGCTGTGCATGCTGTGATCCCTAGTGTTGTACCTGTTTGTGATGCTTGCTGAGTTGACCTATGTTCCCCCAAAGTCTTCTCCCTGGGTTCTCTGTGATGTGGGTGCATGGCACATTACTAGTCATCAGGGTGTCACCCATAGGTGTGTTTGCTGTCAGGGCTGAGTTTGTGTGCAGACGCAGATGGGTCACAGTCAGGTTTCCCCTTGGCACTTGTTGTTTGCACCTGTCATGTGATTTCCAGTTTGTGTTATCTTTCAGTGATTGTGACACGTTGTGTGTGTGACTGCTGGCACTCCTCAGGGTCCGGGCTGCAATGTTGGTTGTTGTCTATGTGTGTTCTTTGTGGGTGACCTTGGCTTCTTCATTGGTGTGTGACTGTGGCTGGGATCCCATTGGTTGGTGTGGTATTGCCGTCATGTCCATGTACAGCGTAGTGTGCAGTGTGTCAGACATTCAGGAGTCTTGTTGAGTGGCCATGTGTGATGTGTTTCTGCACCTTGGTTCCCACCCACCACCCTGGAATTGTCATGGGTGCATGTGCAATGTCACCAGTGCATGTGTGCTTCACTGCTGCACATTGTTGGAGGTCGAGGTGTGTGGTGTTGAGTGTGTGCAGATGAGAGTTGTTGCCCGGCTAGACCCCTGCCTCCATGTTGGCCTTGGCTTACTGGCTGTGCTGATTGATTTGTGCTTGTGTAGGTGTGATGGTAGTTTGTTGCTCAGGACACATGACTGTGGTTCACAGTGTGAACGACATTTAGCTTTGTCATCACAGTGGGATTGTAATGCAGCCCAGGGTCTCCACATTGTGGGGGCCCTGGGGGTAGTGCTGTGGTGTGTCTGTGTCTTGCTGTGTCAGTTGCTGTTCCTACGTGCCTGTGTGACATGTGTGATTTGTGCTCCCACTCATCTGACAATGCCTGATTGCCCACATAGGGGATTTGGATCCATGAGTTACCTTTGTGTGGCACTGTATGCACATCTGTATAATTGGTATTCAGGCCTCCTCATGTGTTGTGTGGTTGCCTGGGGACACTGGCACCCCCCTCACCTGTTGTGTTTGATGTGCAGTGTGGGTCTGCCTGTTTGTGTTAGTGCATCTGCACCACTGCATTGGCATATCTTAGGTGTGCCATTGGCTGTATGTAGTTTGGTGGGTTTCCCCTGCTGTCCCTGGGACTCCTAGGTCATCAGTCAGCACAATGATCATGGTTTGTGTGTCCCATTGCTGCCATGGTATGGTATCTGTTCACCTCACATCTACAGTCTCCACAGGGTATCTGCATTTGTGTGCCCATTGGTGCAAATATGTGGGTCTGCATTCTGATGGTCACGTCTGTCATTGTGTCATTGATGAATGTTGACTGTGTCAGCCCCCATGGGTGTTGTTTGTCTGCACATGGCCAAAGGTATGTCTTATTTGCACTGCAGTATTTGCCTCCCCCAATCTATGTTGCAATGGGACACATGCACTACTTTGCCACTGATGTGTTTTATGTTCTGTGACCAGGAATCATCCATGCAGTTTGGCAGTTGCAGCTTTTTCTTTGTCAACACTTACATTTTGGTCACTGTGATGATGGGGGTTTGGACCCCATTGCCACAATGTTCAAAATGTGCTTCAGCTATGGACCCCACACTTACATTATGGTCACTGTGATGATGGGGGTTTGGACCCCATTGCCACACTGTTCAAAATGTGCTTCAGCTATGGACCCCACACTTACATTTTGGTCACTATGATGATGGGGGTTTGGACCCCATTGCCACAATGTTCAAAATGTGCTTCAGCTATGGACCCCACACTTACATTTTGGTCACTGTGATGATGGGGGTTTGGACCCCATTGCCACACTGTTCAAAATGTGCTTCAGCTATGGACCCCACACTTACCTTTTGGTCACTGTGATAATGGGGGTTTGGACCCCATTGCCACAATGTTCAAAATGTGCTTCAGCTATGGACCCCACACTTACCTTTTGGTCACTGTGATGATGGGGGTTTGGACCCCATTGCCACAATGGTCATGGCCTGCTTGCATTGTGGGGCCACACACATATATGTGTGGCACATGTGATAGGGGGTCACATTGTATGTTCAAAGTCATGTTCAGTGTTGTAGGCATTTGACACAGTCTACACACGCTTGTCATGGTGTTGGGGGGATGTCTTTTTCTTGCATTCCCTAGGTTGTGGTGTGCTGGTTGTGTCATGCATTGTCCATCCTATGAGTGGGGGTGGTGTTGGTGGTAGGCATCCAGCCCCCCATGGGTACAGGTGGTAGTAGTGACAGGCATCCAGCCCCCCCTGGGTAAGGGTGGTAGTGGTGGTAGGCATCCAGCCCCCCCTGGGTAGAGGTGGTAGTAGTGGTAGGCATCCAGCCCCCCCTGGCTAAGGGTGGTGGTGGTGGTGGGCATCTGGCACCCCCATGGCTAAGGGTGGTAGTAGTGGTAGGCATCCAGCCCCCCTGGCTTAGGGTGTTAGTAGTGGTAGGCATCCAGCCCCCTGGGTAAGGGTGGTAGTGGTGGTGGGCATCTGGCACCCCCTGGGTAAGGGTGGTAGTGGTGGTGGGCATCTGGCACCCCCTGGGTAAGGGTGGTAGTTGTGGTAGGCATCCAGCACCCCTGGGTAAGGGTGGTAGTGGTGGTGGGCATCTGGCACCCCCTGGCTAAGGGTGGTAGTAGTGGTAGGCATCCAGCCCCCTGGGTAAGGGTGGTAGTGGTGGTGGGCATCTGGCACCCCCTGGCTAAGGGTGGTAGTAGTGGTAGGCATCCAGCCCCCTGGGTAAGGGTGGTAGTAGTAGTAGGCATCTGGCACCCCCATGGCTAAGGGTGGTAGTAGTGGTAGGCATCCAGCCCCCTGGCTTAGGGTGATAGTAGTGGTAGGCATCCAGCCCCCCTGGGTAAGGGTGGTAGTAGTGGTAGGCATCTGGCACCCCCATGGCTAAGGGTGGTAGTAGTGGTAGGCATCCAGCCCCCTGGCTTAGGGTGATAGTAGTGGTAGGCATCCAGCCACCCCTGGGTAAGGGTGGTAGTAGTGGTAGGCATCCAGCCCCCCTGGGTAAGGGTGGCAGTGGTGGTGGGCATCTGGCACCCCTCTGGCTAAGGGTGGTAGTAGTGGTAGGCATCCAGCCCCCCCTGGGTAAGGGTGGTAGTTGTGGTAGGCATCCAGCCCCCCTGGGTAAGGGTGGTAGTAGTGGTGGGCATCCAGCCCCCCTGGCTTAGGGTGATAGTAGTGGTAGGCATCCAGCCCCCCCTGGGTAAGGGTGGTAGTAGTGGTAGGCATCCAGCCCCCCCTGGCTAAGGGTGGTAGTGGTGGTAGGCATCCAGCCCCCCTGGGTAAGGGTGGTAGTAGTGGTGGGCATCCAGCCCCCTGGCTTAGGGTGATAGTAGTGGTAGGCATCCAGCCCCCCTGGGTAAGGGTGGTAGTTGTGGTGGGCATCCAGCCCCCTGGCTTAGGGTGATAGTAGTGGTAGGCATCCAGCCCCCTGGGTAAGGGTGGTAGTAGTGGTAGGCATCCAGCCCCCTGGCTAAGGGTGGTGGTGGTGGTGGGCATCTGGCACCCCCATGGCTAAGGGTGGTAGTAGTGGTAGGCATCCAGCCCCCTGGCTTAGGGTGATAGTAGTGGTAGGCATCCAGCCCCCTGGGTAAGGGTGGTAGTGGTGGTGGGCATCTGGCACCCCCTTGTTAAGGGTGGTAGTTGTGGTAGGCATCCATCACCCCTGGGTAAGGGTGGTAGTGGTGGTGGGCATCTGGCACCCCCTGGCTAAGGGTGGTAGGCATCCAGCCCCCCTGGGTAAGGGTGGTAGTGGTGGTGGGCATCTGGCACCCCCTGGCTAAGGGTGGTAGTAGTGGTAGGCATCCAGCCCCCCTGGGTAAGGGTGGTAGTGGTGGTAGGCATCTGGCACCCCCTGGCTAAGGGTGGTAGTAGTGGTGGACATCCAGCCCCCTGGGTAAGGGTGGTAGTAGTGGTTGGCATCCGGCCCCCCTGGGTAGGGGTGGTGGTGGTGGTGCGCATCCAGGCCCCTGTGGGCATATGTGGCATTGGTGATGGGCATCCCGCCCCTATGGTGCTGCTGTTGCTGGTGTAAGTAAATTCTGCATCCCTCTGTGTGTGTGTGATGTGTCGTGTACGTGTTGTATGTGTTTTGTGGTTGGTGTCTGACTTACCTTCTGCGCCGTACGCGTCCGTGCCTGTTCCGGTAGTAAATGTAGAATATTGGTAGGATCGGGACGAAGGGATTCATGGTTGGTTCGTGTCGTTCGTCTTTCTCGTTGCTTCGCGTCGTCCTCGTCGCTGGCGTGTTCGCCTCGTAGCCGTGGATCGTGTTGTGGCGCGAATCGGAGCTTATGTGCGCCTCTCCCGGATGCTTTGACGTGCCGTGCGTAGCGACGGGTTCGGCGCGTACGGAAAGCGCATCGTACTTGTTCGGCCGGACGGGGCTGCATTTTCCCTTCCGTGCGACTCGATTCTGCGTTTCCGGATTCGCCTCGGTCGGAGAACAGGACCTGGATTGGGTGAGTACGACTCGGCCGGATTCTGTGCTGTTGTGCGCATCGTACTTACTCGTTCGGTATGATGTACGGATCGGTCGGGAAACAGGCATTCGCATGGCTTTTTTCCTGACCGAATGGTATTGGGTGCGCCTCCGACCGAGATCGGAATCGGCCCCTTGATGTTAAAACGGAACAGCCCCATTCATTTGGCACATAAAACCATGTTACAATCAATGTTTGTATCTTTAGCACGACAATTTAGTTTACACAGCTAAAAATATATATATATGAGTATTATGCATACAAATATAATATATACATTATAATGCCGTGAGACACTGGGGGATAAGCATCATATGCTTTGTAATGGCTGCTGCTAATACAGCTAAGAAGTGTCATAAAACATAGTCTGGTCCCCTCAATGCAATTTACAACCATCGTGCACCAAGACGGACAGTTCCAAATACTAATATTGCCATCCTACTCAATACAAAACCTAAAGTGCAAGTGCAAAAACAGTGCCAGAGTTATCATATGTGCAAAAAATGCTGATTTTTAAGAATCAAGATTTTATATATATATATACATCGGGCCGTGTCAGCAGCTAAACTAATTCCTGCTAGACTTAAAAAATAAAGTGCAAGTGCACAATCACATGATGTAGAGTACAAACTCGGCATAAAAATAAGGTTCAAATTTGATAAACTATCATTAGATGGTAAAAATAGTTGCACAATGTTAATCAGAGACAACAATGGAAAACCGTCAAAATCTCAGTTACAAATGGTTAAAACAGCAGTCAACTTAAAATCCTCAGCTCAGCAGATCAGTATAGTGAGGGACATTAGATGGTCCGAGTATACTAGTAAACATCACACTGGGAACAAATACTGATTTTACATGGGGAATACCCACTTAGACTGAAGTTACACAGGGAATACCAGATACCTATTGTGGGGTATTATGTCCAAAAATCTCATATAAAACAATTTTCCATAAATAATTCCTAAAAACATTTCATAAATACTAAAAAAATGTTGATACAAAATCCATGAAACAGTTATTAAAATAGGATGTATAGTTTGGACACTCATTTTATACTTGAAAAAAAACCCATTAAAGAAAGTTGTATAATTCTTCCCCTGTATTTAAGCCATTCGGCATCTTTGTATCCAATAGTACAATAAAGTGGGATTCCAGCTGACGCAATCATTTTTCTCTGTTCCCTCCTCGAACTGACTTAGGTACTGATCCAATTACAAAATAACTTAACTCATTCAGGTTGTTGTTATGCACAAGTTTAAAGTGGCGAGCCACTGGGTAGTTCGGGTCGGAATTGACCACCGCCCTCAGATGCTGGAGGATTCGGTTAAACACCTGAAGCTTCGTACTTCCTACGTATCTGAGTTGGCATGTGCACTCTAATACATATACTGCGTACTCGGTGCGACACGTAAGGTGACCCTGAATTTTAACCGTCAATTCTTCAAAGGCAGTGGTGTATTCCGTAACATTTCTTCCAAACCTGCAGGCTCTACAACTTGTGCATTTAAAAAAACCAGACCTTGGTGACAACCAGGTGTTAGAAACCACTACCTCTGGGCTAGTTCTAACCAGCGCATCCCTCATCGAGGGAGCGCGTCTGAATGTAAGGGTAGGAAGATTAGGCACGATCTGTAGTAGTGTCAAATCAGATAATATGACCGGCCAGTGTCTATAAATAATCTTCCTTACCTGTTTGTCCTGGCAGCTGTATGTCGTTATCAGCCTGATTGAGTCAGTGGTGTTGGATAACTGCCCAGAGGATATTTTAGTAGCTTTAGTTGCAGCTGTTTGGCCCTGTAGGAACTCTTGTCTGTCAATGTTATTGGCCCTAACCCGGGCCTTTTTTAAGTCCTTAGTCTTGTAACCCCTAACCAAAAACCTTTGAAAAGCTTCTGTTTGACAGAAGGTGAGGTCACTCTCAGAACTGCAAATCCTTCTAATACGCAGGAATTCGCCGTAGGGAATACTGCGAATAAGATGGGGTGGATGCGCACTGCTCGCATGCAGAATGGAATTGCCCGCAGTGCTCTTCCTGTACAGCTTGGTTTCAATACTGTTGTTGGTAACAAAAAGCTCCACATCTAGAAATTGGACACAGCTAGTACTAATGTGTGCAGTAAATGTTAGATTCAAATTGTTGTTATTGATCTCGCAAACAAATTGTAAAGCAGACTCATCTGACCCCTTCCAAATGACACACACGTCATCAATGAATCTCCACCAATGGAGAACGTGTGAATCATATGCAGTTTTGTGGATGGTTTTGAGGACCCGCTCCTCCCACCAGCCGACATGAAGACACGCATAGCTGGGGGAGAAGCAAGCCCCCATCGCCACCCCCCGTAACTGCTGATAGGTCAACATGTTGAACATGAAAAAATTGTTGGTTAAACATGTTTCAATCATTCTACACAACATCTTATTGTGCTCATAAAGTCCAACATTACGATTGCCCAAAAAATACTTGACTGCATTAATGCCATCTGCATGATTGATGCTGGTGTACAAAGCACTGATGTCCATTACAATGAGACAATAATCCTTATGCCAAACAACATCTTGTAGTTTTGATAGAAAATGCCCCGTGTCCTTGATAAATGATGGCAGACCCTCCACAAATTCATGAAGAGACTACGTTGGGCTGAAATAATGGGTCTGCCAGGTATCGGGGTAGTCATCTTATGTACTTTTGGGATAAAATACAAGATTGGTGTTGTGGGATACTCATTCTTGAGGAAACTGTGCTCATCCTTGCTGAGAAGCCCCTGACGTTTCCACTGTGCTAGCTCTTTAAAAGGCTTATCCTTTACTTGAGCCAATTCAATAGGGGACTCTTTCCTGTAACAAAGAGTGTCACTCAGATGTCGCTCAGCTTCTTGCATGTATTGATCCCTCGGCCATAAAACAATGTTGCCCCCTTTGTCTGACTGGTTGATTATCAGATCCCTGTTGCTTTTCAATTTGTGCATGAGCTTGGAGTATTGTACATCCCGATAGCTCCTGCGATGATTCTTGCGCAGAACATTTTTGTTTAAGTTCTTCAGGTCCTCAGTCACACAATCATTAAAAACGTCAATGGCGTTTTTGGGCATCATAGGAATGAATTTGGATGGCGGACGAAAGGGACTTTCTGTGGCACTACTAACATTTATTCCTATTGACAAAAGATCAGATTGTGTCGAGGTGGAAGCAATATCCTCATCAGAGGCTAATGAATGCAAAGTTCTCAACATGCTGACATCAGAAACCTGTAAAGTTGATGCAGGTACGGGAGGTTGATTTACATCATGTACCAAATCCCTTATATTTTTAAGCTTGTAATATTTTAGTAATTTCAGCTTCCTGATAAATTTGTATAAATCCACCCTAGATTGGACATATTTAAAGTCATTGGGTGGACAGTATGAAAGCCCTAATGATAATAGTTGAGTCTCCGCAGTAGTCAAGGTAGTAGCAGAGAGGTTGATTACTGTGTTGCCAGTACCACTTATTGTTGGGGCCACTTCTTCCTGTTCCTTCCTCCTCTGCCACGATTGTTGCTTCCGGAGTTTGCGCCTTTGTTTTCTCCGCTGGTTTCTCCGTCGCCTTGTCTCTTGACAGGATTTCGTGGTCTCAGAGTTTGTCGTCGATCCCAGTATAAAAAAGTAAGTTCTTCTCTTGGTGTGAAATTCGACGGCACCTGTTCCTGTGCAGTGGCACCCCTGCTAATATCAGAATCACTACTGCTTGATTCTGAACTTAAATCTGATATTGAAGGACTCAGGCCCAAATTGGTGATACTTGCTGTACTCGATGTTTTCGCTATTAATGTTTGCCTCTTTACTGTATCAAACTTTTTAGAAAAAGTGAAAACCCTCCCGGTTTCGTAGTACTTCTTATCTCTCGCAAATTTGTAGACCTTGCGGGCTTTAATAGTGTCCTCTAATTTTTTCAAACGGATTTCAATTTCCTCCCTTCCTTTCTTTATTTGTTCTTTATTATCATTGGTGTCCAATAATCTATTTATCCTCTCAATGTCTTTAAGTATTGCCAGTCTGTCGATTTCCGCATATTTTATTAATATGGATACCATGTTCATCGAGGCCTCGAGGTTATTAGTAGCTCATTGCTTCATCATGAGGGGATTTGGGTTTTCAAATGTTGGGGCTATCATTATTCTTAAACCACGTGGTATTCTATTCACCTCACGGTATTTCTCTAATGACTTTTTTTCCCACCATTTATTTAGTTCAGTCCGAAGTAATTTCTCCAGTTCTTTAAGTAAAGATTTAACATCGTTGTTTGTACTAGAACCTGTGTTTCTGCCGCTATGCTCCTCTTCAATGTCTGGCAGGTTAAGGAATAACGCCTCAGCCACAGCCTCTCGGTCCCGCAGCGCGTCTGCTGACGACATGGTGTAATGTTAAAGCGGCACAATTATTTAATGCACGTTAGCGTTTGTAGTGTTTAAAAACGCAACAGTTCGTGTGAATGCAATCCCTTCACCCGCCAAATTCACAAGTGTAACTGCCGTGCCGTCTTACCCTTGGTGGATTCTATGATGTCCCGGTGTCCTCCGACCACTCGAGAGTCCCAGAACACGCCGCGGGGAAACAAACACTGCAATCACTAGTCTTCCTGGAGGCGGGGGGCTGGCCCGGCAATTACTCCTTCCAGATCCAAAGAAATGTTCGCGTCCGCGAAATCGGCTGTACGCCAGCCAGCCACGAGTTGAAGGGAGGGTCCGCTGGATCGGAAACAGCCGTACTCCGATCGAAATTGATGAAAGAACCAAACTCCTGGCTCCCCAATATATAAAATTACGTTCAACATATATATATATACATATGTATTTTAAAGGCATGTGTGGTAAAGGCATATGTGGTAAAGGAATTTGTGGTAAAGACATATGCATGGTAAAGGCACATGCGTGGTAAAGGCACATGTGCGGAAAAATCACATCCATGGTAATAGAATTTTGTGGTAAAGACTGCATGGTAAAGGATGTTTCCCACTGCAGCAGATTGCCTTCAGGGAGTGGTATCACACTATAAAGCATTGTACCAGACAAAAATGCTTAATAAGGCATATACTTTGAATAGATTCGCAATTATGGCAGACAGGAATTTACTATGGAGCAAAATAGCACAGTTGCATATGCGATTAATCTGACTGGATTTAATCTTGTTAGTTTATTTGGGAATTACTTTCATTCTATGTGATAATAGAATGAATATGTGTAGTCATAATAATAATTTGTGTGTAAATGCTCTAAATAACAGGTGTTACTGTTCGTTACATTCAAAATCATGACTCATTATTCTGGGTGTAATGCACAGATCTTCATTGATCTATCTGTAATGTATTCATTTATTTTCTGAATTCAGTGCTGCTGATGATTTTCAAGTCCAATTCATCTAATTTCTTTAGCAGGCTGGTTAATCCATCTTTTCTGTATTCTGATGACATGGAGTTTTTCTATTTATTCAAACAAAGTCAATACACACTTTCAAATGCCTGTGGAAATGACATCTTTCCGTTAATGTCTCCTAATCAGGAATGTCAATGATTGGGATTAGAAATACCACGGTGGATGCTTTTCAATAGAAATGACATTGAGGGTGTAGAAAGATATGCCATCATGTGTATCACCATCTCCAATTATGGTAAGTCGTCCAAATGCAATTGTACAAACTAAGGTTGGTTAATCTTCAGTGGGTGTCTTAATTCACACTTCTACTATCAATTTGGAGCTCAGGCTTTAATATATTGCCTTAATGGTCTGTTCAGTCCAAGTGAATGGTATTGTTTTTTACTGGAATGAAATCTAGGGAAACTGTAGCAGTCCTAAATTGGATGCTATTAAGAGTAACTCACATTAGGTATAAGGCCTATTTGACATCATATGAGATACCAAGTACGGCAATAGATAATGGCTAACAGTCACTAACCACTTAACAAGAAACAAGCCTCTGCTTCTTCAGATAATACAAATAGGCATTTAGAATGTTGCAAAGTCATCCTGTGTGCCCTGTGCACCCCCATTTTCTGCTGACTGGTGTTAACTGATTCTGACTGTCACTGGGCTCTATCTAACCAGGCCCATGGCCAGTGCTATGTTGAAAACACAGTGAAAACATACACATAACATGAGTGCACACTATTTATTAGGGTACTCATACAATTGGCAGTACGTACTATATAAGTCCCTAGTAGATACTAGAGCAGGGAGATTAAAACTACCTATAAGTCTGTAGCATATAATAGGGCATGGAAGTTTGGAGGGCAGCAGCCTTTTCTGCACTTGCATGCATGCACTGCTGAGACCATGAGCTCCATTTAAAAGCAGCCCTGTGTTGCAGCACTGCTTTCAAATGTAAATTGTGCCGAGACTTTGGTGTTAGGGGCACTTAAAGTGATAAGCTACAATATTGTGGCATTTTATGTACCCCCAGGGTCTCCCCTAAGTGTCCCAGCGTTTGGGGGGGGGTCATGTCATTATAAGGAGGGCCCTTATAAAACATGTTTTATATGCCCTGGACTTTTTTTAAGCATATTCACGACCCCTAAAGTCATCTCTAGGTGTCCCAGGGGTGGGGGCCATGTAAATATAAGCAGGGGTTTTATTAAAAAAATATGTTTTATATGCCCTGGTGATAGAGAAATTGGTCATTTCATTTTCCCCATTGTAGATAACTAGCCCCATAGGAAAACATTGGAATAGTTTATGAGCTCATAACTATCACTAGGAATTAAATTAAATACCATTCAAGGACTTAGGAGAATTGTATTGATAAATCCAACAATATGCCATTGTTGAATTGATCCTAAATTATACAGAAAAGAAGCTATAAGACATTCTTCTCTGTAAGCCAAAATTAATCCTTTCTGTAGACTTCCCTGATTGGTCAGAGTTAGCAGGATTTGTCAGGCTGCTTTGATGAAGTGATAAGTGGCTCACCCAGGGAGAGGCTATCTGGTGGAGAGAGCATTCCTACACAGGAATGCCAGAGCAGGGGAGGTATTGTAAAGCTTGAAAGGGGGAAGGGGGAATAGGACAGGCAGGGAATGCCAGGTCCATCTACCCACCAGCCCCTTTGACCCAGCCAAATTGCAGGCTTAAGGCAGGAATTTGCAGATGGTAGGAGGAGGGGAGCTTTGGAAATTAGCCATACTGGAGGTTGGATTTACTAGTTCTTGCTCCTCTGCTGAGATTTCAGCCATACTGAATTTTGGAGGAAAATGGCTTTCTGGGAGAAGATTATGCCACACTTTGGAGGAAGTGGTCATGCTGTGAGGTGTTGCTCTGCACCTCATTGGACAAGAGCGCTCTCCTGTTTGACTCCAGAGAACACTGAAAAAATACGTGAGAGGAGCAGAGCCTCTCAGATCTGCTGCTTGAAACTAAGAGAAGAAGGATTGCCAAGCTGGAAACCTGATTTGCACCTTCAGGCCCTGCATTCTGACTGACTGCGCCTGCTGCATTATCGTGAACTACAACCATTTGGATGTACTTTCCTTCAAGAGGAATAAAGAGTGGATTCTCTGCAAGCTACAGGTTAACTGAGCTCACCTGGACCATCACCACCAAGAAGCCCCTTCCTGGAGCTCGCCCAGTGGATTTGCAAGGGTTTTGTCCAGGTGCATTGTGGAATTGTGGTCCCAGCCATCTTGGAGATTCCAGACCCTTGGATTGTGTTTTGGACACTTTGGACCCTCAAGTGGAACTTAAGAAAGAAGTTCCAGAAGTTTGGAGAAGTTTGGAAAAAAGCTCCATAAGGAGACCGACTCGACCGCGAGAGCCAAGCCTGCTACCTTCAAACGCGAGCCGGCCTGACCTGCTGGTTCGTCCCGCTGAAAAGCTCTGGAGTTCCAGCTTCCAGAGTTTGATGGGGAGCTCCCTGAAAAGCCAACTGGCGAACCCTCACCGAATCTGGCCTGGTGAAGGGCATCGAGGGACCCCAGCAGAAAAAGCTCCAGAAAAGTTTCTAAGTCTTAAGGTAAAATTTCAACCAAGGCCTACCATGAGGGGCATCTGAGTAGGGCTCCATCGTGGTCGGCCTGAAACCTTTACTTTGTCCCGGTCAAGCGTGACCTGATGTCCCAGAGTGGCACTATAGGTTTCTAAGTGCTACAAAGTGTTAAATCTTTAAATATTCATATCTCTGGTTCCCTTCACTGGATATTTGTTGGTTTGGTATCATTTTAAAGATTAACATATTTCCTATTTTAAAATTGGTGTGGGAGTTTTATTGTGTGGTGTGCCTCAATTATTTACAGATTTGGTGCTTTTAAATGCTTCACATCCCTGTCTCCACTGGTAAGCCTGCCTGCTCGCAAACCAGCTACCCAGGGTTGAGCATGGGAATAATTTATTGAGACCTGTACTGAGCCCTAGACTGTGTTATTGGCCTTACTGCCAGTGGTAGATGCATATTTATCACTACGAATAACCCATTTTCCTACATAGAATTATTTGTTTTTACCAATTCATATACTATACCCTGGTCATTCAAATGAAATACTTAAGAATAAATGAACCTCTTCAATGTATTTATCCAATTACATCAGTACATGTGCATTTTTAAAATATTTCCAACAGTAACTTCAAATGGTTCCACTAAAATCTTTCCCATATAGCCTGGTAGGTGAACACTTTTAAATGGCTTTTCTAATCTGTGGTATCAGTTATTGTCTGTTTAAATCAAATTTATTTTCCAATCAGTGGAATTAATTAGCAATGGCCTAAAACAACTAAAATAGCCTAAAATCTAAAACAAAGTTTTTCCCTCCCCACCTATAACAAATGCCATAGCCTTTATATCATCATAACCAGTGCCAAAATGGTTCAATGCCTTCACCCAGTCAACTGGTCTAAACACTTTCCCATCCCTTTCACAATCCTTTCCATCATACACCCACTACCATTAAAGTTCTTCTGTACATCATTATGAACTGATCCTTTAAAAACCTTTATCCTAATCTGATTAAAGAGCTGACTACACAAAAACTGCATACTCTACCTGATAATATTGACATTACCACAATCCTCAGCATTTACTACAAAATAATTTTCCAAGATGTAGGCACAACGGCGCCTTTGAAGCCAACATTTATATGTCTCAAACCCTCATGTCCATGGTTTACTTCTGGGCTAAATACCAAAAGGAAAGGAATACATTTGCTTGAGAAACTATGAGACTCTTTAACTAACCTTTTACTCACAGAAAACTGAGAGCACTAAGAAAGGCTTTATAAACAGCACATCCTTTAGGCCAAATTCAACTTCCTACTCGTACAACTTCAGATCTAGCAGAACCCATCCAGAGCTGTCTTCCAAAAAAGTCACTTCTATATCTCACCTCAAGCCAAAGCTATCTCGGACATCACCACAAATAAATACCAGACATTATTGAGCTTTTTATCCAACAAAAATCTCTTCGCTCAACTACTTTATTCTTGGACTCTCTTAAAACTACCACAGCCAAGTCAACTAGGACTTGGTATGTAATCAGGCATGTCTGTTAAGATGATCTCTTCAACCTTGTGAAAAATCTCAAATCCACACACTACTATAACAATCCTTTCTGCTATTATTATAATGAGCCCTGCATTATTTTCTGAAGCTTGTGGCATAATCATTAAACTCCTCACTCTTTCAAGGTTCCTTTCCAGACCCGCCTTAATGCAGCCAAATCACACCTCTGCTCAAAAAATCTAAACTTGATTCTAGCCTAACAGAAAATTATCAATCAATGTCAAACCTTCCTAGGTTAGGAAAGACCAATGAAAAATGTGTCTCTCTGCAAATCTTTACATTTATTAATAGTGAAAACGTACTATCAATCTGGATTTAGAGTAGGTCATAGAATTGAAATGGCATCTTTACACTTCCTAGGTGACATACACTAGATACTGGATGGTGGTAAATCCTGCTTGCTTATTTCACTGAATTTAACAGCACCCTGCGACACAATTGATCACAACAGACTTCTTAACCTCCTTGAAAACTGCTTCTGAATTTAAATCGCATTATTCAAATGGTTCTGTACCTTCTTCTCTAAACACTCCCAAATTGTAAAAATTGATGATAATGTTTCTGACCTAGACCCTATCATTTATAGAGCTTCACAAGGATACAGCTGATCCCCTGGCTCTTTAACCTTTATGTGAAATGTCTACTCAAAATCTGCAAAAATATATGTGTCTCTACCCACCAATATGCAGACAATATGCACATTTAGCTGACAAACTCAACATTAAAAGACATCCTCACATTAAGAACAGTCTTACTCAACATCCACATCTGGATGAAGATGAATTTTCCTAAACTTACTCCTAAAAATACTGCATTCACTCTATTATTCCCAAAATCTAAAAATACAATTTAACCCAGATCTGTTACAACAACTATTCCTTCAGGATTTTACCCCCACATTGGTGTCATTGGATTCCTATCCTCACCACAGAGTGCGAAAGCAGACGGACTAATTGAACCCATATATGGAACTCCATCCTACAGGATCATTCAAAATAATAAGAGGACACACCTCTCCCACCAAATGGTGGCATGCTTCAACATTTTAGTGCCTCTTGTCACTCAGGTAGGTCACCACCACCTTGGTGGGCTCACTCAAATCTGGGAGCTTTTATATATGTAATTCTTTGGACAAATGCGAAGGTCCAATACAGTTTTGAAATGGTTATGGGAATACCCTAAATGTTTTTATTTGACAAGGACCCATACCATGATCAAAACTGAAAGATCAGGATGCTAAATGGACGTCCAATGGTTCCTGCATCTCTAATTTGCTGGCATGTTTCAACCAAATTCAGAAAATTGCCCTATGGGTCACTTGCCTTTCTTCAGGACTTTTAGACCTTCTTGCCTACCCTTCTCTACTGCTAAAGGATGTGTGTGAAAAGGAGGCACATTGCTCCCCTGCCTGATTAATGATGCAAAACCTGTAGGATATCAAGAATAACTGTACATTATCAGCTGGATAATATTATTGCTCATGCAAAAACGCATCTGTACCAATCATTGTCTCTACACATGAGATGACTCATCATTCAAGTCTGTGTTTTTATTTTTTATTTCTTTATTGGCATTTTTAATCGAGAACCTTCGCATATAGTACAGGATACAGTACGAAACATTGTCATGTAGTAGGTCAACAAACACATCCCAGTATATTGATGTGAGTTAAAGTTTGGTAGCGGATCATATAATGCTATGGTGGTCACAGCAAGGTAACAATTAGAAGGAAATATGGGAAGGATAGGTCCATAATCACTGTGTCTCGTAGATGAGTAGCCAATGTCTGCATCGTAACTTAGAACAAATAAAAAAATCAATAACATCACAAACTGCCTGGCTGGCGCTTCCCATAACAGCTAACTGGAAATTTGGAAACATGAGTGGCAGGATTATGTCATAACAGGAGGGGCAGAGACTGACAGGTGCTTCAGGAGAAACAAGGGAGCGGGAGGAACCCTGATGTAATCCTGCCCTGGGGGCGTCCAGGTTGCCTTCTGTGTCTATAAACTATGCATGTGTGGGTGGATGGATCTCCCAGTGTGCCAATTTAGGCATTCAACTGGCTCCCCGTGGCAGTCTCCACAGCCTGAGTGGGGGAGGATTCAGGCTGTCAAACAACTTAAGAACATAAGTGTCCCACATCGTGGCTGCTCAATCTCTCCCCGTGCTCTACGATCACGTGTCATGGCATCCGCCTCTGCTAGGGTCCATTTATGAGTCACTTGTAGCCAGTTTTTTTATCGTTGGTGGGTGAGAGGCCTTCCAGTTCATGGCAATCACGTGCTTAAAGAGGATTAAGGCCTGATGAATGAACTTCAGGTAGTGTTTATCACGCTTAGTGGGTAGAGTAATCCCTAAAAGGCAAAGGAGTGGGTCCGATGGCAGCTGGACATTGATCACCGATGACACCAGTGCTAGCACTTGGGTCCAAATGTGCAGCAGCGGGGGGCACTACCAAAGCACATGGCATCCCGGTGGCCACA
This sequence comes from Calotriton arnoldi, assembly GCA_963921515.1. Lineage (NCBI taxonomy): Eukaryota > Metazoa > Chordata > Amphibia > Caudata > Salamandridae > Calotriton > Calotriton arnoldi. Next base: position 807,696 of record CAWUFW010002531.1, on the reverse strand, counting down.
TCTCGAGAATGCAGGGGATACTGCAGGAAAACATTTGTGGAGGCGGTGTGGTGTGAGATATGTTTGATGCAAATAATTAGATTGTGTAAATTTTAGACAGGCATTACGAGAAACTCACTTCACCCACTTCAGAGCCATGACCCACTACTTGGAGGTTAAATCCATGCTGAGAAAACCCTCCCATTTGATTTTGTTTCGGGTTGAGGGGTCCAGGCATCCCACCTGTAGAGCCACATATAGAACCGAGATAGCCCGACGACCAAGCCCATGTGTCAAACAATATTGCAATCCTAGGTGCAGCAGTGGCTCAGCCTGGCCCAGAGCCTACATATCCCCAATTGCTGCCATCAGTGCATCATGTGTTAGGAAGAGACCGGCAACAAGCCCATAAAGTTCCTGCAGGCCCTGGAAGGATAACGGAGCACAGTCGTTGTACAGATCACCAAATTGGGTGATTCCAGCCTCTCACCATGGAGAGGGATCATGGACCTCCATTACAGTTTGCAGAGCAGGCACACTCCAGAGGGGGAACTGTGGTGCATAAGGGACCAGTGCTTTCCTAGGTTGCATATATCGTTTCCAAACGAACTTGGCCACACCAGTAAGCAAGCTCAGGTCCCTGGTAGGTCTTCTCAGGGAGAACAGACAGTGTAGCAAGTCCATAACCCTCAGGTCCACTTGGACCTTGGTCCCCTCTGCCGTCCCATCTTTGGCCAGTCAGCGCATAGGCCATTGCAGTTGGCCACCGTGAAATATAACTTCAGGTCTGGGACCCCAAGTCCCCCCTCAAGAATGGAACGCTGAAGCATGGAGAGTGAGACCCACTTTTGAGTGGGTCCCCACACAAGCTCGGACTCCGTGCTCCTCAGAGATCTAAAAAAGGACCCACGTGAAATCACTGGCAGAGCTGCAAAGAAATCTAAAAGCCTTGGTAAAACTAGCATCTTTGCCACCGACGCCCTGCCCATGGGGGAGAGGGGCAATCAGGTTTAAAAGTGCATGAACTGATGAATCGATGATAGGGCCTTACAATGATTGCCATTGAGTAAGTCCTGGTCATTATGGTCGATATTTACACCAAGGTAATGAAAGGTGTCAAACATCCAAGGGAGGCCCCCTGCACCCAGCTCCTCTCTACGCTCTGGCTCAAATTGGTATAAAGGGAAACACGACTTACCCCTGTTAACCGTGAGGCTTGTCTTCTCTACGAATAGATTAAGCAAGTCATAGAGGGACGGCAGTGAGTGGGAATGGTCTCTAAGATATATCAACACATCGACCGCATAGAAGGACACATTATGCCAGTCCGGTCCCACCGTGATACCCCAGAGAGTGTCCCAGGCACGTAGCAGGACAGCAAGTGGCTTCATGGTGCAAAAAGCACCGGAGAAAAGTAGCACCCTTGATGGGTCCCTCTGTCTATAGAGAAAGACCGCAAGATCTGATGGCTGATGCAGACCCAGGCTACTGGAGCGGTATGTAAGAGCTTGACCCAACCCAGGAAGTTAGGACCCATCTCAAACACCTCCAACACCTGAAGTAGATAGGACCAACTAAGTGTATCAAACGCTTTTTCGAAATCCAGGGAGACCGTCAGTGGAAGGTCAGCCTCCCCAGTCATCCATGATGTGGCACAAACGTCAAATGTTGGTGTGCGTTGCCCTTTGTGGCACGAACCCACATTGGTTTGGACGTACCAGAGAGTGACGCATTGGGAGCAGTCTATTGGCCAGGACCTTACTCTGTTTTTATAACCAAAGTTCAACATTTATAACGGGTGGTAGAACCAACCTCAAGGGGGTCTCTGCCCGGTTTTGGGAGCACCACTATGAGAGCCTCATGAAGGGACCTCAACAGGATTCCCCGGTGGTGCGCCTCCTGGTATATTTTCAGTAGACGAGGAGCAAGGGTGGCCCCAAAGGCCACATAGTACTCAAGGAGAAACCCATCCGTGCCTGGAGTCTTACTACAGTCTGAAGAGGTTGTTCCAGGTCTAGCAGTTGCAGCGGGGTCAGGCGGGGAAGTAATCCTGCACTTGTGCCAGTGGGGGCTTCTGGGAGTGGAGTACAGCCTCTCAAAATACTAGGCAACACGTCTTTAATGTCCCCCTGAGTGGTTCTCAAACCACCTGTGTCATCACGTATGGCACCCAAGGTCCTGTGGACCTCCAACCTCAGCAACCAAGCCAACGTGCACCCTGGTTTATTGCTATCAGCGTGCTGGTGGGCCAGGGATAATTTATAGTCCAGGACACAGAGTCTTCTGCACCTCATCCTGATATTGATGGTGCAAGGCAGCCAGTTGAGGGCATGCGTCAGGTGCTGACACCACCTGGAGCTCTGTGGTCTGCAAGCATTCCTCTGAAGACAGAACACTACGAGTGAGAGACAATTTGAAACCCCACACAGTGGCCATACAATGCCCCCTGATAACCACCTTCATGGCATCCCATCCCAACCCCCGGGAATCCACCGACCCAACGTTCTCAAAATATCAGAAGAGGTGCATGACAATGGTGTCTTTATATGCCGTGTCCTGCAGGGCCTCCGTCTGAAGCTGCCAGGTCGGGACAGGAGCCCTCATCCCCCCGTCCCCCACTGGATGTAACCAAGAGTGGGTTATGATCGGATTGGGTCCTACCCAGATCATTCAAGTCTGTGTTCATAGCAAACCATGCACACTCTGTGCTAAAAATGCGCCTACACCAATACAGGTGTACACTGCACATCATAAAGCAATTTTTTGCTCGTATATATAGCAACATAATACACATATCTGTTCCATGAATATATGGCCAACGATGAGTGCATGTTTATTTAGGATATTTCTGGGGTGTGTCCGAACTCACCTTTTCTAGGTTTTTGATCAGGCCCTATGGGGTTGGAGGCAGGAGATGCTTCCCTCTAGTCACACACTGAAGAGTGGATAAAATATGTCAGCATATTTTTATTATCGATCTCAGGACGTATCTACTCCTATCCTATGTAATAATGATTTTGGGAAAACTAGCAGCAATATTTGTCCTCTGAATTCCTCATCATCTGTAACTATGATCTTATTTATATACTATAGAAAGATTTCTTGCCCTCCTTTGGAATTACGTGTCCTATACTACCAATGTTACTTGACTCCGTTCTCAATACATTATGCATGTATGAAGTACAGAAAGAACACACATTCATCCAACTAATACCCCTTTTGTTTCCTGAATTCTTGCAGGTTTACATCGGGCAAATATAGCGACCTGGATTATAAATGAGTGTATTTCAGGGCTAAAAACCAGGTAAGTTATGCTTACATGCCTTGATCAAGCAACAACCACAATCCTTGTCAGGGTGAAGAACAAGCTAACCCTAAATAAACTTGTGCTGAACCCTCTGAAAGCTTTGCACAGAGCAGCCAGGCATAACTCAGAGGCAATGTGTAAGGTATTTGTGCAACACTCAAAACAGTAACAAAGTGAAAACACCACACAAAAATGATCCCACACCAAGTTAGAAAAATAAGATGGTTTTTAATAAATAAACCAGACCAAAATGACAAAAATCAAATCAGTAGAACCGGAAGTATGACATTTTGTGAGATTTTGTTGAAATAGAGAAAAAATCACAATTTGCCAACTGTGGATATCTGGTCACTCCGGACCGAGACAAGGTCACTAGTTCAGGCTGACCACAATGGAGCACGGGCTAGTTAAAGGGAGCCATCTAGGGCTGCTGAACAATGTACCTTAAATCCGGGTTTGCAGAGCTTTGCGAGCATCTACTTCGAGGATCCGTTGCACAGCTGAACCAATGCGTCGGTTCTGAGGTGCAACGAGTCTGCAATGCAACCTGCATCATCGTCAAGGATCCCATTGAAGAGGGCTTGTGATGTGAAGTCCGGCGTCAAGGATGCAACGCACAGTCAGGGTAATGCATCGGTTCTGCGGAGCTGTGATTGGCGAGGCTGTCGTCGATGAAGCATGCAAGGACCTGAGCCGAGGACGTGGCACACAGCAGCAGATCCAAAGAGGTTGTGGTCACAATGTGGGTCTTTGCAATGGTCCAATCCACACAGCAGCGATGATGCATCGATTCTGCTCAGGGTTGCTCAGTGCAGCAGAGGAGATGCATTGGTTCTGAAGGATGCACAGCAGCTGATAGAGCGCCTTAAGCCCACTTTCAATGGGCCAGGACTGGGGTGGCACCACTTGGCAGGGTAGACTCACAGATGGCAGAGTCTAGGTGCAGGCGCATGGTTGATGGAAGCCTGATGTGTCCCTGAGGCTTCAGATCAGGAGGCCAGCCAATTAGCCCTTGAGATGTAGGCCCAGTCTTTCTCACCCTGGAAAGAGGGCGGCAGACAGCCGGCCAGCACAGCAGGGCAGCAGTCCACATCAGATCAGCAGTCCAGCAGAGTGGCAGTTCTTTCAACAGCACAGCACTCGCTGTTCCAAGCAGAGTATCCACAGGGCCAGAAGTATACTAAAGATTTGGTGTCTGAGGTCTGGTATTTATACCCAGTTGTGCCTCTGAAGTAGGGAGAAGCTTCTAGAGGCATGCCTTTGTACTTAGCAATTGCCCTGCCGTCCTGGCCATAGCTCAAGACTAAATATAGGGTGTATGTAGCCCTTTCTGTGGAGGCACGACACAGCCTATTCAAGTGTAAGTGGGGCTGTGCTCATCTCCTCCCTTCCATCCTGCCAGTGATGGCCCATCCAGGCACACCTAAGCTCCCTATTGTGTGTGGCTGGTTAGGAGGAATACACAAAGCCAAACTGTCCACATATACCCAGTCATGTGACCCAGAAATAGGCTGCAGACACCAAATGCTCAAGGCAGGAAAGTGCCAACTTTCTAAAAGTGGCATTTTCAAAATTATAATTTAAAATCTGACTTCACCACAAGTTAGGATTTTTCATTACAATTCGAAAGACACCAAACATGAACTGGTAACCTGTTTCCATTTGGATGTTACAGCATACTAAATGTAATAAGGTAGCTCTGTTTTTATCCTATGAAAGAGATAGGCTTTGCAGTGGTAAAAAAAGAATTTAAGAGTTTTTCACTACTAGGACATGTAAAATGGCAAAGTACATGATCTACTTTTTAAATACATTGCACCATGCCCTCTTAGCTTTCCAGGGCCTACCCTAGGGGTGACTTATAAATATTAAAAAGAAAGGTTTGGGCATGGCAACAGGTTTATTTTGCCAGGTCGAAATGGCAATTTAAAACTGAGCACACAGAGACTGCAATGTCAGGTCTGAGACAGTTTTAAAGTGCTACTTAAGTGGGTGGCACAATCAGTGCTGCAGGCCCACTAGAAGCATTTAATTTACAGGCTCTGGGCACAGGTAGTACCACTCTACTAGGGACTTACAAGTAAATTAAATGTGCAAATTGGGTATTATCCAATTTTACCATGTTTAAGGAGAGAGTACATTGACTTTAGCACTGGTTAGCAGTGGTAAAGTGTGCAGAGTCTAAAGGCCAGCAAAAACGAAATCAGCTAAACAGGACGTCTGAAGACACAAGGTTAGGAGAAAAACCACACCAAGGATTCCAGGTCTCACATGCCTCCTTCTTTATATAATGAGGCTCAGATCAACAAGCACTTACTAATTCTAGGGAGTAGCGTCTCAGGTCAGTACACAGGTTTACAAAAGTAAAAAGAACAGCTGATGGACAGAATGCCGATGGACATGGGCCCAGTGCTCACTGTGCCATTGGATTCAAGCTAGCCTGGCTGATGAGGGGTGATAACCCGAAACTGGTTCCAGGATGCTTGTTTCCGGTCCATGGAGAACCTAGCCTGGCAGTGCAGGCTAGACTGTTCCCATAAGGAGCAGTGTCAAGACTGATCTGCATATGGCTGGGTCCAAACAGGGGTGGCATAGTGAGCAAAAAATGAGGGACTAAATTCAGATCTGTGACTGGGGGTGAATGATTGATTTGTTCAGCATTCCGTATTCTGCTTGTTCTTTTCGCTTTTGATGCCCTAAGTGGAAAGGGTATGCCCTGACGTGGGTCCCATGCTCACTGTGCCACCGGATTCAAGCTAGCCAGGCTGAAATGGGGTGATACCCCAAATCCGGTCCCAAGATGTTTGTCTCCGGTACAGGGAGGACCTGGCCTGGCAGTTCGAGCTGGATTCTTCCCATCAGGAGCAGTGTCAAGACTGATTTGCATATGACTGGGTCCGAACTGGGGTGGTGTGGTGAGCAAAAAGACAATGGATTAAACCCAGATCTGTGATTGGGGTGAATGTTTGATTTGTTCAGCATTCCATCCATCACTTTTTCTTTATACTTGGCCGGAAGGCGCTACCTATGAAAGTGCCATATACCGAAAGGAAAAATTCTTCTTTGAATTGTAAATAATTTATACATCTGTTTTTATTTGACTGATTAAACACTTTACAATGTTATGCATAGGAGCTGAGCTGGATATAACAACTGTGTGCTTTCTGCTACTTGCAGGTCATAAACTTTATTGCATATGTATTGTGCATCACAATTTACTTCTGAATATCCAAATTTTAACTTACTTTCCAACATCCTTTTTTCATGCACTGCCAGGCATACCTAATTCCTTGATACTACAATGAAAACAATTTATCTCATGTGTTAAAGAAGAGACAACAGTGGTGTCACTAAATGTTATTTTCTATGACATACACCTGTTTCATTTGTATATTTCAAATGAGATCCTTTCACAATTCAGCTTAAGTCAAGCCTTTCAGTCTTCTGTATAAACCTCTTTATTTAACTGTTAAAAACTAGATGATTAAGAGCCCCAGATTCATCTTTTTCAGCGTTTTTCAAACTGTTGGTTTCGGCCCAGTAGTGGGTCCCGAGCCGATTACTGGTGGGTTGAGGAAGTCCGAGCAATAAATAAAGATGTCTTTAAAGTCTGTGTTTATCTGGTCACATTTACTGGTGCTTCAAAGACAAATGTCAGTCAAATGTCAGGCCATATCTTCTGACACATTGCTGCTATTCTACCATGGGATTGGTGTTTTCAATTCTTTCTCTGCCTGCAAAGTGAGAAGAGTCTTTCAAATGAATTATGTGATGATCATGCTGTACGGCTGAGGGATGTCCTCTTTTTACAACACACAACAAAATATAAATACCTGTAATTGAACTAAATGCTCTCAGCTGTTAGGAAAGGAAAAATGAAGCGCATTTTTTTGTAATTCTGAAGTGTGCTGGAAGCACAGATTTTAATAAGACTTAAACAAATCAAGACACTATGGGCCAGATGTCCGACCGTTTTTTGCGGTCACAAAGGGGTTTTAGGCCCGTTTGCGACCGCAAAAAACCTTTGGCCCATGTACCAACCCGATTTTGCAAGTCGGTAATCAATTAGCGACTCGCAAAATAGGGTTAGGGACTCACTATTAGGAAGGGGCGTTCCAAGGGCATCCCTTCCTAATAGCAACTCCAAAACCTATGTATGAATGTTTTGAAACCGCAATTGCGGTCGCAAAACACTCACAGTTTACCACCCTTCTCAGAAGGGTGGTAAGGCACTCGCAAACGGGAAGAGGTCCCAAAGGGACCCCTTCCCCTTTGGGACTGCATGCGCAATTATTTTTTAAGGGCAGGCAGTGGTCCCAGGGATTTTTATTTTTTAAATGCATCCCGTTTTCCTTTAAGGACTGCTTTATTTAAAAGCAGTCCCAGAATTAGAGGTCTGCTGACCCCAGCAGGCCACCATCCCAGGGAGGGCTAGCCATTCCCAATGGGGGCGCAAATTGTGACAGCCTCATTAATATTCATGAGGCATGCAATTTGCGACCCCATTGGGAATCGCAATCAGTGTCTCAGACACTGTTGAACATAGCATTTTGGAGTCGCAAAATGCTATGGTCATACATCTGGCCCTATGGGCCTCATTTACAAGCCCATTGCACCGCCAATACGTCACGTTTTTAGACACACCGGTGCTGCAGTGTGCCTGCCCATATTTACAAGGCCACATAAAGTCACCATGTGCGACTTTTCATGGCCTTGTAAATATGGGGCCCTTTTAAGCATTACTCTGTGTGAAAGGGGCATGGGTGTTGATGTAGGTGTTCACATGCAACATCCATGGAACCTGATACATTCCCAGATTTACAAAGTGTGGTAAACCTGGGAATGAGTCAGAATCCTATGCCTCCCCAGGTGAGGCGTAGGAGTGGCGCAAAGAGGAGAAATACTTTTATTTCTCCTCGTTTTTTGCTCTTTCTATGTGTGCTGCATTCTACTGTACACATAGAAGGAGAAAATCGTCTTTAATGATTGTTTATGTGCAGGAAAGTGTCCCTTCCTGCACATAAACAATCATCCTTGCAGCACAGGCACACTTGCACTATGGTGCAAGGGTGTCTGCGTTGTCACGCAGCTGTTGTTTGTGCGCCGGCGCAGGGGAAAGGGACAGGGATGCGCCGTATCTTGTAGATATGGCACATTCCTGCTATTTTATGTTGACGCTCGCCAGCACAGCAGGAAGGCTTGCTGCACTGCTGTGCGTCAAAATATAGTGAATGAGGCCCTCTACGTTGTGATGCACAAATGATAAATATTCACAGAAACTCAATTTCCACACATTTACATCTATGTGCTACTTAGTTTTATCAGTAAAACTGTATGTCTGTGAAAAGTTAATGGGCATTCCAATGAAAAATGTGCAGACTGTGAATGGCAATGCACTATCATACAACGATTAAGTTACATTAAAAAAATCACCCCTCTTCATGCCCATTTAAGGTAGGTGATGTCGCAAAATTTTGCCAATCTAAAAAGAGGGTCCGAAAAAGTTTGGGAACCACTGATCTATTTATTATTCTGGAAGTAAGGCTTAGTGGCCCTATGATTTCTTTAATAAGGTCATACATCATTGATAGGCTGTGAGAAGTTGGCCTGGTATATGCTGTTCACTAATTAAGGTGGACACCTTGCACCAGAACAATTCGACTCTTATGGTAGATAGGTTTAAGACAACCTTTATAGAAAGCTATCCTAGTGGTAGCTGTGGAGAGCAGCCTTCAGGCTAAGTCTTGAAGGAATGTAAAGCAGCTTGTTTTACCACACAATGTCTTGAATCACCAAATGAAAAGACACCACACAGGTATATATATCAAATATATATGTATTTATTAATAAACACTCTCTACTAATCTCTGTATGAGATTAGAGGTCAGGAACATATGTACAAGTCAAATATTATCAGAATAAGTTTAGCACAATCGAATATCACAATCTTAGTTGGCTAGACCTAGGTCTAGGGCATCTAGAATCGAGGTACCCCCAAGAACCACCCCAGGTAGTTGTAGGAGACCCACAGGGGACGGACGCGGTGACCTGGCACCGGTGCGAGTCCTGTGCGAGTCTATGCGCTCAGACGCGATTGGGATATCAATGTTAAAGGTCCCTTGCGTGTTCGAGGCGAACACACCGATCGGTCCTTGTACGATTCGAAGGACGCGGTCACAGATAGAGATGCAAGGGAGATGGACGCGCTGTGTCTAACACAGACGCGGACTTTGTGTGAGTCAGTGCAATGGAGATCTCAGAGTTACAGGCCCTTTGTGTGTTCGAGGCGAACACTGATCGGACTCAGTATGAGTCGAAGGATACAGTTTTAGATAGTGTTGCAAAGGAGATGGACGCGGTGTGTCTAACACAGATGCGAACCCTGTACGAGTCAGCGCAATTGTCGCACTTGGAAAGTTAGAGTTTTAGGACACTTCGAGGGACGCTACAAGCAAGTCACTTACAGGGTCAGTTGTTCTAGGGCCCACACCCACAGGAGCACCGTAGTGCTGAAGTTACCTCACCCAGGGAGCCGGGTGCATAGGTGTTCTTTGGTGTCGGGTCGCGGCGTCGTTTTCAATGGGAGCCAGTGAAGACTTGCTGCTTGCGGCGACAGGAGAAGTGTCCGGAGGAATCCAAGCCTGGATTCGGAAGATGGAAGACCTGAAAGCAGAGGGGACAGTGTTCAAAGTCACTTGGCAGTGACTCGGGGCAAGGAAGATGGATGCCCACCGTCGTCGCAAGATTCAGGTCGTTCGCAGTTGCCTTGATTCTTCAGCCACGAGGTCCAGGAGGCGTCGACGACAACCAGGAGCTGGATTCGGTGTGTCCCACGATGTCTGCAGCTTACTGCAGTGTTGGCGACTTGATTGGAGCCAACAAGCCTTGGTAACAGCAAATCTCAGGGAAAGTGTGAAGAGGCAATGGCGCAGACCAGCAAGGTCTGTGGGACTCACCCAGCGAGGGTAAGTCAGGGCAGGCCTGGAGAAACCAGGGGAGCCCTTTGGTTTCTTTAGAAAGTCTTTTGGAGACCCACAAGCCGGCTGGCAAGAGATTGTGAAGATGCCTTGGGAGGATTTGCTCACAGGGGCCCACGGTCACTCAGGACGTGGTAGGCCTCTGATCTTAAGAGGAATTCCTGCTGGAGGCTGGGACCACACGTGGTCCAAAGCACAAGTTCGTGGAACATTGAGAAAGGGTTGCACTCGACAATAGTGCACAGTACCCAGGGGTCGCGGTTCCTCGTTACTCTTGGGGTTCACTGGCCTCAGCTTCGCTGGGGACTCACGATGGCCTTTGAGAAGTAAGGAAATCTACATCTTGGGCTGCAGGGACTTCGGACTCCGGCGGGAGCGGCGTAGTTTGCGACCATCGTTTGTAGTTTTTGGTGCCTGCCAAGCAGGGGAGTCACTCCTTGACTCCAAGGGAGATTCTTCAGTCTTCCAAAGGTAGTGGAACGTCGAAGGTCCGGGATTCTTCTTCAGAGCGTCGTCCAGGGAAATCTAGGGTGCAATGCACAGGTTCCCCCTCTTATACTAAAAGGAGGGGAGGGACTAGCTCTATGACCCTACCTATGGGAGGGCCAGGGGAGTGGGTGGCTACACCCACTTCCCTTTGTCCAGTTTCACGCCAGAGCAGGGACAGGTAGCCCCTGAGCCGGTTTGAACTGGCATATGCACAGAGGAGCCTTCTGCTCCCCCAGTGCAGGACTTCAAAGCACTCTAAGAGTGCACCCACCCAGCCCCAATACACTAAACCCTGTCTGGAAGGTGGTCACACCCCCTTGGGACAGGATATCTATTGTTGGGCTTCCTCCACTGCGAGTGTTGGTCATCAGCAGGAGGGCAGCCCAGTGTCTGTGACTGGTGGCATCCATTTTGTGATGCCAGGGCTCTGCAGGATTCTACCGCGTTTCCACAGTAGGTACATATCTATCCCTCTAGAAGGGTGGAATGCTACCCCCGCCGCCAGGACTGGCGGGGGGGTAGTATTCCAAGGTGTTTGACACCAAACACGACATGTTTCGATGCAGCCATTCCAAAGTTAGCATTTTACCGCGAGGATATAATGCACTTAAAAGTATATGGTTTAACCGCATCCACAAACAGCACCAGAGAATGGACTCTGAGAGCTCCATAGGGGCCCTGCTCAGGCAGAGGCACCCCCTCACATAGAAGCCAAGCACCCTGCCCTCAGGATTGATAGGGCCTGCCTTAGGGGTGACTGATAGGGTTATATGTGTGTGTAGGAGAGATATAGGGAACCTATATCTCAGTGAGGGGTGCTAGCACTTCCTCACTCAGGCTGCAGTAGCAGGCCTGTGGTGTCAGATTTAGTCTGCTTCCCAGGGGTGGCATAATACATGCTGCAACCCCTGGTAGGCCTGTGAAGTACCTATGCCCTTGGTACCTAAGGTACCCTATACTAGGGACTCATAAGGTACCACAGTATCCAATCACTAGTGCACCTAGAGTGCACTCCAAGTCGTTTAGAGAGAACAGAGAGGCTGGGGCCCTGATTAGCAGGGACCCAGCCAGACTATAGCCAGAAACCAGTGTAAACATCAGAAAAAAAGTGGGGGCAAGATAAGAGGCAGATCCTACTCTCCTACACAACCCCCCAAACGCAGGGACACTAAACTAACCTTGACCAGTTGAGTCTTCGTGTTCAAAGTGGAAATACCTTGAGAGTCCATCTGCATTGGCATGTTGGGTCCCAGGTCTATGTTCCACTGTATAGTCCATCCCCTGTAGGAAATGGACCACCTCAAAAGTTTTGGGTTTTCTCCTTTCATTTGTTTAAGCCATAGGAGGGGCTTGTGGTCGGTCTGAACTATGAAGTGAGTACCAAACAAGTATGGCCTCAGCTTCTTCAGGGCCCATACCACAGCAAAGGCCTCCCTCTCTATAGCTGACCAACGTTTCTCTCTAGGGGTCAGCCTTCTGCTAATAAAAGCTACTGGCTGGTCTTGACCTTCATCATTCAGTTGAGACAGTACAGCTCCCACACCCAGCTCAGAAGCATCTGTTTGGACCATGAACTTTTGGTGTAGTCTGGACTCTGTAAGATGGGGGCAGTGCACATGGCCTGCTTTAGGTCTTCAAATGCCTTTTGACAGCTAGCTGTCCACTGAACCTTTTTTGGCATTTTCTTTGAGGTCAGATCATTCAAGGGGGTCACTATAGATCCATATCCCTTGACAAACCTCCTATAGTACCCAGTCAGGCCTAAGAAGGCTCTCACCTGTGTCTGGGTGGTTGGAGCAACCCATTCCATTATGGTTTGGATTTTGCTCTGTAAAGGCTGAACCTGGCCTCCACCTACAAGGTGGCCCAGGTACACAACCTGACTCTGCCCTATCTGGCACTTAGTGGCCTTGATAGTGAGGCCTGCTTTCTGCAGGGCCTCCAAAACATTCCTGAGGTGGACCAGGTGATCCTGCCAGGAGGCACTAAAGACAGCAATATCATCTAGATAAGCTGAGCAATAAGTTTCCATCCCTGTCAGAACTTTATTCACCAACCTCTGAAAAGTGGCAGCTGCATTTTTCAATCCAAAGGGCATCACCACAAAGTGGTAGTGCCCACCAGGGGTCGAAAATGCTCTTTTGGCTTTTGCATCATCAGCTAACCTGATCTGCCAGTAGCCAGCTGTTAGGTCAAACGTGCTTAGATACTTGGCTGAGGCCAAAGTATCAATCAGCTCATCTGCCCTTGGTATGGGATAGGCATCAGTCCTAGTGACTGCATTGAGGCCTCTGTAGTCTACACAAAACCTCATTTCTTTCTTACCACCCTGGGTATGAGGCTTGGGTACCAGGACTACTGGACTAGCCCAAGGGCTATCTGAAGGCTCAATTACACCTAGCTCCAACATTTTCTGGACTTCAGTCCTGATACAGTCCCTGACATGGTCAGGTTGCCTGTAGATTTTATTCTTGACAGGCAGACTGTCTCCAGTGTCCACCTCGTGGGTGCACCAGGAAGTCTGACTAGGGGTCAGGCTAAACATATGTCTAAACTGTTGCAGAACTTGTCTGCACTCAGTTTGCTGATGGTCGGTGAGGCTGCTTGCCAAAGCAACACCATCTACTGACCCATCATCAGGGTTCTGAGAGAGCAGGTCAGGGAGAGGGTCACTCTCCTCCTCCTGGTCCTCATCAGTTGCCATGAGCAAGCCCATGTCAGCCCTGTCAACATATGGCTTTAATCTGTTGACATGGAGCACCCTCAGGGGGCTCCTGGGAGTTCCAAGATTCACCAGGTAGGTGACTTCTCCCTTCTGTTCAACTATTGTATGGGGGCCACTCCACTTGTCCTGGAGGGCTGCTGGGGCCACAGGCTCCAACACCCACACTTTCTGCCCTGGCTGGTATACAGTCAGTACAGCCTTTTGGTCATGCCACGCTTTTTGTAATTCTTGGCTGGCCTCCAGGTTTTTGGTTGCCTTTTTCATGTACTCTGCCATCCGGGAGCGGAGACCAAGTACATAGTCCATCACATCTTGTTTGGGGGGCTTGAGAGGTAACTCCCAGCCCTCTTTTACCAAACACAGTGGACCTCTCACAGGATGCCCAAACAGAAGCTCAAATGGGCTGTAACCAACCCCCTTCTGTGGAACCTCTCTGTATGCAAACAACAGGCAAGGAAGAAGAAGGTCCCGTTTCCGCCTAAGCTTCTCTGGGAGTCCTTTAATAATTCCTTTCAAGGTTTTGTTGAAGCGTTCAACTAAACCATTGCATTGTGGGTGATAGGGGTGGTGAACTTGTAAGTTACACCACACTCCTTCCACATTGCTTTTAGATATCCTGACATGAAGTTGGTACCTCTGTCAGAAATGACCTCATTTGGAAAGCCCACTCTGGAGAAGACTCCAATGAGGGCTCTTGCCACCACAGGGGCTGTGGTGGTCCTCAGGGAATTGCTTCTGGGTACCTGGTGGCATGATCCACTACCACCAGGATAAACCTGTGCCCAGATGCAGTTTGAGGGTCAAGGGGACCAACAATGTCAATCCCTACCCTCTCAAAGGGTACCCCCACCACCGGTAGTGGTATCAGGGGGCCTTTGTTGTGCCACCTGCCTTACCACTGGCTTGGCATGTGACACAGGAGCGACAAAACTCCTTTGTGTCCTCTGACATATGTGGCCAATGAAAATGTGGAACAAGCCTGTCCCAGGTCTTGTTTTGGCCCAAGTGTCCTGCTAAAGGGATGTCATGTGCTAGGGTCAAGAGGAACCCCTAAACTTCTGAGGTATTACCAACCTCCTGGTGGCTCCAGGGGCTGGGTCTCTACCTTCAGAATATAGGAGTCCCTCATCCCAATAAACTTTATGGGACCCACTAGCACTCCCAGCAGCCTCAGCAGCAGCCTGCTGTCTGAGGGGTTCAAGAGAGGGGCAGCACTGTTGCTCCTTACTCAGATCCTCCCGAGAAGGGCCCCCTGCCCCCAAGAACTCAACCTGATCAGGCTCAAGTTCCTCTGGGGCAGTTCCTTCTTCAGGATCTGCTTCACCTCCCTCTGGGGATGAATCTGTGATCTGAGACAGAGGGAAGGCACTGCCTTTACCCTACTGCTCCTCCTCTTGGGAAGCATCTGGTCCATTGTTCCAGGATCCAGAGCTGGTTCAGTGTCATGCATTCTTGCTTGTGACCTGGTCACAGCAAATACCTCTGCAGGGATGCCCAACATCTCAGGATGAGTCCATAACTCTACTTCAGACCAGGCTGAAGTCTCTAGATCATTGCCCAATAGACATTCGACAGGGAGGTCTGCACTGACTACAACCTTCTTGAGGCCAGTTACCCCTCCCCAGGAGAAATTCACAACTGCCAGACTATGGTTGGTCTTGACGTTGCTTGCATTGGTCACCTGGTACATTTTGCCCAGGATGATCTGTCCAGGGTCCACAAGATCCTCTGCCACCATGGTGACACTAGCACCTGTGTCCCTAAATGCCAAAGCCTGTTTGCCATTTATTACAGGCTGCTGTTTGTATTTGCCCAGATTACTGGGACTCACTAGGAAGGACATATTAAGGTCTCCCTCACAAATCAGCATTGCCTGAGTGGGCACTCTGACTAGGTCAGAGTCCACTTCAGAACCCAGGGTCAACCCTACTACAACCTTATTCTGTGTACCACCTCCACCAGTAGCTGAACTAGGGGGAACAGTTGCCTTAGGGGCAGGAGTGGTGGTGGTTTGGTCTTTGGACTTGTTACAGTCAGAAGTCCAGTGCCCTTTCTGTTTACAGAATTTGCACCAGGGCTTCTTTTGGCCTTTTCCCTTGTTGGATTGTGACTCCCCACCAGATGCAGATTTTTGGGGCCCTTGTGAAGACTTCTGGTCTTTTGACTTATCCCCACCTTTCTCAGAGCCCTTAGGATCTTGCTTCTTGGTGACACCCCCTTGGTTCTGGGGTTTCTGCCTCACCCTGGTTCTAACCCATTTGTCTGCCTTCTTTCCCAATTCTTGGGGAGAGGTCAGATCCGAGTCCACCAGGTACTGATGCAACAACTGGTTCTGGCAATTATTAAGGATCTGTTCTCTCATCATCAGGTTATACAATCCCTTGAAATCAGTAACCCTACTGCCAACCAGCCAACCCTCCAGAGCCTTGGTTGCACAATCAACAAAGTCAGTCCAGTCCTGAGTCTGTGCCTTCTGGGTGTCTCTGAACTTCAACCTGTACTGTTCAGTGGTTAAGCCAAACCCATCTATTAATGCACTCTTCAGGACTTCATAATCATCAGCATCCTCTTCTTTAACAGTGAGGAGCTTGTCTCTACCTTTGTCTGAAAAGGAGAGCCACAAGATTGCTGCCCACTGCTTTTGGGGGACCTGCTGTACTCTACAGGCCCTCTCCATAGCAGTTATCCACTTGTGGATATCATCCCCACTCTGGTAGGGAGGAACAACCTTGCTCAGGTTCCTATGGTCTGGAATAGATTCTCTGCTTCTAGGGACACTGTTGCTGCCACCAACCCCTCTCTTCGAGAAGCTCTCTGGATCTCCAGGGCTTCTCTATCCAGTGCCAACTGCTTGGTTCTGAGGGCAACTCTTGCTTCCTCATACTGCAGCAGTTTGCACATTCTTTCAGAGGAGGTCTCTCTTATGGGAAAGTATGAGTTTCTCTGGTGGACAAATTCTCTGCCAGAGTGATAAGAGTGCTCAGATTCCCTGGAAGGGGACCTATGCCTCTCATCCACTCTGTCAGTTCTCTTAGGGAGAATTCCTCTGTCCTTTTCAGGCCCCGTGAGGCCTGGCCCTTCAATCACAGAGTCCTGGTCATTCTGATTTTCATCATCTGACCCAGATACTGTAATTGACCCACCCACTGATTCAGACCCATTAGCTCCTAGAGCCAATCTAAGATCATCTGCTGTCAGCAGATCTATCAGGTGTAGGGTTGAGGGACTCTGTCCTAGCCTCAGGTGTCTTTCAACACACATGGCTCTCAAGTCAGAGAAAGCCATGTCCTTATACTGAGGCTGAGTGGATCCACTGGTTCCACCCTTTAAGGACATTCTAGTGTTGTGCAGTGTTGTACTACCTACACTAGTTTGTGGCCTACTGATACTAGCTTGAGCTGTGGAAAGGGTGTGCTATCCCTTGGCCCACAGCTCTAAGTTCAGTAGAACTTATTGATACTAAGCTTGACTTTATATGTACCTTAAGTACCTATAGTGGTTTTCAGTTAGTAATTCAAATAGAGATTTTCTGGTAAAACAATAGCAAGCTGGAATCCCACACGCTGCCCACCAATGTGAGAAGTTGGCCTGGTATATGCTGTTCACTAATTAAAGTGGACACCTTGCACCAGAACAATTCGACTCTTATGGTAGATAGGTTTAAGACAATGTTAGACCTGTCAGCCCTAGGGTGGTCTTGCCCTGTTTTTTTCCCTTTTGCGCCTCATTTTTGCCACCGTATTTTTACTGGACCTAGGTCTCCGGGCGCCTTACCACTGCTAGCCAGTGCTGAGGTGCAGGTGCTCTCTCACTCAAGATGGCTGCCACAGGCCCCTGCTACTGCAGAGGGGCCTTGCACACATACACACTAGTAGCCAGGGTCAGGCTGGGACATAGGGATACAGTATCCATTCCGTCCCCGCCTCTGGGCCACATAGCCAGACATGGTGGAAGGTTCCAGAACCTTCCGGGCTGTGGGAGGAGTTATGTTTTGCCGCCTTTAGGAGGGTCACCTGACCTAGGGGTATAAGAGGTTTGGAGGGAAATCTTTTAGTCAGTTGGGGCACCACTGATCCTGGGAAAACCTCTGCCGGAGTACAGGCTGTAGGGCCTAGGGGAGACCTACACTACTGCTGCTGACAAGGCTTAGGCACTGCTGTAGTAAGTTAGCTGAGGAACGCCCACCACCCACTGACCTTGCCCAGCGTGAGGGGACCCAGGGAACCACCTTCAGCGTGCTGGGAAGTATCATCCAGCACCCCAAGAACCACCAACTCATTCCCCCCTCATAAGAAGAAACCCCCAAGAAGCAACCAAACAAGAACTGCCACAAGAAACCTTAATTTGTAAGGCCTGACCGACCAGCAAGGCCAGAAACCTGAACTGCCAAACTGGGGATCACCAGGTAAAGCGCCGTGCCTGAAGAGCTAGACCTTCACCCCCTATCTAAATCCTGCCTGCTGCTGGGCTGTCCCCAAAACCCTTTCCAGTCAGCCCCTGCCAGCCTGCTGCCAGCGCGCACCACGCCGCACCTCCACGTGGGAGGAATCACTCTGCAGCCACTGACCTCGTGGCTGGGATTTGCCATTGCGGCCGTCGCCGCGTGTGAGGAGCTGTGGGGGGTAGCGAGGCCCTCCCCGAGGTCGGGGAGGTGAGGTGCGCCGTCCGCGCCCCCCACCGAAGGTCCGGAGTGTGGGAGATCACCGCCGCAGCCCAGGGACCCTCGCGTGAAGAAGTCGCGGCCCAAAGATCACCGCTGCGGCCCAGGGGCTCGCGTGAGGAAACTGAGGCCTAGCGAGAGGAACGAGGCCTCCAGGCCCCGCCAACGCCGTTGCCAGGAGACCGGGAACGTCGACCGCGTCATTGGCCACGCCCCCGGGAAGGCCGCGCAACGATTGGGCGCCGGCTCCCGCCACGCCCCCAGCGCCATCGGAGGCCGGAGAAGAGCTCCGAATCAACAGAGGGAGACGGGAAGCCGTACGGAGAGGACTGCCGGCTCCCGCTCCCTTCCCCGCAATCGCCCCATCTGACCACGGGGGCCGGAGGAGAGCGATACCAGCCCCCCAACAACCCGCAATACCGGCCGGAAGCCCAAGGACCCCAGTCCAGGCCCCGCCCTGCAAAACACGGGCCGGCCCAGAACGGAGTCAGTCGCGCTGGAGAGCGACCAACGTAAACACTGCAGGTGAGCCCGGGAGGTCCCTAGGGCACGCAAGAACGCCACTGGGGGCCGGGGGCCACCATTACCCTATTGATAACAAGGGGGAAGTCATCAAGCCTTATACCCCCGAGGCGAGGCCCCGGAGAGGAGTGGGCCTGGCCTAAATTAACCCCTGAGAGACACAGAAGTCCTCATTTACAGGAAGGCCCCAGAATAAAGGACATGTTGAGGGGTTCCCTAAGTTGTTCACCAGTCTCATCGTTACGCCTGCTGTAATTACTGTCTAGGCCTGATGCATATGCTTATAATTGCAAAGTCTTTACCTAGTGTGAAGGTGCTTAATTGAATTGAGCTGAAGTGTACACCGCCAAGAGTTGAAGTGTTTTATGTTGCAGGTGTACCGGAGTTGCGACGCCCACTGTACTGAATGTGGGTGCGCCTAGATTAATGCAGGCCCTGTTTGAAATGTAACGTGAAATGCCCTTTATAAGTAATTGAATATTCATGAGGTGAACTGCATGTTTTAGGCCCATGTTTTATTATTGCACCCTGTGATCATTATTGGTGCTACGTTTAGGAGATGATTCCTGCGGCCTTTTAGGGGCCTACAATGTTGATGGGCTATGATGCTTTAATGAAAGTACGCACCAGTTGAGTACAGTCCTGCCAAGTATCACGCATCAGGTGTGACGCACTGAAATGCATTGTCACGCATTTTGCCCCTGCCAACGCGCGCCACCAGCGGCGCCTGCGCACCGGCTCTGCTGATCCGAGAGACGTGCTGCCAGCAGCTGCTTGCTGGGCTAAGTTCATAAATAGTTAAAGAGCCATGATCTGCTCTCAGCTCTGGAGTGTCTGAGAGCGCCGCTACAATGTAACAAATCTGCCCGTGTCGTGCCTGGCTCCAGGCTGCAGCGGCGCCGCGCGGCTTTGACACAGACTCACTGCTGCCAATTACCGACGGGGGGGAGCGGGGCCTGCCCAATGAGCAGTCAATGCTACTGGCTGTCAGTCACTGTGGCACACCCTGGGGGTGTCGGGATTATAATCCGGATGGGATCATACTACTCACTGCCCTCACGTCCGGAGGAAGAGGAAGTGAGGCAGAACGGCGGGGGACTCAATCTGAGTCAGTCGAGTGAGTCTTCGCCGGGTGCACAGTGCTGACTGTCTTCGTTCTGCGGTGCACAGCGCCACAATAACCCCCGGCGTGCCGCATTCACGTAACTACTTGCCAGCCCAGACCGGCGGGGAGCCGAGAGTGACCCACTAGTGAATTAATTTCACTCAACGGCGACGACACAGGACACTCACCGAGTGACTCATGCTTTATTTGTTAATATTAATGTGTTTAAAGTGTGTCACTCACAGACACACATAGGGCGGGCCCGGCCGCCCTCTGAACGAGCGGGCAGTGCTCCTGCGCAGACAGTTTCTGCTCTCACTGCGCTGCGGTGATTGTGCCCTGAATTACTGCCGAGATCAGATCTGACGAACCTGTCACCCTCGACTCGACCGCCGCCAAAGTGATGGTGGTTCAACAGGCCCTGAAGCCTGTAGCGCTGTAGTTAGTGCAGCAGAACTGAGGCCATTATAAAAATGCAGGGCCTGTGCCAGTCATTGACTCGAGGCCTGGACCGCGGCCTCTGCTCACGGTGCAGAAAGTCGTCGCGGACCCGTACATGACAGCGCTGCAGTGTTAGCTGCGCCACAAGTAAGTGTGTCACATTGACTACCTTTTAAGTTGCAGATATGTTGTTTTAGACAATAGTTCCAGGTTGTATTACGGTCTCATTCGCCTCTTGGCACGGAAAGACACCAGCTCCTGCTATTTGCTGTGCGTGCTCACAAATATCACTAGCGCACTGTACTTAGCGATTGTTTCACTAATGTACTTTCCTACTGTTTAGCCTACTTCTATTGGTAATTTTTGAATTGTAGCGCTTTGTAACTGTAACCATCCATGTAATGACATATGTATAAAAATGCACATAAATAAAAAAAACTTGTCTTCTCTCCTTCCCCCAACCCCGTACCAAAGCCTCCGTTTCTGGGACGTCAGCCCATCTCCTGTATTAGAGGCGCTATCCGTCTGCTGGAGGGCGCGCTAGAGCACAGCAGGGGAAGCCTGGAACCTTTCACCATCTCAGCCGTGTTCTGTCTGCAAAGCAGCGGGGTATTTCCAGACATTTACACCCAAGTCATGGCATAGGCAGAGGGCCTCTCGGCACTGCTGGAGCTAAGTCAGGGGACAGGCAGCGAGGGCTTCTAGGCAGACGCACTGTTAGACCCGAGTTCGGGGAACAATAACAACAAATAAACAGAAAGCTAAGAGAAACAACCACAGGCAGGGCTGTATCTGCAGTCGGGCCGATTCTCGCCCGTAGAGTAGCTGACATTCCTTAAGACACAAGACCACTTTAACTTTTTTCATTTCTTTAAGCGTGCATTGGCAAGCTGCAATCATTAGAAACATTACTATATTAAAATAACTTCAACATTGTTATCCAGATCTGCAGTGGTACTTTTTAAATAAAAAGTTTTATTTGATTATGGTATTTAACATCGCTTTTCCGCTTATAACATTCTAGTGGTCTCCATATATGACTAAGCAACACATTTGCATTCTTGCACCTGTGCATGTAGTGTACTCCGAAGTGCAATGTCTGTGAAGGGAGATTAGTCCATCAAAGTATGTGCCATTTTAATAGCACAAACCAAGGCAAATGGAGCGCTGTACATGGTCAAAGGCAGGAATACAGTCAGCGAGGGACATGGGTTATGGGAGGAGACGTGTAATATTACTGTATTGTGCTGTCACGTTCTTTAAAAGGTGCATCTACAACTCTTTTCTAAGCTGGAGCAGTGTTGAGGCAGTCCTGATGGATACAGGGATGTTTTTCCAGATCCTTGATGCATAGATGGAGAAAGTCAATTGCCTTTTTTGTCACTTTTTAGAGTTTTTGGTCACCAGTCTGGTCCACGCCCGTTTAGATTAACTACGTGTGTTTGAACACATGATCCTAAAGACCATCTCATTGCTTAAGTGAGTGTAATTTCAGATATTTATACGTTTCCCTCGTCTTCATTGCTTGATTTTGCACGCGAGAAAGTGTCACTCATAGTCGTCGAAATGTCACTCATAATTACACCGAAATTATAAAAATGTCACACATAGCAATCTGAAACCTTGGCAGTTATGTGAGTAATGCAATGACTTTAAATGTTGACCTGAATTAATCTGCCTCATCTGATGCTGCATTGATTTATATAAAAGATCTTGTTTTTAAATACACAAGCCTGGTGTGGTGTCACGTTATTGCGTCCGCATTCCTGAGTCAAAGTAAGAGTGTGCTGCACAACTGCCTTACACATTGCCTTCGGGTGCTTTCCCGCCTCGCGCCATGCTACCGTGCTGGACTCGGTAACCCCGTTTCCAACATTGGTGTTCAGCGGTGGGATAAGGACTGGTGTTTGTGCAGCACCCTACAGTGACTCAGTGTGCGCCGCAATTGGACACCTATTGAAATGCAAGCGCTAAGAATTCTTTTGTGATTGCCTGATTGTGTACATTCCTGCGTTAGACCTGCTACCTACAGTCTAGAACCCTTTCCCTAAATTGTCTGGGGCCCCACCTAGCAGGATGGACTTTGAGTTGGCCAACCTAGAAAGGTATACGGTGACACAGCTCAAGGAATTCTGTCTAGAGAGGGGGGTGTCCGTCAGGCGAGGCGCCAGGAAGGAGGTGCTTCAGAAAGCTTTGAGGGCATGGGTAATGGCCCACCCGGGGGAAGAGGGGACGAGGAGCAGAGGGAGGCAGACAACCCAGGAGAACTGGACCTACTGCACATTGACATTAGCGAGAATGTGTTGCCAGGAAGACGTTCCAGGGCAGGCAGTAGTGCGTCAGGGGGGAGTTTGTCTGCAGAGGAATTTGAAGACAGGAGGGAGGAGAGGCAATTGAGGTTAGAACTTGCTAGGATGGACCGGGAAGGAGAACAGGCAAGGCTAGCCATGGAAGAAAGGAAGCTTGCGCATGAGCTTAGCCTGAAAGAACTAGAGCTCCGAGCCTTGCAGATGGAGATGCAGGGCAATTTGAATGGTGGCAGCGTACCTGCTGGGGTTCCACAGGAGCCCAAGTTCTATCTATCTAGAGAGGTGATAACCAGTTTTAGTGTGGGAGATGACATCGATAAGTGGTTGGCGGCGTACGAGGTATCTTTGGTGGCCCATAGGGTTCCTGAGAGCTACTGGGGGGGAGGTCTCTACAGGTACATACCTCCACCAGTAAGGGACACACTTTTGACCTTGGATAAGGGGGATCAGACCAACTACCCTATCATGAAGGAGGCCCTGCTTAAGAAGTTTGGCCTCACCCCAGAGAAGTACCGCCAAAAGTTCCGCAACAGCCACAAGCTTCACACACAAAACTGGGTGGATTTTTTTGATTATGCCCGGAAGGCATTGGAGGGTTGGGTGCGTGGCAGCAACATTGATGATTACAAAGGGCTGTACAACCTGTTCTTGAGAGAGCACCTCCTAGAGAAATGTTTTCCGGAGCTGCGCCAGTACTTGGTGGACCGCAAGCTGACCAATCCGAGGGAGCTTGCAGAGGAGGCAGACACGTGGGTCAGCACTCGGGTGTCCCACAAGGGAGCCAGGGCGGACCCCCAAAAGGTGGACAGGGGTTCCCCCAGAAGAAAGAGGGGGAGATAAAAGGAGGGAGTTCTTTAAAGGCCCCCAAAATAGACCGCCTGGGAGAGGGGTAGGTTCCCCATCCCAATCTGGATTCCAGAAACCCACGTACCCTGACAGGAGTCAGCAGCCCAGAACTGTCCGGTGCTACGAGTGCGGGGAGGTTGGACACTACAAGGGGGATCCCCAGTGTCGCAAGAGAACCCCAGCCCCCACAGGAGGTAAGAGCCCCGGGGTGGCCAGTGTAGCGCTTGGGGAGGAGTTGTCCCTAGGTAGGGGAGGTGAGTGGATAGGCTTGACCTTAGTTTCCCTGGGGGATAGAGAGATCATCCCACGGGTTCAGGTACCCTCGAACACTGCCAAGTATCGGCAGAGGGTCCTGGTGAACGGGGAGGAGGTGGAGGCTCTGAGGGACACAAGTGCCAGCATGACGATGGTGAGACGTCAGCTGGTGTCCCCAGAGCAGGTGATCCCTGAGGTATTCCACCCGGTTGTTATGGCTGATAATAGCCTGGGTCATTACCCCGTGGCCCAAGTTCCCTTTGAGTGGGGAGGAGTCTCAGGCCTGTTGAAGGTTGCGGTGAGCCCTGCCATGCCAGTTGACTGTCTGCTGGGTAACGACTTGGAACATACTGCCTGGAGGGAGGTAGAGTTCAATGCCCATGCTGAGATGTTGGGATTACCAGGATGGACTTGTGTCGTCACGCGGTCCATGGCTGCCCGACAAGGAACTCAGCTCGGGTTGGAGCCTGAAATAATGGCCCAGCCCACTGCTGGACGAGGAGATGTCCAGGAGGAGACACCCGGTGAGATGGATGGGGAGCCAGCGGAGGTGGCCCCGGAGTCCGCTGAGGTGAATGGTGTTCCCGTGGGGGACCTGCCGACCCCTGCAGAGTGGAAGGTGGAAGGAGGGCCTACCCGGGAGGAATTCTGCCGGGCGCAGAAGGAGTGCCCTACGCTTGAAGGCATGCGGCAGCAGGCCGAAGCCCAAGCAACTGGAACAGAGACTGGTAACTACCATGTCTACTGGGAGGATGGTCTCCTCTACAGTGAGCCTAAGGCTCCGGTGCATGGGTCATCAAGGGCCTTAGTGGTCCCCCAATGCTACCGAGCCTTTCTGCTAGAGTTGGCACACGAAATACCACTAGCAGGACACCTGGGCCAGGACAAGACGTTTGCGCGTTTGGTCCCACATTTTTACTGGCCCAGGATGCGCATCACTTCTGACACTTTCTGCAAGACCTGCACCACTTGCCAGGCGAGCGGCAAGACAGGGACTAAAGTGAAGGTCCCTCTGGAACCTCTCCCAGTTGTCGGTACCCCTTTTGAGCGGGTAGGGATTGACATTGTCGGGCCGTTGGACCCGCCGACTTCTGCGGGACATAGGTTCATCTTGGTGCTGGTAGACCACGCCACCCGGTACCCAGAGGCAATCCCTCTGAGGACCATCACTGCACCGGTGGTGGTGCAGGCCCTGATGGGGATTTTTACCCGAGTGGGATTCCCCAAGGTAGTGGTGTCAGATAGGGGCACGAATTTCATGTCGGCCTACATGCAGGCCATGTGGAAGGAGTGTGGAGTGACCTACCGGTTCTCCACTCCTTACCACCCCCAGACGAACGGGCTCGTGGAGCGTTTTAATAAGACCTTGAAGGGGATGATCCGGAGCCTACCCGAGGACTTGAGAAGGAAGTGGGACGTCCTCTTACCCTGTCTGCTCTTCTCCTACCGAGAGGTGCCGCAGAAGGGGTCGGTTTCAGCCCCTTTGAGCTGCTCTATGGCCACCCCGTTCGGGGGCCCCTCAGTCTTGTCAAGGAGGGGTGGGAGAAGTCTTCCTCGAAGCTTCCCGTGATGTGGTCAGCTATATGCTGGCATTCCGCAGCCAAGTGGCCAAGCTGTGGAAGGAAGCCTCGGCCAACCTAGAGGCTAGTCAGGCCGTCATGAAGAAATGGTATGACCGGAACGCTCGGACGGTAGAGTTGGACGCTGGACAGAAGGTGTGGGTCATGGAGCCAGGAGAGCTTAGCGCCCTCCAGGACCGGTGGACTGGACCGTTTGAGATCTTGGAAAGGAAAGGCCAGACCACTTACGTCGTCGATGTGAAGACCCCCGTCAACCCCACAGGGTGTTCCACGTCAACCGCCTGAAGCCACACCAGGAGCGTTCAGAGCTCACTCTCCTGATGATAACAGATGGAAGTGAGGAGGAGGATAGTGAGCCTCTTCCAGACCTTCTGGCGGCCCATGAGAAGGATGGCACGGTGGAGGGAGTGGTCCTCGCCCCATCCTTGACCCCAGAGCAACAGAGGGACTGCCGCCAGGTCTTGGGGCAGTACGCCTCGTTGTTCTCCCTCACGCCTGGGATCACGCACCTGTGTACCCATGATGTGGACACAGGGGACAGTCCGCCCGTAAAAACCAAGTCTTACCGGCTGTCCGATAAGGTCAAGGCTAGTATCCAGGGTGAGGTTACCAAGATGCTAGAACTGGGGGTGATTGAGCCTTCCAGTAGCCCTTGGGCTAGTCCGGTGGTGTTGGTGCCGAAAGCGGCCCCACCGGGCACCACACCAGAACTTCGGTTCTGTGTGGATTACCGCGGACTCAACTCAGTAACAAAGAACGACGCTCACCCGATCCCTCGGGCGGATGAGCTCATTGACCGGCTGGGAGCAGCCCGGTATCTGAGTACCATCGATTTGACGTCAGGCTATTGGCAGATCGCCATGGCGGAAGGAGCAAGGGAGAAGACTGCGTTCTCCACCCCCGAGGGCCACTTTCAATTTTGGGTGATGCCCTTCGGGTTGAAAAATGCTCCAGCCACTTTAAAGCGGTTGGTGAACCAGGTGCTGTCAGGCCTAGAGGCCTCCTCTGCTGCCTACCTGGATGACATAGCTGTCTTCAGTAGCAGCTGGGAGGACCATCTGGAGCATCTCCAGGAGGTGCTACAGGCTCTGCAACGGGCTGGTCTAACCATCAAGGCCAGCAAGTGCCAGATTGGACAGGGATCTGTCGTGTACCTGGGACATCTGGTGGGCGGAGGTAAGGTGCAACCCCTCCAAGCCAAGATCGAGACCATCTTGGCCTGGGAGCCCCCCAAGACCCAAACCGAGGTCCGAGCTTTTTTCGGCCTCACGGGATACTACCGCCGGTTCGTCAAGGGATATGGAACCATTGTGGGCCCTTTGACGGAGTTGACTTCGAAGAAGCAGCCACGCAGAGTCATCTGGACGGCTGCCTGCCAGGAAGCCTTTGAGACCCTCAAACAGGCGATGTGCACCACACCGGTGCTCAGGACTCCAGACTTTGGATGGGAATTTATCGTGCAGACAGACGCTTCTGAGCATGGCATAGGAGCTGTGCTCTCGCAGCTGAATGACGATGGCCAAGACCAGCCAGTGGCCTTCATTTCCCGAAGACTACTCCCCGGGAACAGCGGTGGAGTACCATCGAACGAGAAGCCTTTGCCGTGGTTTGGGCTGTAAAGAAGTTGAGGCCATACCTTTTTGGTTGTCACTTCCTGATCCAGACCGACCACAGACCCCTTCGCTGGCTCATGCAGATGAGAGGCGAAAACCCCAAATTGTTGAGGTGGTCCATTTCCCTCCAGGGGATGGACTTTCGGGTAGAACATCGACCCGGTGTAGACCACGCCAACGCTGACGGTCTCTCCCGGTTTTCCGCCTTAGCGACGAGAACTCCCTAGAGGTTGGGAAGCTCTCCCTCTTTCGGCTGGGGGGACGCGTGTTAGACCTGTCAGCCCTAGGGTGGTCTTGCCCTGTTTTTTTCCCTTTTGTGCCTCATTTTTGCCACCGTATTTTTACTGGACCTAGGTCTCCGGGCGCCTTACCACTGCTAGCCAGTGCTGAGGTGCAGGTGCTCTCTCACTCAAGATGGCTGCCACAGGCCCCTGCTACTGCAGAGGGGCCTTGCACACATACACACTAGTAGCCAGGGTCAGGCTGGGACATAGGGATACAGTATCCATTCCGTCCCCGCCTCTGGGCCACATAGCCAGACATGGTGGAAGGTTCCAGAACCTTCCGGGCTGTGGGAGGAGTTATGTTTTGCCGCCTTTAGGAGGGTCACCTGACCTAGGGGTATAAGAGGTTTGGAGGGAAATCTTTTAGTCAGTTGGGGCACCACTGATCCTGGGAGAACCCAGAGGCCCGGAGTACAGGCTGTAGGGCCTAGGGGGGAGACCTACACTACTGCTGCTGACAAGGCTTAGGCACTTCTGTAGTAAGTTAGCTGAGGAACGCCCACCACCCACTGACCTTGCCCAGCGTGAGGGGACCCAGGGAACCACCTTCAGCGTGCTGGGAAGTATCATCCAGCACCCCAAGAACCACCAACTCATTCCCCCCCTCATAAGAAGAAACCACCAAGAAGCAACCAAACAAGAACTGCCGCAAGAAACCTTAATTTGTAAGGCCTGACCGACCAGCAAGGCCAGAAACCTGAACTGCCAAACTGGGGATCACCAGGTAAAGCGCTGTAAAGCGCCGTGCCCTGAAGCGCTAGACCTTCACCCCCTATCTAAATCCTGCCTGCTGCTGGGCTGTCCCCAAAACCCTTTCCAGTCAGCCCCTGCCAGCCTGCCACCAGCGCGCACCACGCCGCACCTCCACGTGGGAGGAATCACTCTGCAGCCACTGACCTCGTGGCTGGGATTTGCCCTTGCGGCCGTCGCCGCGTGTGAGGAGCTGCGGGGGGTAGCGAGGCCCTCCCCGAGGCCGGGGAGGTGAGGTGCGCCGTCCGCGCCCCCCACCGAAGGTCCGGAGTGTGGGAGATCACCGCCGCGGCCCAGGGACCCTCGCGTGAAGAAGTCGCGGCCCAAAGATCACCGCTGCGGCCCAGGGGCTCGCGTGAGGAAACTGAGGCCTAGCGAGAGGAACGAGGCCTCCAGGCCCCGCCGACGCCGTTGCCAGGAGACCGGGGACGCCGACCGCGTCATCGGCCGCGCCCCCGGGAAGGCCACGCAACGATTGGGCGCCGGCTCCCGCCACGCCCCCAGCACCGACGGAGGCCGGAGAAGAGCTCCGAATCAACAGAGGGAGACGGGAAGCCGTCCGGAGAGGACTGCCGGCTCCCGCTCCCTTCCCCGCAATCGCCCCATCTGACCACGGGGGCCGGAGGAGAGCGATACCGGCCCCCCAACGACCCGCAATACCGGCCGGAAGGCCGAGGACCCCAGTCCGGGCCCCGCCCTGCAAAACACGGGCCGGCCCAGAACGGAGTCAGTCGCGCTGGAGAGCGACCAACGTAAACACTGCAGGTGAGCCCGGGAGGCCCCTAGGGCATGCAAGAACGCCACTGGGGGCCGGGGGCCACCATTACCCTATTGATAACAAGGGGAAGTCATCAAGCCTTATACCCCGAGGCGAGGCCCCGGAGAGGAGTGGGCCTGGCCTAAATTAACCCCTGAGAGACACAGAAGTCCTCATTTACAGGAAGGCCCCAGAATAAAGGACATGTTGAGGGGTTCCCTAAGTTGTTCACCAGTCTCATCGTTACGCCTGCTGTAATTACTGTCTAGGCCTGATGCATATGCTTATAATTGCAAAGTCTTTACCTAGTGTGAAGGTGCTTAATTGAATTGAGCTGAAGTGTACACCGCCAAGAGTTGAAGTGTTTTATGTTGCAGGTGTACCGGAGTTGCGACGCCCACTGTACTGAATGTGGGTGCGCCTAGATTAATGCAGGCCCTGTTTGAAATGTAACGTGAAATGCCCTTTATAAGTAATTGAATATTCATGAGGTGAACTGCATGTTTTAGGCCCATGTTTTATTATTGCACCCTGTGATCATTATTGGTGCTACGTTTAGGAGATGATTCCTGCGGCCTTTTAGGGGCCTGCAATGTTGATGAGCTATGATGCTTTAATGAAAGTACGCACCAGTTGAGTAATGCAATGACTTTAAATGTTGACCTGAATTAATCTGCCTCATCTGATGCTGCATTGATTTATATAAAAGATCTTGTTTTTAAATACACAAGCCTAGTGTGGTGTCACGTTATTGCGTCCGCATTCCTGAGTCAAAGTAAGAGTGTGCTGCACAACTGCCTTACACATTGCCTTCGGGTGCTTTCCCGCCTCGCGCCATGCTACCGTGCCGGACTCGGTAACCCCGTTTCCAACAGACAACCTTTATAGAAAGCTATCCTAGTGGTAGCTGTGGAGAGCAGCCTTCAGGCTAAGTCTTCAAGGAATGTAAAGCAGCTTGTTTTACCACACAATCTCTTGAATCACCAAATGAAAAGACACCACACAGGTATATATATCAAATATATATGTATTTATTAATAAACACTCTCTACTAATCTCTTTATGAGATTAGAGGTCAGGAACATATGTACAAGTCAAATATTATCAGAATAAGTTTAGCACAATCGAATATCACAATCTTAGTTGGCTAGACCTATGTCTAGGGCATCTAGAATCGAGGGACCCCCAAGAACCACCCCAGGTAGTTGTAGGAGACCCACAGGGGACGGACGCGGTGACCTGGCACCGGTGCGAGTCCTGTGCGAGTCTATGCGCTCAGACGCGATTGGGATATCAATGTTAAAGGTCCCTTGCGTGTTCGAGGCGAACACACCGATCGGTCCTTGTACGAGTCGAAGGACGCGGTCACAGATAGAGATGCAAGGGAGATGGACGCGCTGTGTCTAACACAGACGCAAACCTTGTGCGAGTCAGTGCAATGGAGATCTCAGAGTTACAGGCCCCTTGTGTGTTCGAGGCGAACACCGATCGGACTCAGTATGAGTTGAAGGATACAGTGTTGCAAAGGAGATGGACGCGGTGTGTCTAACACAGACGCGAACCCTGTACGAGTCAGCGCAATTCTCGCACTTGGAAAGTTAGAGTTTTAGCCCACTTCTAGGGACGCTACAAGCAAGTCACTTACAGGGTAAGTTGTTCTAGGGCCCACACCCACAGGAGCACCGTAGTGCTGAAGTTACCTCACCCAGGGGAGCCGGGTGCATAGGTGTTCTTTGGTGTCGGGTCGCGGTGTCGTTTTCAATGGGAGCCAGTGAAGACTTGCTGCTTGCGGCGACAGGAGAAGTGTCCGGAGGAATCCAAGCCTGGATTCGGAAGATGGAAGACCTGAAAGCAGAGGGGACAGTGTTCAAAGTCACTTGGCAGTGACTCGGGGCAAGGAAGATGGATGCCCACCGTCGTTGCAAGATTCAGGTCGTTCGCGGTTGCCTTGACTCTTCAGCCACGAGGTCCAGGAGGTGTCGACGACAACCAGGAGCTGGATTCAGCGTGACCCACAATGTCTGCAGCTTACTGCGGTGTCGGTGACTCGATTAAGCCAACAAGCCTTGGTAACAGCAAATCTTGGGGAAAGTGTGAAGAGGCAATGGCGCAGACCAGCAAGGTCTGTGGGACTCACCCAGCGAGGGTAAGTCAGGGCAGGCCTGGAGAAATCAGGGGAGTCCTTTGGTTTCTTTAGAAAGTCTTCTGGGGACCCACAAGCCGGCTGGCAAGGGATCGTGAAGACGCCTCGGGAGGATTCGCTCACAGGGGCCCACGGTCACTCGGGATGTGGTAGGCCTCTGATCTTATGAGCAATTCCTGCTGGAGGCTGGGACCATACGTGGTCCAAAGCACAAGTTCGTGGAACATTGTGAAGGGGTTGCACTCGACAATAGTGCACGGTACCCATGGGTCGTGGTTCCTCGATACTCTTGGGGTCCACTGGCCTCAGCTTCGCTGGGGACTCACGATGGCCTTTGAGAAGTCAGGAAATCCACTTCTTGGGCTGCAGGGACTTTGGACTCCAGCAGGAGCGGCGTAGTTTGCGACCATCATTTGTAGTTTTTGGTGCCTGCCAAGCAGGGGAGTCACTCCTTGACTCCAAGGGAGATTCTTCAGTCTTCCAAAGGTAGTGGAACGTCGCAGGTCCGGGATTCTTCTTCAGAGCGTCGTCCAGGGAAATCTAGGGTGCAATGCACAGGTTCCCCCTCTTATACTAAAAGGAGGGGAGGGACTAGCTCTATGACCCTACCTATGGGAGGGCCAGGGGAGTGGGTGGCTACACCCACTTCCCTTTGTCCAGTTTCATGCCAGAGCATGGACAGGTAGCCCCTGAGCCGGTTTGAACTGGCATATGCACAGAGGAGCCTTCTGCTCCCCCAGTGCAGGACTTCAAAGCACTCTAAGAGTGCACCCACCCAGCCCCAATACACTAAACCCTGTCTGGAAGGTGGTCACACCCCTTGGGACAGGATATCTATTGTTGGGCTTCCTCCACTGCGAGTGTTGGTCATCAGCAGGAGGGCAGCCCAGTGTCTGTGACTGGTGGCATCCATTTTGTGATGCCAGGGCTCTGCAGGATTCTACCGCGTTTCCACAGTAGGTACATGTCTATCCCTCTAGAAGGGTGGAATGCTACCCCCGCCGCCAGGACTGGCGGGGGGTAGTATTCCAAGGTGTTTGACACCAAACACGACATGTTTCAATGCAGCCATTCCAAAGTTAGCATTTTACCGCGAGGATATAATGCACTTAAAAGTATATGGTTTAACCGCATCCACAAACAGCACCAGAGAATGGACTCTGAGAGCTGCAGAGGGGCCCTGCTCAGGCAGAGGCACCCCCTCACATAGAAGCCAAGCACCCTGCCCTCAGGATTGATAGGGCCTGCCTTAGGGGTGACTGATAGGGTTATATGTGTGTGTAGGAGAGATATAGGGAACCTATATCTCAGTGAGGGGTGCTAGCACTTCCTCACTCAGGCTGCAGTAGCAGGCCTGTGGTGTCAGATTTAGTCTGCTTCCCAGGGGTGGCATAATACATGCTGCAGCCCCTGGTAGGCCTGTGAAGTACCTATGCCCTTGGTACCTAATGTACCCTATACTAGGGACTCATAAGGTACCACAGTATCCAATCACTAGTGCACCTAGAGTGCACTCCAAGTCGTTTAGAGAGAACAGAGAGGCTGGGGCCCTGATTAGCAGGGACCCAGCCAGACTATAGCCAGAAACCAGTGTAAACATCAGAAAAAAAAGTGGGGGCAACATAAGAGGCAGATCCTACTCTCCTACATAGGCATTTTTCACTTTTCATTTGTAAACAAACATGTTATTTGAAGAACGTAGTTCTTAGTGGTCTATTGTATACTTAAATCACATTGTAAAATTACTTGTCTTTACATTTCCTGTCCCTATTTAAAAATATTGCAGTTGGCACTTTAATAGTGCCTATACTATTGTAAGGATGAACGCATCAACATTCTATACCGCTGTGCTATCCCTTTCATTTTGCTTTGGAGCCCAAAAAGCCTGTATCTTTTTGCTATTTGCCAGCAGTTTGCAGGGCCCATAATCCAGAGGGATCCCTCAGACCAGAAACTGATGCTCCTTCAGGACACCTTTTGATGTAACCTAAGCGGAGAGACCCTCAGTTGGTCTGCCCACCATGAAGCCCTAAATGAAAATTCCCTCTTGCTCTCTTATGAACAAGATCTAGCTCTTGGATGCATATTCATAGCTTTTGAGGTGTCTAGTTGCTGCCTAGCAACCTCCTGGAGAACATTAAGTCCAGAGCAGCACTTTGTACCGTTGGATATCAATTCATTTCTGTGGATTTGACTGTTGTCTGCTCCCCTTTCATCTCCAAGATTGGTCCCCACTGAAAGAGGAATCGCTGGGGGCGTGGTCTGGCCATGAATGCATATGGCCACCTGAACGGGAAGCTCCGCTCCGAGAGGGGCTCCGAGAGGGGGCAGCAGCCTTGATGAGGTGGCTGGGAGCATCTGCTGCATCATTCCAGTATCGGAGGGACATCTAGGAGACGTAGGGTTAGAGCCTATGCGGACAAGAAGCACGCTGGAGCAGATCCGCACCGACGACCGGGCAAAAGCGCAGGGCCTAGAGGCATGACTGCAGCCTCAGCTCTTGCGTAGGAGCCCAGCCCCGCCCCTCGTTCACCATTGCAGCGCCTGCTCGGGCCTTGGACCCACGCCACATCGGGTGCGTGCTGGAGGCATACAGCTGGATTGAGGGTCCAAGGGGGGTGATAGTCACCACACCCCCACCCCCGCGAGAGACTCCTTGTGCATCTCCTGGGCCCGGGCCCGCCCCAACGTGCAGCCGTGAGACTGCCGCCCTTTGGCTCCATCACCTGGGCAGGCAGGCCCCAACTTGGAGATAAATCACAGCCAAACTGGAGATCCTCGCGGCAGCCATCGGAGGAGCGAGATATAGCTTGGGTGGGGGCGACGCTTCTTGGCCAACAGAGCGCTTCTGCGCCTCCTCACCATCCCCCCACTTCCTGATGATGGAACAGGGCCACAGTATTTCCTTCCACTACGCGTCTGGCAACTATAGGGTCTAAGGTGAGCCGTGGAGACCCCAGGGACCACAAGGCAGTCCTCCTCACCATCGGAGGACACTGACTGCGCTGACTGGTGAGAGGTGAAGAGGGGACTGAGGGATGGCACAACACACAGTGGACATTCCCCCGTTGCCTCCCCCCCTGTTCGACACCTAAACGTGGGGCGTGAGACCGCATGGTAGACCTCAGTGTGGCCAGAAGAATACGCAGGGGTGCCTTCCTGCACCATCATTCCGTCTCCTGTGCCACGCATGGGCGAGCACCGATGTCCTGGCCACCTTCCACTGGTGCATTTCCTCACAACAGGCTGCTGCTCAGGACGCAGTGGACTCACACATAAACCCTGTCCGGAGCTGCCTCTCTGCCCCTGGAATGTCCAAGACCGGCTGACCCTCACATGCAGCAGGCCTAAAAGGGGGAACACAGAGGCTCCTGCTTCCTGCTTCTACTCCTAGCCCAAACACCACACTAGTGACAGCACGGAAAGCACGGCGCTTTGGCCAACATGAACAGGAGACGCCCACACCCGTCGTCTCCAGAGGTCCTCCAGAATATAAGGACCCCCCCTCTCTCTAACAGCCCAGGCAGCAAACTGGACCTGATGAACATTCCTGGGCCCCTCTTGTGGTGACCTGGGAGACTCCTCGCAACAAACCAGCAGCAGGTAGTGCACCCTTCCACATCTCCGGGCCATTGCGGTATAACCACCTTTGCCCCTATACCCATCGGCCCGCCACTGGTTTGATTTGTTTGTTGATAACAATGCACCATGGAGTTAATCAAAATCAAGACATTGATTCATTAGTTAAACACACCATGCAATGTATCCAAAGCTATGTCAGGAAAGTTTAATTTATTAATGTAACATAATTCTAAAACTAAATTTCTAAGCAAATTGTATACATCAATCACATTAACAAAAAGGCCCATATTGTCAATGAAACTTGCATTGTCCTTGAGGTAATATTTCAAAAGAGGTCCATGGTCATCGATAGAGCCATTTCAGTATGGAAAGCCAAATCATTCCAAGAGAGAAGGATTTTATACCAAAGTCCACCCAACCATAGTGTGGGCCCAGAGTCAATTGTAGGATGGTTTCCTAAGAGTGTTGACTCATTTCAGCCACCACGGTTGCTCCAAAAGCCCTCATCAGGACAATCTCAAAGATCTGTATTGTAAAAGCATGCAGCCAGAGATTCGTCAACTTTATAGCTGTTTACCTGCCATGGGCCTTATGGTGCTTTTGTAGAACGTAGTCCCAGGCCTCCAGGGCATTTAACTGGATCCCCTGAGTGCTGTGCAGCAGTCCAAATAGATCTGCTTTCTTTCTCCAGTGATTGAAATGCCTTGGAATGGAAGCCCTGTGAGGAGGATTAGTTCCACTGGCAACAGAAAGAATGACCCAAATTGAAATTTACATGAATGCCTTGGCTGGAGGAAGAGAGTGTCACCTTGCAGGGTGTAAGAAAGTGGGTTACTGGATGAGGAGGGCAGAACCCTACTCAAGCAGAAACCACAATCCTTGTCAGGGTGAAGGCACAAGCAAACCCAAAATTAACCTGTGCTCAACCTCCTGGTAGCTTGGCACAGAGCAGTCAGGCTTAACTTAGAGGCAATGTATAAAATATTTCTACAACACTTCAAACAGCAATAAAATAAAAACACACCCAAAAAGGGATCCCACACCAGATTATGGGTCTTCTTATTAGGGTGATGTTTAATAAACTAAACAAGAGTACGATGACAAAAATCCAATCATTAAAACTGGAGTCATGCAACTTTAAAGATTTCAGTGAAAATAGAGCCAAGAAGCACAATGACCCAAATGTGTATTGCGCCGGACCAGGTCAAAGTCACAAGTTCAGGCCGAGCAATATGGAGCGAGGCCAGCTCCAGGGACCCAGTTAGGCCAGCTGAACAAAATACCTTAAATCCTGGTTGCAGAGAGTTGCGAGGTCCTGCGTTGAAAATGTGTTGCTTAGCCGTGGCAATGCGTCGGTTCTGAAGGGTTGCGAAGCTGCGATGCAAGATCCTGCATCATCGTCAAGGATCCCATTGACGAGGGCTTGAGATACGATGTCTGGTGTCGAGGAGGTGTCACCCAGTCAAGGTGATGTGTTGGTTCCTAGGAGCTGCGGGGCTTCGATGTGAGGACCTGCGTCATTGTCAAGCCTGCCATTGATGAGGGCTTTGCAATGCGAGGGCCTGCGTCAGGGAAGCTTCGACAGTGGTGGTTCTGATGAGGGCTGCAAGTTTGCTGCAGAGTCCTTGCACTGAGAGAATCCTTGCAAGAGAGGCGATGTGTCGGTTCTGCTCAAGATGGTGCCTTGCAGCAGAGCAGATGTGTTGGTTCTGCTGGATCTACAGATGGGCTGGCAGAGCACCTTCAGGCTCAGCTTCAAGGGTACAGGACTGGGGTGGCACCACTTGGCAGGGTAGGAATCGCAGGTGGCAGAGTTCAGGTGCTGTGTTCAAGGCTGATGGAGCCTACTGCCTCTGAAGCTCCAGTCAGGAAGCCAGGCAACTAACCCTTGCAGTCACTCTGGGGTCCTCAGTTCAACAGATGCAGGTCTAGTCGTTCTCACTCGGGCAAGAAGGCAACAGCCCATTAGAGCAACAATACAGCAAAGTGGCAGTCCTTTCAGCAGCACAGTGGTCCTTCTTCCTGGCAGAGTATCCACAGGTCCAGAGGTGTACTCAAGAGTTGGTGACTGAGGTCTCTCTTTGAAGTGCACAGGTGTCCTACTTTAGCCACCCTGGCTTCAGACAAACTCCAGGGGGTATGCACCCCTTTGTGTGGAAGCAGGAAACTGCTTATTTAAGTGTATGTTCCCAGTTTCGCCCTTCCATTCTGCAAGTAATGGACCATCCAGGCACAGCTAAGCTCTCAAATGTGTGTGCCTGTCTAGGAGGAATACACTAAGTCCAACTGTCAGCTGCACCCAGTCATGTGACCCAGAGACAGGCTGCAGGCACAAATAGCTAAGGTAGGAAAATACCAACTTTCTTAAAGTGGCATTTTCAAAATTGTAATTTAAAATTCGACTTTACCATAAGCGAGGATTTTACATTACAATTCCAAAGACACCTGACATGAACTGGCTCCTGTTCCCATTTGTAAGTTACTGCTTATTAAATGTAATAAGGTAACTCCAAAGTTATCCTATGGCAGAGTTAAGCCTTGCAGTAGTGAAAAATTAATTTAAGAGTTATTTTACTACCAGGACAGGTAAACTTAAAAGTACATGTCCAACTTTTTAAATACATTGAACCATGCCCTATGGGCTGTTTAGGGCATACCCCAGGGATGACTTAAATATATTGAAAAGGAAAGTTTGGGTCTGGCAAAAGGTTTATTTTGCCAGGTCAAAATGGTGGTTTGAAACTGTACACACAGTCTACAATGGATTGCCTGAAACATGTTTGAAAGGGCTACTTAGGTAGGCGGCACAATTAGTGCTGCAGGCCCACTAGTAACACTTAATTTACATGCCCTGGGTACATGTAGTACCACTTTACTAGGAACTTAAAAGTAAATTATATATGCCAATTGGGGTAAGCCAATGTTATCTTGTTTTTAGGCGTGAGCTCATGCACTTTAGCACTAGTTAGCAGTGGTAAAGTGCACAGAGTCCTAAGCTCAGCTAAAATGAGATCAGCAAAAATAGGAGGAGTGAAGACAAAATGTTTGAGGGAAGACTACCCTAAGACTGATCGGTATAACATAGGGTAAGGACTGGAAGTGTCTCACACCTGACTAGCGGGAAAAACTCTCCGCTGCTGCCAAGTGAAGTGGCCCACTAAACATCATTAGCATCCAAAAACGGAATGGAGTGTGGCACCGTCCCAATCTTTGCATCCCATCTTCGGGCACCTGACAGGCTTTATTCCACTCATAGGCTGCAGATTGGTTCTCATAATCTACCCACCCCAGAGGGGTCAGGAATCTCAATAGACACTAGGTTTTTTCATGTCAATAAGTTGAGTGGAAACAAATATCTACTTACTTCCCTGCAGAAGTAAAATGTGAGGTTTACAGCCTCTGTCAGCCAAATGTCAGAAGAAATATACATTTCCACTCACTTTCTATGAGGGATGGCTGCAGTCCTTGGGCCTGCAGTCTTTGGGCACCAAGGGTACTCTATCATCCCTGGGCATTTCTAAAATAGGGAGACTAAGGGGTCTGCAGCGTGGTGTGGCTTGCATGGATCTCAGAAAAGGCATCTGCCCAGACGCCCTGTGAACAATAGAACTGTGACAAATAATACCAACATCTCCTCTTATTTTCCATGCGTGATGAATGCATTATTCATGCCCTGGATCATACAGCACCCAGAAATCCCTACCAATCCTGGGATATTCTGAAAACTAGAGACCAAGGGGAATCTAGAGTGATGGATTATATGGATCCCTGCACTTTTATTTTTACCCAGACTGCCCTGTGAATCTATGTCTAAAATCATCAAGTGATGTCTCCCTTTCCATGGGGAGGTTTCAGCTTTTGAGTGTGGTGTCATCCAGAACCCAGGAAACTGTACCAACCAGAGGTCCAGAGGAATCCAGAATACTGAGCTTTGCACAGACACCAGTATGTTTTCTTCCCAAGAATTCCCTGGAAATGACAAAGAATTTGTTGAAAAATTTAGTTTCACTTCATTTATGTCACAGGAATTGTGGGACCTTCCATCCAATGACAAAAGTCTTATATTACTGGATTCACATGTGGCACCAGAAAAAAAGTACTCCAAATGTGCAGGTGGGCCTACTACACATGATAGGAGCAGACCAAAACTGTAACCATGTAAAGGACTTATTGATACTACATTGACATCACTTGGTCCCAATTTGATTAGTTCCTCTCTGGCCCATTAACAAATGTGTGTTCCCCATATCATTTGGAGAAGTATGGCAATTCAAAATGGCTGGTCTTTTGCTATTGATGCAAGTTCCAGAGATTTTTGTCAAAAATCGAGGCAATTGAGTTTTTTGCAACCAATAATTTGATGTTTGGCTGACATTCAGGGTAAGAAAAAGTGGCCGGATCAATACAAGTCACACAAAATTTGATTTGCACAGGTCAGGGTTGGAAATATGTAGGGTTTTCCTGGATGCTGGTCGACCCCAAGCCAAGTAACTCAGCCGTCCTCCATGGAAAGTGAGATGACATTGTTACTGATGATGTTTATAGGGCATTCTGGGTAAGAAAACTTAATAGGATCCATGCAATGTATGGATCCATGCAATGTATTCTACCATAGATTCCCTAGGGTTTCTAGTTTTCATAAAATCCCTGGGCTAAAATCCCTGGGCTGGAAGGGTTCCATGGGTGTCGGCTGACACAGTTCAGATATAACAGCAATCCCCCATTGAAAGTGAGAGGAAATTGGATGAGGTTTTCTCTTGTTCTGTAGGTTTCAGAAAAGCCAGGGGTTGGTAGGTTTCCTTAGATGCCAGTCTACCACAGGCCCAAGTGCTACAGCTTCCCACATCCCAAGAATAATCATAATTATCGTAGAACACTGACATTTCCATTGTGAGTTTTGGGGTCTTATATTGTCTCCAGCAATAGGCCCACACAAAGGGAGTAGCCAGAAAGTTAAAATACCCCGCTTTACCTATACTTCTAATCACACTGAGTATGTGAAGCATGCAAATTGCCCCACCTTAGGAGAGTTACCTTCACCCATTAATGATCCAGCCATCTGAACATCCATCCTTTCATATATACATCCATCCCTTCACAGATCCACCCCTCAATATATCCATGTATGTATACATTCATTATTTTACCTATCCTTCTATTTACTCAGCCCAATGTGTTCATTCATCATCCTTCCATTCATTCATCCTTTCAAATATCAATACTTTCATTCACCCATCCATTCTTTCACCCTTTCAGCCATTCATTCTTTCACCCTTCCATTCAACCTTTCACCTTTTCTTCCTTGTTTTCTTCTTTTCACTCTTCCTTACTCCTCCCATTCTTACTTTCCTCGATCTAATTATATTTTGTTTCTCATTCTTACTTTTTTTCTTACATGTCTCTCTTGTACACTTTTTCTATCTGCTCATCAGCTCACCTACCACACTCCTCTGCTGTTGTATTGCATAACAATATTATTATGAAGACCTTTATCTGTAGACCTGCAGGAAGAAGAGGCCCATTAACAACTATTTAATGTTTAGAGGTGCACAGTTCATCAGCCCATGGAGCCCGTTGGAAGCCCCAACTTAAGCTGCTTAAGTAGGGGCTTCCCTTCATCACTGGCCCACACAGACTGGTGAGGTACCAATGTTTACATAGGTAGTGTGCAAATACTGAGGGGAAAGATTTTTGTTCTTTGCCCACAGATTCTGGATCTTTACCTTACTGAAATGTTTGAAAATTCTCCGGTTTTACACTGATTGCAGGTTATTATGGATAAGAAAAAGTAATGGGATTGACACAAGTCATACTACACTGGAATCCCTCAGATGCCTAGTGTTCAGAATTATCTAGGGTTTGTAGTTTTCCTGGGTGGCAGTCAACCACAGGCTCAATTACATTAGACATTTGTCACTACAGTAGTCTATCTTATCCAAATATCATTTTCTCTCTTCACATAGTCACTTGTTTGGGCCTTTTCTGTCCAATGCAATAGACCAAGTCACACTTGTGGGATACTGTCTTCATAAGATGAAATGTGGAACCATAGAATAGTAGGACATTTGTGATTGCCCACTGAATTTATTATTTTTGGCTTCCAATTGTAGCTTTGTGTGAACAGAAAATACATTTTGAAAAACGACCTCATAACCACCTGACATATGTGTAATCCCAATTTCAGAGTGGTATGGATAAGTCCCGTTCCTAAACACAGATTTTTGGGCACAATTAAAAATAAGTGCAGCTTTCCTTCTTGCCCATTATACAACATCACCGCATTTCAGTAATGAATAATACCAAATGCAACAGATCCGTCAGAAGAGCAGCAGACAACTCTCATGCAACCACTCAAAAGACCATGCACATGGTAGTGCATTACCCTCGAAAAGCGAATTCCCTGTTGGAAAGTGGGTTATTGGTAGGGGTAGGTATGCACCTACCACTAGTAATAAGCCCACTAACACGATATAGGGTCCGGTAAAGGTCTCAGTAAATTAGCCCCTTGCCGTACCCTTGGTAGCTGACAACGAGCAGTCATGCCTAACTTAGGAGACAGGAGTGTAAAGCATTTAAAACACCCATACCTCAAATAAGTAAGACACAACACATAATAAAAATCCCAAACCAATCTATTCAAATAGTCAATATTTTTATGAACAAATAGACACCAAAATGACAAAATCCAAAAAAGGGAACCGGAGATGTGAATTTTTCAATATTAACCACTTTATAGTGCTTAAAAACCCATAGTGCCATGCTGGGACATCTGTTTGCTCTTGACTGGGACAAAGTCAAAGTTTGAGGCTGACCGCAATGGACCCTGGTTGGACACACTAAGCGGGATGACCGGGTCACAATTTTACCTTCACACTTAAAAACTTTTCTGGTGCTTTTTCTTTTGACGGCACTCGACCCTCCACAGCAGGCCAGATTCAGCGAGGGTTTGCCGGCTTGACTTTCCGTGAGGCCCCGGTCAAATCCTAGAAATCAAGTGCTCTGAAGCTTTCAGCATGACGAACCTGAAATCATGGCCGAGTCGTAGTTGAAGGTAGCTGACTTGACTCTCACGGGCGGGTCAGTCATCTTATGGAGCTTTTTCCCAAACGTTCTCCAAAGTTCTCCAAACTTAAGCAGGTGCTTCCTGAAGGTATCCTTGTAGGTTTAAAGTGTCCAATACACAAATCCAAAGGTCTGGAATCTCCTGGATGGTCTCTGGAAGGCCTGGACTACAATTCCCACAATGCACCTGGCCAAATCCTTAAAAGTCCACTGGACACACTCCAGGATGGGGACTCTTGGTGGAGATGATACAGGTGGGCTCTGTTAACGTGTAGCTGAAGGGAGCCCACTCCTTAATCCTTCTTGAAGCAAGGCACAGTCCCCATGGCTATAATACCAAATTGTGCAGCAGGCATAGTCTTTCAGAGTGCAGACCTTTAGGTGCAAATTCAGATTCCAGCAGGGCAGTCCTTTTCCTTGAAGTTTCAGGCAACAGATCTGAGAGGCTATGCACCATATTTATTCACAGCTTCTGGGCATCAAGAGTGGGGCACCCCTGATCAATGGGATACAGGGTGCCGCCCAGGTGCATGACCACTTATTCCCAAGTGTGGCATACTCTTGTCCCAGAAAGCACTATTACTCCAAAATCCATCATGGCTGAAACTCAGCAGAGCAGTAAGAGCTAGCTAAACCAACTCACAGTGTGGCTCATTTCCTTAAGCTCCCCCTCCTCACATCTGCAAATTCATCCCCTAAGCCTGCCATCTGGCAGGAAGAGGGGGTGGGCCTGGCTGGCATTCTAGCCTGTCCTGTCCTTCTTTGAAGATCATGCTTAATGGCCCATCCCCCTGCTCGGAAGTTCCTTTGCAGCTGCATAACTCCCTCCATGAAATAACCTCTGCTCAGCAAGGCATCTATCACCTAATCAATTCAGCCTGGCTAATCCTGTTAGAGCTGACTGCAGGAAGGCTGGATTTTGGATCACAGAAAAGAAAGTCTTATAACACAAGTTGTGATAAATAAATAATAGCAATCTGTTGGATTTATCAATAACATTCTGTTAAGTCTTTGAATGATTTTTCATTCCCTTCCTAGAAATAATTATGCACACATAAAGTATTGCAATGTTAGCCTATGGGCCTAGTGTCTACAATGGGAAAAAAATAAAATGGACATATTTCCCTCACCAGGGTTTATAAAACATCTCTTATAAGGACCCTGCTTATAGTTACATGACCCCCTACCCACTGGCCACTTAGGGGAGACCTTAGGGGTACCTAATATGTACAAATAATGTAGATCATCAGTTCTAAAGTGCCCATAGCACCGAAGTTGAGTTTGAGTAAATTTACTTTTAAAAGCAGTACTGCAGAGCAGGGCTGCTTTTCAAATGACCTCAGGCACTAATGCAGTGCATAAATGCAAGTGCAAAAAAAGCTGCTGGCCTCTAAACTTCCATGCCCTATTATATACTAGGGTCTTATAAGTCGTTTCATCCCCACTGCCCTTTTATCTACTAGAGACTTATAGGCTAGGTCATGCCAATTGCAAGAATTTACTTGCAAAGGCAATCTGCAAGGCAAGGCTGCATTTAAAATGAAAAACAGCCACTCAGCAGTGCACACGTGCGGAGTACATACAATCTGCTGTGCTTCTAAACCTCCATGCCCTATTATCTACTAGGGGCTTATAGGTAGAATAATCCCCCTTGCCCTATTACCTAATAGGGACTGATACGGTCTGTCAGGCCAATTGTAAGTATACCCTAATAAATAGTGTACCCTATACATCTGTTGGGCTTTAAACATAGCACTGGCCTCTGCCTGCCAGCAGAGCCCAGGGCACAGTCAGAGTCAGTTGCCACCAGTATCATTCAGCAAAACTTGGGGGTGAACAGGGCAAAAGGATGACTTTCTAACATTCCCAATTCATTAGAACACACTAGATGCATTAACACTACAATCTATCTTATTCGAGTAACTGAGTATAAATGACCACATAGAAGGTGGTGTGTTTCTCTCTACAACAGCACTACACAAACCCACATTTACCAGAAATTCAACATAACTCTGCACCCACTGTAACTTATAGCTAAATCCATGCAAACCTTAAAACCACCAATCCAATTTGTCAAGAATACTCACACAACAAGAGAATCTTCAAGACAAGCGACACTCTCATGCAAACAATATAGCAACTGTGGCAATATAGATGGCAATGTATCCTTCTCCAATGACATGAGTGCCCACCACCAAAGTACAAAAGCCTACATATCAGGCAATCACATTGTCTGCTAAAACAGGCATACTATATGTACCACCTCAGCACCATCTAAGACGCACACACAGCACCAAAGTGTTGCTGTATGCAGCAGATATTGCAAAAACCCAAGGTTACACAAAAAAGCTTCCTGAAAATGTACTCTTCAGGAGAAAAGTGGAAAATAGTTGCAGTGGATTTAACCTCCTGTTGTCTTCCCTTGGAAGGCTAAACGTTTATGTTTATACATATTCTTGTTTTATGTGGTGCTAGAGCATGGGATGGTGGAGTGAATACTTTAGTTCATCTCAATAAAAACTTTAATGCCAGTGGACCAAGGAATACAGTAACCTAAGATTTTGCTAGTCGGTACTGCCA
The DNA here is from genome assembly GCA_963921515.1 of Calotriton arnoldi. NCBI lineage: Eukaryota > Metazoa > Chordata > Amphibia > Caudata > Salamandridae > Calotriton > Calotriton arnoldi. The sequence goes on along the minus strand of CAWUFW010002531.1, from coordinate 763,730 downwards.
ACAGACAATCCAAGGCCACACTCTCATGCAGCCGTCACAGCACAAAGGGTCATACTCAAGCTTTGCCTCCAGTCAAAGCACCTGCAGGGTCCACTTCTCAGTAAACAACTGGGTCATCTTGTAGTCATGAGTCCTTCTGCTTTTTGTGTTCCCGGAGCAGGCAAAAAGGAGGTCAATCCTTTGATCATTAGAGACCAGTTCCAGTCCCAGAGTACCATTAGGAGTCAGGAGTCCTTGAGTCATTTTCTTTAAGCACAGCCTTATTTCTTCAGATATTGCCTTCCCAGGTCCAGGAGTATTCTGAGGAGGCGGCAATGAGGTGACAGTTTTATCATGCACACTGGCCAGTGATTAGAGAATTATTCCCACCCAGTTCTGTCTACATTCTCATTTTCTGGCCATCTCATTTTGCAGCACTTTCTATTCCCTTTACTGCAGAAATTCCAGAAGATCTGAATTCAAAATATCCATCTGTAGGGGCATTGGCTATCCCATATCCATTCTCTGTTCAGATGAAGTAACCGCTCCTCTGTCAGGATTAAAAATGGGTTCTATTCAATCCCCTGCTGAGGTTAGAGCCAGACGTTTTTGGAGGACCCTGGGAATGAATGGAAATGGATCCTGCCGTCTCACTGATATCTTTAAGTAAAAAGTGGAAATGTGAAGGCTGTCTTTTGTTCTGCCAACTGTTCATGTGCTCCTCTCAGATGACGAATTCCTAAGTGGCCAGTTGTCGACAACCCCCCTGCCATTCTGGGCACAGAGACAAAGCCATTGTTCTCTGTGAGTAGGTTTGAGTGACAAATCTGGTTCTAAACTAGTTTTGTGTCAGACAGTACAAAGCACACTTTTATATAATTACTTTTCCACTTAAGTTATGAAAAATCTATTTTCATCATTAAATTACATTTTTGAAAATAAGTGGAAAATAACTTTGAATCATTTTTCTAGCATTGTCCCCAAACACAGATATGAAGAAAGATTGTAATCACACCTACGCATGTTAATGGAAAATCTAGCAGCTTACCCAAAAGCTGTTTTCTTTGCTTTGGTTATTTATGCACTGTGAGGGCACACTTCTCATTATAAATTACTGTGCAACTTTTTTATATATTATTCATCCAGCCCTGTTGGCTTATGAGGCACAATTCAGGGATGAATTATTACTATAGATAGATATATTTTCCTACATGGCAAAACCATTTTTCCATGCTAAGTGTTACTGCTGTACTTTTAAACTGCAGCCCAGACAGAGCACAATTGTGCTTCTGGCAAATATAAATGTTTTCATATTTGTCGGTGGTATAAATACACACTGCGGACCACATATGACATTTAAATTCCACTCCATCCAATTTTTTGGCCTATTTACAATGGTTTGACTTTAGAGTTAAATGCACCAATTGGGTAAAACCATGTTAGTGGAAAAGCATATGTATTTGCGGCAGCTATTCTTCATCCAGGCGGTGACAGCCTTCATCACATCATGAAAGTTGTTCTTGGCGACTGTGGGTTCATTGGTGAGGGAGAGAACAGCTGGGTGTCGTTGGCTTAGGAGACGATGTTGAGCCTGTGGTTCCTAACGATGGCTGTGAGTGAGTCCATGTAGATGTTGAAAGCATGGGGCTCAGGGAGGAGCCCTGAGGCCCTCCACAGCTGATTTCTGTGGGTTCTGAGAGAAATGGAGGATGTCTGACTATCTGTGTTCAGCCATGAGGAAGAAGCAGATCCATTCCAGGGCTTTGTCATGGAGGCCGGCGTCGTGGAGTCTTGTGCATAGGGTGCGGTGAGAGATGGTATCTAAGGAAGCCGAGAGGTCCAGGAGGATGAGGGCTGCAGTTTCACCTCATTTGAGGAGGGCGTGGACGTCGTCTGTGGTGGCAAGGACTGCGGTCACGGTGCTGTGGTTGCTTCAGAAGCCAGACTGGGAGAGGTCCAGGATGTGGTTCGCTTCGATGAACTCAAAAAGTTGGGCATTGATGGCCTTCTCAATGACCCTGGCTGGGAAGGGGAGAAGAGAGATGGGTCTGAAGTTCTTGAGGTCCGTCTGGTCAGCAGAGGGTTTCTTCAGCAAGGGGTTGATCTCTGCGTGTTTCCAGTCTTGCGGGAAGGTGGCGGAGTCGATGAAGCAGTTGATGGTGCAGCAGAGTTCTGGGTGCGATGGTGGTGCCTGCCCTGTTTACGATGTGATACAGGCAGGGGTCTGAGGGTGTTCCGAAGTGGATGCTCTTCATGATCTTGAGGGTGTTGTCCTCTGTGAGGGGGGTCCAGCTGAGTAGGGTCTGTTGGGGTCCAACGTCGTAGGGTGCGGTGGTTGCAGGTGGGATATGAGGGTCTTGGGTATTGAGGCTGTCAGAGCTGTCGTATATCTCCTTGATCTTGCGGTGGAATTAGGTGTAGAGGTTGTTGCAGAGGTCATGGGAGGGGAGATGTCTGCTGTCTCTGTGCTGGGTCTGGTGAATTCATTGACCACTGCAAAAAGTTCCTTACTGCTGAGTATGTTGGCATTGATCCTTTCTTGTAGGGCCACTTTCTTTGTTGTTCTGATGAGGTGGTGGTGTGCAGTGACAGTGGTCTTGAAGGCTAAGTGGTCTTCCAGGGTCTTGCTGCTTCTCCATCTCTTCTTGAGCTGTCTTCAGGTGCTTCTGGACTCGTGAAGGGCGGGAGAGAACCAGCTGGCTTTCTTGGAGTGTCGCTTGCTTGGGGCTTTCTTCAGGGGAGCCAAAGTGTCGGCGCAGTCGGAGATCCATTGGTGGAGGTTGCGTGCTGCGGTGTCCGTGGATGTCGGTGGAGGGGTTTCGCTGGGGGCAGTGGTGAGCTGTTCTTTGTGACCTTGTTCTAGCTTCTATGAGGGTGGCAGTGGGCGTGCTGGTGAACGGTGGGTTTGGTGAAGGCAAAGTGGACGCAGCAGTGGTCGGTCCACTGGAGCTCAGTGGTGTGGCTGAAGGTGATGTTGTCGTTGGGAAGAGAAGATGGGGTCCTGCGTGTGTCCTGCTGAGTGAGTTGGAGTGGTGACCAGTTGTTTGAGTCCGACGATGGTAAGGTTCTCCAGCAGGGATGAGGTGTTTATGTCATTGGGCTTGTCCAGATGAAAGTTAAGGTCGCAGAAGAGGATATAGTCTGTGGAGGCGAGGGTGTGGGGTGTGATGAAGTCAATGATGGAATCGCCAAAGGGTGGAGAGGTCCTGGGGGTCTGTATATGAGGGTGCTATGGAGGGTGGTGTTTGGGTTGGTCTAGACTTGGAAGTGGAGGTGCTCCATGTTGGCTGAGACGTTGTCTGCGTGGGTGGTGAGGTGGAGGGTGATTTTGTGTGCGATGGCGATGCCTAACCCCCGGTTTGTTGGCGCAATCCTTGTGGATCATTTTCTAACCGTCCGGGATGGCGGTGGCGATGTCCGGGGTGGAGGTGGAGTTCATCCAGGTTTCCACGATCTCCATGGTGTGTTTGTGGAGGGAGCGTGTGCTGAGCAGGATGCAGTTGAGGCTGCCAGGTCTTGTTTTTGTTGTTCGTGCAGTGGGTGGGGCTGGTATGCAGTGGCAGACGAAGGTGCAGCTGCAGTTCTGGCAGGAAAAAGGGCTTTGGGTGTCCATCAGCAATGCCCGGTGACAGGTGGAGTGGCGTCCAGTGTTAAGAGTGTGGAGGGTGTTGGCTTCGTATCGGTGGATGGTCCGAGAACCAGGGTCTGTGGTGCTGGGCACAGTCCATGCACGGACAGGCATGGATTGGCGCAGACAGGCTTGCCTTTTGCGTGCCTTTGGCGCACCAGCATCGCAGCCGCATAGTGGCTGCCATAAGTAGTGTGAGGGGGAGGGCTGGACAGCTGGAAAGCAGGAAGTGGCGCTGGAGGAGGGCAGGGCCACGGGGTCGAGCAGCGGCAGGGACACCGAAGGAAAAAAGGTGCAAAAGAGGCAAGAAAGAGTGAAAAGTGAAAAAGCACAGAAAAAAGCACTGAAAAGCACAGAAAAAAGGAAGGCAAAAGAGACCAGACGGAAAAGAGATCAGAAGGCAGAGATACAGGGCAGAGCAGTGGCAGAGCAGAGAAGCTCACCACTGAACCACCAGGTATGAAGTGCAGGCGGGTGCCTGTGGGTGGGGGAGGGCCTCGAAACACTGACCAGAGGGGCAGCAGCTATGGGGGCAGCAGCTACCAGGCGGAGCTGTGCAGGGAAGGGAGCAGTCCACTGACAAGATCATTCACTTCTCTTACTTAGAGCACTTATAAAAAGTGAGATAAGGAGCACTATATAACAACAAGTTATTTTTATTATTCTTTAACTTTGTTGATAGCGGCCACACTTCAGTCTTAATCACTTTCCAAGCACAGATTTGAGCGTCAATTGAGGGTGAAATCCATCTGTGATTGTGAAGTCATTTGAAAGATTTCTTTCTGGCGCTCACAATGGCACACTCAAACTCAAAGTAACACTGTTTGTAGACTGTGACACTTTTTATGTTTTTACTTATTTTTATCATAGAACTATAAAAGTGAGTACCCCTCAGAGAAAATGAACACACAAACAATAGGCGCTGGAAGTACGGGTGCGGGAAGGGGGGGTGCAGCACCTGCAGAAATAACCATGCTGGAGTTCAAAAGGTGAATGAGCAATAACGATGCCTTCAAATTTTGTCTTTATCTTGTTACATTTGCTGTGTTCGAAGCAAGCAATCCAATGTCAGACTATGGGGCATATTCTCAAGAACGTGTGATAACTACCGCAAAAGTTGCTTAACGCAACTCTTCACATCGCAGTCTATCGCGGGAAAATAACACAGTGTTAACGTTGTATTCCCAACCCTGCGGCACCATGCGATAGTAGCAGGATAACGCGCCAATTGACCGCCCAAAAACCAACGTGACGCAGAAACAATGCGAAACACGACATCGAAAAAACCTGCGATATCCCAAACCGCGATACAGAAATCAGCGACAACCAGCCACAGGCCCGCAAATCCCACGCGTCATGCGTGAAAATGCACTATAAGAGCAACCAAAAAATAAACACCAAAAACAAAACAAACTGCGTAGCACCATGGATGCACCCGGACCGCGTGCAGAGGACAACCCAAACCCCACAAGCCCCACGGGGGGACCAGCCAGGAACCCCGTGTTCGGGGAAGGGCAAGGAGAAGAGGAAGAGGAAGACGGGGTTCAGTCCGCAGGAAGACCGGAACATCGTCACGGAGGTGATAGAACACTACCAACAACTGTTCGTCACCTCCACTGCATCATTGGCAACACAAACGGAAATATGGCAGTCCATCGTCACCAACGTGAATGCAGTCGGAGTGTCGAGGAGGTCAATGGAGGAGGTCAAGAGGCACTGGCATGAAGTGCACAGCCAAACCAAACAGAAACTCGCTGCCAACATGAAGGCAGCAAAGGCGATTGGAGGTGGGAGTCCTGCGCCACAGGAGGAGCTGGATGAGCTGGAGGAAATGGTGGCCACAATAATCAGCGTAGAGACGGTGCAAGGAGTCGGGGGTCTGGACACAGCCTGATATGACCTGACCCAACAGCAACAGGGTGAGTAACGACCAGGGACAGGGGGGACGGGGGCAGATGGGCACAATGCCACACATCCACAATCATGTGCAGCACACTGCACACCCACAATGACTGTGGAACATGTCCCTGATACCCTTGGCACACTGCAGCACACATAGAAACACCAAGTAGGCCCCCTTCCACAATCTTCACAACTGGGCACCCCTCCATATCACCAATGCCACAACCTACCCATGCACATGTGCTGAATCCCGAAAAGCAGCTGCTCTGTGAGCCACACCGACAATGCAAGTGACACTGCATGACAGATAGCATGGCTGAAGTCACAATACATGACATGGTGCACGAGACGACACTGAGGTGGCTGAGTGTGGACCACATCCGTAAAGGAGCAGGTCACACTCTGACACATCCACGTGCACCTACGAACCATGACGTAAAAAACACATCTGCAGACAAACAATGCACAAGAGTACCAAATATCTCCAGTAGCACAAAGGACCCAAGTCGCAAACATCCCAGCACCCGAAAAGCACACAAGTCAAATGCACACCGACTCAAAGGGATAAGGGTCCGCCAATGCAGAGCTGCAGGGGCAAATTGCCAACAATGCAGCACACACACATAGCAAACACAGTACATCAACATTGACGACAATGTGGGACAGAGTGCAACCCCTACACCACAGGACAGAGGACACAACTGGTGCCGCTCGTGCGTAGAAACTGGCCAATCACATCTGGCAATGCATAACACTGTAAGATGATAATGTACGAGTACAACCACACATCCGTCATGTAGTCGAAATGTCCACTGACTCCCAACAAATAGCCAGCTTCACCAAAACAGTCACAATGTACATCGTCATGCAGTCTGAATGTAAACATCTACAATGCGTCAACATACATGGAACACACTGTTAACCTGCATCTCCCCTTTACATTGCAGAGGGACAATCAACACCTCCTGCAGAGCAGGCCACACATCTTGTCATGTGGTTTGTGGCCTCATGGCCTGCCCTGCTAAGTTGGCTGCGGCCTGGCTGCCATGATGCCTTTTCTGCACACGTTACTTTTGTGACTCTGTTTTTCAGGCCTCTGCTTGTGCCCGGCTATATTGGGACTGTCTGCATTTCTGTCTTTCACCTTTTCTCTTGCCCCACGTTGGGCGCCATGTTATAGGGATTCTGCACATACACATATGTCCGGGAAATGACTGGACAAGAGACCTCTGGTGTTACACTATTCAGGATCTGCCAGATGTTGTAGCTTGACATTGTCCACTGAGATGAATCTGTTGTCCTTTCGACCAGGAAGCGGTGGTAAGATGACTGTACGATTACCCTTCAAGCCAAGGACTGGAACTGGTGCATGATAAGATGGGCCAAACTCTTTTTTGTTCTCCACTTTCTCTCGAACCAGGTCTCCAATTTTCGGAAGCCAGCCGGCAACCGGAATCTGCAACGCAGCGTCTGTGGCTGAAGGTAAATGTTCATTTGCAAGTTTGTCTCGGTCTTCTTGTAAGCCCTGTAACATAGTAGAATGGTTATCTACATCAAAGAAGGCGGATTGCGCCGCCATGTCTAGACTATCAAGGTCGGGCACAAACATTCTTATGCCAAAGAGCATTTCGTATAGGGTCCGCCCACCCAGAGGTTTTCTAGGGAGATTATTAAGTGCATGTTGTACGGTATACCCTATATCGCAACAGTTTCCCACAGAGTTGTCTGCTGCAAAAATGAGCTTTTTCCTCCCCAGCACGACATCATAGATAGTTCCATTTGGCCTTCCATTCCTACCTTGAAGGCGGATTTCAATAAATTGAGCAGAATAAAGGCGCTATTATTGAATCAGGAGGTTATGCTCACATCCGCCCGGGAGACATTCATTCTCCAGGTGGCAAGTACCCACAGTGAAATACAGGCCCTTTTGAACACTAACCTCCCACAGCATTTCGGTGAACTGATTCACCGCGTTTTTAATGCATTGCACACCGAGGGTCTGATGCACTTTTTTGAAGTTGTGGGTTCTGGCCTTGTAACCTCCTTTCAAACTATCTTTGGTGTAATACCGGCTTTTATTCATTCCATTTTTTCCAGCGTCTTCGGCGGCATTCCATTGAACCTCGCTTTGGTGGCTGGTATTTTGCTTTTGGTCTGTTTACTGCGTAATGGCTGCACTTCATTGGGCCCTTCTCCACCACGGTCGACTTCAGATGCTCCGTGAACGCTTGCTCGCCGGCTTCGGCGTCCTGCCATTGGCGACCCTCAGTGTGTCCTACAGTCTTTCATTTCGCTTTGCGTATTTCACTTGCGTGCAACCTGTGATGACTTGCATCCGCTGTCCTTTTTCCTGGTCCTTGGACTATTGCCTTTCCAATGCGTCTCTGTCTCGCCCGGATTTTGTCCCCTTGATGGGTCCCTTAGAGGCACATGAGTGGGACTGTTCCGGGGATGGCTATATGGCGCGTGCGGCTGCACTTGGAATATTGGCACAATGGTATGTTTGTGCGGCTGCTCAGACTCTCCTACAACAAAGTTATAGTGAGTATCACGCAAGTTGTCCCGCAATGCTCTTCACTGCTCCCTCTTATGAGGAAAATGACTGCAGTTTTGTTTTATTGGACTGGATGGCGTCTCTTTTTCATGATGGTTCCAACGATGTCCTCTTGGAGAGTGTGGCGTTTTTCTGCACCTACACCTTGATGGATTGAACAGGGCCTCCGCTTTTGGCTTCACCCTGCATTTTTGTCTGCTGATTTTTGTTTCTCTTTCTCTCCCATTCATTGTCCTTCATGGGGACTTTTTCACAAACAGTCGTTTCTGTTCTGCTCATTCGCTTTGAACTCCGTCTAGGTCTATGGACTGTCCAGGGGAGGGTGTCATGTGGTTTGTGGCCTCATGGCCTGCCCTGCTAAGTTGGCTGCGGCCTGGCTGCCATGATGCCTTTTCTGCACACGTTACTTTTGTGACTCTGTTTTTCAGGCCTCTGCTTGTGCCCGGCTATATTGGGACTGTCTGCATTTCTGTCTTTCACCTTTTTTCTTGTCCCCTGTGGGTTGCTTCTGCAAGGTCGAAAAACAATGTCCCTTGTTCTTGCTGATCTGGCCTGTCCCTCGCACCTAGACATAACACTATGTGCAGCTGCACTGGAGAAATTTGTGTGCTTTTAATATGGTGATTACACTGTTAGAGGGACTTGGAGAAAAACCTTTCCAGAGAGAAGAGCTGTTTTTGTCTACTGATGTAAAACCTGCATCTAGAGATTGAGGTATGAGGGTCCGCCTAACAATGCCCAGAGGTTTTCTGTTTATATAATAAACTAGCTACTAGCACGGGGAGGGTGGTTAGGTCATTTAGCCCTATATCCACTGCTTTATGAAATGCTTTCCCCGTTTGTATTCTATGGAGTTGTAACTATGCTGATTATATTCTTCTTATGCATTATGCTGATAGTACTAACACGTGTACTGTATCTTAGAGCACGTTAGTTAAAATAAACATTTTAAACTATACAGTGTCTCTTCTTACGCGCGTTGTGGACAGGTATGAGTGATTTATGAAAGGGTGTTCTTGCTCCTGCGAGTCCTGAGAGAGAGATACCGTGTTCTGGGTTGTCTAATCATTGGTAGTATTGTTGCTAATGAGACGCTACAGCTAGTCGGGTTGGGGTTTTAGGTGCTAAGGCTTATGATTGGCTCACCAATATATTCCGAGGTCCTATTATCCTGTGCATAGCTCTGTGTATGTGCAGAATCCCTATAACAATCTCTTCAGTGATGATGAAGAGGACACCCTGCACATTTGCACATACACCCTCCAACGGCTCGTGGTCAGCCTCCGCACCCCACCTCCAGGAGCAGGGCAGCCCAGCTGCATCGCGGTGAGCCCACACCCTGCACAGACCACACCGCAAGAAGCACACACCACCACGGCTGCCTCCCAGGACCCCCACGACCAACACATGGATTTCAAACTCCGTGTGTTAGGGTGCCAGGAGAAGATGGCAGATCAGCTGCGGCTGGGTTTCGAGCTCATGGCAGCCAAACTCGATGCCATACGTGGGTGCCTGAGTCCCATCAGGGAGCACCTACAGTCCCTAACGGATACCCACTGTCCGCACCATGCTCACCAACAATCCTTGGCTGACATCGCTGGGTCCATTACTCAGTTACAAGAACTGCCTAGGCAGACAGGCCGAAGCGATGACAGCACAGAGTTGGCACAGATGGAGAGGTCAATGGAGACCATGGAGCCGATGCAGGCTGGAAGTATGGCTGCCACTGCTGAACACCAGCGAGATGTAGCTGCGATCTTCCATGCCTTGCAGATCCTCATCTTGCCATTGCTGCCACTGAGCCTGTTCCAGGTGACTGCTGCAGGAACCTCGACACACACATATCCGCCCCTGATGTGTCAGTGGCACACAGTGATGCAGCCCTATCACCTTCGCACCCTGATGTGTCAGTGGCACACAGTGATGCAGCCCTATCACCTTTGCACCCTGATGTGTCAGTGGCACACAGTGACGCAGCCATAACTCCACCACACACACCTGACACACAGGACACAGAAGACGTCTCAGAGTAGTAAGATGTGGAGGGTAATGACTGTGTGAGGAAGGAGGTAGTAGCATCCGTCCCCGCCATATGGCCTGTCCCTGCCTGGTTGTGCTCTCTGCATCATGCCCTGGAACAACACCTCCCACTGTCCCCCGAAACACTCTGCGACCTTCACATGGACCCCGACATGGACTGCCATATCTGCTCTGGTACCAATGACACAGCAACCCGGCGGCAGACTGCACCCTTCCTCTTCAGATCAACTTTGCCGTGCCACAAGAACTCTGGTTGGCCCACCACTGGGCAACCATGTTATGTGGGTTTGAAGTGGCCATGTACAGCTCCAGGTCCGACACCCCCCAGAATGTGAATAATAAAACATTCCAAATCACACAGATATGTCATGTCTATGTTCACTCACGAATAAATGTTTGGATGAATGTAGGGACATCGATTGCACTAAAAGGTACACCCTGGTAAATGTCATCAATGCGCATGTTTGACCCTGACCCACATGGCCACTTAGATGACTGTGAAGGTGTGAACTAGCTGTGGCCTCATTGCACAGTAACAACAATCCCTTTGCCCCCAAACATAGCCCCACGTCCATGTATCAAATAGGGCTGTGTGTGGAAATGTCACATTCAGTAGCAGTCCTTAAGTGGTGTCCCCCATCACATGTGACATCAGAACGTCTCTTCGCATGCCTACTCACACACATCTGTGTGGACACAGTCTGTTTTAATGGATGACCTTGATCTACATGGCGAGAAGTTGGACACCATACGCACATTGCTGTGGACACGTAGGAGCACAGGTCTGCCACCAACTATCCCAGCCACAATGTCTGGCTCACAGAGGTGGAGCTGGCAATAGGGACTCACCCCCAATTCACAAGCGTCAGTCAATGCCTCCCTGTGTACGGACAATGCACATGTAGGCACATGATCTGTCATTATAATCAACACTCATCACAGTTGTACACAGGTGAAGTTGCGTAGACTTTATTAGCATGTGCGTGTCAGTACGGGCAAGGCAAGGGCCACAACATGCAGACCAATGTTTAAGACACTTACAGGCAGCTTAGGAACATGTCGAGGTGCAAGTAATGGGGTGGCAAAAGTGCACACAATTCATTACGGATGTCAACGGTCTCAGCCCACCTTGCCTTGCTGGACGAGTCATGTGATGTTTAGCGTCTGCTCATCGGCCCGTGTCAGGGGACACGACTCACAGCCCATGGGATCTGCATAGTGCTGTAGCACCGGACTGCGCTGACTGTGTGCTCTGCTGACAGTGAGCAGGTGAAGGGATCCTACAAGCTCACATGTCGTGCTACATTGACATGTGTGTACTCTCCCCCCAGCAGTTTCTCTGCTTTTGGAACGTTGCCAGGCGACGCTGTGCTGCTCCGCCCATGGGACTGCATCACCTTGCACAGGTGTGTGTACACACGCGTAGGTCCATGCACATGCATTCTGAGTCCAGGCGAAGGCAGACATGTCCACTGTTGTGGTGGGATATGTGAAAATTCCTCCGAGATGCTACAAGGTGTGGGGACCTGTGCTGTATGTGACAATCAGTTGTGGCTGCAGGAACGTAGTTACTCGTCCATGTATGCGAGCGCTGCTTCATGGGCAATCTGTTCCAAGAGTACATCGTTGTCGAGGTCAAGGTACGCGAGGGCGAGCCAATCCATTACCTGGTCAGGGCAGCTATGCTCCGTCCACGCCGTTTCACCAATCTGCAACACAGCCCAATAGGGGAGCGCCTCGATGTGGTCACTGCACACGAGGAGTTGTGCAATCTCCCATGCCCAACTGCCTGCACATACGCCAAATATCAAGGCATCCCATGCACGGGTGTCACGGTTACACTCCTGTTCGTGGGCCAATAGGGGGTGCACACACATGTCATAATCCAGTTCAGCTACCGTTGTGTTGGATAGGCAGACATCCATGGGCCACTCGAATGTGCATGATCGACAGTGGAACCAGGGCTGGACGCAGGTGACGTACGCAAGACGGAAACTCAGACGGTAACTGATGCGCAACACTGCCAGTGGCAGTGATCCCAACAGATGCAGCATTCGTGCACGGTACAGTTCCACGTGACAGGGGTTGTGCATGTGCCCGGGATTGCCAGCCATTGCCTTTGTTGGTCTCGTAGCACCGGCACACTTCTGACAGGCGGCAGTTGTGTGGATGAGATGCCACTGCTCGGAGCAATGAGTCGTATTTGTGTGCAACGTTTGGGCGTATGGGTTGTTTCTTACTTATGTGTCAGGGGCATCCCAAGCAGGTGTGCCTCAGGCAGCGACAAGTGTGTGTGGGGTGTGGACACGTTGGTCTTTCATTCGAGCAGTTCGTGGTGTGGGAGTTGTCACGATCTGGTTTGGTATCTCTCGCAGGGAGTACCAGCCGCATTCAGGACCAAGGTCGGGGGTTCAGGTGTCCTTCAGCCTTGTGTATTGAGACAATGGAGCTTTCATTCTTGATGTTGGTCTGACTACTGCTTGCATTTTTGAAATGTGATGTGGCCTTCGCGTTGCTATTGATGCCAGGCCTTTGACTTAGTGTGCACCACTAGCGATACACACACAACAGTTGGCATGTATGAGCCAGGAGCCCGATTGGCCTTGCGCTCCTTGTACAATATCTCTATTTCTCTCTCTCACTCCTTCTCCCTCTCTTTCTCTTTCTCTCACTCTCTCTTTCTCTCCCTCTCTCTCACTTTCGCTCGCTCTCTCTGTCCTTTGATGAGCGCATGACACACCTTTTTATCTGGAAATTTGTTTTGCAGGCTGTGACTTCCAGATTGTCCTGAGAGGACCCGCCATGTCTCTTCAAAATAGTTATTTTGTGTTTATTCTGTATGAAACGAATTATTTGCTGAGTCTAAGATGAATGTATGATTCTCATTTTTCTGACGACACATGTATGTTAGGTGTTGTTATTGTGCGACATCGGGCACATTGTTTTGTTCATGATTTTGTGAGGTTCATGTGACATATCTTTGTCCGGGTGTGGGTGACCGGAGTGGAGCCCCAGGGGGGGGATCCTGGGTGTGGTAGCGGTGTGTGTTGTTGCCCTCTCGGGGCTCCGGGATGCATGGTGAGTGGCTCCATGGCATCTGTTGTTCTTCATGTGTGGATATGGGCTGTGCTCCCTTGTCTGTTGCAGGTTGTCGTCCGACTTTGCACCAGGTAAGAGCAGGTGTTAATTTCCTGCTGCTAACGCGCCTTATTGCATGTTTTGTGATCTTATCGCCAATCGGGCTGGTCGTTGAGAATGTTGTGGAGTGGTGTTGTCGCAGCTTTTTGCACGGGAATGCCTACTCTGCATATCATTAGCGTTAGTTGCCGGGGGCATCTGTGGCAATGTTTTTTGCGACTACTATTGCAGGTAAACTGGTGTTATGGGCTGTTAGCACCAGCCTCGGAATGGGGGGATAAATTTATTGCGGATTTGGCTGCGATAACGTGCCGGTAACTCGGCGATAGCTCCTTGAGAATATGCCCCTTTGTCTTCTGACAAATTGCTGCTTATTCCTTTATGATGAAGATTGGTGTTTACTTCTCATTTTCTAACTGCAAAGTGAAAGGGTTTTGTAAAGTGTACTATGTGGCAATCTTGCTGGAGTACTGCTAATGTATGAAAGGAAAGTCAGTAGGATGCCAATTTTTTGCTAACACAATAACATTTTAATACTTGTAAATATAGAGTACAAATGCTTCAAAATATACCAGCAGCTAAGAAGGCACAAATGAAGCACTCTTTTTGTAATTTTAAAGTGCTATATATTTGCAACAGCATGCTCCAAAATGCACCACCGGCTACATAGCACAGCCTTACTACTCTCCTGCTGAATGGGCATGGCTCATTTGCTACACTTGTTCTTTGTGCGATGCTTGCATTTTTTACAATCACGGTGATGTAACATTGATGGCAGCACCCCCACTCTGAAAATTGTTCCACCACCACTGGCACAAACAACTTCTGCTTGCCTCTTGCCCTAGGGTGACTTTGGGATAGGCCTGTAGGAAAACTGCGCGAGGCCTTGGTGGATATGCTTTTTCTACTGCACATTTCTGTATGCTGAAAACCGTACATTTTTTTCTGTTTGCAATTGCAGAACCACATCACGTTAGATTTCAGTGGCTTATTTTCACAACATCTCCACATGCTTTGCTCCCCTCTTCACATCTTACAGTATCAGGCTCAGTGTGAGAAAATGTTTTTTTAAACTCCAGGATATAATCATAGTCACTTAGCCTCGCCAGGCATTAGTTTACAAGGAAGGATGCTGAGATCTTGAGCCTGAACAAAATAAGAAAGAGCAGCAGTCAATAATGGAAAGCTCGGTATTAAACAACTCAAAGGGAGTGGGATCCGATTCTCAGCACTACAATTGCTCCTTTCTGATAGATGGTATTTGTCGTGAAAGCTTTAGAGGAAACCGTTTAGGAAGGATTAAGAAAGACCGTCTCCTTTAATCCTTTATAAACCCTTTGATTTGAAGGAAGCAAATCAATATACAGAACAGGTCCTTTTAAAATGGTATTTGCTGTTCTGTGTTCTGGCCCCACGTGTCCCCTGTGGAGGTGTGGTGGCTGGGCGCGCGCCTCTTATCATTGCCCAATATACTAGAGAAAAAAACATTAGGTGGTCTCAAGAAAATGCTATTTCAAATATTAGATCATATTGAAAATACTAATGCGTCAAACTGAAAAAAATATGGGATTATTATATATGCTTCTTTGATAGAAGTGTTTTTCGTTGTCAGGTTAGTTGAACAATAATGTTTATGTGTTTGAAACTGATAGAGACAATACACGGAAAGTTCAATGCCTGCCTGATATGAAAATTGTCTAAGGGACTCATGAACAAAACAAGTTTGCCTTCTCAAAGCCTTTGATTTTCAAAAACACAGAGGGGCATATTCTCAAGCCCCCATCGCCACCACAACGTCACTTTCAGTGACATTGTTGTGGCGATAGGGGCTTTGCCCTATTCACAAGGCAGCGTTAAGCCACGTTAAGCGGCTTAACGCTGCTTAACGCTGCCTTGTGAATAGGGCCCCCTTCACGCTGTTTTTAGCGTGAAGGGGGCATGCAGTGGGTGTTGCGGTGGGCGTTCCACCGCAACACCCATTCAGTTTGACGCTATCTCCTATTCACAAGGGCAGCGTAAATAGGAGGTAGCGCCAAACTTAAGACCAGGAAAAATTTGGTCTTAACGTGGCGAAACGAGGAGAAAACAGGGCCAGACAGGGAACAGAAACCGGCCCTGGCAAACTGCTCAGCCGCCCCCCCTTGGGGTTAAGGGGAGTGCAGCCGAGCAGTTTGCGAGGACCGGTTTCGGCCGATTTTGTTACAGGGGGCCGATATTGCCGACCCCCCGGTAACAAAAACGGCCCCCCAGGGGCCCAAAACTGGCCCCCACCCTAGCGGCCCACCGGGGAAACACCCGGTGCCCGCTACGGCCAGTCCGGCCCTGGGAGAAATGCTTTATTTCTCCTCGTTTTTGCTTTTTCCATGTGTGCTGCCTTGTGCAGCACACATGGAAAAAGCAAAATGCCATGGTTTGTTCATGTACAGTAAGGTGTCCCTTCCTGTACATGAACAAACCTTTTTTAAAATGCCGTTTTGTAACTTACATGTGTGCTGCATGAAGCAGCACACATGTAAGTTACAAACTGGCATTTAAGTTTTGTTTATGTGCAGGAAGGGACACCTTCCTGTCCATAAACAAACCTCCCTGCTTGCAGACTCCCTTGCATTATGGTGCAAGGGTGCCTGCGTTGGCGCTAAGTTGTGAAACTTAGCGCCATCGCAGCGGGAAATGCGAGGCTGCACCATATCCTTGAGAATAGGGTGCAGCCTCGCGTTTCCGAAGTGGCGGAGAGAGGCGTTAAGCCAAAAAGGCTAACGCCTCTCTCCGCCACTTCATTGAGAATATGGCCCAGAGTTTACATCCGCAATACAACTTTTTAAAATGCACCAAAGCCCATTCGCGAGTCAACATGAAAGGGCTTCTGCAAATCCATATAATCTCAAATATGAGGGGCTTGAAAGAAGGGCCTCCTTGTATTTGGTATTTTATATATAATAGTAAGTTGTATGTGACCACAAATGTGGTTGCAAATGATTGATCAGTTACTACCCCCAAGTTGCGGAGAGGGGATGGTGGCAGTCAATCATTTGCAACCACATTTGTGGTCACATACAACTTATATTATATATAAAATACCAAATGGAAGATTTTCTTCAAACTATTTGGATTATATGGATTTGCAGAAGCCCTTTCATGTTGACTCGCAAAATGGAAAACAGTACATTTTAAAAAAGTTGTATTGCGGATGCTCGCTTCTAATTTATATTCTCAATGAGTGGCGGAGAGGCGTTAGCCTTTTTGACAACGCCTCTCCGCGTGAGGCTGCACCCTATTCTCAAGGATATGCTGGCCTCACGTGGCGCTAGTTTCACAACTTAGCGCCATCGCAGCAGGAAATGCGAGGCTGCACCATATCCTTGAGAATAGGGTGCAGCCTCGCGTTTCCAAGTGGCGGAGAGAGGCGTTAAGCCAAAAGGCTAACGCCTCTCTCCGCCCCTCGTGAGAATATGGCCCAGAGTTTACATCCGCAATACAACTTTTAAAATGCACCGACATTCGCGAGTCAACATGAAAGGGCTTCTGCAAATCCATATAATCTCAAATATGAGGGGGCTTGAAAGAAGGGCCTCCTTGTATTTGGTATTTTATATATAATAGTAAGTTGTATGTGACCACAAATGTGGTTGCAAATGATTGATCAGTTACCACATCCCCTCTCGCAACTTGGGGGTAGTAACTGATCAATCATTTGCAACCACATTGTGGTCACATACAACTTACTATTATATATAAAATACCAAATACAAGGAGGCCACTACTCCGGCCCTCATATTTATAACTCTTTGCAAAAGCCCTTTCATGTTGACTTCCACTGAAATGAAAACTTTGGTGCATTTTAAAAAGTTGTATTGCAGATGTAAACTCTGGGCCATATTCTCAATGAAGTGGCGGAGAAGGCGTTAGCCTTTTTGCTCTTCTCTCCACCACTTCAGAAACGCGAGGCTGCACCCTATTCTCAAGGATGGTGCAGCCTCACCTTCCACTTAGATGGCGCCGTTCACAACTTAGCGCCAACGCAGGCACCCTTGCACCATAATGCAGAAATCTGCAAGCAGGGAACGTTTATGTGCAGGAAGGGACACCTTCCTGTCCATAAACAAACCTCCCTGCTTGCAGACTCCCTTGCATTATGGTGCAAGGGTGCCTGCGTTGGCGCTAAGTTGTGAAACTTAGCGCCATCGCAGCGGGAAATGCGAGGCTGCACCATATCCTTGAGAATAGGGTGCAGCCTCGCGTTTCCGAAGTGGCGGAGAGAGGCGTTAAGCCAAAAAGGCTAACGCCTCACTCCGCCACTTCATTGAGAATATGGCCCAGAGTTTACATCCGCAATACAACTTTTTAAAATGCACCAAAGCCCATTCGCGAGTCAACATGAAAGGGCTTCTGCAAATCCATATAATCTCAAATATGAGGGGGCTTGAAAGAAGGGCCTCCTTGTATTTGGTATTTTATATATAATAGTAAGTTGTATGTGACCACAAATGTGGTTGCAAATGATTGATCAGTTACTACCCCCCAAGTTGCGGAGAGGGGATGGTAACTGATTCGCAAAGAGGAAGCTGTTCTGGTGGCATACAATCCAGTAGGCAGTCCCCGTGGGAGCACGCAGTGGTCCAAAGGTCAAATGCCTGCTGCCCCTCCTCCAAAGGGAAATATTTATTTTACATCAGTACCTTTCCCTTTTATGGACATTGGATAAATTTAAGAAAAATATTTCTTGATTGAGTGTACAAATGCAGGGATGGAGGCAAAATGTGACCTATTTAATTAATATTCATTAGGAAGGTCGTTTTTCATCTCCCTGTGAATGCACAATTTGCAAATGACCTTCCCATTGCAAATTGCATTCCCATACCAGTCGAGGTGCAAATGCACATACCTTGTTTGCAGGTGGGAACAGTACTGCAGTCCCTATATTATTTATTTATATATTGAGGGTCTTTCTCCAGCACTAGCCTTGTATCTTGTGTTCACTCGAAGCACTGTCTGAGACAAAGAAAGATTGCAAAAAACAAAATAAGATCACTGCAAGGGTACGCAGAACCCAATTGAATGTATGATATGGCAGCCATATCCATTATCCCTCCATTTCTGCACACATCATAGTTAATGTTCAACACAATGGAGCCTAAAGAGTTCAGTGTTCCAGAATTCTCTAAAGCAGAGCTGATCTGGTTTTTGAAGGATTTAAAACATTTGAATGTTTCAAAAGCATTTGATAGTCTCTTTGGTTGTTGATGTGTGGGTACAAAAATTGAAGTTTCCTAGCTGTGGTGAAATGGGAAGTCCGAGTTTGTAATTAGCAAGGCCATTTTTCAAAATGACATTGTGGATGGGGCATAGGATTATTATTTTGACTCATGAATCCAGCTGAAGCCAAAAAGAGGCCTTTCATAGCCAATTTCACATGGTCCTATTTCCAAAATTCAAAAGGATTTGGACATATGATTTTGTTGTTGTCATTTTAATCAGTGAGTGCTTTTGAGAGCCCTGTAGATCACTTATTAATTAATTTGCATTAGCAGGAGGATCGACATGGACTACTGAAAATTGGTGTCACTGACTAAAGCACGATATAATATTAGATTTGTATCAAAATGTTCTCTATATTTTGGACTTTGTTAGATGTAGAGAGTAGGGACAGTAGGACTTTAGGCGATTCGAAAGGAAGCTTGTTGTTTTCTGGGCTTCTTAGTACCAGTGTGGGCACGGGGTAACCCACAACTTTGGATACCCCCAAATTTACCTCACTCAGAATGTGAACATTTCACTGAATCAGAGACAATGTTAAACCTCAAGTTCATAAGGCAATGTGTCCCCTACTTAAGGCACCTCCCAAAACATCAAAATCTGAAATACAATTCATAAGGCAAATGGGCCCTCTCAATAACTGAGTTCTAGATCGAAATAAAAGTTAAAGGTTTTTATTATAAATTCAAAAATAGGTGATACAGAGTCAATTCCATGAAGGCTCTCAATGTAAAGTTACACTGAGAATTCAATATCAGATCCTATTCTAAGTTCCAAGGGGACAGCAAAAACCAAGAGAGTAATAGTATCCCTGATAAAACAGGAATGTCTTCTGATTCACACCAAAAATGGTTTTTATACATTATTTTTGTAATCTGAAATAGCAGAATCTACATACTCATTGCAACGTGAACAAATGTAGCATTTCATCCGCAAAAACAAGCACATGAAAAATATATGTCATATTTCCTTAGAACTTGAGCACTATCCCACTACATGAATAATTATTCAACACCCTCTTTGAAAATGTTGTCCAGAGATGCTGGAACAAAACTAGATACATGAACAAGAACATTGTTGTATGTTGTATAAAGAATAGGCACAATGAACCAATGGAAGGACCTTGGAAATGTTATGTTTGCAACTATGCTGGGGAAAGTTTACCAAGAGCAGAATAACAGTGAAAGTAAGCCAGAACCTCTTGGCTTGACTGTGTGCTGCAGAATTTGTGAGGAGAGAAGTGGGCAGGGAAGGAAAAGAACATGAGTGACAGAGATGACTTCCATCTTAGAAAAGATGCTGTTCATACCTATATTTTGACCTAGTAAACACTTATCAGGTAAACGCAATTCTACACGTCATGGAGAATTCATTTCAAAAGCAATTGTATCATATCAGTGTATGTATGTGTAATCTAGTGTGAAAATAAATTCTACATATTGTTAATGATGCACAAAAATATAAACCCAAAACAATCTTCTACACCAGGACCTCTGTTCTCTCGGGCAAAGGAAATCCAATGGAAGGTGTTGCCTAGGCATGTCAAAATATTTCTCTGGCTCTCTGCATTATTGATTAATGAGATGTGGATTTAGTTGTCGCCAGCATACATTTGAACATTTACCTGATGATGTTATAGCATGTGTGACAGTGGTAGCATATGATTGTTGACAAGAAGCATTGAGCCAAAAACTTAATCACCATGGTACACCAAGTACTTCAGCAACAATAAATGCTCCATCCACAGGCAGGAAAACAAAAAATAGAAGAAAAACAGAGTCCTCGATGACCTCACTCTACAAAGTCACGTTCCATAGCACAAAATCACCAATCACATCAGCCAGAGAGAAGTACAACAAACTCCATAAATTAAGCTGCCATTAGAAGAACACTCTCCAAAACAACCAAGCACTGCAGCAGTTCCCTGGCTAGCCCTCCTATCCCACATTCTAATGACAAGTGCAATGCCATCAACCACTTCTTCAATGAAAAAATACAGCACATAAACAGCATGAAGCCTGCTTCTCCTCTGCCACTCACACCTTTGCACTGCATCTCACAATGCATCTCACAATTGGGGAGAGGAGTTGGCCTAACGGCTAGGGCGGTCGACCTCAAATCTGGGGAACTGGGTTTGAGTCTCGGCAATGACGCTGAACATCCTGTGATTCTGGGCAAATCACTTAATCTCCCCGTGCCTAACAAAAATGAATGTGTCCTCATGTAATTCAACTGGTGCTATGTAAAGCGCTCTGATACCCGATTCGGGTCAAGTTCGCGCTATATAAAACTCTGTAAAATAAAAAATGCAGTTGCCGGTAGTTAGTTATAGTTAAGACCATGTTTTCATAGGAAAAGAGTTTGATTTGCCTATATCTTTGGCACCGTTTACAAAAGTTTTGTAAAAGTTTACAAAAAGTGCCCTGGTGATTCTAGTTGTGCATGGAAAGTTTCAGGGCGATTCATCAAGCGGGGGCTGAGAAAAAGGGGGGGGTCAAAAAAAGTGCGTTTCTCATGTTAACTCCCATGGAGTGTTTAGACATGCCTGCAACCAGAACTGCTGCATGGATTTACACCGAATTTGGCAGAATTTGGCAGAAAGGTAGCTTTTGGCTCACAGATTACACTTTTGGTTATATGGTATATATCTGTTTAGTAGTTTGTGAGAAATTGAAGGAAATCCAAATTTGTATATCTACAACCGCAAAGCCTTCCTGAATAATAAGGAGCTTGTGCCGAGATCTACAGAGCTCTGATTGGCTAGCAACACTTCAACTAGGAAGTGTTGGCAGCCAACTTGGGACTCAGCTTCAGCCGAGTCCCAAAACAAAACACAAAAAAAGAAAAGGAGGCAGGGTACAAATAACCTAACACCGTGGGGGATTTTTTTTTTTTAATTCATGGGGAAATTCATGAATATTTGTGAATATCGCCATGAATTTAAAAAAAAAAACAAGCGCTGTCTCCTGAGTTTGTTTTTCAAGAAGTCCACAGGTGGGCCAGGGCCCGGGGGCATGCCGATTTTTACTAAATAAATGGAGGGGCGCACGTGGCCCCCCTCCAAGGGCATATTTATGCCCCAGGGACCACCACCTCCCTGGGGCTTTTTCAAAAAAAGGAGGGGGCTGCACGGACCCCCCTCCTAGGGCTATTGGAAGCCCTTTGGGACCACCACACCCTGGGGCTACATGAAAGACTATAGAGTGGGTCAATGAGGACCCCCAGCCCAAGGGATCACTGCAGACATGAGGGCAGGGAAAGATATTAAACTATTGCTCTTGCATGCAGTGAGCTGCATTTCCAGCAGCTCCCAGCATGCAGGAACAATGCCTGCTCCAGCAGGAGGCGGGGAGCCAGCTGGGACCATGGGGGCCTTGAGGATCTCCCCGCGGTCCAATAGCACACTGGGTGCCCTTGGTGGGACCAAGGCAGTAAGGGAGACATGGCCGGGCCTCAAGAAATGGGGTCCTCCGGGCCAAAATCAGCCCACGGAATGGGGCAGGGTATCCCTCTCTTCCATTACATTTCAGTTGGGCCCCAGGGGAATGAAACCTCAATGGGTGGTACTTAAAAATATAAACATACCAGGGGCACCCGTTGAAACTTCACCTCTCTAAAGAACAAATGATCCTAACTCCTGGGCTTGACAAAGGTAAAACAAGTGTGTTTTCTCTGCAATTCCATATTGAAAAACTGAAATCCTTGGTGGAGATGATTGCATTGTTGATAACTTAGAGCGATATTAGTATGTGACTGTGATAAGTGGGTCCTTTGTGTCCTGTCCTGGCGAGAGCAGAGTCCAAGGTTCTCCCTTTAAATTGTTACGAGTATTCAAATGTGAAAATCACTTGGAAGCGCCTTCTGTTTGGCCCTGCCCCGTCCACCTTAGTAGTATGCAAAGGTCTGCCTGCCTTTTGTCAGGATGATGGACAGCTTAATAAGCGGCCCTCCAGCGTGTTTCTTACCAATTTTAGTGACGCGTTCTTGATGCAGAGGAAAATGAGGACATCTCCACCAAGAAAGAATCACTTTCTTCATACAGTTAAGAAGAAGGACCCTTGTTTGGTGGCAATTTACCTCATTATGCAGCTACAGTGCAGAATATGTACTAGACATTTACCGAAGGAGGTAGCACTTAGTAATTAAGAAGTAATTAAGGAGTAGAAAGAACTCAACTTGGGTAGATATTGATATTCTGTGCAAAACTGTGGACTCTGGATAAATGGCCAGGTGCGGTCCCTTTGTGCCGAGTCACTAACACACCCACACAGATACTTTAACACCCACTCACACACTCAGGCACTCACACACCCCCTGCCAGACCCACTCAGACACTCACACACCCACTGACAGATGCACTCAAACACTTACTCAGAAACTCATGCACCCACTCACAGAACCATACAGCCACTCACAGACCCATTCAGACACTCATGCACCAACTTACAGACCCTTACAATGACTCACACACCCCCTCACATACCCACACAGCTTTCTCACACCAAATTACACATCTACACAACAGTTCACACACCCATACAGCAACTCAGACATCTACTCACAGACCCTCAAAACCACTCTCACACCCACTCACAGACCCACACAGCTTTCACACACCCACTTGCACACCCACACAACTACTCACACACCCATACAGCAACTCACACACCCGCTCACAGACCCACACAGCTTTCACATACCCACTCACACACCCATACAACCACTCACACATCCCCTCACACACCCACCACATACTCACATACCAACTTACATGTCCACACAACCACTCACAAACCCCCTCAAGCCCCTAGGTTGCAAGGACATTATAGAAAGGAAATAGCATTAAAAACCATAGAAATTCACACAAAAAAACAAAGGTTACAGAGACATTATAGTAAGGAAATACAATAAAACAAACCATAGAAATTCACTGAAAAAACAAAGGTTATAGGGATCTGTTGGCATGGGGATTTGCGGATCAGAGGAGGATCCGCGGAGGAGCTGCATTTCTATTTATACAAATTTGGGTTTCCCCTAATATTTCCAAAACTACTGAAGAGATTTATATTAAATCAGAAAAAGACACTTCTCTGGACCAATATCTACCTTTCTTCCAAATGTACTGTAATTCCGTTCAGCGGTTTGGGCTGCAGCTGTGTCTAAAGTCCCTATGAGAAATTGCATGGGGAAGACATGTTTTGAAACCCCCCGTTTTCTCGGTCCACGCTTGACAGATCACCCTGAAACTTTCAAGGCAGCAGCTGAAGTGAGTGGCAAACTAGTTTTGTAAATTTGGTGAGGATTCTTCAACCTGCATCAAAGTTAATGGCAAAAAAATGCTTTTTCTATGGAAACTAGGTCCTAACTATAACTACGTAATACATATACCGAGCTGTGTCAGAGCCTATTTTTATTGAATGGGTGTTGGACTGTATTACGTAGTTATAGTTAGGACCTAGTTTCCATAGAAAAAGCATTTTTGTTTTGCCATTAACTTTGATGCAAGTTGAAGAATCCTCACGAAATTTACAAAACTAGTTTGCCACTCACTTCAGCTGCTGCCTTGAAAGTTTCAGGGTGATCTGTCAAGCGTGGACCGAGAAAACGGGGGGTTTCAAAACACATCTTCCCCATGCAATTTCTCATAGGGACTTTAGACACAGCTGCAACACCCATTCAATAAAAATAGGCTCTGACACAGCTCGGAATCAACTCTGCATATTTAATGTCTGTACATGATGTATGCAGCGCAAGCAATTGCAGTCTCCTTACGTGCCTCGGCAGACGCGTGTCAGCAGTGAGCTTTCTTCAGTGCCGGAAGGTTAGCATGGGTCAGCAGGGGTAAATATATATATATGGGTAGTTCCCAAGTTTAGGTAGAAGGCAGCTCCTCTATATGTTTATATGGAGCACCATAAAAAACCACTGACACTCTGAATCTGCTCACCTCCAATGTCTGTTACTCTAGCAGAGTTTTTAAGCACAGGAGTAGCACAGTGTCATCCATGCCGAACTAGAGAGCGATAAAGATTTCTGTCAATTTTACCAGCAAGGTCTTTAAGCATAGTATTAGCAAGTGCCATCCATGCCTAGCTGAAAAATGACAAAAGCCTTATACTACCCCATGCACAGTATTACAACTTTGGGTTGGTAACATACCATTCAAGCCAACCTGGAATAAATAAAAGCAACCCAGACATATGTGTTTCACTCTAATTAGAGCTCATCAGAGAATTATAGCTTTATCCAGACACAAGGGGGCACCCAGTGTAACTAAAGACAATGTCATTTCAGGCTTAGAGTGCCGCCTATATTATGCAAAAAAGGGAGCAGGGAACTCTGGGTCGTTCTCAAGGTTAGGTGGAAAGCAGTTTCTTTATACGGAGCACCCTACTACACCACTGACACTGAATTTGCTCACATCAAATGTCTGTTTCTCTAGCAGAGTTCTTAAATATAGGATTAGCACAGTGCAAGCCATGCAGACCTAGGGGGTGACAAGGGCTTTGCCATTTTTACAGCAAAGTCCTTAAGCATAGGATAAGCTTCAAGACTTTGCTTAGCTTACTCTAAGCCTGAAAGGGAATGGTATTTTACCATATGGAGACTCTGCAGTCGAGGTGGATATCTCCACATTGTAAATTATAGGGAGAAATAAAAACCTTTATTTAGCTTGAAAGGAATATTAAAACTATTTTATATCAATAATTAATGTAAATAAATTGTATATATTTCTTTTACATGTAAAACTAAATAAATAAAAAATGCTACAAGAGTAATAAGTTAATTCTGAAATAAATCTTTAATTAACGAGAATATAATAGATTCAAATTATTTTTCTGAAGTTGGAATTAAAAATAAATTTGCACCTAAAATCTATTTCAATTACGCATTAATAATTATTAAAAGTGACACATAGAATTAATTAAAATTAATAGAATTTTTTTAAATAAAAAATATTGTTAAATTAATTTAACATTATTTTCAATCAGGTTTTCTTTTAATTCACTACCTCCATTATTTTCAATGGCAGTTTGTTGCAATACCAGTGGCTGGCCATGTGTATTGATGGGCTTACTACTGTTGTTTTAGTGGTAATATACATTCAGATTTTGTGAATAGCCAAAAGTAGTAAATTTACTCAAAACAAACTCAAAAGTGTAACTTACCTTTGTGAATCATGCCACTACAGTGCCGAACCCCACATATTTCTTTGCTCAATATTTCACAAGTAAGTAGATACTTGTTAGTATTCTATCTTAAATCTCATAATTTCTCCACCAGCATAATGTTGCCACAGTATTGAATCCTGCAGACAAGCCACATGCACTATAAATAGGTATCATGCATGTTGTACATACATTGTAGCATTTGAGAATTATTTGCCGCCAATCATAATTTTTATTCAATTCAGGTTATGAATTATTATATTGTTTGTCTAAATCCCACATAACAGTTTTTTGAAAAGTATCTATAAAAATTTCACACTGAGGTATTAAAAACATTTAATTTCATTAAAACTATCAATGTTCCTCATATACCTTGCCACTCTTAATATGATCTTAATATGAATATAAACTGATCACTCAAGAAGTTACGAGCTCACTACAGAAATGTGTTTGCATGATCTTCAGGTCTGAATCTTGTTACAGCAAACTTGGGGGCATATTTATCATTCAGTTGCGTCGCCCATGCGCCATGCAATGGGGCGCAAGGGAGATGCAATGACTAAATTAGATTTATCAAGCCATACAAGACCTTGCATGGCCCTACATGGCTTGATAAATCTTAATTAGCGCAATGCAGTGCAATGCAGCGCAAATTCTCTGCATTGCATTACTCTGCCCCAGGGACGCGCTCAATGGATTTTGACACATTTCCAGACTTTACATTACTGGTAGATCTGGAAAAGAGTCAAAATGCTACACCTCCCCAGGTGAGGCGTAACGAGAAAAAATATCTCTCTTTCTCCTGGGTTTTTCCTCTTTCTATATGTGCTGCATTCTGCATCACTCATAGAAAGACAAAAATGCCTCAGAGGATTGTTTTTGCGCAGGAAGGTGCCCCTTCCTGTACAAAAACAATCCTGTCTGCAACGCATAATATTAAATATGGCGCATTCCTGCCCTTTCCCTTTCACACAGCAATGCAAGGTGGCTTGCTGCGCTGCATCAAAGTTTGAAAAATATGCCCCTAAACCTTTTATCTTTCTGTAATCCATACGCAGAGTACCAGTAAATAACTGGTAACAGTAACACATGTTACTGCCAGTGTTTAGAAATGGTAAAAAGTGTGGTATTGTTACGTTTTTTACTGAGGCTTCTGGCTTGATTTAAGTGATGCCTCATACTAACACTGCTCTTTTCAATAGCCATGGTGCCAACTACCAGAGCAAACTGTGCATGGTTAGGAGCTGCCCTCATGACAAGTCACAAGGGAAAAACTAAAGGAGAAAATACCTCCAGGGGCAGAGGGAAAAGACATTTGAAGAAACAGATCAGGAGCATATGCGAAGATGAGTATCAAGACACTTAAACCAAGATAAAGTTGTGAGGAATCTGGAATCAGGAGACTTGCAGAAGGTTTTTGAATCAAAGGAAAGTCCTGAGGGAAAAAACTTGGATAAAAATTTAAAGCAAGGGGCGAAGAACATGACCAAAAATAACATCACCTCTAGTTTAACATAGCTCCCCCTGTTTTCAGCAGTCGTTTATCCTAAGGAGGCTGGAAATGACATTACGGAAGTACAGGAGCCAACATGGATTGGGAAGCAATCATAGGAATTCATGGTGCCCACTGTCTTGAATTGGCGATGTAGATATAGATCTCCTCCTCCTCTACCTGGAATACTATGGGGCATGGAAGATTACATAAAGTAGGAAGTGACATCACATGAAGTACAGAAGCCATTTTGGGAGGGAAGCAGTCATAAGAATCTACTGCAGTGGAGTCAGATGCCTCCCCTTGAGTAGGTGGCCCAGAGAGGAACAAGCTAGCTACTTATCAACTCTCCAGTTTTAACTGGCACAGCATCACTCAGAGTTTTTTGATGTTTTTAATGGACCACAAGCCTGATGTAGTTTTCCTTAGGGAGATTGGGTCCACAAGAATTTATCACCCGACATTCCATTAGCCCTTGCTACTTGCTACAGCATCATTAGGCAGCACCATGTTTGGAAAAGGGGCGGTGAGTTAGCTTTGATTTTTAATTCTGGTGTCTCTTTCAGGATCATCAACCTTCTTAACCAAGACTGCCCAAGAATTTTACTCTCTCAGTGTCCCTAATCTACCACCCAGCTGGTCCTGCAGGCAATTGGAGCCCCAGGTTGGCTGACGCCCTTTCACTCTATCTCCTTAAATGTGCTAACTTCATCAGTCTAGGTGATTTTAATATTCACTCTGACAATACAAAGTGTAACATAGATTCCGCCATCATTGGCGATTTTAAATTGCTGTGGCTAAAACTATTAGTTAAGGGATAAACCTATTACGCAAGGCATCTCCTTGATCCGATATTAACTAATGTAGTCGGCACCCTTATAGAGTGCCCCTCTCCCCTTAGCTGGAGTGATCATTTTGCAGTTTCTTGCTCTATTAAGGTACACATGCTTGAAGAAAGGCACCAAGCTCCTGTGACTCTCTCCAGGAGCTGTGCTAAGTTTGATCTGACAGACTTTAGTCTTTGCCTACAAAACACAAGAGGAATTGTGGATTTGCCCACTAGCATGGAAGATTCCTGGATTCGATCCAACTTGGGTTTAGCACTTTCGCTGCACTCTCTTGCTCCATGGTTTGCGGATGTGGTCCTAGTCTTAAAGGGCTGCAAGTGATTAGAGCGTGTGTGGTGCAAGCATTATTTTACAGAAGATAAACTAAGATTGAGGGAGGCCACCAGAATCTGTCACAGGGCCTGCAGATCTGCCCGTGCAGCTTACTACTTGAATAGAATTGAGACAGCTAGCACCTTCCCTAAAGACGTTTTACGGATTGTCAAATTTTTATTGGATCCCTCTCACATGTCCCCATGTCTCCTCCTCTCTCAAAAGAACTGAAATGAATTGGCTGAATTTTTCTGCAACAAAGTAACTACTATTTACTCTACCTTTGATAACTAGGCTATTTTAGACTATGTTGCTACCACTACAAAGGTCCCATCAGATAGATTGCCTATCTTTCAACCACTGGAAACCACAAACATTTTGGCCTTATTTAAGCCTATTAAATCAGGTATAACCTTCTGGCCTGTTACCGCTGGATAAATTAAGTATGATGAGTGACACACTCTCCCTGATCCTAACTGATCTCCTGAATACATCTGTAGCTTATGAGAAGGCTCCTATGGTATGGAAGCATACTGTGTTACTACCACTACTAAATAAAAGCAATTTGGGGAAATCTGACTTCACCAACTATTGCCCTTTTTCTCTTCTACCTCTCGACACCAAGATCCTTGAGAAGCATATTAATGGCCAGCTCTCCAAATTCCTATAAGCCCATAACGCACTTAATCGCTTTCAATCTGGATTTCGTTTGGAGCACAGCACTGAAACAGCACTGGTATCACTGAACACCTCAGGCAGGAGCTGGATACAGGGGGAACTGCTGCCCTGATTTTTGTGGGTTTGTGTGCTGCATTCTACACAGTTTCCTATTATGCACTCCCCAGAGATTAACAGAGGTTGGGGTTCAAGGGCTAGCTCTTTCCTGGTTTCAGTCATTTTTCGAAGGTCATACATTTCAGGTAATCGCAAAAACCTCACAAATCTACATT
Source organism: Calotriton arnoldi (assembly GCA_963921515.1). NCBI lineage: Eukaryota > Metazoa > Chordata > Amphibia > Caudata > Salamandridae > Calotriton > Calotriton arnoldi. The sequence continues at coordinate 734,465 of CAWUFW010002531.1, read as the reverse complement.
GTATAGTCCGCCCCATGGAGTTCCCTAGGGCTCCTCTTTGAGCCCTAGTCTATTCATATGTATGTTTGCCCATTGGCAGACATAGAGGAAAAGCATCACTTCTTCCTATATTCCCATGTGGATGATACACAAATTGTGATATTGCTCTCCACAATGGACAACAGCACCTCTCCCAGCATGGCTCACTGCCTCAAGAAAGTGGCCAACTGGATGCGGCTCAACTGTCTTAAATTAAATGGTAGTAAAATGGAGGTGCTAATACTGGGCAACCAACACCAGTTGTGGGGTACCCATTGTTGGGGAAGGAGTTAGGCACCTGTCCTACTTCTAGGCAGATGATTAAGTAGTTAGGTTTTTGGCTGGATGATAGACTGACCATATATCGGCAAATTACCAATGTAGAGGCATGCTGTTTTGCTTTGATGCTTAAGAAAGAACCTATGGTTCTTACTTTTCGATATTCAAAAAACGGTTGTGCAGGCTTTAATAATCTCTAGACTGGACTATGGCAATGTGTTATGTCTGGGTACCATGCAGTCCTGGCTAAAGTGGCTGCAGACTGTTCAGAATGCTGTGGCTCACTTATTATGCCAAACTCCCCACAATGCATCAGTCTTCCAACATCTTTATCCACTGCATTGCCTTCCAATTTCTCAACGCACTAAGTTTAAGGTGCTGTGTTACATACAAAAAGCCATGCACCAGGCTGGCCCTTTATACATACGTTTTTTGACCCACCCCAATGCCCCTTAAGTGGGAACTCCACTGAGACAATTCCATCGTGGCTAATATCCCTAAAGCTAGACCTGATAGACAGAGAGGTTGGTCCTTTGCTTTCTGGGCCAAAGTTATGGAAAGTCTTGCTGCTCAATTTGCATCTCTGTAACGCTCATGTGCTTTTTAGAAAATGCTTACGACCTGCCAATTCTAAACATCAATTGGGCTTTTCTGTTTCTTGTTCAACTAGCGCGGGGTAACCCAGTTGGGCTAGCCATGCGCTTTACAAATGTAATTGAATTGAATTGCACCCACCAGTTTGGATTGGGAATGATGAGAACTGGAGAACTATATGAACGATAAGGCAACATAGAGGATTCCAATAGGTAAGCAAATGTTTTCCTGAAATAAACACATTTTTCCCAAGCACCTTTTCCTCCTAAGATTTACCTTGCTGGGTGTGATACCATCACTTCCCAGTTTTTACTTTTTGTTGTATTGGTGAAATAAAAATCACTGTTCATTGACATCTGAAAGCATTTTTTCAATATAACATTGTTATGTGTATATTTACTTGATCTAGAAATAAGAGTGAACAAGGTAGCCCCTAATACCAACAGCATGGGCACCTAGCTCCTGATGCCGTCCACCAACATGAACATCTTCTTCATTGTCATCCAAGTCTTCCTCTGCATCATGTTATTTAGGAAGTAGGCCAGTACACTTCCTGACTGATGAAGACTAAGGGTGGGCATAACTGGTATAATTCTCTCTAGCGTAGTTACTCGTAATTACTGCACAATTATTCATAATTATGAGTAATTATCTGAGAAACATAATCTAGCATTTAGCACTGTTTTCTTAGTGCAAAATGCACCCTCACATCCAATATAAGAAAATAGCACTAAATGCTACAGGAATAAACAGCAGTAGCCTGCAGCTGCTTGCTCTCCTAAGTTCATTGTTCCTGTTCTCCCGCGGTAGGGTTTTTGCCCCATATTACTCTTAATTCCTCAAGCTGGCATAATCATGTAATGTCTGTAATTTTGCATTTTAAGAGTAATGTGTAATTACTGAAATTACTCCGATTTCTCAGGCATAATTAAAATTTCTCACAGGCCTAATAAAGATCCATGTCATGGGGTCTATGCAAGTCCTAGGAATCCGGTGCCCTCTCCTGTGCCTATGGGCTGCTGCATTTGCCTTTGGCGCTGCTCCCCAGCCTCCTCTTGGACCTGAATTGATGGTCTGCTGTATCATGAGTTAGATTTCATTTAGGTCAAAGTAGCATGCTGTGTGTGCATTGTCCGTGGTCAGTCTGTAATTGGAGATTGAGGCCATGAGAGCGCACTCCTTTTATTGGGTAATTAGAGTCAACGTACCTTGATATTTTTGCTTTGTGCTTGTGCCTGGTTCTTTTATATATTTTTTATTTTTTATATTATTTTTGTGTGTTGTTATGTGCACCCTTTTTACTGTGTTCTGGAATTGGAATTTAGATTTTAGTGCATTTTTGATGTTTGAAGAAGTCTAATTCTTGCTCTGTACAGAAAGAAGTGATTGCTGGTAATTCCTCGTGTGGCACTGGTTACCACTGATCTTGTAAAAGCAGTTTTCCGTTTTCTGCATACGGCTTTATTGGTGGATATTTCCAGGTGATTTTTTTGCATGCAGAGAATTCGCAAGTGAACTTACTGATCAGTATTTACAGGTATTGCTAAAGATGTGAAGGATCTTATAATCGGGAGGGCAAAATGAAACCATGCAGAAATTGCACACCACCCTACACATAATCAGGGTCTAACATTCTCTAGAAATACCTGTTGCAGTGGCATAGTTTCTTGTGTCCTGCTGAAAACTACTAACAGAGTGCCGTGCAGCGATAACTAATAAATGACATCAGGAGCTTCTGAGTAAACAATTACATCATTGTCTTCTCCAAAAAAACTGTAAATAAAGCGTGACAACGCTGTACAGAATACATACCTTTACGTTAACTATTTCCAGAAAATTCAATATAGTATAAACCCTTTTATTGAAAAAAATCCATACTGTGCAACTTTTTATGCTTAGCTAAATTCTGCGCAACTACGTTGCTAAAACTGTGATGACATAATTACCCACTTCACATCTGTTGGTGGTATTATACACAGCATTAGCATTAGCATTAGCTGCTGTCATTTTATCTATTCTTTGTTGTGGTTTGACAGTTGCAATGCGTTTCTACTTTTCCGGTTGAAAAGCATTTTCTGACCAACACACCACCACATTTGAAATGTTTTCTGACCACCACACTTGAAATGTTTCCTGGCCACCACACTTGAAATGTTTTCTGACTACCACACCACCACATTTGAAATGTTTTCTGTCCACCACACTACCACGCTTCAAATGTTTTCTGACCACCACACCACCACATTTGAAATGTTTTCTGACCACCACACCACCACATTTGAAATGTTTTCTGACCACCACACCACCACATTTGAAATGTTTTCTGTCCACCACACCATCACATTTTAAATGTTTTCTGAGCCCACACCACCACATTTGAAATGTTTTCTGACCACCACACTCGAAAAGAAACATAACAGATTGGTGTTGGAGAGAGGAGAGGTGTGGAGTGGAGAGGTGTGGTGCAGCGGCCAGGGCAGCTGACTTCGGAGCACAGGGTTCACGGTTCGATCTCCGGCTCCGGCGGCAGCTCAGCACCATGTGACTCTGGGCAATAGCTCACTTAATTTCCACGATGGCCCCCAGCGCCTTGAGACCCGTAAGGGTGAGTAGCTGCGCTATATAAAAACGGACTTGCATTGCACAAGGTCATTTCATTATTGGCACTAATGAAGATCAACCGCAAACTCTAGGCTACGCTTCCCCATGCTTCGTTGTTTACATAAAAAGACCACACAGTTGATTATACTGATTTTCCCTTCAGTTTGTAAACACTGCTGCATTCAGTAGACCGGAGGCAGGAATTAGCTGCACTCGTTTCTGCTACAGTGCATCTGGTACTCTGCCGTGGTTTGGCATTGGCCTTTGCTCAGACTAGATTACTGTCTGTGTTCTGGATTTGGAATGGGCAAAATGCTTTCATTTTTAAAGCACAGCTGCACAGGAAATGTGGGGCCTGAATGCGGAATTAGTTCGCTCTGATTGGAATGTGAATCGCAGCATTTGCATCGAAATTTCATGATTTGGACACTTAATTCCTGGTTAAGAATGAGCATGTGCGGTTCCGTCGTTTCACTGTCACCTAAAATATCTTTGCAGACGTCATAGCCACGGCATTTTAAAGTTGGAAAACATTTTACAGCTGGGTTGGCGACATATGAGCAAGGATTCCGCAAAACTCATTGGGGCATATTCACAAGAACGTGTGATAACCACCGCAAGTTTAGCTTAACACAACTTCTCACTTCGCAGTCCATCGCGGGAAAACAACGCTGTGTTAACGTAGCATTCTCAACCTGGCGTCACCATGCGATAGTCCCACGATAACGCGTCAAATGACCGCGTTAAAACCAACGCGACCCCGAAAAAATGAGAAACACCAACGCAAATAAAGTTGCGATGAGGCCAACCACGAAAAGAAAACCTGCGACAACCAGCGACAGGCCTGCAATCCCCCCGCGTCTGGCGGGAAAATGCACCATAAAAGCTGAACAAGAAAAACACACCATAAACAAATCAAACTGCGCAGCAACATGGATGCACCTGGAACCAGTGCCCAGGTCAACGCGAACCCCACAAGCCCCACAGACCACCAGCAATGAACCTCGGGTGCGGGGAGGGCCAAGGAGAAGAGGAAGAGGAAGAGGAAGATGGGGTACAGTCCGCAGGAAAACCCCATCGTCGTCACGGAGGTGACAGAGCACTAACAACAACTGTCCGTCACCAACACCGTGTCATTGGCAATACAGATGGAAAAATGGCATCCCATCGTGAATGCAGTCGGAGTGCCGAGGAGGCCAAGATGCACCGGCACAATGTCAAAAGCCAAACTAAGCAGAAACCCCCTGCCAACAGGAAGGCAGCAAAGGCGAATGGAGGTGGGAGTCCTGCGCCACAGGAGGAGCTGGAGCAAATGTCGCCCACAGTCATCAGTGTGGAGACGGTGCAAGGAGTCGGGAGTCCGGACACTGCTCGACATGACCTGACACAACAGCAACAGGGTGAGTAACGAACAGGGACTGTGGGGACAGGCACAATGGCACACATGCACAACGGCGTGTAGCACACCGCACACCCACAATAACCCTGGGTCATGTCCCTGATCCCCGTGGCACACTGCAGCACACATACAAACATCAAGTAGGCCCCCGTTCACCATGTGCCCAAAGGGGTCCCACCCCACACAACACAAATTACACAACACACACATGCACCCGTGCGAAACACAGCAAAGATGCGTATGTGAGAGCCACACTGACAATGCAAGTGACACCACATGATCAGCAGCATGGCTGGAGTACAATCACCATGACACTGTGCACGCCACGAGACTGAGGTGGCTGAGTGTGGACCACATCCGGAAAGGAGCAGGTCACACTCTGACACGTCCACCTGCACAAACAACCACTGACGTCAACAACACATCTGCAGACAAACAATGCACAAGAGTACAAGAACCGTCCAAGAGCACAAATGACCCAAGTCGCCAACATCACAGCACCTCAAAAGCACAAAAGCCAAAGGCACACCGCCTCCAAGGGATCAGGGGCAGCAAAATCACAGCTGCAGGTGCGACTCCCACACAAAGAAGCACACACACATAGCAATTACAGCACACCCACACGGACTACAATGTGGTACACAGCCCAACACCTACACTGCAGAACAGAGGACACAACTGGGCCCGCCTGTGCGTAGAAAAGGGCCAATCACATCTGACATAGCAGGAAACTGTGAGATGCAAATGTACGTGTACAACCTCACCTACGTCATGTAGTCCAAATGTCCACTGTTCCGCATTAAATAGTCCGCCCCTCCCAAACAGTCACAATGTACATTGTCATGAGGTCTGAATGAAAATGTGAACAATGCGGCAACATACATGCCAACACAATGTCAACAAGCATATCCCATTCACATTGCAGAGGGACAAACAACACCTCCAGCAGAGCAGACCAGACAACTCCACAATGATGCTGAAGAGGACCACCACACTTCCGACACCTACGCCCCACATCAGTCCATGGACATCTTAGGCAATCGACCTCCAGGAGCAGGGCAGCACTGCTGCATCGAGGATACCCCACCCCCTGCACAGACAATACAGCTGGACGCACCCACCACCCCGGCTGGCTCCCAGCAGCCCACCCAAGCACACATCGCATTCCAAGGGCAGGTGTCAGACTGCCAGAAGCGGGTGGCTGAACATGTGCGGGTGGGGTACTACCTCATGGAAGCCAAACCAGATCACATACGTGGGTGTCTAAGTCCCATCAGGACCCACCAACACTCCCCAACGGAGACCCACACTGCTTCAGAGACACATGCCTTTGCACATTACCAGTACTGAACCACACCCAGGGCCACGGGATGATCATCCACACCCCCACGCCGGACTGGCGTACGCCGGCCCAGTTCACTCCTTTTACGCAGTGAGTGGGGGAGGACAAAGCCACATGTGCAATGTCCCACCCGCTACCTGCGGTGACATGGCTGCGTCCTCTGTACATGGCACAATGTAATGTTGTAGTGCCTGGGGCACAAATGCATACATCATGAGCACACAGACACACACAGATAGTTTGTTGAACTGGCCACGGGCACGTGCGCCCGACACCTTTATTGGCATAGTCACAATTACAGTGACGCATGTGCTGGATGTGTGTGGGGTGAGTGTAAGCCAGCCCTCATGGAGTCGTTGGTGCTGGCAACAACTTGAACAGTGATCACAATTGAAGCAGAAACATAAAACACCAGCACAACAGAAACAACTGTGAAGCATCATGGTGGTAGCCGGTGGGAGTACAGTGTTCACCCAACATGCAAGCAGAATGTTCCCTGATTTGTGGTGCACTGAGTTAGTGGCACCTGAAGAGCTGAGCAGGGTATCAAGCTGATGATGGCCCCCACGACAGATGTGAGCAACTCTGACAGTAAGACAATTACGACTCTGGCACCTGTCATTTGGAGTTGGTCCTGGCGGTGGTGGCGTGTGCATCCTGCGGTGATGCGACGTCCGGGCAGGTCAGGACTTGATTTGATGTGTGAGCCAAGGTGGACCGCAGTTGAGGCCGGAGGCAGCGGACACCGCAGGGCCACAGACACATGGCATTGATGACCCCCAGACCATCGACCCAGAGGCCATCCAACATGCCATCAAACTGGGGCCATGGTTTGAGCTGCACAGAGTTACTGGCCCGGGATGCACTGCGGCCGGCACAGGCACACCGCCACGGGATGGTGACTTGCGGTGCAGTGAGATAGGGCCACTCGAGGTGAGCGGGTCCTCGCCGATGTCGAAGGTGAATGTAGCGGAGGTTTGCGGGGGACAGTGGAAGGTGTCCTCCAGGGCATGATGCAGAGGGCAGGAGCCGGCCGGCCGGAAGCGGCAAATGGAGGAGTGGAATGCTACTGCCTCGTTTTGGCCACATAGTCAGTATCACCGACATGATGATGAAGACAACCCCCAGTCCATGGACTCAGTCACCAACAAATCTCAAGAAGAAAGTGTCCCTGGTTGTCGGGGAACAGACTTAGTGGCCCCGGAGCTGGAAGGGGATGCAGTCTGCGACGAGGCCAGTACAATGATATCAGGTCTGCCATAAATGAATCATGACTGAGTTCCCAATGTGTGCCCTACTCGACCGATGTGTAGTCTGGAGGCAGCGGCAAGCACGGGCCAACCGCTGTTCAGCGAGCTCCTCCTGGAACACTGACACACGGTGTTGAAATGCCATGTGGGGATGACTCGTGGTTGACCAAGGCAGTAGCGACAGAGCTGAGCGGGTGTTTAGCAAGCGACGATGCCGTGTCCTGCCTGGTACGGACTGACATGGATTTGTGTGGGGCCTGCAGGACCGCAGTGTAGTCCGAAGGCGTAGACATCAAGGGCCCACAGACACGTGTGGTTGGGATGCCCAGCACATACTTTGTGTCACCACATCAAAGGGAGTATAGTGAGTTAAACTCAGCCATGAAGTGTGTACTCGGCCATTGTGTAATCAAGACTCAGTTCCAAATGTGTGACCTACTTGACCACAGTGTGGGCCCGAGGCAGCGGTCAGCAGGGGCCCACAGCCACGTGTCGTTGGCCCGCGATGCACAGAGTTAGTGACACCAGAGCAGTTGTCGGCAGTGTTCGATCACCTCCGTAACGATGGTCCTTTTCTCCTCCGGACTGAACCTCGTCTTCCTCTTACTCGTCTCCTTGCGTACATTGATATGAACTCCGCCATGCAGAAAACAAGACTCAGTTCCAGATGTGTGACCCACTCGACCACAGTGTGGGGCGAAGGAAGTAGTCAGCAAGGGACCACAGACAGGTGTAGTTCGAATGCTATGCATAAGAGTTGGTGGCACCACATCGAAGGGAGTACAGTGATATAAACTCAGCCATAAGGTGTGTACTCTGCCATTGCAGAATCAAGACTCAGTTCCAAATGTGTGACCTACTTGACCGTACTGTAGGCCGGAGGCAGCGGTGGAGTACGTCAACAAGAAAGGAGTAATGCGGGCCTGTGTCGCGGAGGCCGTGATGGTCTGAGGAGGCTGCCAAGGTCGCGGGCTTTGGGCTTGGAGCTTGCGCCGGCACGTGGTGGGCCCTCTTCGACACACGTCGGTGTCGGCAGGTGAGCAATGAGGCCTGGCTGCGCAGGGGCGGGCATGACGGGTTCGGGGACCAGCGGCCCGGGGTGCAGCAGGCGCACAGGATCACAGGCCACACCGCTCACGGCGACGGCATCGGCCTCGTGGCGGGGTGGGAGGCCCCGCCCTGGCAGATATGTTGGGAATTCCAGAAGAGAACCACGCCCAGGGCTACGTGCTTTTTATTCACACCCCTGCGCTGGCCTGGCGTCCTCCGGGCCAGCCCACTCTTCACCCACTTACAAGGGGGGGACGTCACAAGCTACATTTCCGCGATCTTCCCCACTGGCTGGGGTGACATGGTTGCGTCCACTGTCCACTACACTCCAAACACCAGCAGTGAATGTAGACATGGCTATGTCTGTGGTCTGCATACTGCAGTCAGTCCAGCACATCTCCGCCACACTTCGCATTGTGTACATTCTCATTCATGGGTCACTTGCCTCCTTCGCACATGCCTGGTTCCCACCTCTCCCCACATTCCGGTATTGTGTGGCTGAGGTGCCATGCCGTTAAAGGCTCATGTACATGGCTAACCAAGGTTGCCACAGTAAGTTGTGCTGTCGTGTCTGGTGGGGGGGCATGTTGTTTGGCATGTTGTATGTGACGTGTGCAGTGCCAGAGTTGTGAGTTGCATGATTGTGGAGTTGAGGTATGTGGTGTGTTCATTTGGTACTTGCCAACGTGCAGTGCATTTCCGTAGGTGCCATCCTGAAAGCGCTGGTTGATGTTGGACTGTCGGAAGATGAAGGGATCATGCACACTGCCTGGGTAGTTGGCTATGACATTGGTGAGGAGTCCCCTGTGGTCCACTATTGCCTGCACGTTGATGCGATGCGTGCACTTTCTGTTGGGGTATTGTGTGCGGTGTTGGCAGGGGGCACAAGTGGGACAAGTGTGCAGTTGATTGCCCCCAACCCGTGCGGGGATCCAGCTATGGCGTATAGTCCTTGCTTGGTCTCCAGCTGTTCCTGCATATTGTGGGGGACGTATGGGTGCTGGGGTCCCTAGCTGGTGAGGGCATCCAGGCCAGGTGTGAGGAACTTGGATGGGGCTGGCTGTGAGACTCCTCCGACTCGGGCGGTTGTTGTTTGGGAGGATACCAGAGGCCAACAGGTGCAGCACAGCCAGCAGCTTTGTCTGCGGAGGGATGTTGGTTGTCCGCTGTGTTGGTACAGTCAGCCTGTGGGCAATGATATTCAGGATGCGGAGGATGGTTGTCCTTTTGGGCCTGTAGTGGGCATTGGCATTGTCTGGTGTTAGGTCTGTAGGGCTGGTGCATTTCCTGAATGTCTGCTGTCTTTGTCTGCGCTGCCTCTGTGGTGGTCCGGGGGCGGGGTGGGTCCGTTGGGGGGGGTGGCGGTCCTGGGGGTGGTGGTGGCTGGGCTCCCTTTGATGGTGCAGTTTGTCGTCTGACTTTACACCAGGTCAGAGCAGGTGTTAGTTTCCTGCTGCTAACGCGCCTTATCGCCTGTTTTGTGGTCTTATCGCCGATGTGGCTGGTCGTTGAGAATGTTGAGGTGTGGTGTGGTCGCGGGTTTTTGCTCGGGAACGCCTACTCCGCATCTCATTAGCGTTAGTTGCCGGGGTCATCTGTGGCGATGTTTTTTGGTGTTATGGGCTGTTAGCACCAGCTTGTGAATGGGGCGATAAATTTAGCGCGACTTTGGCTGCGATAAAGTGCCGATAACTCGGCGATAGCTCCTTGAGAATATGCCCCATTGTTTTTTTCTGAACTTCCTTTCCTGACAGCTGTCGCTGTAAGAAAATAAACACAGCAATGCACTTATTGATGATATAATCGGATGGACGGTAGGGAACCGCAATTGAGTCCCCGCTCTGCCAGGGCAAGGGTGGAAAGTTTCTCTACGTGAACGTTTATAAAATGAATGCATGACACAATTTGCTTTGGTCATCCTTCAGTTGAATATGCACTGTGATTGCCACGTACGTCACTGTAGGCAAGTTGGAGGTAGCTCCCATCCACAATTGAATTTGAGGCAAACATTTTGCAATTTATTCAGCGCATCTCATAATACATTACTGTATTGCTATACAAAGTCCTCCATACTCAGACCTTGTTTCACATTACTTGCTCTGTTACCCCTGGTCAAAATTCCACATGTGGCTTGTAAATCCTCCCAAGATCAGTACCAACTTCCTTACCACATGAGCAGTTCTGCTTATGCTTCTTATTTTTAAATTGATGTTCACCTTTGAGTATTGTGTTGATGTGCTCTTCTCCTCACGCTCCTGGGTTTATTTATACAGACTTATGTTGTTTTTACTTTATCTCTCTATTTGCACATCCAGTCATATTCTGAAATTATGGTATATTTTGACCTCTTGAATGTGAGACAACTCCCACCTTATTCCTCACATCTCCTGCGACTACCATGTACTTGGAGTCTTCATTTTTCTTTTCCCCATCCTGTCAGCTGGTCACCTTGATCAACAAAAACAGCAGCGCCAGCCACCATTTCTTCTATATAACTACATCCTTTCTCTTGTCCCACCCCTTTTGACATAATTCCAATGCAACGGACCTGCTCATGCAATCGTTTGAGTCTGTCTTCCATTTCCATGATTAGGCTTATCAGGAGAGCATATTATCTTGAAAATGGCTAATCATATGCAATTTATTCGAAAAAATAACAGCTCTATCAGGCTTAGAAGTTAAGTATCTTGTCCAGTGCTGGGATTAATATTTCTCTTGATACTAAAACACTTTCACTAATACCTAGAGGAGCTATTTTATTATTCTGGTCAATAGAGTCTAGGCCTCCTACAGATGTAAGTCCTGGCTATAGGAGTTGAAGAAGTTATAGTTGTCGGTTTCTTTTATGAGATGAATTAAGAGAATCACATAATTTCATAAATCAGGTGCGTTAGGCACTAAATTTTGACAATGTTCCTTCTCTACACTTCTATCCTTTTTTACATTATCTTTTTTTCTATTCTAACTTTTATCCCACTCTTGCCTAGGGTGACCAACCGTCCGTAAATTTCACGGACCGTCCGTTATTTTAGTATGATGTCTGTAAGGGGTCCGTAATTTGAGTGCATTGGGTGCACGTAAGTGCATTTAAGTACAAATAACATGTCTACACACAAGATGTTGGCCTCAAGCACAACTGGCTGGGAACTTGGGTAGCACTGTGATTAGAAACTTGACAGCATCTAGAAATTATCTATCATAACTTAATTCTACTATCATAGCTAATTCCATAGACATTGCGGCTACTGATGTCGATACATAGGCACTGATGCAATGAAAACAAGCTAATAAAAATCAAACACCATTGATCAAAATGTCATCCTTCGGCTAGTGCTGCGAATTGAACACATGACATGCCTGTCTGACAGAGTAGAGGGGATACTGTAGGAGACACTGAATGAGACACTGAATAAAAGACAGAAGTGGACAAAGTGAAGGGTGGAACTGTAATCTCAAAGAGAACAAAGCAAACCTAAAACGTGCAAAGGCAGAGCCCCTGCTACCAGAATCTCAGTTCAAGCCAAAATTATAACAGGGAGCTAGCCTAGAAATGATATTGCAACATCTTGGAGCCCTCCGCGACTTAGCCCAAGAAAAAAAACGAACACAGATGCCATGCACCACGATATCCAAGCACTGAGGAAGAACTTTCATAGCATGGAGGGGAGTCTAACAGAAGTGGAGACAAGAGTTAGTACACTGGAAGACTCCTCAATGAACGAGAAGAAAAGACTGGACACTGCATCCTTCATGATCAAGTCTCTTACCAAAGAAATATCAAAATTGGAGGACCGCAACCACAGGGGAAACCTGCGTATTTCTGGAGTTTCAAAAAATGCCGAAGATGAAGTAAACACCTGTGTTGAGTTTCTGGAAGCATGGATACCCCACACACTGGTCATAAAATTCGACAAAGACTTTGAGATAGAAAGGGCGCATAGAGTACCAATGGGCAAGCCCCGCAATGACCCTCCAAACGCATCCTCAAGACCAAGGGCTATGATCTTTAGACCGCTCCACTACCGCCACTCTAAAGCCATAATAGCACATATGAGGAAAGCACAGCACATAGTCTGGAATGGCTCCAAGATCATCATCACACAGGACTACTCAAAGGAAATGGTTGCTATTAGGAAGGGCTTCCTTGTCCTCCACCAGCCTCTCAAAGCCCACAACATCCCATTTGGGCTTGCTGGCCCCTCCAAATTCTGAATTGTGTTCTAGGGTAAGGCTTTACTCTTCTCAGAATCGACCAAGCTACTAAACCTCCTAGAAGCATCAACACCCGCTCCTATGAACATTTAACTCAACATCACCAGGCCGATACTCTACATTTTTCATTGGCCTTGACACCACCCCTTGGCAAAACAGATACAATGCTCAAAACTGAATGTAGAGTCCTCCAGCCCAAAAAAAGAGGACTACAGTTGCATGGTATGGGTTTGTCACAAACTGTTCAGTCAAAACACATTTACTCTTTCTTCTAATGGCTAACATATTTTATCAGCAATTAGACCTTAGTCACTTTGCCATTGATACTATTGAAAGTTACTGTGGCTAGAAGTTGCTTTCTCCTCCCCATATATGGAGGTATGTCGGACTTTCCTTGCGAGGATCATCTATGAGGCTATTTACCTCCATGGGACATCAGTTACAGTGCATTTAATACTCCCCCTCTGCTGTAACTACCAAAAACAGGCCCCGTTGGGCTAAGTGGCTGACAGAATTAAGATGCCCAACTCACCCTCAACTTATACTAACAACCATCACTCACACACAGGGTGAGGCCCATATAATAAGATACCCCGAGGGTCCCATACCTCGCCATGTAACTGGCCCGCCATACCAGCCTACCGCGCTCATACTGACCAGAGCCACAAGGGGGTCCCATAGGGCCATCCAACACAATTAACAACTATCAACCATAATGCCATTTTGCGCTGTGACTCACACCCAATGGAGCACTGATGTTTCTGTTCTCGTTTCCTAGCTAAAATATTCCTGAATGTTACAATGTTCTGCAGGACTGGGTAGCTATCCAGTCCATTTGGGACAGGCCTGTTCATGGCTCAGAGAGTCCCAGCTACAAGTAGGGTGAGAAAATGCGCCCTCGCACATTTCTAAGGTTGGGTGGAGGGTGGGTTGGGGATGGGATGTTTTGTTTTTGCATACTTATTTGTTATATATACTTGCCTCTTCCTTTCTTCCCCATGCTGCTCTCTTTCTCTCTTCATTGGATCTCGTCTCCTACCACTCTTCCCCTCACTCCCACCAATATCCTCCCATGTTCCCTTGGCTACCTGGGTGCCTCTTTGATACACACCACACAGTGGCCCACACCACATCACAACAGCTTAGTACACATGCTTCCAGAAGACACCTACGTCTCCATAGACTGCCAAATATGTTTACACACACAACGCCTCTCACGCATGTAGCCCAATGTTCACAAAACAAAAACAGAATCCCTGCGTTCAAAAAGGTTACAGCGCTCCACAATTACTATCCCCCTTGACGTACCCTCCCTAAACACAAAAGGGCTTAACCAACCCGTGAAATGCAGAGTGATAGCAGACTATTGCAGTAAACTCAAAGGAGACATCATTCTACTTCAGGAGACCCACCTACAGTCCATAGTTGACACAAAATTTAACAGTCCTTGGGTCGCAGACATTGGCTGTTCACCTGTCCCACAAAAAAAGAACTGAGTATAACTCTGATCTCAAAAAGTGCAGATATTTCAGTTATATACCACACCCATGACAAGGAGGGCAGGTGACTTATCTCTAAGGTAAAAAAAAACAGATCTAGAATTTTTTATTGTTAACATATATGCACCTAATGACAACACCACTACTTTTTGGGAACACCTAGACAAAAATCTCTCGGAACTCCCAGATAACTTGGGTGTAATTTGGGTGGAGCCTTCAACCTCCCAATGGAAGGGAACCTTGAAAGGATCTCAGCACACAAATTTATAGACAATAATTTTCACAAACAGATGAACCTTAGCTGCAACAACAATAATTTAGTAGACATATGGCGACTATAAAACCCCTCAGGAGCTGACCATACCTTCTATTCAGCACCACACCACTCTTTTTAGAGGATAGGCCATATTCTATTGAGCAAATCCCAGTCCAACTCGTGCACACTCCAAAAATCGAACTGATAGTGTTCTCCGACCATGCATCTGTAACCGTGCAACTGTCCCTCAATGATCTGACCCCCCCACCGAGATAAAGGCTTTTAAATGACGAATTAGTAGATGACCCCAACAGCAGATCTGAAATTACAAAAGCCATTTAAAACTTCCTCAAAGAACCCCCCCCAGTGACACATCCTCCACTATAAAATGGGATACCCTGAAAGCCACCCTGAGAGGTGCGATGATCCAGCTCATGTCTGCCAAAACAAAGAAATATCCAACTGCTTCAAGATGCTGGAGATGGAAATCCACTTACTAAACTCACAACTTAGGCCCTCCAAAGGGTAAGCGACTCTAAACAAACTCCGATCTGTACAATATGAATACAACTAAATCCTTAGTCAGAGAGCACGTAAATGGATTGATGTAGTGAATGCAAGGAAACTCTGCAATAACAAAAGAGCAAGGAAAACCTTGGCCAATTATCTAAAGTATACTAAAAACAAAAACATCATAGCAGCAATAAAAAAGACCAACGGTGTGATCACGTCATCAACCCAAGGTATTCTTGACACCTTCAAATTTTGTTATGCTAACCTCTACAACTCTAATACCCGGCTACTTCCTCAACAATTAATGATTATCTGGAATCCTGCCACCTCCCTATGCTAGCACAGCATGACTTCCTCGCCATTATTAAACCTGTCTCTGACGATGTAATCAGAGCTGCAATGCAGACTCTTTAAACTGGGAAAGCCCCAGGCCCTGACGGCTAAACAGCAAAATTTGATAAGACCTTTAGCCACAAGATCTAGGGTCCCCTCCACGTGGTCTTCCACCAATACACCTCCTCTGGGTGTTTACTGGCTCACCAACTGAAGCCACAATCATGGTAATCCCAAAAGAAGGGAAGGACCCCCTAAACATTAAAAACTACAGACCGATTTCACTCATAAACATCGATTGCAAAATGTGTGCTATGGAATCGGTTATTAAAAACCTGATTGCGAACTCACAAACATGTTTCCTCAAAGGGAGGTTTGCCGCTGACAATATCAGAACATTCTGCTATGTGGTAGAGAAGGGCAGCTATCCCATTCCTCAACCGTGGCCCTCACATTAGACGTATCATATCAGACACCGCTGCCTCTCTCCTACTACTGGACAAACGATTAGATCACCATGCATATGGCTTCACCATAGCCTCCCTATGGCATAACTGTGCAATCAAACTAGAGAGCAAAACAGTATACTGGAAAACGTGGGCTAAGAAAGGTATTAACTTGATAAATGTCTCACGTGCAGACCCCATCCCATTCTCATCTTTGCAGCAGAGTTTCAATCTCCCAAACTTAGACTTCTATAGATTTCTGAGATTGAAAGGCGCATTGAGCATGTTGAAGCTTCCAAACCACCAGACCTTTGAGGAATCCTGAGAAAACTTTGAAAAGAGGGTCACACCTCTTCACGTGTATACAAACTCCAGGACACACCCAACACCCTTACACTGCAACTCTTTACCTGTATATGGTAATCATCACGGCAAGTGGAGTTCACAAACAAAAAGTGGGATAATATCTGGCAGTCTCCCTTTTCCGGGAGAATCACACCAGCTCTTGCACAGCCAAGGTTCTGGTCTATTCAAAACACTTACAGATTGCATAAACTGGGGCTTAGAGATTCAGACTTATGCTTAGGATGCGAGGAAGGCACAGGTGACCTACAGCACATGTTTCTTACAAGTAAAATGTCTTAACCGCTATGGTCAAGAATACAGTCACCGATACAGAAAATCTCAGGGTCAACAATAGAAATTGACTTCTTAACAACAGCACTGGTCATCCACGCTAATCCCCTTTCCTCTTAAATTACTGGAAATACTGCACTAATAGTGGATCTCCTCATCTCATTGGGGACTGAGACTATACTCACAGACTGGAAAACGACATCCCCAAGCTCCTTTGATAACTGTTGGAACCTCCTATGCTCAACCCGGGGGCAGACAATATACTAAACTCCAAAATACACACCCGCTGGACCCAGGTAACTGTGGGATGCCCTAGACAAATACCTATAAGAAAACAAACCACCCTGGCTTTGCCCCATGCTCTAACCCTACTCTAATGATGAATAAAGGTCCCTCTCCCTTCTAGGTGGGTGTATACATCTGAATGATATTATCCCTAATGTTAAGTATGAAGTCAACCCAGTATAGCCCTATTACCTCCACCCTCCCCTCGCCTGCCTCTCTTTCTTCCTCTTCAATCTAGCTTTCCCTATTGTCCTATCTCTCTTTGCCTATGAGCCACTCAATTTACCATGTTACACTCCTGTTGTACCAGGCTTCATAGTACACTATGTCAGCATCTTTTACTGCACTCTGATTGCAGTTCTTGATGTATCTCATTAGGTCTCCCAACATACTTGCTTAAGACTGCTAATAAATGCTCTTTCTCCTCCCAGATTTATTGTAACAGAAGTGTATGGTATACCATTGTTACTTACTTTATCTTTTTATATGAAAATAAAAAATATTTGAACAAAAAGAAATTCACTAAAAAACCAAAGACTACAGAGACGTTATGGTTAGGCTCAGATTTCACTCAAACAATACCAGTGAAATTCAGCAGTTTTAGTTACCTGAGCTAACTAAAACTTACGCCCCGCAATGCATTGCTTATAACCTCACATATTACATCACTCATGACATGGTCATGAATTGGTCAGTGACATCACTGATGACAACACTGATGACATCTCAAATGACATCATTGATGAAATCATCCAGCTAATGTGTTTTGTGTGACTTAAAGATATATACTAAACTACAGCATAAGTTAAATTACTATTCTTTGTGTACTAGTAATTAGTCATACTATTTCTAACATATCTCATCTTGGTGGATGTGTGACTGTCTGTATCAGTGTGTGAATGGGTGTCTGAGTGGCTTTATGGGTGTGTGATTGGGTGTGTCAGTGGCTGTATGGATGTGTTAGTGGGTATGCGAATAGCTGTATGGGTGAGTGAGTGGCTGTGTTGGAGAGTGAGTGGGTGTATGAGTGGCTGTATGGGTGAATTAGTGGCTGTGTGAGTTGCTGCATATGTTTGTGAGTGGCTGTATGGGTGGGGGAGTAGGTGTGTGAGTGGCTGTAGGGGTGACTGAATAGCTGTTTGAGTGTGTATAGGTAAGTGTGTGGATTTGAGTGGCTGTATTGGAGAGTGAATGTCTATGTGAGTGACTGTAAGGGTGAGTGAGTGGGTGTGTGAATGGTTGTATGGGTGTGTGAGTGGGTATGTAAGAGGTTCTGTAGGTGTGTGAGTATTTGTATGGATGAGTGAATGGCTGTCTCAGTGGCTGTATGGGTAAGTGAGCGGGTGTGTCAGTAGCTGTATGGGTAAATAAGTGGGTGTGTGAGTAGCTGTACCATTCAGTGAGTGGCAGTGTGAGTGGTTGTATGGGTGAGTGTGTGGGTGTGTGAGTACCTGTATGGGTAAGTAAGTGGCTGTGTGAGTTTCTGTATGGGTGATTGAGTGGGTGTGTGAGTAGCTGTAAGGGTGAGTGAGTGTGTGAGTGGTTGTATGGGTCTGTCAATGAGTATTTGAGTGGTTGTGTGGGTATGTGACTTGGTTTATATGAGGATGTGTTAGTGTGCGAGTGGGGCTGTGGATGATGTCATTAGTAATGTCATCAGTGATATCATTTGAGATGTAATCAGTGATGTCATCAGTGATGCCACTGACCATGTCATGAGTGATGTAATATGTGAGGTCATAAGCAGTGCCTTGCAGGGGCATAAGTTATCGTTAGCTCAGGTAACTATAACTGATGAATTTTACTAGTATTACACAAGTGAAATCTGAGCCTAATTATAACATCCCTGTAACCTTTGGTTTTTCAGTAAATTTCTAGTTTTTTAAATGCTATTTCTTAAATAAAATGGACCTTGTAACCTTAGGGTTTTTTACTGAATTTCTAAGGTTTTTACATTTTTATTTCCAAAACTCTAACCTGTAACCTTTGAGAGTGGGTACGTGAGTGGCTGTATAGGTCGGTGAGTGGGTGTGAGAGGTTTTTTGGGTGTGTGAGTGGCTGCTTCGGTTGATGAGTGATTGTGTGAGTGAATGTTTGGGTGTGTGAATAGAAGTGAGAGTGACAGAATGGGTGTGTGAGTGGGTATCTGAGTGTCTATATGGGTGTATCAGTAGCTGTGTGAGTAACTGCATCAGAATGGAACCTCACCTGCCCTTTTATCCAACAAGAGTCCACAGCTTTGCACAAAATGTCTACACAACTGGAGTACTTTCTTCCGGTTAATTAGTAAGTGCTACCTTGTTGGGTAAATATCTACTGTATTTCCTACACTACATCTATATAATGGACCACAAGGAATTGTCTCCAGTGACCTTGTGTGCATTTTGGCAATGTGATTGTTTCTCATGCGTCTTCATCCAGAAATCTGTGATAACATGAATCATTCTATAGAGAAGACAACGAGACTGCAAGAGATATATCTCCACCACACAAGGGTACTTCCTCTTAACTATATGTAGCAAGTGCTGTTTGTTTGGTGGAGATGGCCTGATTTTCTTGGGCATCAAGAATGCTGCATTATTTTCTTCTGTCAACAAAAGGATCCTGGCCGGCTTTTTTGTTGGCTGTTTATTAATTAAACAGACTGAGACCATTAAATCATTTAATGAGTCTGAAGAATTAATTTACTTCTATTTTTGATTTTTAGACACAATTCAACATTGTTAGGACGTATCAATGAAAAAGACAGACTACCTTAGACATTTACATATGCTCAAACAATATTCAACTTAGACATGAAACACAACATTATAAACAAAAACAAATGAACATATTTTTACATCAATCAGTCATTTATAAACATAACAGCCTTATCACTAGTTTTTTTGAGGAAACACTATTATTTTGTGTATTCATTAAGGCTGTAGTCTGCTGGGTAATTATTTAGATTCTATCCCAGGAGGAAACAAGAGAACGCCGACGCGTTTCGAACCCCGTTATTAATTGGTGTTTTTTTTTAATTCTCTTCAGGGCTCGTGACTGGGAAGTATCTGCATTATTTCAGGGCGAATTCCAATGTGGAATTTGTATTTCTTAAAATACCAGAGATCAGTGGGTCTGATTTGAGTAATATGGTGCAATTTCTTTTCCAAAGGTAAAATTTGAATGCTTTATGATTTTGCTTATATTGGACTTCCTTTATATAGCATTTCAATGGTCTTTTACTCTTTTCTGTTAGCAGAATGTAAGTTTGTTTAAACGTTCTGATGTTCAGAGTGAAAATCAATTTGCAACAAAGTATTCTTTCAAGGCACGTGGGACAGTGCAACAATGTATGGACCTTTGCCGTGGTGTTTCAAGAGTCTTTCGGTACTTTCATTTGAAAAGGTTGACAGTGATTCTGCGTTCGAGGCCACGAACACCACCGTGCTAGAGCTTCTTTCCCATCGTGATCCTTTGGCAGCCTTGAACCGGCTGGGGTTACCACGCGTGCCATTACATCGCAAGTCGTTTCAACGACTTGCTGTAGGGGGCGCTGGACTTAGGAATAGCATTAATTACTATTCCTACTCCAGTTTGCGCAACAGCAGGGAAGGTGTTGGATTTAAAATCCAACACATTCCCTGGTGTTGCACGCCCCCTACAGCAAGTCATTGATACGACTTGCGATGTAATTGCACACGTGGTAACAACGCGGTCGTTGTGACGACCGCGTTGTAAAGTTACCGCGTGGTGTTTACAGCATTGTAAACATTGTTTCCCATCTCTACAGGTGAGTAAGTGACTGAGTCAGTGCCTATATGTAATACTGAATATGTATGATAGTAGCTGTATAAGAAGCTGACTGGCTGTGTTAGTAGCTGTATAGGTAAATAAGTAAGTGTATACACTAATGTTCAGAGGAGTGAGTGGATGTGTTTCTAGCTGTATGGGTGAGTGATTGAGTGTATTAGAAGATACACGGGAGAGTGACTAGGTGTTTTAGTTATTGTATGCATGGCTGAGTGGTTGTATGAGTTACTGTGTGGGTGAGTGAATCCACGTGCTAGTTCCTGTTTTAGTGAGTGTGTGGATATCTGTATGGGTACTTGAGTGCATGTAGTAATAGAAGTATTCGGAAGTGACTGAATGTGTTATTGGCTATATCAGTGACTTAGTGGGGGTGTGAGTGGCTGAATGAGTGAGTGGCTTGAAGTATGAGTACTTCTATCAATGTGTGTCTGGATGTCTCACTGGCTCTATGAAACTCTACCTTGGTTTATACCTTTTTTATTGTTAATTTGTAGAAGTAGTAAGAAAGAAGTAATTAGTAAATTTCTTTGCTTCAATAGATGGTGCCATTCATCTGTTTAAAAATAAAAAGAACATAAATATAAGTTAGTATTACTCTTGCAAAATTCTTTGATAAACTTTTAGTTTCTGCAATGCATAAGTTCATAGTATAAAACAAGCAAAACATATTTATTATGATCTAATAGTATTTCTCATTATACTAAAGCATGTTCTTTTTCCTTTTTTACTGTTCTCAGCTTTTGTACTTGTACTTCCTAATGAATGTACTATATGCACTTTCATCCTTGAACAGTGGGGAAAAATGTTCATAAAGATTGTAAAAAGAAAAGCCTCTTGTCAATTCGGCAGCTGCCATTTTCTTTTTCAATATTAAATGTGGGCGTCTGGTGTCAATGAGAATCAGTTGCCACACCCTTTCGAACATAATTCTTTGGAGCACCAACCCCAAGCAAAGTGGCAATAAATTGCATAGGAGTTGTTCACTATCCCCTCCAGGGAACAGAAAATAATCCAAAGCATGTAAAGTACTATTTCTACAAGAAGACCCTCTCCAGGATTATCTCAAACAAATACTCATGTGGCACTATAAGTATGTTGACACATCTGAAGAGATTTAACTCCAACCACTGTTGAAAAAGAAAAAGATCATAAATATAAATTAGTATTACATTTGCAAAATTCGAGAAACAAAACAGTGCACATTACTTATGCTGTAACAGTATATTAAAATATAGTAAAACATTTCATTTTCCTTTTTCAGTTCTCAGCTTTTATACTTGTATACCATAAATGATGTAGTGTATAAAGCTTCATCAATGCGCAATGGAAAAAGAAAATCTCATATATTGTAGAAATAAACCCTAAAACTGCACAGTATATCACTACAAATAAGTGACACTATACATTACACTCACTACAAACACTTAATCAATTGTTGAACCTATAATTTCTAAACTAACTGACACAAACGAGTCCTAAAAATAATGCTCCTATTATGATAACTGGTAGAATAGTACTAATACATATGAAGGAGAATTGTATTTTGGAGACCTTTTTGAAGACATCACCCCTGGAAAGCTGAATGAGGTCTAAAACGCTGATGATCCACGTAAACAAAATCCCATACATTACCTTTTTCTCAAAATAGTACATAGAACTTTGGTTGAAGAAACAAAAGGTGACAATTTTGTAGTTTGAAAAGCAGTTTTTGTTTAAATTTAAGGTTGCTGTGTTCGCATTGTGTCTATCCAGTTTTACTCTTTAGAAACTATAGTATCCAGATGTTATATTAACACCTTTCTGGAAGATAAAAGGACTCTTGAACTTTGGAGAACTTTTAAAGACATCACACCTAAGAGGCAAAATGATGTCTAAAAACACTGATGATCCACATAGAAGAAACACCATACAGTACTTTTTTCCAGAAATACTCCTTAGAACTTCAGTTGAAGAAACAAAAGGTAATAATTTTGTAGCTTGAAAGGCAGTTTTGGTTTGAATATAAGGTTGCCACCATTTTATTTCTCCATCCAGTTTCACTCTTTAAATTGGATAGTGTAGTGTCCACATGTTAGTGTGAAAATAGTGGAGCGGTGCACTACCAAAGAGTTTTCTTCAATAAATCCAAATGTTCATTTTGTATAGTGGTTTATCAATCCTTTATTTTCAATATCAAAATGTGCAAATTCCAGCCAACGCGTTTCGTTCATACATAAAATGAACTTCTTCAGGGCTGAAAGTTATAATACATAAAAGAAAACATAAGTATAAAAATATATATACATATGGTGTATTCACACAATATGCTTTTACTTTAAAAACGAGAGAGAAACTATATACAAAGGCAAAGGTTATTTCATTAGAAGGTGACTCTAAACACAAGAAAGGAAACCTAATGGGGGTGGGAAAAATACAAAACAAAAATGGAAATTCATGGTCGACAATATGTCACTTCAAGTTGAAGAAAAACAGACAAAATAGGGTGAAGGGGAAAAAGAAAATGGGGGCGGAAGAGTAGGGGTTGAAGACAAGAATAGAGGGAGGAAAAAACATGGAAATATAAAAATATAAATATATATATATATATAAAAAGGGCAGACATTAACAATCTTATACATGTTTTGTAATGTAATGTCCAGTGAGCATTTGGTCTGTAAATAGATATGTAAATCAAAATAGATCAGTATCAGTTGTTAATTAATAGCAACAACGGTGTCAGGAGCTATTGTCACTAGTGGGTCTATACAGTTCACCCTAAGCGTAGCTCATAGTGTCCAAGTAAACAAGTAACAGTTAGTCCAGGGCCTAAGTAACAGCACATGATTGGAGAAACCTTTGAGCGTTACAAATACGAGAAAAAGAAGACCAAAATAAAACAGAGAAAAGGCACTACATGTACCTACCAAATGGTGATGTGAAGAAGACGCAGGAACACAGAGGCAATGAAGAGCCCTTGATCTGAGATATTTCAAATTCCTGCTGTCGACGCACAAGTATTTAAATTTTAAAGTCTACCATGATAAGTGCCTGATGGTTGTATCTCTAAGAAAGTAAAAGAAAATGTATTAAAAAACAAGGAGCGACCTAGTGCGTAGACACTAAAGATTCGCCCCCCCATTTTCTTTTTCCCCTTCACCCTATTTTGTCTGTTTTTTCTTCAACTTGAAGTGACATATTGTCGACCATGAATTTCCATTTTTGTTTTGTATTTTTCCCACCCCCCATTAGGTTTCCTTTCTTGTGTTTAGAGTCACCTTCTAATGAAATAACCTTTGCCTTTGTATATAGTTTCTCTCTCGTTTTTAAAGTAAAAGCATATTGTGTGAATACACCATATGTATATATATTTTTATACTTATGTTTTCTTTTATGTATTATAACTTTCAGCCCTGAAGAAGTTCATTTTATGTATGAACGAAACGCGTTGGCTGGAATTTGCACATTTTGATATTGAAAATAAAGGATTGATAAACCACTATACAAAATGAACATTTGGATTTATTGAAGAAAACTCTTTGGTAGTGCACCGCTCCACTATTTTCACAGTTTTCTCTCTGCTTGGCAGCTGGCATCCAACAACGGCAGGTGCAGGAGCTGTATGTGCACACCCAATCATACTATCCATTACAATTTCTTAAACAAGAAAAGGAATAAAGCAGGGAGGTGCGGTTACTCAGATCCACCGTTGCTCATTCATTCTCTATTGTCCACATGTTAGATTAACTCCCTGGTGAAAGATAATAGCTATAGTGTTATACATTTTTCCCGAAAATGTATATTTGTGCAGCTTTGTAGTTTGTAATTTCGGTTTCCAATTTAGATCCACCTGCTCTGTATCGTTGTAACATTAATATAAGTTATTTTCCACTTCTTTGTATGTGCAATGTAGACATAACATCTGATCTTCAATTTGGGCAGGTCATATTTTGGTTTACATTTTTAATCAATCTGTCAAAAGGCACAGTTTTGGAATCCAGTAGTGTTAAGTACAGAAATCGCTCAGAATTGATTTTAGTGGTAGACGTTAAAGAGCAATTTTCACAGTCATGGTTCCATGTGTAGCTCAATCCAAAGAAGTCACTAATACTTATTTCTTCTTCTTTTAAACTCCAAGGATGACCATCATAAATTCCTGTGCATCTTGTTGAGTGTCGAGAGTAAGTGCTACTGATCCACTACATATATCTACTAGATATCAAATGTCTGAAGCACAATGTATTACAATCCTATAAATGTAATGTTGCAGCAAACAACAGAGTGCAGAACATAATCTATTCTGTGGTTTCTGTTCAATTGCATTTACAAGATGTGGTAAATGAAACAGTACATCGAGAACAAGATTTGCATAGCAGTTGACACCAGAATTGTTTGACAACTGGAAACCTACAATATCTCCCTCATTCTCCAGTTTTTTTCTTCTTAACACCATTCTTGTGCTTCTTTTCCTTCTTTTCAGCAATATCCGTAGATTCTTTTGTAAGCTTTCGCTTTGGACAGGTTATCCGTGCCAGTACTTCATACATATCTAAATAAATATAACGGTCCTTCTCCGGGTGTGTCACTGCACGTATAAATGACTATGTTGTTAGATGACAAGCTGTCTTAGAATTTCTATGGATCTATATATCTGTATATAACTGTCTGTATGGATTATCGAGTAGCTATAGTACTGAGTTTTGGGGTTTTTAACTGTGTGTGTAACTGGCTCTCTCACTACTAGATAGATAAGTGCTGTATTGGGATGTGACTGAATGTGTAAGTGTCTCTGTCTCTGACTGGGTGGGTGTGTGTGTGAGTGCCTCTATGCTTTTCTAAATTTGTATGTGAGTTGCAGTATAGGTGGGACACTGGATTTTAGCTGGGCATAAGGGTCTGTAAGTGTGTATGTGACTGCACACACATGCTCTGCAGTACTAGGGCCAAGCCATGTTTAAAGGACTACTTGTCTTGATGGGTGTCTAGGTCTCTCACTCCTTGACTACATATCTGAATGAGTGTATCAGTCCCTCTATGGGTGTGCCACCAGATGTTGAAGTAAGTATGCCAGTATATCACTTGCTCCTTCAGTAACTCTATTGGTATCTAAATGTGTATGCAAGTGGCTCTATTAATTGCTTACTGGCTGGATTAGTGAATCTGTGGGTATGTAACTGTGTGTGAAACTGCTTCTGATACTGCTGGATACATAACTGCTGTGTAGGTGTGTGAGTGAATGTATAAGTCCCTCTGTTGCTTTCGGACTGGGTGCATGAGTGGGTCTATGCTTTTGTGAATAGGTATGTGAGTTGCAGTATGGGTGGGAGACTGGATGTATAGCTGGGTATATCGGTCTGTAAGTACACATATAACTCGGTGAAACTTAAAACAACATTTAATCACAAAGCACCCTGTCCTATGCCCTACCCACAGCCTACGGTAGAGATGAGTGATATGTAGCTACTGCTGCATACATAGGTGCTGTATGGGCATGTCACTGAATATCTACATACCTCTGTAGCTCTCTCTCTCAGGCTAGGCGAGTAACAATGCTTTTCTACATATGAATTTAACTTTTAGTACGGGTGAAACACTGCATATTTAACTATGCCTAAGGGTCTCAAAGTACACATGTGACTAAGTATGACTTAAAAAGGCATGTCTTACCATCTAAGCACATACAAGCCTGCTCTATGATTTACCAACACCCTATGTAAGGGTATCTAGTACATACCTGCCAAGCACCCTACCCCATGACCTACCTACAGCCTACCTTATGGATGACTAAATGTAGTAATAGGAAAGTTTAAGGCTTGGCAAATTAGTTTTAAATGCCAAGTCGGCCTGGCCATAAAACTGCACACACTTGGTCTGCAGTACTAGGCCCAAGCCATGTTTAAAGGGCTACTTGTCTGGATGGGTGTCTAGGTCTCTCACTCCTTTACTACATATCTGAATGAGTGTGTCAGTCCATCTATGGGTGTGCCACCAGATGTTGAAGTAAGTATGCCAGTAGGTCATAGGAAAGGCTGCCAAGCATCCTACCCTATGACCTACCTACAGGCTAACTTAGGGATGAATTATGTTTCTGCTTCTTCATTCCTTATAGTCTTCTTTTGTAATTGAATAAAAAAGACTATAAGTCCCACAATTCAAAGACAAACCCCACTGGCTGGCATTATCAGATCTTATGGATTCTCTCTGGTCTCATACGCTGACGATACTTAAATCGTTGTGTCGGTAGCAGGTAATCTTGAAACAATAGCTACTCAGTTCCATAACCTTATGTTCCACGTAGGTACCTGGATGAGGGACGACTGTCTAAAGTTGAATTCCTCAAAGATGGAGATTCCAGTATTCGGCAACAATCCATCGTTCTATACCCCAAGTGGTGGCCGTCTAAACTTTGAACTCTTCCAACCCCAAATGTTAAAGCTAAGAACCTGGAGGTGATCTTCGATACAAAACTATCTTTTGAGGGCCAGATCAAATACATCACGTCCTCATGCTGTTGCATTCTAAAAATACTTAGGAAGACCCTCCCCTACATCCCATCTGCCTTGCAGAATATGGTAGTCGCTGCACTTATATCAGCTAGACTTGCCTACTGTAACGCCCTATTCACCAGTTCCCAGAAACAGGGCTTAAATAAGCACAGACCCCTCAGAACGCAACTTCCTGCATTCTCCTAGGTATTCCTAGACATAAATCTCCATCTCCTGCTCTAGTCCAGTTACCCTGGCTGCCGGTTGAAAAGCATATTAAGTTCAAGGCCCTATGTATAGCCTTCAAGTTCTTACACGGCCTAGCACAGTTTTTTTCTGCCTTTATATTCGGTCCAGATCTCTCCGCTCTTCTTCCGGTGGCAACCTTGTCATTTCCAAATTTAAAACTGTCAGATGGGGTGAGAGGATTTTTGTCATAAGTACTACAAGCCTGTGGAACTCTTTACCCCCTATGATTAAGACCTGCTGGAATTCAGGAAAAATCTAAAAACCTGGTTGTTCAACCAGTAATCTTATCATGGGTCTCTCATTTAGTCTATCGCACCTCAGAAGCTAGTGCCTAGACATCTCCGGGTATTAGCCGTGCTTTATAAATATTCTTTTCATTTCATTTGGTCTGGAGCAGCACATCACGCATGGACCTGTGAAACTTTGTAGGGCTGCTAGTACATAGTTAAATAGTAGTTTAAAGTTTAGCAAGCAGTTTTTTTACAACAACTAGACCATGCAGTAAAACAACACACATACAGCCTACAGTACCCAGTCAACACATTGTTAAGCAACATATTACGCAGCTATTCACACCCTTAGACACCGAGTCACTTACTCCCACACCCAGAACGAGAGCTTCTCACCCATTCATAAATATACAAAAACACTCACCCAACCACTCACAATCCTTTCATAGAGTTACAATACTTTTGTATATAACATACTCACTTTTATCAACCTCACATACATATATATACCTTTTCAATCACATTTTTGTAAAGTTCAATCTAATTCACATACCTGAAAATTGAGTTTGTTGGTCAAATCTTTTTTTTGTTGCTCCTATTAGATAGATTCAACTCTAAGAAAATGTGAAGACTAAACATAAGAATGGCACACCACCCTCATACAAAGCAATCATTGATGGCAACCTTTTCAACTTTGCGCTCTCTGATACTGATGAAGGCAGCAAATCAAAACATACTTTTCATATTTTACTTTTGTTACTCCACTTCTCAATTGTTAGTGTGTGTTAAACCTTTCTTGCACTTCTGTGAAGAAGCCCAATATGGTAGGGTATTTGTGCATATTCGCGTCTTTGTCGTGACCCTCGATGCTACCCCCCAAAAAAATTTACAATAAAGTTGCAAATAGGTACAGGGGTCTAAATACATATTTAGCTTAGTAGTTTTATGACTTTAATACTACACTACATTTTATAAGAAAGTCGCCACTAGGAAAACATACCCTCATTCTTTAAGAATGAATCTAAACAACCATAATTTTGAAAAGCAGACTACACTCTGTTTAGTACCCTTTCCCCAACACTCTCTTAGCAGAGTTTCCATAGCAACCCACTAGAACCAGTAGGTCAGAAGTTCACAACACATTTTAGAAACTGTATATTACTCTCCAACTCAACTGCAGCAGGTTTGCTTGACTGTTTCCAATTTCAAGCATATCCAAGAGCACATTACATTTTTTTATTTTAACCACAGCCAATCACAGATGTACTTACTTCTTCTTAAAATTCACTACCTGATTTTAAGAATCTGTTTATTTACACATCCAATTAAATCTATCATATTGTTTAAACAACTCCTGTCCTCCATTTTAACTGCCTTTCATTTTCAAAGCTATCTCATTCTGCTCCAGCCTTCTCCTGTGTACTATTCCTGCTTGCCTTCAAAAGGGTTAGAGTGTGGATTGTGGGTCACAGCTTTGTGTTTTAGGCCAGAGAGTATGCTAGAAAGAGTGGCATTGGCAGGGACCTGGGTTTGCCAAATCTGGACATTACTTGGATTGGCCAGAGAGGGTTAAAGTAGCATCAATTGCTTCCTTTGGTTGAAAGCATTACAGATTGCCAACCCCCTGACCTCATGATTGTGCACTTTGGTGGCAATGACCAGGGCATGCTTACTAAGGTAGGACTGGAAATCCTAATGAAATACACCTTTCCTCAATTAATGTTACTTTTCCTTGAGACTGCCTTGATGTTCTCCAACATATGCCAAAGGCAGAAATGGAAGTGGTCAAGCGAATTCTGTCCACAGAAAGACAAAGCCATGGAACGTCTTAATACAACTGTTTCTGCATTTTCAGAGACCATTACATGGACTCTATCTACAACAACAACTTGAGCTTTGACATGGATGGAATCTATAGAAGTGATGGAGTTCACTTCACAGACAAAAGCAACAAGATGTTTCTCAGCAACCTCAAACACTGCATCCTGTGTTATGTGTAGTAATCATAAACACAATATTAACACAAAGCTCTTCTCAGAGCCACCCTATTTTCCAAAATCTTGTCCATTTTTAAAAACAAATGTCTGAATGGGTCTGTGAGTAGCTGTGTGCATCTTAGGGGGTCTGTGAGTGGGTGCATGAATGTCTCAGTGGGTCTGTGAGTGGGTGAATTCTGAGAGGGATACAAAAGGGGATGATGGACGGAACGTTTGAGCCAATCAAACACTCACCCCCAGTCAACTGATCTGGGTTTAATCCATCATCATTCTTTAGCTCACTCCACCACCCCAGTTCAGACATGGCCATATGCAAATCAGTCTGACCCTGTGCCTCATGGGAACAGTCCAGCCCGAACTGCCAAGCCATGTCTTCCCTGGACCGGAAACGAGCATCCTAGGACCGGTTTCTGGCATTCCAACCGTCATCAGCCAGGCTTGCTTGAATCCAGTGGCAAAGTGAGCAAGGGACCCACGTCTGGGCATACCCCCGCCAACTTAGGGCGAACAAAGCGATACAAAAGGGGATGATGGACGGAACGTTTGAGCCAATCAAACACTCACCCCCAGTCAACTGATCTGGGTTTAATCCATCATCATTCTTTAGCTCACTCCACCACCCCAGTTCAGACATGGCCATATGCAAATCAGTCTGACCCTGTGCCTCATGGGAACAGTCCAGCCCGAACTGCCAAGCCATGTCTTCCCTGGACCGGAAACGAGCATCCTAGGACCGGTTTCTGGCATTCCAGCCGTCATCAGCCAGGCTTGCTTGAATCCAGTGGCAAAGTGAGCAAGGGACCCACGTCTGGGCATACCCCCGCCAACTTAGGGCGAACAAAGCGATACAAAAGGGGATGATGGACGGAACGTTTGAGCCAATCAAACACTCACCCCCAGTCAACTGATCTGGGTTTAACCCATCATCATTCTTTAGCTCACTCCACCACCCCAGTTCAGACATGGCCATATGCAAATCAGTCTGACCCTGTGCCTCATGGGAACAGTCCAGCCCGAACTGCCAAGCCATGTCTTCCCTGGACCGGAAACGAGCATCCTAGGACCGGTTTCTGGCATTCCAGCCGTCATCAGCCAGGCTTGCTTGAATCCAGTGGCAAAGTGAGCAAGGGACCCACGTCTGGGCATACCCCCGCCAACTTAGGGCGAACAAAGCGATACAAAAGGGGATGATGGACGGAACGTTTGAGCCAATCAAACACTCACCCCCAGTCAACTGATCTGGGTTTAACCCATCATCATTCTTTAGCTCACTCCACCACCCCAGTTCAGACATGGCCATATGCAAATCAGTCTGACCCTGTGCCTCAAGGGAACAGTCCAGCCCGAACTGCCAAGCCATGTCTTCCCTGGACCGGAAACGAGCATCCTAGGACCGGTTTCTGGCATTCCAGCCGTCATCAGCCAGGCTTGCTTGAATCCAGTGGCAAAGTGAGCAAGGGACCCACGTCTGGGCATACCCCCGCCAACTTAGGGCGAACAAAGCGATACAAAAGGGGATGATGGACGGAACGTTTGAGCCAATCAAACACTCACCCCCAGTCAACTGATCTGGGTTTAATCCATCATCATTCTTTAGCTCACTCCACCACCCCAGTTCAGACATGGCCATATGCAAATCAGTCTGACCCTGTGCCTCATGGGAACAGTCCAGCCCGAACTGCCAAGCCATGTCTTCCCTGGACCGGAAACGAGCATCCTAGGACCGGTTTCTGGCATTCCAGCCGTCATCAGCCAGGCTTGCTTGAATCCAGTGGCAAAGTGAGCAAGGGACCCATGTCTGGGCATACCCCCGCCAACTTAGGGCGAACAAAGCGATACAAAAGGGGATGATGGATGGACGGAACGTTTGAGCCAATCAAACACTCACCCCCAGTCAACTGATCTGAATTCTGAGAGGGTCCATGAGTGGATGGATGAGCCTATGACTGGGTGAGTGACTGGGGGCATGCATGCCTGTTTGGATCTGTGAGTGGATATATAAGTCTCGGAGTGTATGAGTAAGTGGGTGCACGAGTCTCTGAGTGGCTCTCTGAGTGGGTGTGTGAATGTCTTAGTTGGACTATGAGTGACAGTGTAAGTCTCTGAATGGGTCTGTGAGTGGGTGCGTGAGTGTCTGAGTGGGTCAGTGAGTGTGTGTTTGAATCTCTGAGTGGGTGTGAGAGTGTCTGATTGGGTCTATATGTGGTTTCATGAGTGTCTAGGGGCAAGATGTACAACCGTTTTTTGAGGTCGCAAAGGGGTTTTAGGCCCGTTTGCAACCGCAAAAAACGTGTGGGCCATGTACAAAACCTATTTTGCAAGTCACAAACAATTTGCGACTCACAAAATAGGGTTAGCGACTCGCTATTAGGAAGGGGTGTGTCAAGGGCGTCCCTTCCTAAAAGCAACTCCAAAAACAATGTATGAATGTTTTGCGACCCCAATTTTTTTTTTCTACAGAGTTTTATATAGCGCGAACTTGACCCGAAGGTATCAGAGCGCTTTACATAGCACCAGTTGCGTTACATGAGGACACATTCATTTTTTTTTGTTGTTTTTGTTAGGCACGGCAATTGTGGTCGCAAAACACTCGCAGTTTACCCCCTTCACAGAAGGGTGGTAAAGCACTCGCAAACGGGAAGGGGTCCCCAAGGGACCCCTTCCCCTTTGTGAATAAATGCTCAAATATTTTTTAAGGGCAGGCAGTGGTCCCAGGGACCACTGCCTGCCTTTAAAAAATGAAACGGAAAAGTTTCATTTTTATTTTTTAAATGCATCCCGTTTTCCTTTAAGGAAAACGGGCTGCATTTGGGGGAAAAAAAATGCTTTATTTAAAAGCAGTCCCAGTCATGGGAGTGCCAGCCATTCCCAATGGGGTCGCAAATTGCGACAGCCTCATTAATATTCATGAGGCATGCAATTTGCGACCCCATTGGGAATCGCAAACTGTGTCTCAGACACTGTTGTACATTGAATTTTGCGACTCGCAATTTGTCGCAATTTGCGAGTCTCAAATTTCAATGGTCGTACATCTGACCCTAGGTGTGTCTGTGACTGAGTGCCTGAGTGGGTCCTGGAGTGGGTGCATGAGTGTCTGAGTGTGTCTGTGAGTGGGTGCATGAGTATCTCCATAGGTCTGTGACTGGGTGCATGAGTATATGAGTGAGTTTGTGGGTGTCTGAGTTGGTCAGTAAGTGTGTGCATGAGTCTCTGAGTGGCTCTGTGAGTGGGTGCATGAGTGTCTTATTGGGTCTGTGAGCAGTTTCATGAGTGTCTATGTGTGTCTGTGACTGAGTGCCTGAGTGCCTGAGTGGGTCCTGAAGTGGGTACATGAGTGTCAGGGTAGGTCTATGAGTGGGTGCATGAGTCTCTCAGTAGGCCTGTGACTGGGTGCATGAGTGTCTGAGTGGGTCTGTTACTGGGTTTGTGAGTGTCTGAATGGGTCAGTGAGTGTGTGCGTGAGTCTCTAAGTGGGTCTGGGAGTGGGTACGTGAGTATCTGAGTGGGTCTGTGAGTAGATGCATGAGTGTCTGAGTGGGTTTGTGAGTGGGTGTGACTGTCTCAGGGGGTTACTTATGAATGTATATCAATTGATTTTTCCTACATGGCAATGTGCCACTGCAGTGCATTTAAAGTGCAGCCCAGCCAGAGCACAGTGGTGTTTCTCGCAGGCATATATTTTTGTCATATTGATGTGTGATGTAAATTCATAATGCAGCCTACATATGCCATTTAACTTCCACGCCATCGATAAAGTTTAGCACCATATATAATGGTCATACATGGCAGTTAAATAGTCCAATTGGGTGTAACCAATTTGAGTAATGTGAATGTTAGGTTGCAAGCACATGTACTGTGACATTGATTAGCAATGCCAAAGAACACAGAGTCCTAATACTGGCAAAAATATGGTCCAGAAAAAGGCACATTTGCTACGAGTGTCAACGGTGCCTTTAGTCATACTGCTAACCGTTTGTCAGATAGATCATTCCTGCAGCTTCACCAACTGTCAAATTACATGCTAAGGACTACATATAGCCTAGATGTAAATCTTTGTTGCTAAAAATATCAAAACCCACTATTAAAAAGGAGCATGAGTCCCAGGGTTCTAGGAATCCAGCAATCCAGAGCTCTAGAGTTTAATATAACAAGGAAGATTCTGGGTAGAAAAACGTTGGGAGATCCATGCAAGTCACAATTCCCTTGACTCCCCCAGTGTCCAGTTTTCAGAAATGTCTGGGTTTGGTAGCGTTCCCTAGATGCCCCCCGAGCCTGAGACCAAAAACTCAGGTGACTCCCTCGCAAAACCAAGTCTTTTTGTGATCGATAATTTTGAAGTCAGTCAACTTTATTTCGGTACGACGAACCATAAAAGTGCACAGTACAAAGATATGTTAAATACGTAAAAATTCATAGAAATACAACGCATCCCAATGGTAGTATAAAATATTAAAAGGAAAACTCCAGTCATAATACATCAATTAAGAATAAGCTGCCCTAAAAACTAAGATCAGAACCAGCGGGACAAAAACCTCAACAAGAGAAGCCATGAAAAGGTGCTTCTGAGGGGTCCGCTATGTCACCCAGACTTTGCATATTATTTTCTAATGAGGGCAGCTCAACGACTCTATGGGACATCTAAAATAAAATGATGCTCCGTCGGTCTTTATACAGAACAGATGAATTTTTTGTACTATGGAACTTTAGACTGTTGAATATCTACTATCGACTCCAATCTTCATAAAAATGTTTTGGTAAAATCTTCTCACAATGAGGGTCCTTGTACCAGAGATCTAAACCCAGCATTCAAACCATTCATGTACACAGGAATATAAAAGAGAGATACAATCCTAAAAGGGTTGTATAGAATGGCTATAGTTGTAGACCTTGTTCAAACATTGTGCAACAGTGGGTTAGATCATCATTGCCCTAACAATCTTGCCCATAATGTTTTCTAATGATGAGAGCCTCCCTAATAAAATTCCCAACAGCAGTGCAGATGTCAATGGAGGCCAATGAATACAAATATCTCATGCCCTTTTTATATTTACAGGGGCGTTGCTTTCTCAATAGTGGCAGCAAGATATTGCTCTTGTTGTTTGGTAAAATGCACAAAATAATGAAAAGTGCAATTATTTTGAAGTCTCCACTGTATGTTTTGGGCCATTTCCTGTCGCGGGTACTAGGCCTAACCACACAAGTGAGGTACCATTTGTATCGGGAGACATGTGGGAATGCTGGGTGGGTGGAAGTTTGTGGCTCACCGCAGATTCCAGAACTTTCCATCACAGAAATGTGAGGCTAATGTGTTTTGTTTTTACAAAGTTTGAGGTTTGCAAGAGATTCTGGGTACCAGTACCTGGTAAGAGCCACACAAGTCACCCCATCCTGAATTCCCTTGGGTGTCTAGGTTTTAAAAATGTACAGGCTTGCTAGGTTTACTTAGGTGCCGCCTGAACTAGGGCCCAAAATCCACAGCTAGGCAACTGCAAAAAAAAAGGTCAGTGCCTAGTGGGCTTTCTGCCCCCTTGTGAGGGGCAGATCGGAGGATATTGCCCCGATATGCCCTAAAGGGGGGGCAGATGAATGTGGCCATTTTTTTGGAGCGGGGGCATTGGGATGACCATTCTGGGCAGCCCCCAGCCCTTCACTAAGAAACAAAAATGGTCCCTGGTGCCTAGTAGGCTTTCTGCCCCCCGCCAGGGGGCATTTCAGGGGCTATTGCTCCAATATGCCCCTGGGGGAGCAGAAAGACTGTGCCCCTTTTTAGGGGGGGGGTTGAAGGCATTGGCATGCTGTTAGAAATGGGGGTCTCTAGTTGGCAGAGGTAGGTACCTTTGACCAAGTAGGGACCCTTGCTTCTAGTCAGGGTAAGGGGGCTACACTCCTAAATAACCCCTGCTCACCCCCTTGGTAGCTTGGCACGAGCAGGCAGGCTTATCTCAGAGGCAGTATGTAAAGCATTTGTGAACACATACAGTAACACAGTGAAAACACTACAAATGGACACTACACCACTTTAGAAAAATAAGTACTCTTCACTAGACTTAATACAAGACCAAACGACAAAAATCCACAATAATGTAATGAAAATAAGACTTTAAAATGGTAGAAATAGCTTAGTTCAATGTAGATAGGAAATGCAACACTTTACTCTCAAAGTACATTGGATGCGTAATGCAATACAAACAAAAGGGTCACAGGGAGGGTGATGCGTCGGCTTCTTACTGCATTCCGGGTACGATGCGACAAGATGGCACCTCGATGCGATGCGTCGATACGGTGCGATGCGACAAAATGGCGTCTTTGATGCGATGCAACAACGTGGATGCGATGCGTGCACGCCTGACGGCCGTGCGGCGGCTCGGTGAACTCTTGAGCTGCGACAGGCCCTGCGACACGCTTCTCCGGTGATGCGACGGTGACCTCTGCGGCGGCGACACGCTTCTCCGGTGATGCGAAGCGCTTCGTCGGTGATGCGACGGCGAACAGCTGCGCGGCGACACGCTTCTTTGGCGATGCGACGGCAACTGCCGCGGCGGCGACACGCTTCGTCCTCGGTGCGTCGCGCTTCCAGCTCCCAGCGACACGCAGTCTTCCAGAGGGCCCAAACAACAGCAGGCACCTCACTGCAGATAGAATTCCCAGCAAGGGAATTCAGGGGGAGCTGGTGGTGAAGTCGTTGTGTCCCTGAGACTTCTTAACAGGAGGCAAGCTCAGCTTCAAGCCCTTGGAGATCTTCCTCAAGATTGCAAAAGTACACACAAAGTTCCTTTCCTCCTTTCCTTGGCAATAAAGTAACCACTGCAGGCCAACCCCAAACAGCAAACAGCACAGGGGCAGTCTCCTCCTTCAGCTTTCTTGGTTCTTCTCCTTGGCAAAGGGTTCGTCTTGATTCCCAGAAGTGATCTAAAGTTCTAGGGTCTGGGCCCCAATATTTATACTGCAAAATCCTTTGTTCTCTGAAGGCAGAGAGTGCCTGTGCCCGCCAAAACCAGTTCTGTCCTCCCTGGTGCAGCTTCCTGACAGGAGGTGGAGACAGCATTGTTGAAAGCAGACCTGGCCCAGGTAGCTGAAAGGAAATCTCCTCCCCCTACTCTCTATTCTCTGAGGGCTCAGGTCAGTGAAAGGAAATCTCCGCCCCCTACTCTCTATTCTATGAGGGCTCAGGTTGCTGAAAGGAAATCTCCTCCCCCTACTCTCAATTCAATGCAGGTCCTATTCAGCCCAGCCCTGACCCATCAGACTGCTGGAGCCAAGACCTTCTCCAGCCCCCTGTCACTCACAAACCAGACATGGAATACACAAACCTAGCAGAGGCATGCTGGATGGTTAGGCAAGAAAATACCTACTTTCTAAAGGTGGTATTTTCAAACACAGAATGTAAAAATTACCCACACTAAAAGATGTATTTCAACATTCTGAGTTCAGGCATACTAAACTTTATTTTCCTATATTGTTCCGAGGGTCAGTTAGGATTATAAGATGTTATAATCAAACTGTCCATTCAGGCCTATGGGAACAGATAGCCTTGCAATAGTGAAAAACGAAATTGGCTGTAATTCACTATTAGGACATGCTACACACATCAGGGCATGTCCTACCTTTTACATACAATGCACCCTGCCCTTGGGCCTACCTTAGGGGTGACTAATATGTAGAAAAGGGAAGGTTTAGGGACTGGCAAGTGGGTGCACTTGCCAAGTCGACATGGCAGTCCCAGACTGCACACGGGCTCACCAATGGCAGGCCTGAGCCATATTTTACAAGCTGCTTCTGTGGGTGGCACAATCAGTGCTGCAAGCCCACCAGCAGCATTTGATCTACAGGCCCTGGGCACACATGGTGCACTGTACTAGGGTCTGACAAGTAAATCAAACAAGCCAATCATGGAGTGACTAATCCATTACAATAATTTACAATAGTGAGCACTTGCACTTTGGCACTGAACAGCAGTGGCAAAGTTCCCAAAGCATCTAGACCAGCAAAAACATAGTAAAAACACAGGAGGCAACAGCAAAAAAATGGAAGGGAGACCCACGCCAATGGTGCTAGGTCTAACACATGCCCATTCTG
The DNA here is from genome assembly GCA_963921515.1 of Calotriton arnoldi. NCBI lineage: Eukaryota > Metazoa > Chordata > Amphibia > Caudata > Salamandridae > Calotriton > Calotriton arnoldi. Next base: position 696,947 of record CAWUFW010002531.1, on the reverse strand, counting down.
GGCAGCCCCACCCATACACTATGAAAAAAATAGTATCTGGTGCCTAGTAGGCTTCTGCCTACCAGGGGGCAGATCTTGGGCTATTGCCTTACCTACCACCTAGGGGAGGCAGAATTATGTGGTCCCAATTTATGTGGGGTGGGGGAATGGCCAAGCCTATTGTGGGCAGCCCCTACACCTCTTTTATAAAAAAAAATCCCTACTGTCTAGTGGGCTTTGATCGGAGGTAATAAACCCCATATGCCCATCTAGGGGGGTGCGGAAAGACTGTCCCATTTGTGTTTGGGGGTGAGGGCATTAGCATGCCCATTCTGGGCAGCCCCCACCGCTATGTATAAAAAAAATTGCCTGGCACCTAGTGGGCTTTCTGCCCCCGCCGGCGGGGCAGATTAGGGGCTAATGCGCCATCTGCCTCCCAGGGGGACAGAACGACTGTGGCAAGTTTTTGGGGGGTGGGGCATTGGCCTGCCCATTCTTGGCAGCCCCCACCCCTATGTATAAAAACAAAAACATGATCCCTGGTGCCTAGTGGGCTTTCTGACCCCCGGGGAGCAAATCAGGGGGTATTGCCCCCCTCTGCCTCCTTCAGGGCAGAAAGACTGGCAATTTTTTTGTGGGGTGGGGCATTGGCATGCCCATTCTGGGCAGCCCTCACCCTTACATATAAAAATTAAAAAAAAATCACTGGCGCCTAGTGGGCTTTCTGCTCCCCTCGGGGGGCAGATCAGGGGATTTTGCCCCATCTGCCTCTCGGGGGGCAGACAGACTGTGGCTAATTTTTTGGAGGGGTGGGGGCATTGGCAGGCCCATTCTGGGTAGCCCCACCCTTACATAAAAAAATCCCAGGTGCCTATAGGGCTTTCTGCCCCCCGGGGGGGGCAGATCAGTGACTATTGCCTCGGGGAGGGCAGAAAGACTGTAGCTAATTGTTTTGAGGGGTGGGGGCATTGGCATGCCCATTCTGGGCAGCCCCTTCATATAAAATAATAAATAATCTCTGGTACCTAGTGGGCTTTCTACCCCCATGAGGGTAGATCAGGGGCTATTGCCCCCATCTGCCTCCGGGGGGCAGAACGACTGTGGCACTTTTTCTTGGATGCCCATTCTGGGCCCCTACCCCTGAACTATAAAACAAAATTGTCCCTGGCTTTCTGTCCCCCCGGGGGGCAGATAGGGGGCTATTGCCCTCATCTGCCCCCCAGGGAGGGCACAAAGATTGAATATTGCCAGAAACGTTGGTGGAGAGCAAAAGCCCTTGCCCAAGGGGCTCTCCCCCTCCCCGGTGGCTAATGGGTGGATCCCTGCTTGGGGATCGCCCTCCTGCAGAGATCCCCAAGCAGGAATCCACTTGAGAGTGATACCATTGGAAAGGGGAGATTCTCCCCTTTCCAATGATACCTCTCCCATCTGCCTACCTGCTCGGAGGGCTTAGATAGGCCCGCGAGCATGTAGGCAATGAAAGTGAAATGAGCCGATCGTCTCATTTCACTTTCATTTTCAGTGAAATGAGGTCCGCCCGCTTTGAAACCCAAACACAGCCTCGGGAGCTGGGGAAGCTATTCCCCAGCTCCCGAGGCTGTTTTGGAATAAAGGAAATCCCTCTGGTGCCTGCACCAGAGGGATTTCCTGTGCCATGTGCTCGGACGCGCAGGGGCCGTCCGACGCACATGAGCACCGTTGCGTTGGATGGCTCTCGCCCGTCCGACGCTCAGAACTGGCTAACTTTTACATGTCCTGGCAGTAAAAAACTTCTAAAGTGGTTTTTCACTGTAGTAAGGCCTATCTTTCTCATTGAATGACGTTGGGTTACTTTATTACATTTAATAAGTGATAACTTTGGATTGAAAGCAAATACAAATATGCTGTTTATACTCAAATGAATTATAATTTAAAATCCTCTTTAATGTTATAGTCGGATTTGAAGTCACAATTCTCAAAATGCCACTTTTAGAAAGTTGGCTTTTTCTTGTCCTAACCATTTGCACCTTCTGTCACAGTCATGGCTGTAAATGGCTCTGCTGTTGGGGTCTGTGTATTGCTTCCAGACAGTAACACAAAGGAGGCTTAGGTGTAGACAGGATGGGCCATCTTGGCAGGATGAATGGGAGGAGCTGTACCAAGCCCCACTTACATTTCAAAGGGCTTTGTCTTCTTCACACACTAAGGAATCTGACTAGAGCTGTCCTGTCTTTTTTCACCCCAGACTTCTTGGAGCCTTGACAGGGGAACATTTTTCAGATTTTCAAAAAATTAAGGGACTGGGAGCTAGGTTTGAATGAGGTCCTGCACACAGGCTCCCGAACGGGACTGAGAATCAGCAGGGTGTGCAGTTCCTAACTGGACGTGAGGGGAAAGGGAGGTCTTTCTTCGTGATGCCCTCACACACCCTGGAGGATGTCATGCTTCATCATTGGGCCTTGCTCCTCGTCGGGCCGGCGCTGCAATGCCTGACGGGCTCCCGTAAACGGGGCTCTTTGTCAGAGATCTTTTGAAGAAGCCGTTGGGTGCATGCACTTGCTTTTCTCCTACCCTGTGCTCCGAGCACGCAAGTCACAAACGCAAGTCGCAAAAGCAAGTCGCCAGCATCCCACTCTACAGAGCAATGACGTGCTCTGCCTCCCCCGCCAGCCCTAGGCTTCGGTTCTAGGGGTCTACTTATTACCCCAGTACAAGCCTACTAGGGTATTCCCTGCCGTCTCTGGGTACTAGTCATAATAATAGCAGAACCAGACGGTAGTGCACCACTCACATTTTAGTTTTTTCCGGTCCTGATGAAGTGCCAATAGACCCGTTAGGGGCTAAAGAGGCACGAAACATGTTGACCCACTTCACTTTGGCAGCCCTTGAGGAACATTAAATCCACGTAAGGGCCCACACACTGTCTTTTAATCAGGCTCGAGCTACCTAAGCCAATAAACCAGACCAGAGTAGGACTGCTCCTGACCTATTTTATCTCACCTACCCGTGCACTACCCAGCCCTTACACCCGCACGCACCCAACGGCTTCTTCAAAAGATCTCCGACAAAGAGCCCCATTTACGGGAGCCCGTCAGGCATTGCAGCGCCGGCCCAACGAGGAGCAAGGCCCAATGATGAAGCATGACATCCTCTGGGGTGTGTGAGAACATTTTTCAGAACCAGGTGTGGAGGTAGGACAGGGAGTACCCCCGCAAAAAGGCTGGTACCAGGTATAAATACTGGACCTCCAGACAGGGCCAGCTTTAGGGATGTGCGGCTCGTGTGGCCACACTGGATGCTGACCTGGAGGGGGGGCACTAACCTCAGTGGGGTGCTGTGTTTAGCAATAACTTACGATTTAAAAGCACCTGCTGCAGCACTCCTTGTGCCTCCAGCTTTCAGGCAGCAATAAAAAATTCAAGATAACTCTTGTGATTAATGTTCCTACTAGATAGAGAGAGATCAGAGTTTTGTCTAGTGGCAGTTTTGACTCGCCATAAAGTAGCAAAGAGGGCGAATATGCCTGCTGCAAAGAACAGATCTGTATTTTATGTGGATAGCTGTGTAGATTAGTAAAGCCAGCCTTTACCAGTGCTTAAAAAGAAATGAAATGTATGTGAGAGAGGGGCTATGAAGAGATGAGAGGCACTTTTGCCGCATGGTAGTGAGGGAATCCGAGGAGTAGGTCATGGTGGGGGGCACCAAAAAAGATTGTCACACCAGGCTCCACCAATGCCAAAGCCGGCTCTTGCTCCAGTGCCTCTCTTCAGAACACTTTTGGACCTGTAGACATTACAGAAGAAGGATTGTCCTTCTGCTAAGGACTGCCTTGCAGTCTGAGAAGGAAGACAGACCTGCTTACCTTCAACCCAGGCTAGCCTGAGTGACTCCAAAGGTCAGTTGGCACCAGAGGCCTCCCCGCACCTGCCCAACTGACATGTTGCAACTGGGCCTGCTTGGATATGCAACAAGACCTGCCTGAACCCTGCCTGCCTTTGCTAGAGTGAGCTCCTGAGCCCCAAATGGTGCCCCTCAGGTCCTGGACCCTTGACTGGCATCAGTCTAAACCCCCAGAAGAAGAAAAAGGGAAATCCTGAAGTTTGGGCTCCTTGCAACCGCAAAAGGGCCCTTTCATGTCAAGACTCTGCTGCCCACAATGACTGCCAACGCGAAGCTCTGGTGGGACCTGCTCTTCGCCCTACAGCTACTGTCAGCGGCACCCAGCAACACGAGATCTGCACAAGTTAATGTCGAGGTATATGTGCTCCGTATGAGGACACTAATGCATTCACCCAGCTATTAGTTAATTATCACTTCTCACATGAAAAGATATACAGTGTGTTACTGCCAATTTACTCCATTCTACTCACTTTTAATGAACAATGCCATGAGTATGAACTAAACTAGCATGCGTCACTACCGCATGGCTGCATCAAATGATAGGTGATGCCATGGATATTGGGATTGTGAATGATGATGTCAGAGAGGATTTGTAATTTATAAATGGATGGTAACTATTATAATCAGCAGAGAGATGCACTCACATAGGAATATCATTCAGTACACAACAGGAAGTTACTGAAATGTCCGACGAACTGCAAGGGCAAACACCAGCAGAATGCCAATTCTCCATCCATGTGTGGGAGTTAGCCTGGACAGTTGGTTGTACATGTTGGAATACAAGGGCATCTCATGTTGGCAATGACCTCTATGCTGATGGATATGAATAATACCATACACTAGTCAGATGTCAGCTTTGATGGATCATAACAGTGGAGGCTGGTGAACTTGGAAAGTGGTGGAGCGAAAGTAAATACCTTAGATTCAGGTTAGTGAGGAAAGTGAAAAATCACCATGTCCTTGAAAGGGATTTAGGGGATCACTCTTCTAGAAAAAAATCTGAGACAAGCATTGCGTTTTATAGCATCATTTGCACATGAATCTGCCAAAAACCCAGGTGCTCTGAAGGAATAGTAATAAAATATTCTAATAATTCTGAAGTGTCTTGTCTTCTTTATTGGGCATAACACTGAAAGGTCACCACCCTCTTATTGGGGTGTTGCTGTATCTTGCAAGGCTCTAATTATTCTAATTCCTCTACATGTTTCATTGCATAACTATATCCTCTCTAACAATTGTAAAGCGCTCTGATACCCGTGAGGGTCATGTTGCACTATATAGAACTCTTCAAATAAAATAAACAATATAAAGTGTGCTAGGCAGCCTTCCCCTCCCTAAAGCAGTTGAAGCTCACCCTTCTGGAGAAATTTTTGAGCAAATGAGGGCAAAGCAGTCGATTTTTCTGCACAATTTCCTTAAAAATTGGCTAACATTTTGTAAATATTATAAGCACTTAAACTAAGTTTTTCAAGATGTGAATCACATCATACTTCAATTAATTTTTCCACTATGCCAAATACAAGTAGATTCTCAGGAACCAGTCAGACCCTCACCTTGAAAGATCACAGCAACACCTGTTCAAGGAGCATTTCATGGCCCCATCAGGGGCCCTATTATGCATAGGGTGCACTTTCCCTGTTTGCACCACGGCACACCTTAAAACAGGTGCACTAGGTGCAAACAGAGAAAGTGTCCCCAATTAGATTAAATGCACTGCCCCAGGCATCAAGTGAAAAACGGAGCAGCTTTCAAGCAGCTGCTCCATGTTTCACTGTGCAGGCTGGAGAGATCCGCTTGCAGGTGGGTGCAGTAAGTTTCTGCACCTACCTGCAAGGGGATGTCTGCGGGGTCCATAGTACCCCCTTTCCCACCCTCCAGAAGGCTGCCATCAGGTGGTGCAATGACAGTGCGCCACCTTCTAGGTGGCGCACTGTCAGGGCACCTCCTGACAGCTTCTTTGCCTTTGCGCCCGCCTCTATAATACGGAGAGGCAAAGGAATTCCCTCATTTGCATGGGGTCATGTCCCAATGCAAATGATGGAAAGACCTCTGGTGACAGCACTGGGGCTATATGTGTGCCAGTACTATATGTATTACAGAAGGGGCCACACAAGTGTCTGCAGCCCCTTCTGTAATACCAAAGTGCCCCGGCGGCATGCAAAACGGGCTTTAATGCCTGTTGTGCCAGAGGGGCACTTCCGTAATACGGCCCTAGGTGTTTTTAAGCCCTAAATGAAATGGAGGAGGACAAGTCACTGAGAGTTTGAGCCCGAAGCCTAGCTCGAGTCAGCTCGAGGTCCTCTTGGAACCTTAAGCCTAAAACAAGCTGAGCTTTGAGGGGAGGAGTTGTGGTCTTTTGGCTACTACTGCCGACCATGCAACATGAGGAACGAGTTCAAAAGCTGGCAAATCTTGCTGTACCAAAAAAAATGTGGAACATAGTGCCTGTCTGTTGCGAAGCGATAAGATGTCCTTCCTTGGCAAGGTTCCCGCTATTGAAAACTGCCAAAAATAAAGTGTGGATTCGGTCTGTCACACAAGTTCTGATCTCATCCTGCAAAACGCACCTCACCTTTAATGACAGAAAGAAATACCAATATAGTGGGGGCCACATGTTTAAAAACTCTCTCTATTAATAAATACTTCTCAGAGCAGAGATATAATCTGATGTACTAATAGCATAAACTTCAGGAACCATATTACAGAATACAGCGCACACTCCTTGTTAGCGCTGAGCGCACCTTACAAAAGGTGCGCTCTGCACTAACAAGAAGAGTGCGCCATATTATGCTGAAAGAGCTACCTCCAGGGCAGCTGTGAAGTTGTGCTGCCCTGGAGGCAGCGCATTCAAGTGAAAAACAGTAGCTTTGAAGCAGCCACTCTGTGTTTAACTGTGCAGGAGGGAACCCGCCTACACTTTTAAGAGGGATGAGACATCCACTTGCAGACGGGTGCAGTGAGTGACTGCACCCGCCTGCAAGGCAGTAGCGGCTGCTACCGGACAGGGCTAGTAAGGCGGGGGGGAGGTTAATCAACAAACAAAACACTTACCTTAGAATGTCCGGCCAGCCTGCCGCAGCCTCCCCTGCATCCTCTTCATCTTCCAGTCTCCAGTCTTGGCTAGCAGCAGGAAGCACCTTGCACACAGGCTCCCCTGAGTCAATGTGATTGGTCTGAGCGCTGTGGATTGGGGCTCAGACTCAAATAGGGAGCCTATGCATGTTCCTGACCAGGTTTTGTAATGCAGCCTGGTAGGAACATGCAAAGTGCGGATGAACTGTTTGGTCAAACAGCTCATGCGCACTTTGGGAGTGCAAAACACTCCTCCCCTGCTCTTGCCAGCCCCACCCTACCCCACACAGGGCACTGACTGCATGCAATCGGAAAAATAAAATGGAAATAACAATACGTTTTTATTTTTCCTTTTTGCACAGTGCGGCAACTCTCCTCCGCCTTAGCGGAGGAGCCACCACTGCTGCAAGGGAATGTCTGGGGGTTCCATAGAACCCGCTTTACCCCTCTAGAGAGCTACCATCAGGGGTGCAGTAACAGCTTCTTTGCCTCTGTGCCCGCGTCTATAATACAGCTCGTGCACAGAGGCAAAGGGATTCCCTCAGTTGCATGGGGCTATGCCCCATGCAAATGAGAGAACACCCTCTAGTGATAGCGCTGGCACTACATGTGCACCAGCGCTATCTGTATTACAGAAAGGGATGCACACGTGTCTGCAGCCCTTTCTGTATTACCAAAGTGTCCCGGGGGCATGCAAAGTGAGCAAATATGCCCGTTGAGCTCCCAAGGCACTTTTTATAATACGGCCACTGGTGTTACAGAAGTTCACTTTTTGAATTTTGAAGGCACCTTTTCACATTCTATTTGTTTCATGATTTCAAGCTGCCAGAGAGGTCCTTGTTAATTTATTGGCTTGTCCACCTCTAATATAGAAATAGCACATAATTAGACGTTTAGATGGAGTCATTATTGCAGGCTTTTCTTCCCCACTTGTCTAACTGTTTTGTGGACAGTGCACTAGCCATCTGCATGCATACGAGTTAAAAGCTGACAACTTTAATTGGAATGGAGGTTAGAAAGGCAAACAAACGAACACAGAAAAGAATCATTTACAAGCAGAAAATTAAGTCAACTGAAACGGAAGTAGTGGTTGAGTGATAATGTGTTTGCTATTCCTTCACAGCTGTTGCTAGGCATTTTGTGGCAGTCTGGGGTGCCTTTTTGAGTTGGTAAAACACATTTTGCAGTATCAGTGCTGCTCACTGATGATTTTTTGAACTGTTGAATCTTTTTGCACCAGTAGCTCAGTCAAGTGGTACCTTGCAGTAGCAGTACTGCCCGGGATGACTTTTAGAGTTTGTTGAAACTCTCTGCACCAGCAGTGTAGCCTTGGAGTGTGTTTTTTTCCAGTTGGTAAAACACTCTTGCACAAGCAGTTTTGCCCTGGAAGTCTTTTCAATCTGGTAAAATTCTCCACTAGCGGTGCCGCCTGCCGCCCTGGGTTAACTTTCCGTGTTGTTAAAACTATATATGCCATTTTGGCACTCCTCAGTCACCCCAATTTTTGAGGACTATTGGCGTAACTTGGTGCCCTTTTTATTATGGCATCCTATCAACTAAGATGCCTGAAAATTGTCAATAAAAAATAAAAGGAAAGGATGCATCTATGTTTTAAACATTTGATTTCTTGTAGGTTCGCTCTGTCCTCTCTCGACTTAATGACAAACACTCTTTTACGTGCCAAGTCTTGCTACTGCATCATAGTGACGTAAAGCTAGAGTTTTGTCACAGTTATGTGCGAGAATTAGCCAAGGGAAGTGGTTTGAAGGACGCTAAGAACACAACTGCACTACTGAAAGCTATGCCACTGAAGGGAAGACACCTCCGCTAGGAAAGTTCAAATATTTTTGGATTTAGTGTGCATTTTTATTTGTAAATATCTTGAATAAAATGGTTGTACAAAAAATAAACCAAACTGTACTAGAACTAATGTTTCTTGTATGATACGAAGTGAAAACTGAACTGCCTGTCAGTGGTCATAGTATTTAGGAGAAATGGAACTTGAAGCAGAACATTTGCCTGGGGTCAAACAATTCAGTCAAGTGGGAGTACTGGGATTAAAATCAAGGCCTGCTGGTTTGAAAGTCAGCATATGTCCCACGAGTAGTTAGTGGTGCATTATTTCAGGGAGAGGATGTGATGAGTGGGACATCAAACAGCATCTACAACTGTTACAGTGAACTTTACACACTGGAGGTCCAGTATTTAATTATGTACTCAGTCATAGCCAGCAAGCGACTCGTTATATTTACCTTTACTGCTACACATGAACTTTGCGGAAATTTGCAGTAGGCGTCTGGTGTCAGGTGTCTATCCAACTGAAAACAGGTCTGTTGAAAGACCCATCAGAAAGCCAGGATAGGTCTGGGCTGACCCAGCTTCACCCCACTTTAACCTCTCATTCTGTATGGTGTTGGAACTGGGCTGAAAAGCGTCAGCACCTGAGCAGGCTTCTATCTTCAGACATGTTACGATTATTTGGGCATGTACAGCATGTCTATGGCTTGCAAATTTTTAATGGAAGCTGAAATGTGAAGCCCCCCTCACACATGGTGTTGCAAAGTCATCCTGTGCCCTGGGCACCCCCCAACTTTTTGCTGACTGGTACTGGTGGTAACTGACTCTGACTGACCCTGGGCTTTACCTAACCAGGCCCAGGGCCAGTGCTATGCTGAAAACACTTAGAATACAGTGAAAACACCTACATACACAAGGGTACACTATGGGTTGGGGTACCCCTGTGATTGGCATGACCTACCCTATAAGCCCCTAGTATATAATAGGGCAGGGGAATTGACACTACCTATCAGTCCCTAGTATATAGTAGGGCATGGCAGTTTAGAGGCCAGCAGCTTTCTGCACTTGCATGTGTGCACTGCTGAGGCCTAAGGTCAGTTTTAAAAGCAGCCCTGGGTGCCAGGACTGCTTTTAAAAAGTAAATTGTGCCCAAAGTCGACTTTGGTGTTTGGGGCACTTAAAAATGGATAACCTACAATGTTATGGCATATTAGGGACCCCCAGGGTCTCCCCTAGGTGTCCCAGGGGAGGGAGGTCAGGTATCTATAAGGTAGACCCTTATAAAAATGAGTTCTATATGCCCTGGGTTAAGTGACATTTCACATTTCACTCCCCACATTGTGATAAAGTGCTGCCCAAATTCGACTTTGATGCTAGGAGCACTGTGAAGTGAGGATCTGCAATATTTTTACAGATTCAGAACCCCTAAAGTCTCCCCTAGTTGTCCCATGGGGTGGGGGGTCCTGCAAATATAAGCAAAGTACTTATAAAATATGTTTTTGTAAGTCCTGGTGCTGGAAAAATGGCCCAAGTCATTTTTCCCATTGCAAATCCCCTGTTACATAGGTTAACATGGTAGGAAGTTATTATCTAATGACTCTTGATAGGAGAGGGCTAGAAGTGCCATTCAAAGACTTCCCCGAATGGTATTAATAAATTCAACAATATGATATTGTTGAATTTCTCCTAAAGTGTACATACAAGACGTTATAAGACTTTCTTGTTTGTAAGTCCAGATTCAGCCTTCCAGTGGTCTGCCCTGATTGGTCAGACTTAAGTGGATTAGCCAGGCTGCCTTGAAGAGGTGATAAAGAGCCCCTGGGGTCAACCAGCTCTGCTGGCAGGGCAGTGTGCTGTTCCATAGGAATGCCAGGCCAGGGGGAGGAGTCGTAAACTATGTTCTTCAAAGAGGAGAGCAGAGAACAGTGTCATTTACAACTCTGAACTTTCCACCTTAGGCAGATGATAGGATTAAGGAAGGTATGAGCAGATGCAGGGGGGAGAGTCTAAGTAAATTAGCCATCCTGTGTTTAGCCAGCTCTTACCTCCTTGCTGGAAAATCAGCCATATTGGATTTGGAAGATTTGATGCACTCTGGGACAAAATAATGCCACACTCTACAGGATGTGGTCATATCTTTGAGGAGTTACCCTGCTCCCATTGGTCAGGAGTGACCTCCTGCATGACCCAGAGAACTTGGAATAAGTATCTGAGAGGGGCAGAGTCCTCCAGATCTGCTGCTTGAAACTGAAGAAAGCAAGACATTGTGCCAAGCTGAGAAGTTTTGCTGTGCAAAATTCTAAGGCCTGACCTCTGAAGCCTGCACCATCAGAAACTACTGCCCTGTGGACTACCTTGCTGAAAAAGAAGTAAAGAGTGGACTCCCTGCAAGCTACAGGTTAACAGAGCTCACATGGACCCTCACCACCAAGGATCATCAACCTGGGGAACTACCAGTGGACTTGTAAGGGTGACATCCAAGTGGATTGTGGGAACTGAAGTCCTCAACTTTCAAGGACCATCTTGGAGCTTCCAGACCCTTGGAGTGAGTTTTAGACACTTTGGGACCCTTTGAGGAACTTCAGGAAGAAGTTCAAGAAGTTTGGAGAACTTTGGAGGAACTTTAAAAAAAAGCTCCATAGAGGGACCGACTCAACCTGGTCAGCCAAGCCGCCTGCCTTCAGCCGCGAGCCGGCCAAGCCATCCAGGTTTGTCCCGCTAAAAGCTCAGTCGGTCCAACTTCCAGAGTTTGACCGGGAGTAGAAGAAATCCGAGGCCGGCGAACCCTCACCGAATCCGGCCTGGTGAAGAGCATCGAGGGACCCCGCGAGAAAAAGCTCCAGAAAAGTTTCTAAGTCCGCTCGTAGAAAAGGTGACCGGGAGCAACCGCAAAAGCCAAGCCGCCTGCCTTCAACCGCGTGTCGGCCTGGATCCTGGGTTTGCCCCGCTGGAACGCTCCAGAGGTCGAACAGCAAACGTTTCTAAGTCCGAACGTAGGAAGGTGACGGGGAGCTCATCGCAAGGCAAGCCAGTGAACCCTCACCGAATCCGGACTGGCTGAGAGCTTCAAGGGACCTCGGGGAGAAAAGCTCCAGAAACGTTTCTAAGTCCGAAGGTAAAAACTGTGACAAGGATCTTCCGCGTGGGGTATCCGCTCAGGGCTCCATCGCGGTCGGCCTGAAACTTTGACTTTGGGTCGGTCTATCGCGAGCCTGTATCCCAATATGGTGCTATAAGCTTCTAAGTGCTATATTTTGCTAAATCTTTGAAAATTCATATCTTTGGTTCCCTACATTGGATTTTTGTCATTTTGGTGTCATTTTAAAGATAAAAATATTTCCTATTTTTTTTAATTGGTGTTGGATTTTTATTATGTGTTGTGTCTTAATTATTTACTGAATTGGTGTTTTTAAATGCTTTACATACTTGTCTTTGAAGTTAAGCCTGTCTGCTCGCAGCCACGTTACCAAGGGTTGAGCATAGGAATAATTTTCTAGGACCTATGCTGAGTCCTACCAATGATTAGTGGCCTTATTGCCAGTGGCAGACCTACATTTGCCCCTACCAATAATCCACTTTCCAACACATGGGCACTCCCCCGAGCTCTGCTGATACCCCTTTAACTTTTACTGCTGACATACATACTTAGCGCTATCAGTACACAGACAACAGAAATGAAAGCACTCAAAGAGACAGGTCTGTCTGTTAGTCTGTTTTCATTTCTGCTGCCTTAGCTACGAAAAGCAACCTCTCCATCAGGGCCACACTGGGAACCAAACCAGCCCTGGCAAAGAGCTCGGCTGGCCCTGGGGGGTGCTAGTGGAAAGCTTTGTGCCCCTTTGGTTGTTGGGGGCTGATATTGCAGCTACGCTGCAAAACTGGCCCTCAGTAACAAAACCAGCCCCTCAGAGGTCTAAAACCGGCCCCCACCCTGGCTGGCCACTGTGGAATGCCCAGTGCCTGCTACGGCCAGTGCGGCCCTGCTCTCCATTTATGTGTGTTTTAGTTGGTGGGACTGCACTCCAGAACCCTCTATGCACCAGCTGCCCCTGGATAAATTGTATCCATACTTTGCATCTGAGAGAGAGTGGTTATGGAGACTATTAAGGGGTGGTGGTAGTGCGGGAATCCGTTGCGCAGGAGGCCATTGGGGGGGAGCGCCAAAAACCATTGTCGCACTGGGCGCAACCAGTGCTAAAGCCGGCCCTGCCAGTATTGTTCTTCCCCTGCTGGACTCTGCACATACTCGGGACCCTCCAGTGCTCACTGCATGCCACTGCAAGCTCTACGGCCGTGGGGCCTCCTGCCGAGGGGAGAGGAGGGAAAATGGGGGTGAGTGAAGGTGAAGAGTGAGGGGGAAGGAGCAGAGTTTAAAGTAGGAAACGGTAGAGAGGCAGAAGGGGTAGGCGCAGACAGAGATATGGAAGGGATCCAGACGGTTGTGGAAAGAGGTAGAAAGGCGTGGAGAGGGCAGATTAGAAATAGAGTGATCAGACAGAGTGATAAGATGTAATAGGGGTAAAGAGAGTGGGACAGAATTAGCTACAAACGGGAGAGAGGTGAGTGCGAGAGGGATCTCGAGGTTAGAGATGTGAAAACAGAGTGTGTGTTTGAGAGGAACAGAATCAGGAGGTATTTGAAAAGAAATGCATGGAATGCTTGTTTGTATGTGTGCAATCTTAAATATTTAAGGATTGCGCCAAATGCAACCAAGTAGGAATATTAGAAATATTATGATATTAAGAAGCTGCAAATATTAGAAAACAAGGAAACATGAACATTTGGTGTTTCACCTTCATTTTGTATAACGAGTTAACACATTTTGTTTAGATTGATACATTTCTCACATGTTTTGTTCTGTCCCGCAACCGGTGTAAGCACCAGAGTCTCTCTCGTCCTAGAGCACATTGATTATTAGCCTTAAAGTGCTAAAAGTACTGTTGATGGCTTGGCTCATTCATGGTTTTAGTTGTTAATCTGCACATATGGAAAGTTTGAGACCACTATCCAGGACAATGCAAGGACAACATGAATACTCAATAGAAGTGTTTTTGTTTCATGTCTAACTCCGCCTCTAACCCCGCCCACTAGCCACGCCCCTCGCTCAATTTAACGAGTACCTGCACTTATTTTTTCCCATTTAAAGCACTGCTCTGGGCCCATATCAAACCACTTAACAGCCATCGATCCTCCAATGGATCTTTTATGTGAGCTAACATGGACTTGGATATAAAGAGAGCATGTGGCAAATCCTTATGAGGACCTGGAATAAGAAGATGCCAAATTCGTTCTGACAAATAAACAACCTTTCAAGAAGACATAAATTGATAAATCTTACCACAAGAAGTTTCCACACCAAGAATAACACAGATATGAAGATTTCTCATCAAATAGTTTATCTAAGCCTCAGTTTGAATGGTCAAGAAACACAATTCTCATTTTAGCTTTGTTTTTATGGAAATCGTTTAGTACAATTAGTCACACAATGTCATACAGATCCAGGCATTAAACATGTGCTGATCACCTAGGGGATAAGAAAGAGAGAGAGAGAGACATATGGAAAGGTCAAGTTCAGCATTTATGTTATACAAACCAAATTTGCAGAGTTGATGCATAAGGAGTCATAGGAATGAGTCCATAAACTCTCCAGCCAAAGAGCTATACCTGCACACTTTACCAGCCGGCAAAGTACAGATTGAATCAGTTCAACAGGATTTGGCATAGGAACTAGAATCAGAGTTCTGTCCGACAGCATGCCATGCAGGGAAGTTGAAAAGGATAACCGGCCCGACGTCTCCTCCAAGGGGGCAATTATAGTTCCAAAAGTTCTCAGTTTACGCCCACAAAGTATCAGTTCCATCGTACGTTATGGTTTCCATTGGTTGTCCACAGTGGGCTGCTCATGGTGTGATCAATACCTCACTAAGAAATCCAGAAGCATTAAGTAATCCTTTTTGCTAAATCATCAATTTCAGCAACTTTATAATTTTCATCCTTTCCTCGGAAGTAAGAAAATTCATTTGTTCACTGTCTGTCCGTTCCCAGATGCTCTCTCTGGGTTTGCATCTGTATGGATACATTTCTATCAAAAGTGTTGCTGAATCAGGAAAGGGCCTATTGTTCATAAACATGAAAAGAAACACTCAGAAAAGTTCTCATAGCGTCTGAAATTACTACTTCAGCTTCACTCTGCTTTTCAAAACGAGGAAAAGAAGGCATTTGAGGCCTACATGAAACTTGCTAACTCATTATCACGTTATAATTAATACAAAACACACATTAATATGAATGTTCTCTTAGTAAATTCACTTGTTATTCTTTTCTCCAAAAGTTACATGCCAATATTAGGTACTACAAAAAACACATGTCACACATTTTTATTTTTCAATCAGACTACTATGTGTCGCTTTTGTTATTCACGTTTATTTTCATGTATTACTAGAATAAAACAGCTAATTCTTGTACTTTCAAGCATCTTTAAACTAAACATTCACATCGTTTTCAAGTGTTTCATTATGTAAGCATTTCTTTACATTTATCACGTTAGGTAATCCGCAGCACATTTTCTGACTTAACCATATTTGATTTCTTAAACGCGTGTTTACATTACATAAGCAAATAACTGTTTTTCTCTTTGTTTATTTAAGTCCTTCACATTTTCAGGGTTTCAGAACACTTCTGCATGCTTTTATGATGCAGTAAAAGATCTCATGGTTTTCATAATCCTCTATTTTGCACATTTTATTGAAATTAGTATCGTAAATCTTATTGAATAGTGAGAATTGATAGAGGCAATCGTCTTTAAACTTTTACTCTCCATCAGTCGTATGCAAGTTACAAAAGGCATGGCACAAATACACAGGACGTTCTCAGAGATACACCTCCCACATATGCAGGGCAATTACTGCTTCCTCTTAAAACTGCAGATGACTATATTACAGCAGACTCTGTAGGCTATTACGTGCCCAAACAGAGAAGGCATGGATATTTCTGTGTAAGCACGGAGTGGGGGGCAGCAGTCAAACATATGCAGCTGAGAATGGTATGTGTTGGATGCTAAAGATGACCTGATATTCATCTCGTCATTTTCAAAGGTCTTGTCTCTCTCAGGATTCTGTCTCTTTAAAATGTTTTCTGCAGACTTACTATAGTCAGAGCTTCGCCTTATAGTGAACTCCTGCCTCCTTGGCAGGGGAAAAGTGGCAATCTGGGAACACCAAAAACCCTAAAAGCCACAGCAGGTGAAAGAGAAAGACAACAGCAGGTGGAGGAAAGGCATAAGCAAGGGCTGCAGCGACAAGCTCAATCAATCAGCAAGAGGGTTCTTGAGCAAAAGACAGCATACCCTTGAAATGGGTAACAATAAGCATCTCTTATCAGTGCCAAGATGCCCAAGGGGCGAAAGTGGCCTTAAAGTCAATCATTATGTACATGAGTAGGTAGGTTCTACTGAATCTTTCTGAAAACGTTTCCACAGCCATAGAGTCTGACAGTAGTTACCCTAAAAACATTCAATAATGAAATGGTAAATCAGGATACGCTGTTTAGAAGTGAAATTGAGTCTATTCCAAAGGCGAGAACAAGTACCAGGCCTATCCCTTTTTGGTGCACAAGTAATATTGTTTTTCAAATTATCCAAGTTTGCTCTTGACTCCATGTTAAAGTATTTGTTCCCACTGAAAAGTCACCTAAAACCAAGTAAAAAGCAATGTTTTAATGACCTTTACTGTTGTAGGCACATTTTTTTTTGAGTTTTTCAGACAAAATAAACAAAGTAACATTGTCTTGCTTTTACCTTTTAAGGACTTTGAGGAAGATCTTCTCTTTTATTCCTGTGGACATGCAGAGGTTTGTTGTTCTGCTACTTTTATCTTGTATTGTTTACTACAATGCCCTGCATTTGGGCTTACAGAAAAAACTTTTGCTAAAGCTTCAGTCACTTCAAAATGTGGCAGCTCACCTTCTTTTGAGGATTCCAAAGTTTTATTCAATTTTTAAAGACATCAGTGATTCAAATTGGCTGCCGGTGTCTAATAGAATCAGATTCAAGGCACTCTGCATCATCCATAAAGCTTTGCACAATGGAGGTCCTGTGTCTATGTGGAAAAAAGACTCTTGGCATGTGCCCACTCAAAACTTAGGATCGGGAGCTGCCAAGCTCGTAGTTGTTCCCAAAATAAGAAGAGCTAGATGGGGAGGTAGAAGTTTTTACTCTTTGGTCTGCAAGCTGTGGAATTCTCTGCCTCTTGTGTTGAGATCTCAGTCTAACGTATCCTCCTTTAGAAAACTATTTATAACATGTTTTTTTCCATCCCTGCATCATAATCTGTAACCTATATTAATGATGGTCTCTTAGCAGAAATGTTTAGCGCTAAGACGCCTCTGCAATTGCGCGCTTTAGAAAACATTTTATATATCACTATCACTTAAGCCCATCGAAATAGCAAAAAAAGCTCAATACGATGCTTTTTGAATCTATTATAAGTGGAAAAAAGAGAATACATTAGCGGGGGCAGTAGTGTATGAACAGGATTATGTGTGACAGCAGTCACTAAAGACCACACTAAGGCTTCCTCTACACCACAAGGTCCGATAACTGAGAACAGGAAAAAAATAAGCCCATGTTAAAATAAAAAAAGAGACTGGCAAACAAAGGAAGCCATCTGTTCATGTCAGACCCCATTCATACACCATAAAGATTTACAGGACTGTGTATGCAGGGTATCCAATGAAAAGGGGAGCACAGAAAGTATACATCCCTCCCCAAAAGTCAGTTTCAGTTCATATTGGAAAAGGTAGGACTCCCATATCCGATGAAAGTTAAGGAGAGCATAACACCAGTAGTTCATCAATGGGAGAGATCATGTGTGATGAAACTTTAGAAAACATACACCGAAATGATCCAGACTGTATGGTAGGCTGCCTGCCCATAGGGATTCTTAGCAATATAATATGACAGATTGTGGCAGTGTAGGACAATATTTCTTTTAGTATAGTCTACCCCAATGGTTTCAACTGATACTGCTGTTTTTTTTTTATTCTGTGCACTCGGACTCAGCCAGGTCCCGGTGCATGAGCTCTGACCCCTAAAACATATTTAAATTGGCTCTACTGTGACTATTTCTATTACCTGTAAGTCCATAGTGTATGGCATAATTTGTAGCCAGAGCCTGTAAGTTAAATGTCACTAGTGGACTGGAGCACACATTGTCCCACTGCTAGAGAGACAGTGCAAAACTTGATGAGTGACTGTGCTTTGCAGGTTTAAACTGCAAATTGGACCTGTCAAAATAACCCCTTTTGACAGGCCTAAACCTTCCTTTTAAATATTAACAAGTCACCGCTAAGCAGGCAGAGATATTTTAGGGCATTGACAAAACCTTCTTAGGGGTCCCCTGGGACAGTGAACTTTCTCTCTATTAAACCTTTGTCTATTCTATTTTCCCTCTAAACCACACTCCCTGTCTGCCTACACCCAACTCTGACTATGTCTCTATACCCAGTGTCACCTTAAGGATTTCTGGGGTCTCGAGCAAGACATATTTCAACTATTTTTTGCATATTTTTAACATATAATTCAGTATTGTTTGACATCATGCAGGCTTGAATTAGCAGGAAATGGATAATATAAGTCAAATTGGTTCCATACAGGGGCCCCAAAAATATGTCTAGCTCAGGGCCCCCAAAATCCTTGAGATGACACTATAGGTAGGCTTTGATGCCCAATAAGGCAAAAGTAGGGCTTGTAAATGTTTAATTAAAACATGTCCTTACTGTGACAGGGTCCAAAAAGCTATTTTCAATGTAGTAGGGTTAGCAGTTCTATAGGAAAGCACTGAAATACATTATGAAAATTAATAAATTTACCTCCTCCTAGGAACTAGCCAAGAAGTTGATTCTTGGACTTATTAAATTATTTGCTAGAAACTCAATTCATTGGTAAAGTTGTAATTTGTTCTAAATATTTTACAAAAAAGGTACTTTTAATAAGTAACCTTTAACCTGCCTAAAGCCTCTCAAGGCCCATTTGTATGAGTCACTTAGGAACTGAATAGCTACTTTGGTTAAGTGTGAACTTGCTCCCAGTGCTGAGACAAAGGCTGGGTGTGGGGAGGTGTTCTGTTCCTCTGACAGGATGGACATCTGAGCAGTGCTGAGGAACTTAATTTAATTTAAAGAAGCCTATCCTGCACAGGTAGATGTAGCCAACACCTGGGCCTTCCCTTTTCCTTTGTCCCCTGAGCTGGGCCCAGTGGGAGAGGAGCTGCAGGAACTGCCCCAAGGGGGAGAAATGTTCTGCCATCTTAGTTTTAGGTAGAGATGGGCACTGTGAGATTGTTTGCAATAGGGCACCAAGAACTGCTGCATTTCTGGGTGGGTTACCAATTGGAGTTTGTTTCTAATTGGTTAGTGAAGGGCCATGAGTCAACCCAGCCCAGAGACTAGCACCAGGCATACATTTAGCACCCTGGGTACCCTTTGGAGAACACTACTGGACATGTGGAAGACATAAGAAGGACTGCACCTGCTGTTGATGCCTGTGAGGTGAACCCCAATGGCCGGGCCTGATCCCACGTGTACCCAGGACAGAAAAGTGGACTCCAGCAACCAGTTGGCTAACCTACTGTTAAGCTATAGGAAAATAAAAGCTACAAGAAGGCCGCTTTTCTGGAAGACCCCAGCTGATCATTTCCAACTGGACGTGCTCTGCTGGACCCTGTGCCCTGCTGGTGGCTTCTGCTGGAGTGTGTCCTGACCTCCAAATGCTGTTCCTTAGAACCCAAATCCCTTGACTGGTGTGAGAGTGTATTCCTCCCAACTAAACCTATAAACCTGGAACTTATAAACATTTTGCTAACTTTTTGCCAGGAGAACTGTCAAGGGACCAGGACCAATGAGCCAGCCAATCTGCTGAGGGAGCATCGCCATTGGACCTGTCTTCGTTGCAGTCCTGCTTTGTTCTCTGAAGGCAGCAAATCCGTTTCAGAGGACACAACACCAGCCAGCATCCGATGACATCAAACCCTCCCTGACTACAGCTTGCAGCTTTGCCCCACTGAGGAAATCTGACTTCCAGAAAAAGTGTAAGTTGGAAGGTAGAAAGCTTCACCAGGCCTGACAATCAACAGCTTTTGATTGACATTGACGGCTTCCTGTACCTGAACTGCAGATTTTTCCCACTCAGAGTTTTTCCTGCCTTTGTTGACAGCTTCACCAAGATCCAGCCTGCAGCCTTGTCTGGCTAAAGACTCAAATTTTCTAAATGTGAATGTAACTTTCCAAGTGGGACCAGTCCAAACTGTGAATCCAACCTGCGTTACATCGTGGTCGGCCCTAACCCTTATCCTATTAGTGTGTTAAAATCAGAAAGTAAACAGAATAGGAGAAAACACTTTAGACAATATAGGATTATGTGCTTTGAAATTCTTTCTGAATATCAAAAATGTGGATTCCATAAGAAACATTATGTGGAAAAAGTTCAATAAAGAAGAACCCGCACCTGTGACTAATTGGGTCTGGGCTTGAGAGGTTCTGAATTTGGAAGATTTGAGGTAGAGGCTCTTCGATATGCATAAATTGGCTAAAGGGTTTGATTTTGTAATTAGCTTTGCTGACCAGGCAGAAAGTTTTGAAATTAAGTTCAAGTTCAATATGGAAAATTTAAAGTGTCAAAGGGCTGGAATGGTAACATCAAATTTCCTATTGGGGAAACGAACATGACTGCTAAATGCAAGACTGCCCTCGGCCTCCATGATCCCCAAGATCACTAGGATGATTCAGATAGGAGTTAGAAAAAATGGAAACAACAGAAAGATAGTGGTTTGTGAATTTGCAAGATTGACAAGGGAGGACCTTACCTCCAAGTTGGTTCCTAAAAATAAAGGGCCTGTGGCCTGACTTACAGTCTAGCAGATGGGCATGAACATTATTGATATCCTTTGTGTTGCACTACAGATGATTGTATCCTCAGGCACCTGTAATAAGGCGGACGGAATATCTGTCCACTGTAAACAGGTAATTACATCCTCAGGCACCTTTAATAAGTTAGACGGGATATCCATCACAGTTGTAACAGGTGATACCATCCACCAAACTTTAAATCAGGCCTTATGTGTTTTTTAAGATAGAGCTCCTCAAAAAATGGGACTGCCTCAAAACTGGTTGGTAGTGCTAACAGTCTTCATATAATCAAAATACCAAGAACTCCACAGGAACATAATATCTAACAACTTGTCACTTGTTGCAGTCCATTCCAGGACTGTGTGAGCTTCACCTCCTCTTATGCCCCCAAGCTTCCAACATAATACACCTACTGCCTGAGTCTCCTCCAACTCCTCCCGCAAATTCATTCCCTGGACGCTCCATCCAAGAGCCTTGGCCTCTCATCCCTCTAAGACCCAGGTTATTGTAGGAAGTGACAGAGATGTACGTGATCCTTAAAGACTCATTGCCAGCAGTTTAGAATGAGAAAAAGAAGTCCCTAGGTCAAGCCAAGAGGATTAGTGCTATCACAGGAGCTCCCCGGAGTGCTTAAACGAGAACCCTGGAAGATGCTTAGAAGGAATGAATTCTGGATTTCTAACGCGCACAGCTACTCAAAGGAGTGTCCCAGCGCTATTGTAGGAAGTAAGAGAATGCAATTGGACAGAATTAGAGAGTGAAAAGACAAGTTTTTAGTTACTTTCTGGAAGACCGTTTATTATCAATTAGGAATTAAAAAAAACTTTCTCTAGTTAAGCGAAAGGACGGACCCAGGTGTTTGAAGAGGTCCGGACAGTGGCGCTAAGACATGCATTAACATTTGTATGGCTTTGATGTGTGGTGTCTTAGAAAAGAAAAGTTCTTGACACAATAAATGTTTGTTTGACATAACGCCAGGCTGCACCGTGAAATACGGTCTATTGTGCAGAACCTTCCTGGATGACTTCAGAATGACAGGAGGGCTTTTTGTCAAATAAATCTATTACCATTTGCTTGTCTAACGCATCATATACACCCCTCTTGGTTTCATAATAGGTATTTTAATTTGAAGGAGGGTTTGCTTGGAATCCCATCTATACCCATCACACCACACAAAATGGCAATCGCTCTAAAGAGTTCTAAATCAGCGTAACTTGTTCTAATATTCCGGACTATTGTGTGCATGGAGAATGCCTTTCTGTCGCGGAGACGGCTGTGGATTGCTGATAAGCAGCTTGCTTTGGCGTTGGAGGATGTTGATACCCTCTAAAAACGTTTTCTGGAGATGCCTCTTACTCAGAAGCTTGGTTCTGTCGTTACTGAGCGCTGCCTGCGCACTGCTAGCGCTAGTCTCTGCCAGGAGCTATATTTGATTCTAGGTGGCGCCATTTTACCACAACAAAAGTCAATAATAGTGTCTGTAATGCTCCCGGAATCCCTTAGAAGCCTTTACCTCTCCCATAGCATGAGCATGTTGACACTTCTTTACCCATACACTTTTAAACTAGAGATTCATTCTAATATAATAGTAATAGACAACACAACTGCAAAGTGGAAATGTAAAGAGCGTAGAAAACCTGGAAACACCACATAATGTTTTAAACGAAGGAATATTTGTGCCAATACACATATTTAAATGCGTAATTTGTATGCTACATCTGGTCAGACATCTAAGGGTTCTTCCACTCTAGGGGTGGCCCTACTGGTCCAGTCACAGGACTTTTCCATGTTATCAACCGATGACATAGTTTGGGTCCCACAACATTCCGGTGCGCGGGATCTCCTCCCTTCCACCTGTAAGAGTGTTATTTCTTCTGTATCTACAGTGCTCCGATGTAAGTATTCAGTTGTGTGAATCGTTTTAAAAAAAAAATATATATATAGAAATAAATGTATGTTTCTAATGGTAACTTAATGGGTCATAACAGGGTGCGTTCAGGACAATAACTCAGTATATATAAAATGTCCTTATTCCAGACAGTGAAGGATCGCATTGTGGGCTTTAGCATGGCTGGTATGAAGGAACAGTCAAAGAGAGAACCAGGGTCGGACTGCGACAGAAATTAGGCCAGGTCACCAACATAAAAGTAGCTGTCATTAGTGAATTAGAAAGCTACAAAACTTGACCCATATTTGTAGATTGGGTCAGTTTTTACTCGAATAGACATGTTGTACAAGTGTTTGTAAGGTATGAAAGATTGCATGTGTTTTAGCTAGCTGCAGACAATTTTTGTTTTAATATCAGGGAAATTAACAGTAAAAAACGGCCCTGCTGACCATAAAACAGTCCCACACGCAGACAAAAAATCGCCCACAAACAG
Organism: Calotriton arnoldi; assembly: GCA_963921515.1. Lineage (NCBI taxonomy): Eukaryota > Metazoa > Chordata > Amphibia > Caudata > Salamandridae > Calotriton > Calotriton arnoldi. The sequence continues at coordinate 673,938 of CAWUFW010002531.1, read as the reverse complement.
ACCTTCAAGACCGGCCCGTCTGACACTCCCGGATTGCCCCACACCAGATTTACATTGGTGGCGGTTCCCAGAGAGATTCAAGAGGTCTGGTCAGAAAGATACTTAAGTTTCTAAAAAACAATAGCAGAAACATGGACGAACATATAGGGAAATCAATTACAAATGTGCAAGAAAAAACATAAAAAATAATTTTAGAAATGCTAGTCTTCTTTTTATTACATCTGTAATAAATAATTATACAAAAAATATACTTATTACATGGACTTTCAGAGAGCCCTCTTCAACAATTGGTCTTTTCTTGTGTCACTCTCATTTTTTTTTGTCTTGCCTAGGCACAGCTTGCGCTGTATCTTCGAGACAATCTGAATTCAGGATATGGGCATAAAGCTCCACCCATTTTCCCCCATCTTTTTAATTAGCTCCTGTCCTTTGTAAATGGTGGCCTTTCATTGGTCAATAGGCTTGGTAGTCCCTCCTTAGTATCGCCTTGTCTCTTCTTGTAACCTCCCATGAGCACACCCCCTGTTATATGTGTTGTTACTCCCTAGGTTTTAATTACAGCCTCAGAGCACTATTTTCTTAAAGGGCTTCAAGCAGGACACACGCTTGGTCCTAAGCAAGGCTGGCAGTGGTTATTTTACTCACTAGCACATCTCACATTTATATAAGACCTTCTATAAATTTCCCTTCATCAACTCCACACAGAGTAAGCAGAGAATCCTGCCGAACGGATTCTCAGATCACTCCATGATCACGTTGGAGTTAGAACTAGGTACATTCTTGCCCCATCCAAGGAGGTGGACTTTAAACAAGCAATATTTATTGGAAGAAAGCTGGGTGACATTCTGTAAAACAGAAATAAATGAGTTCCTTGCGAGAAACCATGGGACGGCTCCTCCCCATATGGTCTGGGACTCTCTCAAAGCATACATTCGCGGTCTAGCTATCGCTAAAGACGCTGAAGGCTCCAGAAAAGAGAAGGAAAAAAAACGTAATTTAGAACAGAGGGTGCAAAGGTGCCATGATATCTTACTTAGTAACCCCTCGGCTTCCAATCAAAGTAACCTTGACCAGGCGAAACAGGCTCTTAGCGAGGCCTATTATTCAAAATCTGAAACCCTGAATATTAACCACAGGCAAAAGGTTTATGAAGAAAGTGATTGTACTGGGAGGTTTCTGGCATGGCAGGCTCGGGAACAGACAGCAAGTAATCGAATTAGTGCATTGAAATGTCCTGTATCTGGTACTTGAAGTGAAGATCCAGTAATTATAGGGGATATAATGCTTCACCATTATAAGCGTATCTATGGTCAACAACAGTTTATCGATAATGTATCCCTGGATAAGTTCCTTCGGGAACAGGAAACTCCGAGTCTCTCTGAGACCGACAAAACCAGTATGATGCGCCCCTTCTCTAAAGTGGAACTGGGGGGCATTATAAAAAACCTCCCGAATGGCAAAGCCTGTGGACCGGACGGTTTTCCCGCCGAGTTTTTTAAAACATTTTTAGAAGTTGCTTCAGAATATTTTTTGTTGATTGCTAATTCAATTTTAGAGGGAGCCCCGATACCATCTTCATTCCAAAAAGGGAATATAGTTAGTTTTTTAAAAAAGGGGAAGGATGGTGAAGACCCCAATTCATATCGTCCCATTACACTTTTAAATTCGGACTGCTAGATCATTACTAAGCTTTTAGCCAATAGATTTAATAATATCGCCTCAAATTTGATCCACTCTGATCAAAATGGTTTTATTGCAGGGAGACAGCTGGGGATCAATACGCATTATTTAGTTGAAGCACTGGACTATTTCGAGACTAAGAAAATACCTGCCTTGGTTCTCCTGTTAGATGCCGAGAAGGCGTTCGACCTCGTGGTCTGGGAGACTTTATTTCGCATCCTTGCTTGTTTTGGTATACCCCCGAAGATCACGAGGTTGATTCAGAGAATGTATTATAATGCTGAAGCTAATATCATTATTAATACTTTCACTGTTGGACAAATTAGCGTTAAACGGGGGACCAGACAAGGCTGTCCACTGTCCCCTATTTTATTCGCTTTCTTCATTGAACCACTTACTATTGCTATCCGCAATAATGCAGATATTCATCCCCCTTTACCTACTATGGGTAAATTAAAACTATATGCGGACGATATCATGCTTATACTTCAATACGATAAGGAAGTCCAAGCAAACGTTTTTGAGGTCTTTGAGCAGTTTGAATGACTTGGCGGGTATAAAATTAATAAAAAGAAAACAGAAATAATCCAGTGCGGATGTAAATCTGAGGTTTTACACCCTGATATCTTACCCTGCCTAAATTTCAAACCAAAAAGGTACCTGGGGGTCTATTTTTTGTCACAAATTACTGAACTGTACGATTTGAGTTTCGCCCTGCTCCTGCTAAAAGTACAGAAATTGTTACAATGGTGGAATTTGCTCCCGCTGTCTATTCTGGGGAGGGTCTCACTTATTAAAATATCTGTTCTCCCGCTATTTAATTTTTTATTCTCGGCAATTCCGTGTGTTTTAACTGCACCATTTGTTTCCAAATTAGAGTCGATGTTTACATCCTTTCTCTGGGGAAAGAAAACTCCCTGAATTGCACTAAGCACTTTATATGAGGAGCTAGAGAATGGTGGGTTAGCTCTCCCTAATCTAAGGGAGTACTATTTTGCATACTTTGCACAATATATGTCCAGGTTTAAACCGGGATTGCAAACCGGATTATTTGTTAGCTATTTCATGAATATAATTTGTCAGGAGCTCCAGATACACTTTCCATAAAAAAATTTAAAATCACCAAAATTAGTGTGGTATAAGTCCATGCAGTGTTTTTTTCATAAACGTAGTGACTTCTTTAGAAGATTCACAATTCCAGTAATTAATTCCTCAACTCCGCTATCCGAATTTACCTCGGTATTTGTGGTTAGGGAGTCATTTGATATTGTTCAAAAATGGGCTAAGGCTGGTTTTCGGAAAATTTCAGATTTAATAATAAGTAATAGGTGGCTAAATATTTCCGAAATGTATGATTTAATTCCGAATGATTTCCTTCTACTCGGATCATATAATATCCTTATTAAATTTTTTAGTAATCTGGATTTAATCCAGATTAATGATCGTAAAAGCCTGGTGTATGCAGTAATTGAAGAAACCACAGTTAGGAAACCTGGGGAATGGAAAAAGTTTTTAGCCCCCATCAAGGGCTTGAATCTTACAGAGAAAGCAATATCAAAATGGGAAAAACATGAAGGACTGAAGGTTACAGCGTGTATGTGGTCTAAAGTGAACAAACTTAATTTCAATACCTTGCGGGGTGCCAACTGGCGCCGGATGCTATTTTTTAGCAAATGGCTTCTATATAGAACCCCACATTTTTTATCAAAGGTTTATCCCAGTCAATCAGGTCAGTGTTTTCGCTGTTCAAATCATCTAATAGCCAATTGGACGCATACTATATCGCAGTGTCCTCTAATTCAGGGGTTTTGGAATGATGTTTTCCATTATCTGGAAGATTCATGTTCAATTATGGTAGATTCTAACAGTTGGCTGAAAATTCTGGGTTTTGATCCTACGTTACGCCTCACTGATAAGTTGATCAAATTAGTTTATATTGCAATGGCAGTTGCTAGGCCACTTTTGCTTCAGAGATGGCGATCAGGCCTTGTACCAACAGTGTTCGAGTGGGTGCAGAAAATGAAATGGGTCAAAAACAGTGAGCGTTTATACGCTTTACGAATTGGGGGGATTAGGAAGTTTCAAAAAGTCTGGGCGGCATATTTTGATTGAACTGTAAAGCCGATGTTTCAACTTTAAGGGTATTTCTTATAAGTGGAAAATATTTTCGCTCTGTATTTTACTATTGATATTTACTTCATGACACTTTAATGCACTATAGACACTTTGGTTATCTTTTTATAAAGTCGTTAAATTGTGGTATATATGATGAAATGCTTTTTTTTTTTTTTAGGGCATATGAGTCACGTCATTGAATAGTCTAAGGCATTTTTTTACATTATAGACACCCTGGCTTTTTTTGAAAATGATTTGCCGACGCCGGGCCCGATTTATATTCCGCTAAATATCTTATCTCTACCCTGGATTTTAAAGTTCCACTCGGACTTAGGCTTTGATGTATTAGGAATCGTATCGATACGGTATATGGTCTTTTGGTGCAATGCTACACGGGGTTGTATCCTGGCTATGTATTACTGTTCTACTTTCTCTGTCTTTTGGTTTAACGTCCTATGATGTACTGGTTCAATATGAAGTGTTTTATTATTGGATATTTAAAACGTCCAGGGATGAATTTGTAAATTTTTGATGGATCTCAATAAAAAAAAGGAAAAAAAAACTCCACACAGAGTACAACCTAATCCAGAATTAGTATAATAATTATTTTGGCACATTTCAAAGCTACTAATTGTATATGTTAAGTTATGTTACGGACATTTATATTGCGCACGGCTACTCATGAGTGTCCCGGCGCGGGAGCCAAATAGAAGACAGTGGGGAACTATGAGTCATTGCCGATTAAATAAACTGTAGAGTTTTTAATCTCTTCCTGAACAAACTAGGGTCATCAGTGCTCCGCAACTCAAATGGAAGGGAGTTCCAAGCTTCGGCCGCTTTAAAAGATAGAGAGCTCCCTTCAACTCTAACAAGCCGAAAGTGAGGGATCGATGCCAGACACTGTGAGGCCGAACGAAGATGTCTTCGGGGGGAATAGAAACTAAACCGTTTCCTCAGGTAGAGCGGACCAGATCCATGGAGGGCTGAATGGGCCAAAGTGAGAGCCTTGAATTTGACTCTTTGAGCCACTGGAAGCCAGTGCAGGTCGTGCAAATGTTGGTTTACGCTAGACTTGCCCGGGATGCCCATCAAAGCTCTGGCCGCTGCATTTTGTACTACTTGGAGTTTCTTGAGCTGGTATCCTGGTAGGCCAATATAAAGTGCGTTGGCATAGTCAAGGCAGCTGAGAATCAGAGCACGAGTGACCATCTCCTTAGCAGTCCTAGGTAGTAAGGGCAGGAACTTCCTAAGGGATTTCAGTGTGCCAAAACACTGACCTGCCAGTCTCTTTATTTGCGTAGAGAACCGAAGATTCTCCTCAAACCAGACTCCCAAGTTCTTGACTGCCTGTCCCGTGGAACTGGGTAGGGGGTAATCTGGCAGCCAAAGAGCTTCCTTGAACTGTGGAGGAAAGGATCCATATATATTGACATAGCTATTTGAATGTACTCGCGGTACTGTCTTGCATGCAATGCATTATGAGTAGGATGGATTTACCGTATCCTCTGCAGGGTGCATTACCATATGTGGCCAAAACAGGTCCCATGGGACCTCTTTTGGTCACATTTGGTACTGCACCCTGCAACATGGCTAGGTAAACAAGCATTGGCATAGCCAATAGGTCTCGCCTTTGGGACCTTATAAGTGTTTAGCCATGCAACAGTTGATGTTGTTGCACCAAGGATATTGTGCTGCATAACTAAATACTTATAAGGTCCCAAAGGCGAGACCTATTGGCTATGCCAATGCTTGTTTACTTTAGGGCAGGTACTGCAATGTACTTATTGTGATTCCCTCTGGGTTTACGAGCCAACCTTGCTTCTTCTCACTGGCCATGTGATGGGCGTTCGGGCCAATTCCTATTACATTTTTTGTTTATCTGTGGATATTATATGCAATACACAATATCCTTTTTACTCCTCTTTTTAAGAGGTGGTTTCATGTAGATTATAGAGAAGCATATAGGACTCTTCTTGAACTGGGTGATGATGAGTTAATTATCTGTGTGGGGGCTTTTTTTTTTTTAAACTGCTGTCCGAGCTCGTAGCTCGATGAATAGTCCTGTAAAGTACTGTATATTTTAATGTGCTTTCTTTTTTAACTTACCGCTATTTTGTATGTTTTATTGATGTATAATATTTTTTCTTTTATGGATATTTTTTTATCAGAATAAAGCTATGAAAATGGAAATGCTCAAGTCAGGCAAGGAAGCAATGCTTTAGCCGTGTGAAAGGGAATCGGGGCAGATTTTGCAAATATGGAGTACATGGTTTCTCATATTGGGTTGAGCAGTACAGCAAAGATTCTGCCTGAATTTCCAGGGCAAGACTGTTCAGGGGAAACAGCATAGGAAATGGGAAATGCATGGATTCTGATTTGTATGGTAAGAAATATATTTGGTCTTGGATTACAGCATAACAGAATGAATTTACATCCTGTGTCGAATAGGTATGAGACAGTCAGAAGCTTTAGACTGCAGATCAGGGTAAAAGTTGAGAAGGAGTTAAATATTTGAGCATCAATGGCAAAAAGATGCCAGGCAAAACCAAAGTTTTAAATTATGTCTCCAAAACATACAATGTAACACCAGAAAAGCAGGGGCATAGAACCATGCCCAGAGGATTCCTAACTGACAGGTAGGAAAAACTTGAGTGGAAAACACCATGAGTCGGGAGATACATTAATCAGAGCGAAAACAGGAAAATCCACTTAGTGCTCAGTGGAGATGACTACAGTATTGAGTACAGAAATGATTGTACTATGGTCCACAGTATGAAAAGTGAGCGCAAGGTCAATACATTCATACACATCCCATAAAATGTTGAAGATTATGCCCTTGAAATGCCAATAGGCTAAACAACCTTAATTGATGACTTTTTCAAAGTATCCAACACTTCATAGGTCTGCCGTTAGCTACTACCTTTTAAATTTACTAAAATTATAGAAGACTGGCTAAAAACCACTATATATCTGTATGCTGTGCTGGGTGGAAGTAATATGTAAATGGCATGGCAGCAGACCTGCGGATGAAGAGGACTGGCTAAAAGATATAGCCAGTTCTCTTCATCCACAAGTCTGCTGTCATGCCATTCACATATTACTTCCACCCAGCACAGAACAGGGCAATGGGTCAGCCCACTTCAGCCATAGGCATCCAGAGTGAGTGCATCCTGCTCTTTCGGAAAGTGCATATCCGTCCACAAAGAAGTTCCCTTCAGAACCAGGAGCTACTGTGACACTAACATAGTTTTGGTTTTATCCAATCCTTTTTGTCTTATTGGTCGGGGGTCCCGTAACTCCCCCAACAATAAAGTTTTACAAAAGCCATGGCAAAAAAAAACATTGGCAAAAGCAAAACTAGAACAGCCAAAGTCTGACCTATTGGTTTTGCCAAGGCTCGTTTTAAAATGTTCTCTATATTAAACCCATTCATTTAAAATATCGTCTCAAAGTCATACATTTTTAACTACGGTGGCCACCCACTTATGTTATTGAAAGTACTTCTATTAGCCTATAAAATACAAATTAACCATAATGTTTTCACAATTTAAAAACAAAAAAGTACACCTAAAGGCAAATCTGTAAAGGCTTAAAATGTATGAGTCAACATAGATTAATTGAATTCAGAGCCATCGCAGATCAAAATTACTGTTTCTTGAAAAATATAGTGGAAAAGTAAAAAATGTTTCATTAACCCGGTTGGAAGCTTGAGAACCCTAAAGTGTCAGCTTCAGATTTAAAAAAAATAAAAAATTATTCTGCAGAAATGCACACACTAATATAAACAAGATCGCATTACATCACAAATGTTTCCTTCACAGCCCCAACACAGTTATCATATGACCGGATATCACGCGTGACACCATCTGCCGGTCTTGGCTTTTTAACCAACACCACGTTGCTACACAGCCCTTGTGCTTTCGCTTTTAACATTGGTGAACTATGGGCTCAAAAATCCCAGCATGCATAGTGCTTTAACAAAACAAAACAGGGAGTGAGGGGCTGGCTCTTGCTTTCATTCGTGTTATGCTCCTCTTTTATTAAAAGTTAAAACAAACAGAACCATCACGGCGTGTATTATAAAATGTCATCTCAAAATGCCAACACGCAGAAAAATACAAGAATATGGCCACAGAGGTTAGTTTGCCCTTCACAAGAGAAAAAAAAATATCCGCCGAGAGAAAATACAACTTCAAGGTATACGAGTCAATTTAATGTTCACATGCTTTCGGTTCCATATTTCCACATAATTTAAGAGAACTATCAGCCGAGAAAGAGAGCACAGCACCTCTTTGGTGGTGCATGGGGAAGAGTGCTTATAAACGTCCGTCGGTGATTCGGACAGTGTCTGAAAAGACAGTAACTGTGCTGAGATAATACACGTGTTTAATATTTTTTTTCCTTAAAAGCGACACAATATTTTTACAAAAAAGTGAACTGAAGTAACTGACTCCAACATTTCACTGGTTTTGCTTAACGTCTCAATCCTTTAGTATCTGCCGTAAAATTGCATGTTTCCGTGTTTCTTCGTCCCTCCCCCCTTCCATGTTTTTTTATGCACCGTCTTCGACAAAATAACCTCCGCCCCACGACCACCAGGCAGCTCGGCATAACCACTGCTATTTCTTGTGCACCGGTTACAATCAGATTGACTTTCGCTCGTCCACAAAAAAACCAAGCACTGAAACACAAGTGCGGCCCCGCGCCGCGGCCGCGAAAGTGAAACAGTACTCCGGGTTAAAGAAGTGGGAGGGGTGGGGGGAGTGCGATTCCCTTGCGGGAGCGAGCGGCGCCAGGAGCGATAATTGCTACCATATGGCACCAGCTGCTCGCTCCCGCAAGTGAATCGCCAAACGTGCACGCGTTGCCATTGAAGGCAATGGAACGCGTGCACGTTTAAGCCGGATCGATTGCAAAAGGTCTTTTTGCCTACGTAGCACATGCGCGCTGCGTAGGCGAGACCTAAAAACATTGGCATGTATAATGACAATAACTCCAACTTTGCAGGGTGCAGTACCATATGTGACCAAAAGAGGTCCCATGGGACCTGTTTTGGCCACATATGGTAATGCACCCTGCAGAAGATATGGTAAATCGATCCTACTCATAATGCCACAGATGGTACTGCACCCTGCAACATGGCTAGGTAAAAAACATTGCCATTTATAATGCCAATAACTCCAACTTCAACAAATGCGAGATCTATTGCATTTCCAATGCAATGGGTCCCGCATTTGTTAAAGTTAGAGCTGTTGGCCTTGAAAATGACAATGTTTTTTACTTTTGTTTTTTTATACAATTGGCAATTGTGCTATGCAAATATAATAACTCTACTGCAAAAAAAACCCAAAAGTAAAAAACATTATTTTCAATGCCAACTGCTCTAACTTTAACAAATGCGAGACCTATTGCATTGCAAATGCTTGTTCTTTCATCCACTTGAGCATACAGCATGGGGCACATCAGACACTGGCTAGCTTCACTGGCTAGCTTCACTGAGTGATGACATTCTGCTCTTTTTCAAGGAGCATATATGCATGCAAAGTAATTCCCTTCAGTGCCAAGAACTATTATAGCAGTGTGTGCTTTTTCAGACCAAAAAAATATTTTGCTTTCAGCCATTGTTTATATTGGTGAGTGCCTGGCAGCTCATTCAACAATAAAATGTTAAAAGCCCATGCCAAAACAAAATACGCCCTGACAAAGCTAATCGACTGGTAGTCACCACCAGATCAATTGACTTTGCCAATACTTGTTTGAAATTGTTATCTTTTTGTCTTAAATGATCATAATAACACTTGCTTCGATGTCAATACAATGGTTGCATGATGACGGCGTCAATGCAGGGTCTATTGGTTTATGACAAAAGGGGCACACAAAAGGTGTTCTATTAGTACCTCCTCAAAGGTCCTTTGCCCTGATTAATTACTTGGGAAAGGTGGTCAGCCTCAGACATACCCACCAACTGAAAAAAGATAAAAACTCTGCCCACCCCTCCACTTCAAAGTTTTCTGGTTGTGTCCCAAGACACCCACCATACTGGAGACAAGATGGCTGCGTGACAAAAGTAGTCTTTCTGCAGCTGGGTAGATTGCTGTTTGAGCAGGTTATCTCCTCGTTCAAAGCGTGCAATCTGTGGTTTCTCAGAGGGAGTCACGGGGCTCATGCATGCATGTTGAGCATATTCTGGGTTCCAGCAGCAGGCTTCCTGGGAAGACGACGACAGAGCAGAGGCAGCGGAGTACCTTGGAGCATTGGATTTTCTGACAAGAAGGTGCCAATAAGACACACTACAACTTTAAATGGGGTAAAAGTCCACTTTAATAGAATGTGTCTGCAAATTCAACATCACAATACCTTGGCAAAGTGCCTTACAAAACTAAGAAACCTCACTAATACAAGAACCAAAAACTTCCTAACCCCACCCCTTTAATAAACAGTTCCTTTCCCCCCCTCCTATCCCTTCCTCCTTCGAACCTGTCCTCGTCATCCTGCACCCTCTGATGTCACCCTTCTCTACCCTGTCCCATTCGGCCAATGCATCCTCTTGCTCCCTGAACCATATCCCCACCGTCCCTGTGCTGTGGTCACCCACCTTGAGAACGCCGCCATCAGCAAAAAGTGCCCTGACACCCCCAACCAGGAAAACCCACCCAAAACGTCTAAAAACTAAACAACCAAATATCAACGCCACAACCTTAACCCTAATAACTGGGGCAATAACAACCTCAACTCCATTAAATAATTCTCCATCCCTAAAGTGGACAAATGAACTCCATCTTGTCTAAACAAAGCTTCTTCCACTTGTACAATCCCCTCGTGCTTCAGAATAGAAATGCTCATGGACCTACAAAAACTTCTCACCTCCCTGTTTACTTTACGGCGTTGTCTTTCAATGGAACTGGGCTTAATGACACCTCTCCAAACTCGCTGTTGCACTGACTTAGTCTACACTACATCCGTCCCGGCCCAGGACTCCTTAATACGAGACAAATTCATCATCATGGGCTTCAATAGCCCGACATCAGACAACTTGACAAGATTGTTTTCACCCAAATGGACTACAAGCAAATCCGGACACAATTTCCCACTTAAATGCTTAGATAAGAAACCCAATTATTCACCCCAATGCATACCACTTTTTCCCCACCAAGAAAGCATCACCCTGGACCCATCCAGTCCTAACTGCCTTCCATAAAAAAAAATCTCAGTTTCCTTAGCAACCCAACAGGTGAAGGAATGGCCAACAATCCATGCATTTAAGAGAGTGCAGAGAGGGTTGGGTCGACAACATGGGAAAAAAACGAATAATTTGTAAAAATTTAAAGAAGTAGACATCACATTTCAAAACCTCAAGTAACGTTTATAACAAGAAGATCTCCATCTTCCTTTTGCTTTTATCACTTCATCTGACAAATCCCACCTTTTGGCTTCAGTAGCCACCCCAATATGAAATGAATGTGTACCAAACTGATCAGGCTGAAAACCCAAAACTGATAATACCTTTCTCAAAACTCCTAAAATCTGAAAAGATGTAAAAAGGAACCATCTTCATGCACAAAAACAGGACCTATGCTATCTCCAACATATAACTGAAAATCCAACCATTTCTGCCATGGGCACATAGCAACTTTTCTATACTTAACTAAAACAACCTCCTGTCCTCTGCCTAACTGGTCTGTCTTACAATAAGGCAACCATCCTCTACCTAACTGGTCTGTCTTATAATAAGGCAACCATTTATGCAGTGAACCAGGAAAAACCAAAACATGTTTCCTCAAAACACCAGCCCTCCCCCTCAAGCCAAGTAGTTCAGAAATACGAAAAGCCCTATGAAACAACCAAGCCATGCACAATGAAAACAAAGCAACTTCCAAAGCTGAAAAACAAATCTCTGTCAATTGTACAAACCTCAACTTCCATGGGATCGTAGCCCCAAAAACAGTTCCCATAAAAAGAGATCACCGCCAATTTACCAGAGATAGTAACTGCAGCTAAACCGGCATGATTCTGGGACATAATAAATCTCAAAGCATCAGGCTGCCTCCAAAATTTAACGTGTGATACACTACAACTCCCACAAGCGCCACTAATAAGAAATTCCTGCCAGGCTTGTCTGTAAGCTCTTCTGGTGAATTCTGCCACCGACTTTTCAATCAGATCCAGGATTCTCATCTGCTCAACTGCCAAAGGTCCTGTGGTATCCTCATCTGCTGCGCATCATCTCCAGGGGAAAACCTTCAGAACTTCTGCCACTGCGAACGAGGCAATGCATCCAAGATATTATTATCAATACCTGGTACGTATCTTGCCCTAAATAAAATGTTAAAATTTAAGCATCTTAACAGAAAAACTCTCAGTAACCTCAAAACCTTCTCATCCTTAGCCTTCTGTGTATTACACAAAGCCACTACAGTCTGATTATCAACATTGAAAGTCACTCGTCTATTAGCGAGCAAAGAGCCCCACAAAACCAGAGCCACCACCAATGGAAAAAACTCAAGAAATACAATGCATTTCTTGGTGGCCAACTGTTCAGGTACCCAATGCCATCTTAAAACAGACCAAAACCATGGGCACCAGCTGCATCACAAAAAAACTGTACCTGCCATAGTCATTCACCCTGAAAAGATAACATTGTAACACCATTAAACTCTTTTAAAAAAGTAATCCAAACTTGTAGGTCTGCTCTTACAGCAGCCGCCAAACACACTCTATGGTGAGGCAAAACAGCACCTGACAACAAAAATCCCAAACTTCTACAAAAGGCTCTCCTAACCCAACCCTACAGGCAAAATTAAGGTGACCTAGTAAAAACTGAATCTTACACAATTCTAATTTCTTTGAACCTGAACCTTCTTCTAACAGCTGTAACAAAGTTTGAATTTTGTCCTGCGGCAGACTCGTTGTCATAGAAATTGAATCAAACTAAAAACCTAAAAACATCAAGCAAGTCAGTGGTCCCTCTGTTTTTTCAGGAGCCAAAACCTTCTCTACTACCCCATTAAGTTTGTGAAGAGCTCTAGCACACTCACCTGAACCAGCCCGCCCTACAAATGCAAAATCATCTAGATAATGAGTAAAAAAAATTAAAACACTCCTGTATTGAAAATACCATTGTAAAAAAGAACTGAGCAACTCAAAAAGAGAAGAAGAAATGGAACAACCCATTGGTAACATTCTGCCAACATAAATTGCACCATCAATCTGTAGACCTAAAAGTGAGAAATCACCTGGATGAACTGGGAGAAACCTGAAGGCCGATTTGATGTCTGACTTAGCCAACTCTGCTCCTGGTCCACAATCCTGTACCAACATAATGGCATTATCAATTGAAGCGTACTTCACCGCAGAATCTTCACTGGCAATAAAATTGTTAATGGACTCACGTGCCGGCCAGAACAAATGGTGAATAAGCCTAAACTCACCTGGCTGCTTCTTGGGCACCACTCCCAATGGTGAAATCATAAGAGTCACCTGTGGCCATTCATAAAACAGGCCCAATATTCTGCCCTTTAAAACTTCTTTCCCCATGCTCCACAGCAGATTTCAAATTCTTTGCCCATCATCTCACCTGCGGTCCTTGATAGCACAATTTAAAACTATCTTTAAAACCCCATAAAATATTGCATGCAGGAACCCCTATTGAAGGCCCAACATGCTCGATTCTGTGGCAGATCACCTCTCCCCACTGATTTCACCCCAAACGGGGCGGGATTACCTCAAAAGGGCCTATAAAGGACTGGTAACCCACTGGCAGTATGCATTAAAGGGACAGACTTTGCTGATCTCATCCCCTTCATCCACAATTTGCCATCAGTATCCCCCATTACATTTCAGGATTTGTTGCAAGTCAAGCATGAAATTCTTCATCGTAACTAAACCATGCAAAACCACCATAATCCCTCTGGGTCCTTCTTACAGCATCCATATGTTTAATAACGAATGCATCGCTCAAGATGGCGTTCTCAAAAAACACTTCATAAATTAAAAATGCAGATGTCCAATATTAGTACGCACTTTGGGTCTCCTAGGTAACTGCAACTCCTCTTCCCTGGAACTTTCTTTTGCCTGAATTTCCTGATGTAATATTTTGAAAATGTCAGCAAATTCCCTTTTCCAAATCCTTTCTTTAGTGGACTGAGAAAAATGAGCATGCAAAGGCTTAGAAATTCCCACATAAGGCAATCTTGAATTATTAATACTCTCAGATGTACCTGTTTCTTTATCCCTGGCAGAGTTCTTACCTGCTTGTACTGTATGTACTTTAATCTCCGAACGATAATCACTGGAACTCTGGACCCTAACCTGTTCCCCAATACTCACCGACCTGGCAACTTTTAACTGCAGCATAACAGCATCCCTCCCCACTGGACTATTGCCTACTCCAACAGAAACCAATCTCAAAACTCTTTTCCCACCACAAAAATCATCGTGCTAAGTAACCCTCATCTTACCTGATTTCAAATAGGAATGCTGCTCCTTGTTCATCATCCTGGATCTGTGTCCGCTGTGTACCAACAAATCTCACTGAGACGCTTGATCCTGCAAAACACCAACTCCACGACTACTGTTAGTCCCCTCGCTCCCTACAGTCACAACATTCTTAGAAAGTCTATACGTCGCCCAATCATCTACAATCTCCCCTTCTTCTAAGGAATCACAACCCTCTTCATAATCCAAAGTCACATTGATGGAGCAAGGATTCAAGAAAACGAAACTTGCTCGGAGAAATCCCTCATTAATAGTACTAATTGTTAGAAATAATAAAGAAAACGAAATTAATACACACGCACAACATTTACATATGGGAAAAAGCTTTACGCATGCTTAATTAAATAAAATAAAATGCAACGCGACTAAAACCCGCTTTAAACTGGAAAACGCTTTTGCGCATGTGCGAATTAGAATTACGTAGATAGTAACGTGACTAACCCGTTTGAGAGGGAAAAACCCTCGAGAATGCGCAAGAGTTACTAACATTAGGTCTTGAGGCACTGCATGCCCGGCATGTGTTTGCCTGAATTTAAAGAGAGCTATTGCTGCTAATGCTTTTGCTTAACGAAAGACATAATAACATGGGATAGAGTAGAAGTGGGTGGTGAACAGTGAAAATCATATATTTGAGAAATTAACATTTGTTTATGATTCCTTTATTAATAGTGTACGTTTGGGCCCGTTATAACATGCAAGAGAAAAAGATGGCGGCGAAAATGGAAGCAAGCTGCGCATGCGCGGAAAAATCATGATGTGACCCGCTGACCATGTCGCTGACAGGCTGCCAAGAGCCAAGGACGTAAAAACGTGTGAAACCTCTTCTCAACTGTGGAACTACATTCAGACTGTTATTTTGATTTGCAACATTAAATATATGAGAAAGGAAATAAGACAGAATAATGAATGAGCTAAAGGGGAAGAGTTTGTTAGACAAAGGATAATTATTAAATTGAATATGACAGCATGAGATGAATGACAGCTCCCGTGTCCCTGCCCAATCAGAGTTCGTATTTCATCAAGATTTGTAACTTTTGAGGGTGGGACATGCAGAAATAAAGACTATAACTAGAGTGACTTAAGTTTAGAATGAGAGAGCGAGAAGCAGAAGAGGTCGACTTTGCTGAGAGAGAGAGAGAGAGAGAGAGAGAGAGAGAGGCGAGAGCTTCTGTTGATGAGGAAAGGAGAAAACAGACTGGGAAGATTCATACCTGAATGACAACCTGATTAGATTGAAGATTCCGGAAGAATATCGAGGAGGGAGAGAGTGTAAGTGAGGGATGAGCCCCGGTGCGTCGGGTCTGTAGAGAAGTTTAGTAAGTATTACTCTGTCCTGATTCTGTCCTTTAGTCTTTGTCACCTGATTCTTCATCAGGGGACCTCCACCAGCCTTTTTTGGCCAGAGAGTTGGTTTTCAGTTATCACTTTTAGGTAACTATTATTTTGTCTTGAATTTGCATATCTTTGCAAATGTATGATTTATTATGCCTTTTGTCTCTACATCTATCCACTCTTAATGCATTGATTTGTTGAATGTGTCTGTGATTTTGAATGTATTTGCTAAAATAATTTTTCCCTCCCATGAAAGTTGATGGAGTTTGCACTGTGAATTTGTATTAATGAGCGTTCAACTAATGACTGAAACTTTAGATAAATCTTACTCAGAGTCTGTGGTTATTTTCCATTAAAACTTAGTTAAGAAATTGTTAATATCACCATCAACTAACTCAACTAATGGTCCATCGACCAAAGGAAGAGTGTTGATTTGTGAAGATTAGTTAGATCTCGAAATAGTATTTAATCCAATATGTGATTTTCCAGAGAATAAACTAATCAGAATCTAAGAGAATAATAAAATTAACCCCCAGAGTGATTTTTAGCCAGGGAGTTGTTTTTGGATTACAGGATAAATGCATATGGGCCCATTGAAGCATTTTCTCAAGTTGTACGTGTGTGTGTGTGAAATATCCATTCCTTGGAGTCGCGCTGGATCAGTTTTTCTGGTAGCAGAGTTATGGTTATTATTGATTAGTTTGGTGATTATTGATTATTAATTATTGATTATATGTTCTTAACATGAAAATTTAGTGTCCTGTTCTATGTTGTCTAGAAGTACAGGTACAGAGATACCTGGGAATCCCGGGAATGGAATTTTGAAGAGTGTGGTAAGGAAATCACACTGCAGAAGGTTACTCGTCTGTTGTCATAATACCTAAAAGCTACGGAGGGCTGTAGTTGTTATTATATTAGGGACTATATCGTATAAGAGTCGAGAGTGAATGATGGCAGAGGGCCCACCAATGAAACTTTGGCCTTACCCAAAGGAGGAGTATCCCTAGAGGAGTAGTAGGTCCTCCCCGAGCTTAAGTGAAGGATAAACAGTGGTTTTTACGCGCAGTGTAAGGAAGTACTTTCTCTTTGAAGCAAGTGAATAAACTATCTTTGGTTTAGCGGAGCAGACAGAGTAGCACTGTTTTTATGTTGTTACTAACAAGAAAATTATAAAGAAAATCAGAAAATTCATTGTCATATTACCTTGTGATGGGAGGGTCAGTAGCAGGAGTCATACTGACGTCACAAGAACCGCGCTGGTATTGGTTGAAACATCGGGCGTGTGACAAGAGCAAATTGTAAAGGGAGGGTCAGTAGTAGGAGTAATACTGACGTCACAAAGAGCCGCGCTGGCATTGGTCAGACAAGAGGGTGTGTTGAAAGCTTTGATTGGTTGGTAGACAAGAACCGCACTGGTATTGGTTGTGGAAGAGAAAACGTAGTGAGCCCTGATTGGATTGTTGGTGTGAGTCGCGCTGGTATAGGACTAGTGGTGGCAAATAGGATACGTGAGAACTACGGAAGAGTTTTTAGGTTTGTTTACTGAAAATAGTTAGACGCAAGGATCGGAAGAATGAAGTTGATTAATAAAATCAAGAATTTCTTTAAAAAGGATAAATGTGTAGTGACCAGAGAAGGAATTATTATGCCACCTCCTGATACGCCTGCTTCTTTTATGATGATGGAACGAGGATATGATACTTGTGTTTGGTTGGAAAATTGGGTAGAATATACGAAAGATGATAGTGTTTTAACATTTCCTGAACATGGTACGTTTAATGTGAGGATTCTTCAGAATTTAAGAAATCGGATGAATACATTAGAACCTAGTCCAAGGTTAACGCAGTATGAAGCTTTAGAGGAGTCGGAAGTCGAGGCATTTGAGCGAGAGAAATGCAGAGGCGGTAGAAGAATAAATAGAGGATTTTTCCCTAGATATCCTTTTGATACTCGAGGAGATCAGATGAAGAGATGGAGAAGAGCTGTAGTAACGGAAGGCTTGTATCCAGTATTGATGGCTGAGGATCAAGTAGGGAGCAAGTGTAAAGAAAAATTGAAACATTTAGATATAACAGGAACAGGATGTGATGAATCTGATGATGAGTTATTGGAGGATATTTTAGTCAAAAGACCTCCACCTTATCAAGAAAATGCTAGAGAAACAACCCCAAGTGCACCAATGATGGGAACTCCATTAGTTCCACAGGTTTTATATGATCCAACAGTTACCCGAGCATTACAGGAAAAAGAAAGGGATACATTGAATAAGACCAAAGAAGAGATACTACAGAAAATAAATCAGTTAGGTTTAAATGCTGAAGCCTTGACAGTACCAGTAACTATTGTTCCTGTTATTCCATTATATGGGGATAAACGAGACCCCCCGAGATTGCAAACAGTGGCAGTCTCACATAATAATGTTAGAAAAGAGATAGTTGTGTCAGAAGATCAAACCAGTGAAACCGATTCGAATGTCTCATTACTAGATCTCTCTAATATTGAAACAGTGATTGAAACTACGAAATGAAATTCACCAGTAAATAAAAGGAGAAAGGAACTGATTATTACCCCAGTAGCAGGAAACGCTAAAGAATTTTCGCCAGAAGATTTAGAGGGGTGGGCAAAAGGATTAGACAAGAAAAAACCCCAAACACTAAACATAGATGTAGCCAAATTGAAAGTGGATTTAGAAGAAATGATTATTGGTACTATAAGCCCAGAAAGATTAGGTTCATACAGAGATGAAGAATTGTTGTTTTTGTGTAAAAGTATAACCTGGAGAGCAAAGAATCTTCATGACAAAATAGTAGAAGTGGCTTCAGAATTTGGAATTGATGTAGAAAAGTCAAAAATATTACAAAAACCATATAGATCAGAATTTACTGAAAAGGATTTAGAAAGCTTGAATGCATCAGGAAGAAGATTACAGATAAAAGAATTAATGTGTATTTTGAAGAAATGAGGAGATGCAGACCGATGGAGAGGTAGATGGACAAAGAAAAGGGATGAGGCAGCTACAAAGGAAACATCCGCATACCCATTGAGAGAAACAGAACAGGTGGAAAGAGTGTGTCCAATGAGAGAAGTTCCTGGTGGTGGATATGTTCATGTTCCTTGGTCTAGACAGGATATTTTGTCTTTTACAAATGATTTTCCCAGATTAAGAGAGAAGCCAGTTGAATGGTACAAGCAGATAGAGAGGTTTGTGAAAGTCTCAAAGGTACTATTAAAGGATTTGGATGGCTTGTTTGATATAGTGGTACCAACTGATTTGTGGACAGAATGTAAAATTACTATTGATTGGCCAAATGAAGAATATCCCAGAGATGCAAAGACAGGTGCACCTTCAGAGGATGTGATGAAGAAGTATCAACAAGTGATTACTTTCTTGAAAGGGAAAATTCCTCCCAAAGAAACAGATTGGGTAAAGATAGATAGAACAACCCAAGAACCAAAAGAGTCAGTACACGCGTATTATGAGAGGCTATTACAAGTATTTAAGCAGTATAGTGGATTTGAAAATATTGGTGATAAGGATATGGGACATTTTGTGTATAGGTTTGTGTATGGATTAAGGTCAGAAATTAGTCAGATGATTCAACAGCATATGCTGTGCTGGCAAAGTAAGCCGATTGACGACATTTTGAAGTATGCAAAATACTGCAGTGATGACATTGATGCCAAACACAAAAAGTTAAAAGAGAAAATGATGTGGGCACAAGTGAAGTTAGCAGAACACCAAGAGGCAACATCTGGTTCTCAAAATGATAACCAGATGAATGGGCAGAATCAGAATAGTCAAGTGACAAATGGTAACAAGGGAAAAGGACAAATGAGTAGAGAGGAAGCGAAAAAGAAATATCTTTGTCATGGATGTGGAAAGCTTGGACATTAGAAGAACGAGTGTAGAACTATTCAACAGAATAATGGGGTAAATCAAATTTGAAATCCACAGATGCAGAATGAGGTGGTTGTGAATCAACAACAACAGCAACAGGTAGTTACTCCTCAGTTGCAGGTGCCACAAGCCCCTATGCCCAACAATGTGAGCGCTCAGGTGCAGAGGTAAAGTGTGAACACCGGATTTCGTGGAGAAAGTGGTAAGAATACACAGACTGTTCAACAATATTGGATGCAAAGTAATGAGAGTGATTCGGATGTTTCTCAATGACGGTGCCTGAGGGGGGAGGAGGAATGCGTGCTTGGCGCATCCTTGGCGGTAGATCAGTCAGGTCCATTTGTTGATGGAAAAGTGGAAGGTAATGACATCACTTTCCTAGTGGATACTAGTGCTACCCGTTCTACTGTGAGAGCAGCAGAAATACCGAACCTACCCCTCTCTGGAGAAACTATCCAAGTTGTAGGGGTCTCAAATAAGCAAATAAAAACTCCAGTCACTAAACCAATAGAAGTGAATATTGGGAATTTCAAAGACATGCATCGGTTCGTGGTGTGTGATTCAAGTCCAGTAAACTTGTTAGGGAGGGACTTGTGCAAAATGAACTGTACCATCTATTGTACACCTGATGGTATTGCTTTCCAAACACCTGATGAAGATATCCCTTTCAAAATGATGTTAGCAAAACAAGGAACAGAAGTGGATGAGATGTTTTCACTTCTTACTGAAAGCAGTCTACCTGATGAACTGAGAGATACAGTTAAATCAGATGTGTGGGATTTTTCTGGAAAAGCAATAGGTTTGATGGCAAATGTAGACCCAATCAAAATAATAGTGAAAGAAGGTGCAATCTACCCGAACACACCACAATACAAAATGAGCCCTGAAGTAAAAGCAGGAGTTGCTCCGGTAATTGATCAAATGATTGAACAAGGCATTTTGAAAGAAGTAATGGGCAGTCCTTGTAACTCGCCAATAATGGGGCTTAAAAAGCCTAGTGGCAAGTATAGGATAGTGCAAGATTTAAGGAAAATCAATAAAATAGTAGTACCCTGTTGTCCAGTAGTACCAAATCCCGCTGTAATCCTTTATCAGATACCTTGGGATGCGCGTTGGTACACAGTGATTGATTTGTGCCAAGCATTCTTTTCGATTCCACTGCATATAGATAGCCAATATCTTTTTGCATTGCGGTTCGGAGACCGAATTTTGGCATGGTGCCCAGTTCCTCAAGGGTACTCAGAGAGCCCCTTGATTTTCAATCAGATCCTGAAAAAGTGTTTGGAGACACTGGTTATGCCAGGAAATTCGGTTTTGGTTCAATATATTGATGACCTATTGGTGGCATCAAAGACACGAGAAGCTTGTGTTACTGACACAATTGCTTTACTGAACCATTTGGCAGAAGGTGGACACAAGGTGTCACCAGAAAAATTACAGTTTTGCCAACAAGAAGTTCACTATTTAGGACACAAGATAGAAAGAGGAGATAGAAAAGTGACACCAGAGAGAATAAAAGTGATTCGACAAATGAGCTTACCTAAAACTAAGAAAGAACTACGAATGTTTTTGGGAGTGGTTGGATACTGTCGTCAGTGGATCAGTGGATCTTCACTGCTTGCAAAGCCTCTAATAAAATTGACACGAAAGAATCAAATAGATCCGATTGAATGGGATGATGAAAGTGAAGACGCATTTGTAAAACTGAGGAATTGTTTGTGTCAAGCCCCAGCATTAGGAATGCCTGATTATACGAAAGAATCTGCTTTGTACTGCTGTGAGAGAGAAGGATGTGCACTTTCAGTTTTAACACAGAGACATGGATTGACACGACGTCCAGTGTCATATTTTTCTGCCACTCTAGATTCAGTGGCTGCAGCATTGCTTGGCTGCTTAAAAGCAGTAGCTGCTACTTGTGTGAGTCCGGAGCAGAGCGAATCAATTGTGATGGGACATCCTTTAAAGGTATACGTGCCACATTCTGTCGAGATCCTTTTAGCAAGGACTCATACTCAGCATTTGACTCCTAGTCGGCTGACTAAGTATGAAAGAGTAATTTTGGGTGCTGAAAATGTAAGTGTGATAAGATGTAGCATAGTAAATCCAGCAACGTTGGTGCCAGACCCATACTGTGAAGAAATAAAAGAAGAGGTGGATCATGAGTGTTTGGATTTGACAGAGATGTGTACAAAGCCCAGACCGGACATTTTTGATGTCCCATTGGGAGAATCAGAATATGTATTGTTTGTCGATGGGTCAAACAAAATGGAGAACTGAGTTCTGCCTATGCTGTATGTACAATATCTACTATTATAGAAGCATCCTGTTTAAGAGGAGTCAAGTCTGCACAAATAGCCAAGTTGGTAGCTTTAACTAAAGCATGTAAAATTGGGAAAACGCTGAGAGTAACCATATTCATGGATAGTCAATATGGTTTTGGGATTGTGCATGACTTTGGCCAAATATGGATGCAAAGGGGATTTCTGACTTCTTCAGGGTCTCCTATCAGAAACTGTAAAAATGTCAAAGAACTATTGGAAGCACTACAGTTGCCAAAAGAAATTGCAGTGTCAAGTGTGTCGCACATAAGTCAGGAAATGATTATATGACACAAGGCAGCAGATATGCTGACCAAGTTGCACAATTTTGTGCTCGAAATACACTGTCTTTGAACAGAGGGTTGGAAAAAGAAGCTACCAATTGCCAACTAATGTTTTTCTCTGCTTTTGAAACATGGGATGAAGTTAGACAGTTACAGGATGAGGCAGATCCAAAAGAAAAGGAACTCTGGATTAAATCAGGATGCACAAGAAGAACAGATGATGAAGTATGTGTGTGTCCAGATGGAAGATCAGTAATGCCAGACAGTCTATTATCACAAATGGCAAGAATATATCATGGAGCTACACACATTGGGAGGGATGCCATGATTAGACACTTTAGGCAGACATGGTATAATCCCAAGTTTAGACTTGTTGCAGAGAGTCTATGCCAGCGGTGTTTGATATGCCAACAACAAAACCAAGGTAGAAAAACAGTTGTTAGTTGGGGAAAAATTGGAAAAGCAGAGGGACCATTCACAAGATTGCAACTTGACTTCATTGAGTTGCCACCGTGCAACGGTTTGAAGTATGTCCTTGTTATTGTGTGCCTGTTTTCTTGATGGGTAGAAGCCTATCCCACGAGAAGGAATGACAATCTCACAGTTCCCAAACTACTGTTGAGAGAGCTCATACCTAGATTCGGATTTCCAGTCACTTTGGAATCAGATAGGGGACCTCATTTTAATAATGAGGTAATCAAACTGATTTGTACAGCTTTCAAAATTGAGCAGAAATTACATTGTGTCTATCGACCAGAGGCTTCTGGAGTGGTTGAGCTGCTTAATGGCGCAATAAAATCTAGGTTAGGGAAGGTGTGTGCATCCACTTCACTGAAATGGCCTGATGCTTTGCCCCTTGTATTGATGAGCCTTAGAAGCATTCCTGACCGAAGAACAGGATTAAGTCCACATGAGATCCTCATGGGAGGAGCAATGAGACAAGCATTTGTACCTGGAAACAAATTGATGAATATAACTGATGATCTAGTGTTGGACTATTGTAAAGGACTAGCTGATCTGGTACGTTCTGTGTCTCACCAGGTTGGAGAAGATGCGACCACAGTACAGCCGAATCAAGCTCATGATTTGTGTCCTGGAGACTGGGTTATGGTGAAGAAGCACACAAGGAAATTGTGTTTAGAACCCAGGTGGAAAGGACCCCATCAAATCATATTGGTTACGACAACAGCAGTGAAGTGTTTTGGCTTGCCAAACTGGATACATGCCAGTCATACACAAAGAGTCCCAAGTCCACTCGATCGCCAAGAGCAGCCACTGGTAGAGCGGAGAGAAGAGCCAGAAGCTGAAAGTTGTGAAGTCGAAGAAATCAGAGAGACAGACTCTGAAGAAAACATCGATGATGAACAACCAAGTATAAGTCAAGTAGAGTGGGCACCAGATTCTGGGTCTCAAGAAATTGCTGTAGAGACTGAAGAAGATCAAGAAATTGAAAGACCAGAACGAATTGAAACAGAAAAACCAGATCCAGCTCAAACACAAGAAGAAACAGAAAAACTGACCAGTCCAGAACAAATTCAGTCAACAGAAGAATCTACTGCAGAAAGTTCAGATCAAGCTTAATTAGAGGTAGGGAAAGAAGGACTGAAAGACCAAGAAGAGACTCAATCAACAGAAGGACAACAATTAGAAAGTCCAGAACAAGTTCAGCTAAAAGAAAAAGAAAATAAAAGAACATTAGAGATAGGTGAAGAAGGTGAAAAGGCCGTACAAACAAAGAGGGTCAGAAAAGAAGGTCACAGGTCAAGTGGAGTAAAAAGACTAAGATATTTTCGGAGAAAAAGAACAGGGAAAGAACAAGAACAAGTAAATGAAATATCAAGTCAAACTGAGCAAGAACAATCAAGAAGAAAATCTTTACGAAGAGCAAAAAGAGTGAAAGTTCCAAATAGACAATATAAAACTCCTGAATGGACGTATGTCATCCTTGAGGACTTTGAAAATCTTGATCTAAACGAAGAACAGGAAAGTGTTACTATTGAAGGAATTGATGAAAGCAAATTGAAACCACCTTAAAAGAAAAGACTTTGACATAAAAAGGTGGAAAATGATGAACAAATAAAGAAAAGAATAAAGAAACCAGAGAAGAAAAGAAAATAAAGAAAAAGGGGAATCAAAGTTGAAAAGCTGTTGAAGTGTGGGATCACACAAAGAATCATTTTTAAAAACATTTTTTTTTTTAGAAATAAATTTAAAGTTTAGAAGAAATAAATTTAGATATTGATAATTTTTAAGAACACTAAAAATGGCAGAAACAAAAGTGACTGAACATCCGAAATCTAGACTAAAACGAAGATGTGTTAAATATTGTTTGTGCAGTGTCTTTTTACTAATGCTAATGTGGTTATTATTAACTATTGTGATACCTGTTCTAATGATAACAAATATCAGAAATAACACTAATACAAGTGATCGAATGAATGCAGTTACTAAAAGAACGACTACCACAAGTTTGGAGTAAAAGAATGAAAATGTATCATCATGACAAATCAAATAGTGATTCGTCGTTAAATGTATTTACTAAACTTCTTTATCAGTATGTTGAAACGATGGATGTGAGTGACTGTTATGTCTGTATGAAACTACCTAATTCTGTCTCAGAAGGTGTGACATATCACCATCTTCCATTAACTTATGGTGTGTCCTGTAGTGTTGTGTCTAGTTTGTTCTATGTTACTGGCAAGTTGCAATAGTATTATTCTAATATGGATTTGGTCTTTTCAGAAATCCCTATTAGAAGAAATATGAATCCAGTGAATAGTGCTATAGATGCAGAATGTATGGGCGAGTTCTTCTTAACAACGAACCCAATAGATATAACATATGCGCATAAGAACAATTTAACTTGCATATTGCCTGATGAAGAAAAGGATTTTCTAAATTTAGTAGAAGAAAGAAGGCAGGATTTTCAAACGAAAGCAGTTGAACAGAAGTCAAATGTACCTCCATGGGCTAATAAGGAGGGGGACTATAAGAAAGACGAGACTCTTGCTGCGATGTCTCTAGACTTGATGAAATTGGGAAAATTCTGCCTACATAGACTAAACACAGAATATAACAGCATTTCATTGGTACTAGTGAATATGAACATACCTTCCTAATCATGGAGGGATGGGGACTCAAAGGGGGAACTGATCCTGTTTTCCCAGGTATTTATTATGTGTGCGGTAAAAATGCCTATTACAGGTTGCCCGCACAATGGTATGGTAGTTGTTACATTGGCATTGTATTCCCAAAGGTATACCACATAACTAAGAACAATGAAATGGATGTAATAATTAAAGGACTAACAAGAAGTAAAAGAGCAAGTTTTTCAGAAATAGTAGGTGACATATTTGGTGCACTGATACCGTCAGTTGGAGTCGTATTGAATTCACATAAAATACATCAATTGTCTACAGTAGTTGATCATTTATCAACAGATACTGCTGGAGGATTCTTAATGATCAATACTGAAATGGTTGCAATGTGATCTATGGTTTTGCAAAATAGACTTGCCCTTGATATTTTATTGGCAAAAGAGGGTGGAGTCTGTGGCATGTTGAAAGTCCAACATTGCTCTACATATATCCCAGACAAAAGTAAAAGAATTGAGGGATATATTAAGAATATTACAAAGATTCATGACAATTTGACCCAACTGGAGGTTGACGTGTCTGGGAAAGACTTAGTAAAAGTATTTCCGCTATGGGTAGTTGGTTTTCCACTTTAGGAAGTAGTTTATTAGGGAACATCCTAATACCAGTAATTTCAATAACAGTAATAGCACTGATATTAACGATGATGTATAGATGTTGCAAGAACAAAAAAAGAACAAAAATGGTGGCTGAAATAAAGAATAAAAGAATGGGAAGAAAGAGAAATAGGGAAGAAATCAAATTAAAGGAAATGAAAGGAAATTTATATGATAAAATAAAAGAAGTGGGAATGAAAAGAAAAATAGAAGAAATAGTAGAAAGAGAAGAAGATACTAAAATTGAAATAGATAAAGTTGGCACTTGGTAATGATGGGTATTTTATGATGACTCTAAAATGCCATCAGAGGGGGTATTGATGGAGCAAGGATTCAAGAAAACGAAACTTGCTCGGAGAATCCCTCATTAACAGTACTAATTGTTAGAAATAATAAAGAAAACAAAATTAATACACACGCACAACATTTACATATGGGGAAAAGCTTTACGCATGCTTAATTAATTAAAATAAAATGCAACGCGACTAAAACCCGCCTTAAACTGGAAACCGCTTTTGCGCATGTGCGAATTAGAATTACGTAGATAGTAACGTGACTAACCCGTTTTGAGAGGGAAAAACCCTCACGCATGCGCAAGAGTTGCTAACATTATGTCTTGAGGCACTGCATGCCCAGCATGTGTTTGCCTGAATTTAAAGAGAGCTATTGCTGCTAATGCTTTTGCTTAATGAAAGAGATAATAACATGGGATAGAGTAGAAATGGGTGGTGAACAGTGAAAATCACATATTTGAGAAATTAACATTTGTTTATGATTCCTTTATTAATAGTGTAAGTTTGGGCCCGTTATAACATGCAAGAGAAGAAGATGGCGGCGAAAATGGAAGCAAGCTGCGCATGCGCGGAAATATCATGATGTGACCCGCTGACCGTGTCGCTGACAGGCTGCCAAGAGCCAAGGACAAAAAAACGTGTGAAACCTCTTCTCAACTGTGGAACTACATTCAGACTGTTATTTTGATTTGCAGCATTAAATGTATGAGAAAGGAAATAAGACAGAATAATGAATGAGCTAAATGGGAAGGGTTTGTTAGACAAAGGATCATTATGAAATTGAATATGACAGCATGAGATGAATGACAGCTCCCCTGTCCCTGCCCAATCAGAGTTCGTATTTCATCAAGATTTGTAACTTTTGAGGGTGGGACATGCAGAAATAAAGACTATAACTAGAGTGACTTAAGTTTAGAATGAGAGAGCGAGAAGCAGAAGAGGTCGACTTTGCTGAGAGAGAGAGAGAGGTGAGAAATTCTGCTGATGAGGAAAGGAGAGAACAGACTGGGAAGATTCATACCTGAATGACAACCTGATTAGATTGAAGATTCCGGAAGAATATCGAGGAGGGAGAGAGTGTAAGTGAGGGATGAGTCCCGGTGCGTCGGGTCTGTAGAGAAATTTAGTAAGTATTACTCAGTCCTGATTCTGTCCTATAGTCTTTGTCACCTGATTCTTCATCAGGGGACCTCCACCAGCCCTTTTGGCCAGAGAGTTTGTTTTCAGTTATCACTTTTGGGTAACTATTATTCTGTCTTAAATTTGCATATCTTTGCAAATGTATGATTTATTATGCCTTTTGTCTCTACATCTATCCACTCTTAATGCATTGATTTGTTGAATGTGTCTATGATTTTGAATGTATTTGCTAAAAGAATTTTTCCTTACCATGAAAGTTGATGGAGTTTACACTGTGAATTTGTATTAATGAGCGTTCAACTTATGACTGAAACTTTAGATAAAACTTATAAATCTTACTCAGAGTCTGTGGTTATTTTCCATTAAAAGTTAGTTAAGAAATTGTTAATATCACCATCAACTAACTCAACTAATGGTCCATCGACCAAAGGAAGAGTGTTGATTTGTGAAGATTAGTTAGATCTCGGAATGGTATTTAATCCAATATGTGATTTTCCAGAGAATAAACTAATCAGAATCTAAGAGAATAATAAAATTGACCCCCAGAGTGATTTTTAGCCAAGGAGTTGTTTTTGGATTACAGGATAAATGCATATGGGCCCATTGAAGCATATTCTCAAGTTGTACGTGTGTGTGTGTGTGAAATATCTATCCCTGGGTGTCGCGCTGGATCAACATCACCAACTCCTTTCATCACATCAAGCACCATGTTTGCCCTGGAACTGGTGCTCGGCAGCTCTCCATCACTGACTTCGCCATCATCAATTATATCGTCCAAGTGATATTGATCCAATACCAGACTGTCACTCCAGATCCATCCATCTCTTCAGCCTGGCGTCTACAAACCGCCCAAGGTTTGGCCGGGGGCGGGATACAAACACTGGCCTTACCTGTCAGCTTTGAGGCAGCCAAACCATTTGCGCAACCAGGCACACCTGGGCTGCCACAACCATGGGCCCAAGACTACTTTTCCTCTGAAATATCCAAACCCCCTGGAACCCATACCCACTCACCAGCCTTTGCCCTTGCTGTGGAATTGCTATGACTCTGAAAAACAATATCCTCAACTTGCTGTTCCTCCCTATGCAAACCACCATCCCTTGAGTTAATGGAAACTATGCCCTGATTCTCAATATGCCACCTCTGTACTTTATTTACCATTAGGGTCAAACGGCTAGAAACTAAAGGCACTTGCCCCAAAGACATTGGGCCTGCCTCCAACTGCTTTTCAATATGCCTAAAATTAGGTAAAAGTTGGGCATGTCCAGCAGGAAAATCCCCTTCATAATCGGAGCCGGATATAACGATCCGATTCTCCGATAAAACTACGGCCGCCGCCATCTTGGATCTGCCCTGAAGGAAGTTCAATGGCCTTCATCTAACGCATGGGTACTCACAAACATTTTTCCGGGGGCCGCAAAGTTTGGTCTATGGTGTGACCGAGGGCTGCACTGATGCCGAGGGGGGGTGTAAAGTGGGTGTAGGGGAAGCAAATGGCATGAATATCTAGTGGCTGTCTTTAAAAATTAAGGTGTTTCTAAAGTTAAGGGCCTAGTTATTTTCTTTCCCTAACTGCAATTAACCTTTAAATGAGTGTTTGCTGTTTATTTAACTTTTTTTTCATGTTAGTGCTGGGTCGAGTAAACGGCAGCCCAGTGCTGCTGTTGACGAGGGCGCCGCATGCAAAGGTCAAGAGGGCCGCATGCGGCCCCTGGGCCGTACTTTGAGTATCACTGATCTAACATCCAGTGAGTCATTGGAAAATGACACGCTGGACGCCCCCTGTTGTTCCCGAATAGGCACCACACCCATGCGGGGGCCCAACAAAAAAGCACACCACCCCCGGCTCACCACGTGATCCCACAGAGAGCCTCCCCTCCAACGGCACAATTTCTCACTGTCTCACTGCACAGACACCCGGGACCCCACCGAAGATGCAGCAGCAACATTCGAAGTTAAAGGCGCCTTTTTCAAATCTGAGGTATGGTTTATAACCAATTTACCTCCCCCAGATCTCCTCACAGATTTCCCCTTACATTTGGATGATTTTTGCTGTGGCAGAGAACAAGCCAAAACCGCCACAGCTACACCTTCAGCAGACACCCTCTTAGGCCATTTTACATTGATCCACGCCTGCTCAAAAACCCCTTTCTGCAAATAATCCTCCCTTCCCACCCTCCTCCTGCAATATTTATAAAGCCTGCACTACTCTATTGCTCAGCATCATAACCACTTTAATAATAACCTCAATCCAATAAAAATATGCTAATACTCACTAAGAGGCACGAACTACACTAGGCCTGCCCTAAATGGACAAAATTAGCTCCTGACTTGCCCCTGGTTGTGACGGCAGCCATAGAGGCGATCCCGAAACCAAATGCCCCTCTAAAACTAGCTAAATCCCGCCCACAGTTTGTGCTCACCAATGACACCTAATTGTGTCTTATGGCAACACCACTCGCCCGAAATTCCTGGGGGGGATACCACGTTCCTAGATCTTCGTGGGCCCCCAATGAGAGATAATAGTGAGTACAAAGAGTTTTTGTCTTTTTAAACCCTTTCTTTCTGCTTATTGGTGTATTTTGAGCTGCTAATTTGCATATACATAAGTATTTAACGCAGTGTGTGTACGAGTTTGTGTCTTGAACTGGTAGCATGAGAAGTACAATGCTATGAAGGGGAAAAGACCGATGAAGAGAAAGCATATTGCCTCTTCAGTTTCTGGCAGTAGTGATGAGGAGCCACAAGAGAGCGGACACTTCTTATAGTCCTGTCTTGCTGACACATCTGAGGTGGAACACATGATTCAGACTTCTAAGAAGCAGTCCACAACAAAACAAGCATTTGCAATGCAATCGGGCTCGCCTTTGGGACCTTATATGTATTTAGCTATGCAGCACATTAGCCTGGGTGCTGAAACATCTACTGTTCTTTAACATGGAGGGAACGTAAGCACCAAACTGCACGACATGCCAGGTATGGGAACACATGGAGAGAAATATTGCCTTTCAGAGGGAAATGGTATAGTCCAAAGCTCTGTTTTTAATAAATAATCAGGGCCTTCAGTAGTCATATCACTGAAAATACAAGATTTGAAAAAAATATTGCCTACGGGTGCTCGTGGAAGACAATTTCTATTGATTGGAGTATACAGAATGCTAAAGTAATTCTGGTATTTTACTGACCTCTGCTGGTCGTTTTCTATCAAGAAAGTTAAATAGAGGCAGTTGCCAGAAAAATAAAAAAAAGCAAGTCCCTCGGCAGAAAGCAATTCTGGTATTTTACTGACCTCTGCTGGTTGTTTTCTATCAAAACAGTTAAATAGATGCAGTTGAACAGAAAAAAAAAGTCCCTAAGCGGAAGCAGACAAGTCCTAGGGCTGATCTCCAGAGCCCACAAAGTACATACACATATAAGTATATACTAAAGTATATAAGTATATACTAAAGTATATACAAGAGGTCTTGAATGCTCAACCTAAAAAGAATGTGGTGGTTGATCCGGGCTCTGCAGAAGAAGGTCAGAGCATTGCTGCTGCAGGGAAATATGTTCCTGAAGAGGATGTGGCTTTAATTCTGGATCGGATTAGAGACAACATGGGTTTTCGAAGTACTCCTTTATAGAAAGAGGGAGATATTTTGTTTCCACAATGCGTTAAACCTCCGAATTACCTTTACATGAAAAGATTAAGGATTTAATCTTACAACAGTGCGAAGATTTGGACCTGTGTTCTGTGCCAGATTTTCTAGTTAAGCATTCTGCTCTACTGGAAGGAGGAGATTATCCCACCCAATGTGAGAGTGTACTCTATACTGGCTCCCTTGATGGGTAGATCAGCTGTCAGTGTTGCCAATTGCACTTTCTCGGACACTGTTGATAAAAAAAAGTGATAGTGCACTGAGGAAATCTTTTGCATCTAACAATTTTACTTTGAAAGCAGTGAGTTTCGCGGCGTATGCTGCCCAGGTAGATGGTGCGGGATTTTGAACTCTTATCACAGGCTATACAGGAAGGTACAGATTGTGCTGACATCCTGTTGCAACTGGAACAACAATCAAAATATTTGGCAGATGTTACATCTGACATAATCAGATCTACTGCGATGGCTTTGGGGGCATTGATTTTAGCGTGATGGAACCTTTGGGTCTGTGACTGGAAGGTGAATTATCTGGAGAAGGCGGATTTTCTTAATCTCCCTTTTGAGGGTATAAAGCTGTTCATAGAAAAGCTGGACGAGTTGATGACCAAGATGCACAAATATAGGAAACATACAAATCCTTATAAATGCAAGTCAGCTAAAACAGCGAAGACTGGGAAGAAAGAGTACATCACCTCTGCCAAGAAGAATACCAAGGGCATGATTTAGATCTTAGCAGATCTGGTCTCGCAGTCAGTTTTTTGATGGTTTCACCACCCACCTACTTGGTGGTCTGCCTGCTCTATTTAGAAGTTGGCGGGTCTATGGAAGAAAGGCCGTCTGAGTGCCTTCGACTCCAACAGGATTTTTCACCCGCATTGATGGCGTGATAGGCAGAAGCAGCTGTCAGCGGGAGGCCAGCTAAGATTACCGCCAGGCCAATCATGATGTGCCTTTCCATCGAGGAAACTGTGGCGGGGATACCTCCTACTCTGAGTTGTCGGAATCGAAGGAAATGAGGTAGAAACGTACCTATTTTTTTGTTTCTCACCTTCGTTTCTGTCTTGAACTCCATTGTCCAGGTCCTTCGTTTTCTGCTTCTACTTGACCATGACGCTAATCAACTCTGTTGTCGCTGGGATCTAAGGTAAGCTTCTTTTACACTTGTCTTACTATGAATCGTGTGTTGACAATGGCTTTAGCCTTGTGTGTGTATACATTGCTCTTACATGCAACTTATTTCTAATGTGTAATGCAGCAGTGTTCATTTTAAGACTTATCAAGGTGAAATGAACACACCTGTATTGACATTAAAAAAAATATTTGTGTATTGTGGTGCATGTGGGTGTACATTCAATAGTGTGTGTATGTTGTTTGTGTGCTATGCTATATGTAAAAAAAGGGGAATTACACATTACCTTCATGTATTTTTGAAGCACACACAACATATATGTGTAGTGTCACAATAGTAAGTAGTAATTACCAGTCTCCACTCCACCAGGGACTCACTGTATGCAATCTACTGCTAGGAAAATGCCAGCACTATGGGGAAATCTAAATAGGATTGGCGCAAACCCACCTGCCTGACTGCGATGAAGTACTGTTAGCCAGCAGAGGTGTCTGCTGTGTCGATGGAGGTTTGCTGCTTACGCAACGGTTTACAGTATGTTAATGCAGATGGCGTTTCAGCCAGTCCACATCTAAATATTGTGGATGGGACTCCGTCAGCTCAATGGAGTACTTGGAACTGCAGCCACGGAAGGATGACAGGAGTCCCGCCAAGATCTAAATCAGGCCCCAAGTCCTATCGAGCTTGTAGAAAATGTTTAAACTCAGACCCTATTCTAAAGGAAAAGAATCCTTGGGTCCTTCAGGAACAGGGAAACAGCATTCCTGACAATTGCTTTCCACTTCTCACTACAGGTCCTGTTGGGGGACAATTATTAAACTTCATTGAGGCTTGGAAGAGAGATATCCCATATCAATGAACACTCAGGGGCCGGTTCCGATCTCGGCCGGTAGGGCTCCGAATCGGACTCGGCATTACCGGATCTGATTCGGAGCCCTGTTTCCCGACCGAGTCGGACGTGCATCCGGGCGAGCGAGTACGATGCGAGCGTACGCGAAATCGCCGACCGACTCGTTCGTGGGACCCAACCCCTCCGACCGACTCGCACGGACACGACTCGCACCGCGCAATGGAGACGTTCCCCGGCCGGGTAAGTACGATGCGTGCCGCGAGCAGTCCGACCGACTCGCGCCGTCCGGCTCGAAAGAGCAGTCGGAGCTGCACTTTGGGGGTCCGTGTCGGACCCCCCTGTATGCCTAGCCGCGCGAGTCGCACACAGGGGGGACCCATGGGTCCCCCCTACCTGTGCATGTACAGCGCGACCCGCTTCGACGCGTACCCGCTGTAGGGGGTGCCCTTGTTCGCCTCGCACCCATTGAGTCAATGGGAGCCCGCGTACGCGTTGTACGACCGGCTCCCATTGACTTCAATGGGAGTCCGACCGAATCGAGTCCGATAGCATGCGAGCGCATCGTACTCGTTCGGTCGGACTGCTAGGGTCCGATTCGGTCAGAAATCTCTCCGGGTCCGGCTCGGTCGGAGAGATTTCCGGCCTGATTCGGAATCGGCCCCTCAGTGTAATTCAGAAGGGAGGCCTTATCAAATTCATACCTCCTCCTCCAGAAACGGGAACCTTTCCTCAAAATCAAACCAAAAGAGACTCCTCATTGTCTGGTATCAGGACACTTTTGGAGAAAAGAGCAATAGGATCAGTTCCTGTAGAAGAGCACGGAAAAGGCACTTACTCAATTCTTTTCTTAGTCAAGAAAATTACGGGAGACTACAGACCTGTCAATGATCTAAGATCAGTCAACAGGTGTGCCAAGAAAAAGTACTTCTGAGTGCTAACTCTGCAACAAGTAATACAGTTGGTGTCGAAGGGAGACCTTCTGGTGACAATAGATCTGCAAGATGCATGTTCCTATCCATCTGAGTCATCAGAGATTTTTGAGATTTGTTGTCGACCCTCTTCGTTATCAATTCCAGGTCCTTCCATTCGGTCTCAAATCATCGCCTCGATTGTTTGCAAAAGGACTAGCTCCCCTCATGGCATTATTACATCAGCAGGGAATAACAATTCTCCCATATCTTGAAGACTGACTGTGTCCCGTCAGGATAACTAACAGCCCATCATACACAAACAATCTTGCAGGTGTTATAGTCACAGGTTCCTAATAATAATTTATGGGAAATCTCACCTTGTCCCAGCCCAGGAGCAGACTTTAATCGGGGAAAGATTCGAGACGAACAGACATCTGGTTACCCTGCCAGAGCAGAAAATCAGGGAACTTCAATCACACGTTAATTCCTTAATGTCTCAGACCAACCCAATGGCAAGGGATTCAATGCAAGCTCAAGAGACCATAGCGGTAACTATATTTCTTGTTCGGTGGGCGAGATTCCATCTCAACAAGTTGGTGAGACACATCTTGCAACACTGATCCCCGGTACAGCAGGATCTTCTTCTTCCTATTCCTGTTGAATGCCTCAATAATGGAAGAAATGTCTTGGTGGTTAAACATGGACAATCTACTGAAAGGAATAATGTTGACTGTGAGACCTCAAACTACAATGACAACGGATGCCAGTTCTTCAGGATGGGGGGCATGGACAGAGAGCCAACAGGCTCAAGGAAGTTGATCACAGGGACAGAGGATGAAATTGTCCAATTGCAAAGAATTGCAAGCAGTTCTCAAGGCTTTGCAGACTTTTTCTCATGAGCTCCAAGGCAAAGCGATTTTAATTAGAACAGACAAAAATACCACAAAAATCTACATCAACAAGCAAGGGGGAACAAGGATTCATTCTTTGTCCCTGCTGACGGATCGCTTCTTCTGTTGGGCTCAACATAACATCACTTCTCTCACAGCAATTTACATCAAGAGCACAGCGAATATCTTGGCGGACAATCTCAGTCAAGAGTTTCCTCCTTCAACAGAGGTAGATTTGCATCAGATGGAGCCAAGCGAGGGTAGATTTGTTTAGAAAAAGAACATTCTGCTATGTGGCAATGTATTGTTCAAGATGGATGGAGAGGGTCTCTTGGAACCTGGATGTCCTTCCTTGCCAATGCCCAATTGGTCTTCTATATACCTTTCACCCGTCTCTCTTCTCCTCAAATGTTTAATAAGGCTGAGGAGGAAAACATTGTAAATGATTTTGATTGCAGCAGCCTGGCCTCACTCAACCGGGTACTCTGCTACTGATAATGAAAGTGGATACAGAATGGTTGCTTCCTTTGGATCCATCTCCCCTATCATTTTTTCTTCTTCAGGTCAGCAGTCTGAGAAGACTCAGACTGATGGCCTGGAGAGTGAGAGGGCAGGGTTGGTACAGAGGGGTCTCTCAAACAGATTAGCCTTTTCAGTACAGGTGTCAAGAAGGAATTCCACTCTGAAATCTTTTGAGAGACATTGGAGAACGTTTTCTAACTGGTGTGAGAAAAGACATATCTCTCCGCTTATGGCTATCCTTGTTCAGATTTTGAAATTTTTACCGGATGGGTTTGAGCTGGGTTTTAAAATGCCCACTGTAAAAATCTAATCAGCTGCAGTAAAAGCCTTCAGAGAGCCTTTTGCAGAACCTAGAGGTAAACTTTAAGATTGTTGAAGGGTTTTTCTAATTTATGGTCCACGGTTAAGCCTAATTTTCCAGCCTAGGTTTTGACTGTGGCTCTCTCAGCTTTGAGCCAACACCCCTTTGTACCCATAGAGTCTTTTTCGTTAGAGCTGTTAACCATTAATACCTTTTTACTTTTAGCAGTAACATTTGCCAGATGTTTGGGGGAATTGGGTTCTCCTTCCTTTCGATTTCCATTTCTGAGAGTTTTTGTTGATAGGGTGGTTCTTTGTTTGGGGCCAACCTTTGTCCCTAAGGTAAGATCAGTTTTTCCTTCTGAACAAGAGATTAGTTTACCAGTCTTTTATCCCACTTCTCAGATGGTTTAGGAGGCAACTCTCCATTGCCTTGAAGTCAAAAGGTCTCTACTGGTTTATTTGGAGAAAGTGAAGGAGGTCAGATTACAGGGTTCTTCCAGTCTCTTTCTTAATTTTGCTTCAGGCCAAAAAGACCGCAAACCTTTGTTCCAGACTCTCAGTCATTGGGTAAAGTCAGTTATTACTTTGGCATACTAAATGTCTGGTCAAGACCCTCCTGTAGGAAGTAGAACCCACGTTATGACTCATTTTTGTTAAATGTTTATCAGTAGTTTTATGCCCAGTTTACCCATTAATCTTTTTTACGTCTTGTCTACGATGCAGCTTTAGCTGTCTTACTTTCTTGTCAGACTATTATTTTTTTTAAACATATACAACAACCATATATATGAAGGTGCTTGGTCAGCAGTATTTATCCATTGTTCTGTTTAGTTGTCATTCACGTTATGCTTCCACCCACTACAGTATACAGCATAGACCAAAAGGTAAGCCCACTTCATCCCCTGGCTTCCCTCATTGTGAGTCACAGCATTTTTCCTGTGCACAATGTGCAATTTTGCTTAACAAAATTGGTCCCTTTGGCACCCAGAAAGAAGTGCCAATTTCTTGCTTCTTTTAAAATAAACATTACTATTTCCTTTCATGTTTTTGTTTTTTACTTTTGTGTGAGGCCAGCAGATCCTGACAAACTGCTACCAGGCCACTTGCTGCAGTTAGCCTTTGTTTCATCCCACGCAGTCACGGCTGTGGGTGGCCATCTTTGAAGTATGTTTCATCGTCTTTATTAACACAAAAGTATTAATTACCATTAAAAGATCGCTGCCCATGCATGTGCATTCACACACACAGTCGGCTATCTTTTATTTTTTTTTGCTAAACGTTATGGCAAAAATCATTCTAAGATGGCTGCCTCTGTGTGTGCATGTGAGTGGACACACCAGTAGCCTTCTTACAATGTTTTTTCACAGGTTAAATAACTCATAATGGTTTCACAAAACTTCCTTTTTGACGTACAATTGAGCTGAGGTAGCCCAGCTGATCACTCATTTCCAATATATGACACTGCTTTTAGGGACATTGCCCCCTAATTCTCATTGCAACTAGTTCCCAACAGTTATGTTATGCTATTTTATGTGTTTTTGTATAGCTCTTTAATCGCCCATAAGGGTATCCAGTATCTTTGCTGGTGAAACAGTTGCCTCTTTGGAGTGACTATTCAAAAAGCCAGGTCTTCATCTTCTTGAGGAACTTTAGAAGTGAGGAGGTGGCCCTGATGTGGTGTAGGAGGTCAATCCATGCCTTGAGGGTAGTGTAGGAGAAAGTGTGGCCTCCTGCTTTCGCTTTGTGGATGCTGGGTACATGTGCTAGTGAGAGTCAGGGTGATCGGAGGTGCCTGGGAGGTAGGTGGAAGTGTATGCAGGTGTTGCGGTAGGCAAGGTCTGTGTTGTGTATTGCATTGAATGTGTGTGTGAGGAGAACTTGGTGCGTTTGCATATGGGGAGCCAGTGAGGTTCACTGATATGTGAGATGATATGGGTGTGGGGGGGTAGATTGAGGATGAGCTTTGCAGCTGCATTGTGGTTGCTTTGGAGCCTCTTCAGGAGCTTCTTCGGAATTCTTGTGTAGAGTATGTTGTCGTTGTCAATTCTGCTGGTAATCAGGGCCTATGTAAATGTATTCCTAGTGTTTACCGGTAGCCATTTGAAGATCTTTCTTCACAACCTCAGGATGTGAAAGCAGTGGAGGTAACTGTGTTTATTTTGGCTATCATGTCTAGCTTATTGTCCAGGATGATTATAAGATTGCTGGCGTGGGTGGTGGCGGAGGGTGTGGGGCCGAGGTCCATTGGCCAACGGTTGGAGTCCCAGGCTGAGGCTTTTCTTCTGAAGATCACCTCTTCAGTTTTGTCTGTATTGAATTTGAGCCACTGTGATTTCATCCAAGTGGCTACCGCAGTCATGCAGGTGGATAAGTTGGTTTTTGTTGTGAGGCTAGTTAGAAATTGGGGTCAATAGTTGGCAGAGGGATGCACCTTGTCCAAGTAGGGACTCTTCCTTCTAGTCAGGGTAAGGGAATCACACTTCTAAAATAACCCCTGCTCACCTCCTTGGTAGCTTGGCACGAGCAGTCAAGCTTATCTCAGAGGCAATATGTAAAGCATTTGCACATAACACACAGTAATACAGTGAAAACACTACAAAAAGACACCACACCAGATTTAGAAAAATAGCCAATATTTATGTGTGTAAAACAAGACAGAAACGATAAAAATCCAAAATACAGTAACCAAAAGAATAGACTAAAAATACAGTTCCTTGAAGTCAATAGCTCCATCCGGTGCTATCAGGGCCTTGTGAACAAACAAATCAAACAGTTCAGGCTGACCGCAACATCGTGGGACAGCTATGGTGTTGGTAAGACCCGCAAACAGCACCTTGGAAAAGCAGAGCATCGTGGACTTTGCGATGAGCTCCGAAGATGCGGCATCGTCAGGCGTCGGTCCCGTAGGTCGGTGCAGGAATCATCGGGCCCTTGAAGTCACATGCGTTGTAGATCAAACTCCGTGAGGTTGAAGTCAGGAGCGCCGTCGTGGCTGTGGTGCAAGTGGAGCAGTGTGGCGTGCAGTGCCCTCAGGTCGCGGTGAGGGCAGCGGCTCAGTGACGGCATCCAGCGGCATCGGTGAGACCAGGGCTGTGGTGTGAAGTGGGGTCTGCTCGTCACGGTGCTGGCAGGTCACGGTGCAAGCAGTTGCTGAAGGGCTGTTGTTGGTAGATGATCTGGACTCGATGACGCCCCGTTGGTGGGCCAGGTCTGCGGTATGGGATGGGGCGGTGCATTGAGTAACTTATGAGCGGTGCCCCCAGGCCACGGTGCAGGCAGCGGGGTCGATGTCGGCATGGAGCGGCACTGTCGGGGATACCAGGACAGCGATGTGAAGCTAGGCCATGCGAAGTGCCGTGCCCTCAGGTCACGGTGCAAGCAGTGGCTTCTTGGCAGCATTGGGCATCGTCGTTGGTGAGACCAGGGTTGCGGTGTGTAGCGGGCGGTGGTCTCTGCAGTCCCAACAGGTCACAGAGCCAGCAGTGGCATCGTTGATGGCGTCAGGTTGCTTTTCCTTCTGTTACAGCACAAAACACACAGTTCCCAGTGCTGGTAGCAGATGATCTTGAAGTCTTTGCTATTCTTGAGACTTCATGAACACGAGGCAAGCTCTACCTCAAGCCCTTGTAGACACTCAGGAAAATAAGTTGCAGAAAGTCCAGCCCAGTCCTTTAACTGCCCAAGACAGAAGCAGCCACTGCAGGCCAACACAGCAAAGCACGCAGCAAAGTGGTAGTTCCAGGGGCAGCTCCTCCATTAGGGCGGTGGAGCACCGCCCTACTGCTTTCTCACAGTGCGAGAAGCAGAAACATAAAATGGTATTTTAAATACCATTTTATGTTTCTGCTTCTTGCGGTGTGAGAAAGCAGAAGGGTATGCCTGGTTGGGGGCGGGTGGGTGGGCGGGTCGGGGAGGAGTGGCTTGCCCAATGCTGTGAGCCCTGACTGTTTGGTCGGCCCTCAGTCATGCGCACTCTGCATTTTCTCTATGTAGGCTGCATGCAGCCTACACAGAGAAAATGGCCTCCCCATAGGCGCCCGTCTGGGTGTGGCCTCACCTGTTGGACTTGGCCCTTTTTGCAGGGTTATCCCCAAACTTTTTGCTTCTTCCTCTTATTTTTTCCTGACCTGTTGTTGTTGGTTTTAGGACTCTGGGCACTTTACCACTGCTTTACCACTGCTAATCAGTGCTAAAGTGCATATGCTCCCTGTGTAAATTGTTATTATGATTGGTTCTCCCTGATTGACATAATTGATTTACTGGTCAGTCCCTAGTAAAGTGCACTGAGTGTGCCGGGGCTAGTAAATCAAATACTACTAGTGGGCCTGCAGCACTGATTGTGCCACCCACATGAGTAGTTCTGAAACGGTAACTCAGACCTGCCACTGCAGTGTCTGTGCGCAGTTGTTAACTGCCATGTCGACTTGGCAAGTGCACCCACTTGCCAGGCCCTAATCTTTCCTTTTCTTACATATAGGACACCCCTAAGGTAGGCCCAAGGTACCCCTGTGGGCATGGTGCAGTGTATCTGAAAGGTAGGACATGTACTGATGTGTGTAACATGTCCTGATAGTGAAATACTGCCAATTTCGTTTTTTCACTATTGAAAGGCTATCTTGCCCCGTAGGACAGAATGGGGAATACTTTGTAACATTTTACCAGCATATCTTCCAATAGGGATAAGATAGAAAAATAAAGTTTAGGCTCTCTGAACTCAGAATTTAATAACACATCTTTTACTAAAGATGGTTTTTAAATTGTGTGTTTGAAAATGCCACTTTTTGAAAGTGGCTATTTTCTTGTTCAACCATCCTGTGTGCCTCTGCCTGTTTGTGGATTGACTGTCTGGCTTTGGAGTGACAGGGGCTGGGGAGGTGCAGTGGCTCCTGGAGTCTGGATGAGTCAGCACTTGCATCTGAATATGCCCGGTCTGCATTTAGAGTGGCAGTAGGAGATTTCCCATGCACCTGAATAGGGCCTCTCTGCCTTACACAATGCTGTCTCCACCTTCTGCCGGGCAGCTGCACCAGTGAGGACAGAACTGGTTTGGACTGGGCTCAGAGACCCTTGCACAAAGAGAACAAAGACATTTTGGGGTATAAGTATTTGACCTAAAACCCCTGAACTTCACACTACTTCTGGAATCAAGAGGAAGCTTTGCCAAGAAAAAGAACTGGAGAAACTGAGGAGAAGTACTGCCCTTGCTGTGTGTCTGGGGTTGGCCTGCAGTTGCTGTTTCTGCCAAGGAAAGGAGAAAGACTTTGCTGTGTGCTGTGTCCCCTGCTTGAGGAAAGTCTCCAAGGGCTTGAGTAGAGCTTGCCTCTTCTTTTGAAGTCTCAGGAACACAAAGACTTCACCTCCAGCTCCCCTGAACTTCCTTGCTGAGAGTTCTGACCTGCCAGGAGTGCCTGTGACTGTGTGCGGCGTCTGGAGATTGTTTCTGCTGCTGGGAGCTGGAAAGCAACGCAACACCAAGAAAATCGACGCACCGCTCTTCTTGCGACAGTTTTTCCGATGCAACGCCGTGGTGCGAGAAGAATCTCTCCGCACCACTGCGCTGCTGCTAAAACCGACGCAGCGCCTGTCTCCGCAGCAAGAATCGATGC
Source organism: Calotriton arnoldi (assembly GCA_963921515.1). NCBI lineage: Eukaryota > Metazoa > Chordata > Amphibia > Caudata > Salamandridae > Calotriton > Calotriton arnoldi. The sequence goes on along the minus strand of CAWUFW010002531.1, from coordinate 632,785 downwards.
ATCGCGGCTGAAGAAATCAACGCAGCACCACTCGACGCCGCTCCATCGTTCGCCGACGCATCCCGGATTTCCACGCATCGTCCCTGTGCGGCAAGTTTTCCCCGACGCATGACCCACGGATCAGAGTCATCTCAGAATCGACGCATCGCTTCCCCCTACAGACCGGACCCGACGCACCGCTCCCCTGTGTCCAGCGAAACTGTTGCATCGCATCCACAAAAGTCTCAGGAATCGTCGCATCTCTTTGTTTTTCAACGCTTCTCATTGCTGCGGCTGTTTGGCTTGGTGAATTTTGACGCAACGACAGGTACATTGCAAGAAATCACGCATCCATAGTTTTCTATGGACTCAGTTGCTAAAACCTTTCGAAAGTCATTTTTCTTAATACTTGTATGTTGGATTTTTGTCGTTTTGGTCTTGTTAAGTTTAGATAAAAATACTTTATTTTTCTAAACCGGTGTGGTGTCCATTTGCGGAGTTATCACTGTGTTACTGTGAGTGTTGGTACAAATACTTTACATATTGCCTTTAGGATAAGCCTGTCTGCTCGTGCCAAGCTACCAAGGGGGTGAGCAGGGGTTATCTAGAGTGTATATCCCCCTTACCCTGACTAGAAGCAAGGGTCCCTATTCGGACAAAGGTACCTACCTCTGCCAACTAGAGACCCTCATTTCTAACACTACCAATCACAACGCTGCCATTGCAGCATTGTGATTGGCTATGGGGAGGGGAGGGAGCAGGAAAGCAACAGGAAAACGCGGGCCTCGGCTAAGAGTGGAGGCGGCCCGGGACCCGGTAAGGTATGTTTTTTTTAAAAATCCCCCCGTGCGGGCCCCTGCGCAAACCCCCACCCGCGAGTAATGCAAGCCGCAACTGGGTAGTTCCTCCTAACAGCTTCTCCAGCTTTTCTTCTTGGCAGGTTCCTTAGTCCAAAAGAGTTCTAAAGTTTTGGGGTCTGGGGTCAGGGTACCAATATTTATACTACATTTCCCTTTGAAGTTTTAGGTAGCAAGTCCCTCTTGCTCAGTAGAAACCAGTTCTGTCCTCTCTAGTCCAGCTTTAGCACAGGAGGTGGAGACAGCATTGTGCAGAGCAGACACAGCCTATTCAGGTGCCAGTGGAAACTCCTCCCACCACTCTAAAGGCAGAAAGATCTATTCAACCTGACTATGAGTCACCCAGGAAAGGCAGGACACACCTCAACCCCCCCCCCCTTTTGACTGTCTAGAGTGTTTGCACATTCCCAGCTCCTGTCACTCCAAAACCAGAAGGTGAATACACAAACAGGCAGAGGCACGCAGGATAGTTAAACAAGAAAATGCCCACTTTCTAACAGTGACTTTTTCAAACACACAATTTAAAAACCACCTTTACTAAAAGATGTGTTATTAAATTCTGAGCTCAGGGAGCATAAACTCAATTTCTCTATCTTGTCCCAATTGAAAGTTACACTTGTAAAATGTTACAAGGCAGCGCCAAAGATCACCTGTGGGAAAGACAGCCTTTCAATAGTGAAAAACGAGATTGGCTGTATTTTACTATCAGGACATGTAAAACACACTACTACATGTCCTACCTTTCACATACACTGCACCCTGCCCTTAGGGGTACCTTGGGCCTACCTTAGGGGTGCCTTACATGTAGTAAGAGAGAAGGTCAGAGCCTGGCAAATGTGGGTGCACTTGCCAGGTCGACATGGCAGTTAAAACTGCACACAGACACTGCAGTGGCAGGTCTGAGACACCTTTGAAAGGCTACTTGTGTGTTTTGCACAACCAGTGCTACAGGCCCACTAGTTGCAATTGATGTACAGGTCCTGGGCTCCCAGAGTGCACTGAACTATGGACTTACTAGTAAATCAAATATGCCAATTATGGAAAACCAATCTTAACACAATTTACATGGAGAGCATATGCACTTTAGCACTGATTAGCAGGGGTAAAGTGCCCAGAGTCCTAAAACCAATGAAAAATGGGTCAAAAACAGGAGGCCAAAAAGCAAAATGTCTAGGGATAAACCTGCCAAAAATATGAGATATAACAAGACTCTTGTCCGACAGGGAGAGTATCAGTTGGGTGTCATCTTCGTAGGGGAGTATGTTGATGTTTTGTGATCTGATGAGGTCCGCTAGCGTGGTCATGTAGATGTTGAAAGCTTCGAACTGAGGGAAAATCTTCATGGTCACTCTATCTGACAAGGGTGAAGACATGGGTAAGATTTGTTGTAGCTGCATGAGTGCAGTGGCCCTCTGGATGTATCAAAATTGCTTAAAACTCAATTAATCAAAGACCGAAGATATTCTGTTTGGCAACAATCCAACATTTCAGTCCTCTCATTGATGGCCAGAGGAACTGGGCACCCTTCCATTGCCAGTCCAGAAGGTAACAAATATTGGTGTCATAAATGAGAACCTACTGTCATACAAAGTGCATGTGAACAAAGTCACTTCGGCTTCTTTTTTCTCCTTGCGCTCTGTGAAGAAAATTGCTCAGTTCTTACCTTTTGACATGCTAAAAACCGTTATTATTGCACTAGTTCTCTCTAGATTAGACCACTGAAATGGGCTATATCAAAACCTGCCAAAATAATCCTTGAACAAACTTCATGTTTTACAAAACTCTGAAGCTCGCATGCTGATGAAGGTCCCCGGACATGGCTTGGCCTCCCAAGCCAATCAGTAAATTGCATTGGCTGCGGGTAAGAAAGTGTATAGCCTTTAAGGGCCTGTGTTCAGCTTACAAAGCACTCCATGGCCTTGGCCCCGCTTATCTTAAAGACAGATTCAGATGGTACCTCCCAGGCAGGATCCTTCGCTCCAGCTCAGCAAGATATTTAGTAGTGCCCACCCACTGATTGATGACCTAGGGAAGCAAGAGCCTTGTCAGCTGTACGGCCCAAAATTGGAATCGCTTGCTACTGGAGCAAAAAAGTGCTCCTTCCTTAGATAAGTTCAGGAAAGCTTTAAAAACCTGGCTTTTTGAGCATGATTATCCCCCTTTTACCACCCATCTTTTACCCATTCTGAGCAGCGCCAAGACGCCTCTGGGCATTCGTTTGCACTTTACAAATAATAAAATCAAATCATATGATGTTCTTGGCCTCTGACTTGTAGGGAGGCAGGTAGACTTTTTGGGTTCTTCCTGTAAGGAAGGAGCAGATCCAGTTGAGGATGGGTCCTTGGGCTCCTGTTTCATGTAGTCTTCTGATCAGGGTGGAGTGTGAGACCATGTCGAAGGCTGCTGAGAGGTCGAGCCATATGAAGGCTGCTGTATCTCAGCAGTCGAGGATTAGCCTGAAGTTGTATTTGGCTGTGGTTGGGACAGAAGCTGGATTCCATGGTGTCTAGGAGCTGGTGTGAATTGAGGTAGTGAGTGAGTTGCTAGTTGATGGCTTTCTCTGTCACCTTAGCTGGGTAGGGTAGAAGGGAGATCAGATGATAGTAGTTTGAGCGGGGTCAGAAGAAGGTTTATTTAGCAGTGCAATGACCCTCGCATGTTTGCAGGCATCTGGGAATGTCTCAGAGGTGATGCAGTTGTTCAAGATGAGTGTGAGTATTTTGCTGATAGGGGATGGCACCCATATTGTAGATGTGGTGGGGCAGCGGTCTGTTGGAAACCCAGAGTGGATGGTCCTCATGATGTTGGCTGTTTCTTCCATCTGCCTTTGACACCACAGTATGATCTGGAAGACGCTCCTTCTTACTGGGTTTTCAGGAATAGTTTTCTTTATATTCATTTCTCTTCCTCTCTACTGCTTAGCACAAATAGGCCTTCAAGTGCATGTTGCACTTTATGGCCCCAGCTGGCTCCCTGCATAGTGCGGGATAAGGCTTTGCTCCCACCCAGAGGTAGCAGCTGTTTTTTGCATGCTCCCTCCAGGCAGGAGCAATATATGTTCTGTTTCCCTGGGAAACAGTACACAAGCCTGCTCCCAGCTGGCAGGAGCAAGTTAAAAGCTCCCACTGGCTGGGTGCAGACTTCGATGTTTGCTCCCGTTTGGCAGAAGATTTAAAAATGGTCCCACCAGACAGGAGCAAACATATATTTCCCTGCCCATGCTAGTGCGGGCAGGTAGACTATTATGTCCTGGAGGTGGGCTCCCCAGGTCACAGTCACTGAGACGGCCCAGGAATGGGGTCCCTGGGGCCTTTAAAGGCTCAGGGAGGGGGGACATGTGTCCCTCTCCTTCATTAATTACTCGGCCCGGGGGATGGAGTTTTTATAGGCTCAAGTAGGGGGGCTATTCAGCCCCTTCCCCTTTTTAAAGCATTTCGGTCTGAAGGGATGGGGTCTGCAGGGCCCTTTTCAGGCTTGGGGAGGGGGCCACGTGCCCCTCCCCTTTATTAAAATGGCAACCCCAGGGGATGAGGTTTCTGGGGCCTTTTTATGCTTGTGAAGAGGGACTGTGTACCCCCTCACCCATAATAACATATCAGCCCTGGGGGATGGGGTCCCCGAGACCTCTTACAGTCTTTGAGAGGGCGGGCCACACCCCCTTCCCCTTAACTGCTACCTGTGCCTTCCACCTAATCCCTGACCCACCCCGGGCAGCATCTTTTGGATAGGCATGGGAGACCACGCTTTTTTGTGTAATTATGCCACAGGTTCACAGATCCTAAGCAAATTTACAGCAAAGTTTTAAAAAAAAATGTTTGCCCTTAGGCAGGATCCCTCTGGGACCCCACCACAAGGCCTAGGAAGTCAGGGTATCCTTACCCTGCCCCCTATGTCTTTTATTGCACTTTTTTAGGACTCTGGACCAATGTTCCCTCCAATTTTTTCCTCTATGTGCAACAATAAAGGTGCTCTATTCACTGCAGCCATGGCTATGTGCACTGAAGACAAGCAACAACTTAATATACAAGCATGTGTGGGGTACAAGCTACCAACATCAGTGGCTTAGATAGGGTGACATGGGCCCTAATTCAAATCAGAAAATAATACCACCCTCACCTCTAGGATGGTATTAAAAGACACCCATTGTAGGGGCTTAGTGGGCTCCTTACACCACTGTCCATGGGTGCCACTGCATCTTGTGCCCTAATCATTCTACTTACAATTTATCTATTTTTGCTATCACCATGCCATTCTTATCTCCTCCACGTACCTTTTCTTATCCCTATCCACTTCCAATCAATCTCTCTCGCTTGTCCTTATCGCCTTCCTCCCTTTTTTTAGTTTTTGCCTTTTCTACTTGCTCCTCCTTACCCTCCCCACATTTCTTGCTCTATTTCTGCTCTGCTCCACTTCTCCCTCATCCTGTCTCCTCTCTTCAATCTACGTCCTACCTTTCTCTCTCCCACAAACTTCCTCCAATTTTCCTGTTCTCTCTCATTCCAACCTTTCTCTATGAAATCTGTATCTTGACTATGCATCTCTCTCACTCATCTTGTTCTTGTCTCCGACCTTCTTGTTTGTCACCTCTTGGTTAGAGGTGGGCAGTAAACGCTGCTCCTCCAGTGGAGTTCGTGGAGTTTTGGATGTTTTTTTCTGACGCACAGCTTGCCAAAGTTAAGTTGGCGAGGGCAAGCAAGAAAAAATGAGCGCTAGGCCGCCTCCCGGTGAGATTTCTCAATGTGGGCGGTCGCGAAGGTCGAACCGCTCGTGTTGTGAAAGCAGTCGCTCGCATTGAGAAAGCTGCCACTCGAGTAGAAAACCTACTCGAGCGGCAGAAAGAAGCAGCACCCTCTTGTGCAACACTTGGTTCCTTTTCTGCTGATTTTACAGCACAGGACAAACTCCTGGTGCTAAAAATTGGCACGAGTAGTGTGATGGACCGGAATTCCGCTGCTTACGGAACTCTGTGGAATCTCGCTGAGTTTTTAAGTAACTCAGCAGAATCCCACACAGTAATACTCAGCGAGTAGTCCCCTTCCCTATTCTTGGTCTACCTATCCCCCTATCTTCCTTTCTTTCTTTATTTCTTGGGATCCCTTTTTCCTCTCCTTTCTTCATTTAACTCCTTTTTCTTTCTTTTCCTCTTCATTTCTTGCTTGTTCACATGTTCCTTTTTCTATCTCACTTCCATAGCTCATCTTCTCCATGCATGCCTGCTTGTCTCTCTGCACTCAAATTTCCCCTCTCCCTCGCACTTCCAAATCTTCTTTCCTCTACATCTTTCTATTATTTTTCAACTTTCCTATCAAGTACCCTTTCTTTCTTTCGAATCCCCATTCTTATCTTTTCTCCTTTTCCCTACTCTCCCATCTTTATTTCCATTGTCTTTACTATCTCCTCAGTGGCATAAAGAAACTTGCAGGGCCCCCCTGCAAAGTTCATGGAGGGGGCCCCCCATGCTCCAGACTCAGTCAGGAGTTCTCAGGCCCACACTTGCACAGTGCCGGAGGGGGCCCCCTGAAGTCGGGGGCACCCCACACTGCAGGGGCTGCGGGGGCTATTGTTATGCCACTGTAACTCTGTGTCCTTTTTCTAATGCTCTCTCTTCTCTTCCATTATTCTCTCTACTTCATTTCCCAATCTCACTCCTCTATTCTTTCCCTCCTAAATATCTCGCCTCCACAGGTTACCTCCTCCTCCCAACCTCATTCTATCCACCTCTATTTCATTCCACCAGTCTGTTTTTTTCAGTTCTGCTGCCTTTTCACCTCATCCATCAACTTCCACCATGTCCCTTTGTCCTCTTTTCTTCCTCATAACAAGTTCTTCCATAACCCATTGAATGAATGTTTGGCTTCTGCTGTGTCCTCTGATCTGAGTTTTACCAGTGCCTGCCTGGGACCGGTTTCACTCTCTGTCTCCAACCCCTCTCAGAGGAAGAGTCCACACAGAGCTAAACCCAGGGAGACACTTCAAAAAAATCTTAGCAAAATCAGGGCAAAACCGGACTTGGAGTGCTGTGTTCTGGTTCAGGGAGCACCTGGCCTGGCAGTTTAGTTGGCCGGCTGCCTCTGGAGCAGAGTCAAGACTTATTTGCATATGGCTGTGTCCAAGCTGAGTTGGCATGGTGGGCAAAGGAATGATGGTATAGAAAGCGACCCGAGTGATTGCCAGTCATTAGACCTATTGCAAGCATTCTTCCCATCACGTTTTGTGTGTTTGATGTAATGCATTAAGAAGCCAAGATTATGCTCAGTGGGCTCCTTGCTCTCTGTGCCACTGGAATTAAGCTACACCCAAATGAAAAGCCCCAATTAGGGCAAAACTGGTCTTGGTTTGCTTGTGTTCTGGTTCAGGGAGGACCTGGCTTGGCAGTTCAGACTGGACTGTTCCTGTACTGTTCCTATTGGAGCAGGTACAAGACGGATTTCCATATGGTTGGGTCTAAACTGAGGTGCCATGGTAGGTAAAAGAACAATGAGTTAGAATGCTACCTGGAATGATTGCCAGTGGTTAGCTTTATTGCAAGTATTCCTCCCATCACCTTTTTTGTGTCTGATATTAAATAAACTGCAGCCAGTGCAGATAAGACTGGGCCTCTCTCACGTCTGGGCTATGATGCCTTTCCTCTGGCTGCAGCAAAAATAGTCACACACCCGATTAAAATCACATATTAACATCACATTGTAGGGTGGCACTCGCTATCTCCTTAGCCCCACCTGTCTAACCTCTTCTAGAATCCTCACAAGGTAATGGGGCAGGCAGCCTTGCCACCATTAAGAAGCTTGCATCCACACTTCACCACTTGTGATAGCTATAGAGTAGAAACAGGGATGTGGTTGTCTGATCCTCTTGTATTCATACATTGCTTAATACTCTGGACAAATATATAAAGTATTCTGATTTGCATTGTGATTCTGGGCACCCTTTTGGACTGCATGGTTGATAAGGATGTTGGATGTAGTGTGGCCTATATGGAAGTTAATGGGTGAGACGCGTGACATTCAAAGACATGATTCAAACATGCTTCTGTGAACATCACTGCAGATAAGCATGAGGTGCCGCAGAGAAAGTGAAAAATGACCTACCATTTTGGTAAAAACACTAATGTGCAGCTAAGTGAATTGGCACAGCTGAATTTTTAGTCACCCCTGAAAATTGAGGTTTTTTGTAAATGTTCTGATTTAGAGCTCTGCAAGACCAATAATTAAATAATAGCTGTTCGAAAAAGTTTAAACATTTTTTTTAATGCAGAACACGACTACAGAAATTCGGCATGCTCAATTCCAGATGCAAACTGTTTTTCTCTCATGCTTCAGGGGCCCTTCTGTTTGGCTTCTTCATTGCCTTCTGATTTTACACAGAATGGCAACATTTGGTCTGCATTGGCCATTTAGTAACCTTGCATTAAGTGAGAACACAAAGCATCCTAATAATATAGATAAGTACCTGTTTGGAGATTCTGGTCCAGATTTACTAACACTTTGCACTAAGTTTGCATCACAAAAGTGACACAAACCCAGCACACAGGGTTGTGGTGGAATTTACCTTCCTGCAAATCATGATTTGTGTGGGGAAGTTGCCCACAGTTATGCAAAATAGCAGAATGCTCTAACTTGTGCCTCTTTTCATCAAGGGGGTGTACCCTGGTAGTATATGAGCGTTCTCATGCACCCACCCATGGGTTTTGAGTTAAATCCCTATCTTCTAACATTTACAGACAGGGATTTGAGCCCAAAAATGATGTCTCCTCAAGACATGCGTAACAGTGGAGCAGCTTTTAAAAGTCTCCATATTTTTCAAACTTTATTATTATTATTAATTCATTCTTGATAGAGCGCATGGCTACCCTTAGGCATCCCAGCGCTATGCGCGACCACAAGATGGTTCCAGTCTTACTGCAATTTCTGGAAGAGCCATGTTTTTAATTGCTTCCTGAACGTCAGATGCTGGGTCGTTGATCTGAGCTGGATCGGGAGTGTATTCCAGAGAATGGATGCATTGTATGAAAACATACGCCCGCCCGACCGTGTTCTAGTGATTTTAGGAACCTTCACTTGAAATAGATTGGCCGATCTCAGGCTGCGAGATGGTCGATGAAAGGACATTAGCGAGTGGTTAATTTTAGGACCTGTGCCCCAGAGGGTTTTGTGCGCAATGCAGAGTGACTTGAACATTATACGTTCTGAGATGGGTAGCCAGTGCAATGCTTTCAGTGCTGGTTTGGCTGAGTGTTTTCTAGGGGTGTTGTGTAGCAGTCTGACTGCGCAGTTCTGTACCACCTGAAGTTTACTTGTGGTGGTCTTCGGGGTGCCCAGGTATAGTGAGCTACAGTAGTCCAGCCGAGGCAGTATCAATGCTTGTACCATGGTTCTGCGTGCTGTTTCCGGGAACAGAGGCAATATTTTCCTTAATTGTCTTAGTATTCCGGAGCATATAGCTGCTACTTGGACTGCTTGGTGGTCTAGTTTTAGTGACCTGTCTAGCCAGATTCCTAGGCTTTTGATCTTTTCTTTGGGTTTTGGGGCTGGACCCAGGCAGTTCGGCCAGGTCAGTTTTGGAGGGATCCTCATGACATTGCTAAGGATCATTAGCTCTGTCTTCTCCCCGTTAAGCTTAAGGTATGATTGGTCCATCCAGGTGGCCACCTTTCCCAGGCACGATTCAAGGTCGACTACACTCTTCTTGGGGTGGTTGAGGGCTACTACTAGCTGAGTGTTATCCGCGTAGGTCACTATCTGGACCCCAAACGGAATGACTATCTCGGCCAGGGGTCTCAAATACACGTTGAAAAGGGTAGGGCTCAACGATGAGCCCTGTGGGACCCCGCAGGTTAGAGGGATCTTTCTTGAGGTATGCCCACCTTCAAATACCTGGAATGTTCTATCTGTTAAGAAGGACTCAAGCCAGGAGAGTGCTTTACCTGCAACTCCCACCTCCTTAAGTCTATCCAGTAGAATACCATGATTTACAGTGTCGAATGCGGCACTCAAATCAAGCAGGATGATTGCCACTGTGCCTCCGAGATCAAGCACTTTCCGTGATTCCTCCATGACTGTAAGTAGTGCTGTTTCTGTGCCATGGTTAGGTCGGAATCCTGTCTGGGAGGTATGCAAAATCTCGTGGGACTCAAGGAAGTCAGTGAGGGTCTTGTTTACATGTTTTTCTAAGATTTTACTAGTCAAAGGGAGTAGCGAGACCGGCCTGTAGTTGCTCCATACCTCCGGGTTGAGGTTAGGCTTTTTTATAAGAGCTTTGACCATTGTGTGTTTCCAGGTTAATGGTACTATCGCAGTACTTATGGACGAGTTGAGCACTTCCAGTAAGACTGGTAGTATCACCTCTTTAACTTTGTCCAGCGCATGCGCTGGTGCTGGGTCGCAGGGCGATCCTGATTTCACTGACGTGAATAATTTGGATAGGGTGTACAAGTCTAGGATTGGAAGGTCAACCAGGCCGTCTTTACCCTCCATAGTACTTCCCGATCTTGTATTTGGCTTATCTGGATCCGGGGTTGGAGGAAAGGCATTGTATATGTCTAGGATTATTTTATTAAAGAATTCTGCCAATTCCATGCAGTGCTGGGGAGCTGTTTCTACAGATCTTTCAGGCTGGGGGCAGTGTGATAGTTGTTTTACTATTCTGGCAATTTCCCTGGGGGCGTTGACTGCCACGTTAATTCTCTCCTCATAGTATTGAGCTTGGGCTCTTTTAGTTTCTTTCTGATGAATCTTGATCGTCTCTCTGTATTTTTGTTTTTTCTCTGGGCAGTAGTCCTTTCTCCAAGCCCTCTCTAGCTTTTTACATTTTTGCTTGGCTTCCCGTATTCTAGGGGTATACCATGGGAATCGTTTTTCTGTCGGTCTCTTTGATCTCCATTTGTAAGGGATGGTGGAATGCAGTGACATTTCGATCCATTGATTGAAGTTGTCATTGGCTATTCTGGGGTCGGGGTTACTTTTGGGGCTCATACTAGCCAGTGTTTTCAACCAGATTTCAGGGGCTAGTTTAGCCCAAGATCGGTCCCATTTCTTTGTTGGTTGTTCATTAGAGACAGTTTTAAATGATTTCCAGATCATTGGAATTATGAAATGATTTGACCAAGGGATTGGGGAAGGGTTATCTACAGATAGATTATCTTCATTTGAAAAAACTGGGTCTAGTAGGTGGCCTTTATCGTGTGTTGGGCTGTTGACTTTTTGGGTGAGTTGTAAGGCCTGCAGGTTTTGTGTGAGGTTAAGAGCCTCGCCTTTACTGGGTTCCTCTAAATGCAGATTTAAATCCCCTAAAATAGTAAAATTAGCAGCGGAGTTTGCCCTGGTTGCCGCCGTGTCTGTGAGGGATTCGATAAACGTCCCACACGGGCCCGGGGGTCGGTATATTAAAATTCCTGATAATGAGCATGTAGGGGAGAAGGTGAGCATGAATCCCATGCTCTCACAGTCCTAAATGATATCCGGTTCCATGTGTCCCATTACATGCTCTTTCATGATGATGGCAATCCCCCCTCCTTTCCCGGATCTTCTGTCTTTCCTGAGTATATGGTATCCTGGGGGTAGTGCTTGTACTACATCTGGTTCTGCGTCTTTATGCAGCCATGTTTCTGTAAGAAACAGTGCCTCCGGCTGCTGTTCACAGAGTAGGATGTTAATTTCAGAGATGTGCTTTGGCAGGGACCTGCAGTTTATCAGAAGTAGTTTTAACTCTGTCCGATCTCTTTTCTGGTAGTTTGTTAAGGTGGACAATTCAATTTAAAGGGGCAACTTGAGCAGGATCTGCTGCCGGCTGCGATATTAATACAGTGTTTACACTTATCGTTATTCAGAGTTCGGAGTGTCAACAACTGTTGCTCTGTATATTTTATATATGTCACGCTAGAGCCAGGGTTCCTGGCCCCTGGTCCCGGAAGGGCCTTCGGCGCGCCAGCGGCACGTCCGCACTGCCATGCGACTGAAATAGTCAGTGGCTCCGCCTCCTGACCTCTGCCCTGTGCCCCGCCTCCTAACACCGTTTCCCTCCACAGCAATCGGAACACTCCGTGGTGGACCGGGGATTAGGCGATTTAGCAGGAGAGCGGGAGTGTGGCGCAATTGCAGCTTGGTGAGTGTCTTTACCGTTTAAAAATCACTTTAAAAATAACACCCCTCCTTCCAAGTCGATTAAAAGAATATAGTTAAAACAGCAAGCAACTCGCTGATTAAGAATCCCCTGCTTCTCACAAAGTGCTTAGTGCTTCGTGCAGATTAGAGCGTGCGCTTTCCTATCTGGTTGCAGCGTGACTGTTTCTCCAAAGCTCGTTAGTCACTGCGTGTCCGCGCTGCCATGCGACTGAAATAGTCAGTGGCTCTGCCTCCTCACCTCTGCCCTGTGCCCCGCCTCCTAACGCCGTTTCCCTCCACAGCAATCGGAACACTCCGTGGTGGACCGGGGATTAGGCGATTTAGCAGGAGAGCGGGAGTGCGGCGCAATTGCAGCTTGGTGAGTGTCTTTACCGTTTAAAAATCACTTTAAAAATAACACCCCTCCTTCCAAGTCGATTAAAAGAATATAGTTAAAACAGCAAGCAACTCGCTGATTAAGAATCCCCTGCTTCTCACAAAGTGCTTAGTGCTTCGTGCAGATTAGAGCGTGCACTTTCCTATCTGGTTGCAGCGTGACTGTTTCTCCAAAGCTCGTTAGTCGCTGCACGTCCGCGCTGCCATGCGACTGAAATAGTCAGTGGCTCCACCTCCTGACCTCTGCCCTGTGCCCCGCCTCCTAACGCCGTTTCCCTCCACAGCAATCGGAACACTCCGTGGTGGACCGGGGATTAGGCAATTTAGCAGGAGAGCGGGAGTGCGGCGCAATTGCAGCTTGGTCAGTGTCTTTGTATGTGTGTTGCACTGTACAGCCCGCATTTAGTAGGAAAAGTCTTACAGGATAGGTTCTGGCATGGAAGGATTCCCTCCCAGTACAAAACCAATGCTTGAAAGAACCCTGACACCCTTATTCTAAAGTCAGGGCCACTGGAATTATGTTATGCAAGTCCGTGGCCTTTTCTGCCACATATTCCATCATCTGCTGTATAATCTGTAGACTTAAACCCCAAAAAATGTTTGTAGCTCGAATGGATCAAAATTTACTATAAACTGTGACTACCTGCATTGTTGTGAACTGGAAGACCCTTCGCAAAGGTTGACGGGTCACCTTTCTGTTGCTAATTGTTGTATTTGGGTGTTAAATTGATACTAATGAGGTGCAACATTTGCCCAGACAGTGTTAGCATTTGTGAAAATGACAAAATAATAAGTAATACTATCACAAAATGTGCTGCATTATGCTGCATAATTTGCCTTTTCTTGTTGCATAAATAACCCTGAGTCATGATTTGGTCCTCTCCTGCTCCATAATTCCAATGACCCTGACTATCGTGCAAAGTACAGATGGGTGAGCCAACAAATTAACAGGGACAGCTGAGCCAATGGTCGGCTTTAGCTCTTAACAGCCCATGCACACGGCAAGCCTTGAAAATATGTGCCATGTCAATCATGCAGCACAGATCATGTGAGAACATGATAAGGTGTCTTCAAAATTCAAAAAATTAAAACGTGCTAACAATTCACCTTAGTCGTGTTTAGAAGGACAAGGGTCACCCTACTCACATGGAACCAGGGTATCAATTATATTACAGGGAACAGCGGTTCCTGTGGACAATTTATGTAAGATATGATAATATTTAGCTCAATGGCAGTTTACATGGGCAAAGAGATGTCAGAGAGAGAAAAAGGAAACCATATAAAACAAGACAATTCATTATTATTAGCTGTTTATGTAAATACTTAGTCAAGTTAATCATAAAAGTGCATGGAGTCCCAAGTGAACATAGAACCTACATATCAATTTAGTGACAATTTGTGACATAAAAATAGGTTTCCAGAATACAAAAAACGACCATAACATAAATGTTCAATAGTTATTTACAGCCTTCTCGTACATTGGTAGGGGATGGGGAATGGTTCGTTTTTACAGTTTTGTGGACGGCGTTTCGACCCCACCATCAATAGGGGGTCTCTTCAGGACCTAACAATGAGGGACACCTAAGCAAAGTAATGAACTGTCCAAGTGTGAAGTGCACACCACGAGGAAATGTATATAGGGAAAAGGTTACTCACGGGGCCCAGCCGGGCCCCCAGAGAGGGGAAGCGGACTGACATTTCTATTGATGTAATCAGTAGCGTTCGTATTGTGAAAGAACAGAGCAATGTGTGTTATGGATGTTTGTCCATTGCATCAGCGCTTGGAATTTCCCGAGTATATGCTATGCCTGAGGCTGTAGTCAGTCTCACACAAACTCCAAGGATATGAAGTACAATCAGACAATTGGACAGTTCATTACTTTCCTCAGGTGTCCCTCATTGTTAGGTCCTGAAGAGACCCCCTATTAATGGTGGGGTCGAAACGCCGTCGACAAAACTGTAAAAACGAACCATTCCCCAGCCCCTACCAATGTGCTTGAAGGCTGTAAATAACTATTGAACATTTATGTTATGGTCGTTTTTGTATTCTGGTCACAAATTGTCACTAAATTGATATGTAGGTTCTATGTTCACTTGGGACACCATGCACTTTTTTTTGATTAACTTGATTAAGTATTTACATAAACAGCTAATATTCATGAATTATCTTGTTGTATATGGTTTCCTTTTCTCTCTCTGACATCTCTTTGCCCATGTAAACTGCCATTGAGCTAAATATTATCATACCTTACATACATTGTCCACAGGAACTGCTGTTCCCTGTAATATCATTTCACCTTAGACAGGGCCACTGGAATTATGCGATTCTGCTGCTATAGCTTTTTTCTCATAATGATTGATTTGCTGCATTTGCCACATAATCCATCATCTGCTATATAATCTGCAGATTTTAACAAAAACAATTTGTTTCTAGTTCAAATGGATGAAACGTTTCTAAAAATGTGGCTACATGTGTTTCCACGAAAGATTAACTGGTCCTCTTTCAGTTGCATATATCTGCATTTGGTTTTTAAACTGTTAGTAATGAGGTGAAATATTTGCACAGGCATTACCATGTGTAAAAATGTGTAAAAATGACAAAACGATTAAGGGGTTGATTCCGATCTCGGCCGGTAGGGCACTGAATCGGATTCGGCTTAACCGGATCCGATTCAGAGCCCTATTTCCCGACCGAGTCGTACGTGCGTCCGGGCGAGCGAGTACGATGCGTGCGCTCGCGAAATCTCCAACCGACTCGTTCGCAGGACCCGACCGCTCCGACCGACTCGCATGGGGACGACGCGCACCTCGCAATGGAGACGTTCCCCGGCCGGGTAAGTACGATGCGCACCTCGACCGCTCCGACCGACTCGCGCAGTCCGGCTCCAAGGAGCTGTCGAAGCCGCACTTTGTGGGTCCGTGTCGGACCCCCCTGGAAGCGTAGGCATGCGAGTCGCACACAGGGGGGACCCATGGGTCCCCCCTACACGTGCATGTACGGTGCAACCCGCATCGATGCGAACACGCTGTAGGGGGCGCCCTTGTTCGCGTCGTGCCCATTGAGTCAATGGGAGCCCGTGTACGCGTCGTACGACTGGCTCCCATTGACTTCAATGGGAGTCCGACCGAAACGAGTCCGATAGCATACGTGCGCATCGTACTCGTTCGGTCGGACTGCTAGGGTCCGATTCAGTCGGAAATCTCTCCGGGTCCGGCTCGGTCGGGGAGATTTCCGGCCTGAATCGGAATCGGCCCTAAGTAATACTATCAAAAAATGTGCCGCATTATGCTGCAAAATGTGCCTTTTCTTGCCACACAACTAAGTCAACCATGACGCATAATTTGGTGCTCGCTTGCTGCATAATTCTAGTGGCCCTGACCTTAGTACATCAGATTATGTGCTAAGTATTTATTAAAAGTGAGAGTTTTTAAACTGAACTGAGAAACGTTTCTGACTACCTTATTACAATGCTATTTGTGAACTAAAAGGCAAGTCAGAGATCATCTTTTACCCTATATGTGGCCTAGATTCTAATTATAGTTGAATCAACTGTATAGTTAAATCAAATATAAGTAAGAGATGTATTGTACAGTGCACAGCCTGAACTCATGTATTTGAAGGTGCCCTCATATGTGAAGATGAACAAAAAAGAGGATGGTTAAAAAGTACCTGCTGTTTTATATAGCCATCCTGACCGGAAAGAATTGGAGCATTTTACCTGAGCATTGAGAGTAGAACCTGTTTCCCAGCTCCAAAGTCAGCAGCTCTGGCAGTAATTCCACATGCTCACTCTCTCATTGCGATGTGAAACACAATTTCATGTGTGTTTATTTCACACTGCCTGCTTCTGGCCTCATGAAACACTCCGACTTAAAATAAAAGAATCAGCCTCTTTTGTCATTCATGGATTTTATAAGCCTCCTGGTGCCCCGCCAGCCACGAAAAAAGACAAGGAGAGTTTTCACACTTCCCTTTTATGTCTTTTAAGTCTGGGAGCAGTGACAGCGCACCCTGGAAGAAGCATGGTTGGCGCGGTAAACAGTCTAAATATCGAGTTGTTAATGTCGACTTGCACAAATATCGAGTATAGAATATCGTCTGTCAAAAATATTGACCGCCAGAATATCGTGGACAAGAATATTGAGTCTAAGGTAAGTAATATCGTTTTTTAAAATATCGAAGTCAATAATATCGTTTGCAAAAATATAGTTGTTAAAAATATCGTTGTTTTAGTTAGTGTTATGTATTTTAGTGTGTATTTTAAATGTATGTGCTATATTTTTTTGTCTAAGTATTGCATTTATTTTTTATTTATGTGTTAAATTTTTAGAAGTTATTAATTTTTTTTAATTACATTTTGTGTTTTAGTTCCATAGCAGGTTGTGGGTTTATAGGGGAAAAGGGTGGGAAGTAATTTAAATATAATTAATTCAATATTAATTTTATTTGAATTACATTTTGCGTTTTAGTTCCGTAGCGGGTTGTGGGTTTATAGGGCAATAGGGTGGGAAATAATTTAAATATATTAATTGAATATTCATTTTATTTGATTTACATTTTGCGCTTTAGTTTCGTAGCGGGTTGTGGGTTTATAGGGGAATAGGGTGGGAAGTAATTTAAATATAATAAATTGAATAGTAATTTTTACTTATTAGTATTTATTTAATTTTTATTTTATAGTGTTAATTATGGTAATTAATTCATTCTTAATTAATTAATAATTGGCTGTTAATTTTTATTGATTAATTAATTGGTAAATATGTTAATTGTGTTATTTTTTTAGGAGCGGGTTGTGGGTTTATTGGGGAATAGGGTGGGAAGTAATTTAATTATAATTAAAGTATTAATCTTTTTCATAATTCATATTTATTTAATTAATATTTATATTGTTAATTGTGGGAAATAATATATAATTAAATATTTATTAAATTGTTATTAATTATTATTAAATATTTGGTAAATATGTTAATTGTGGCATTTTTTTAGGAGTGGGTTGTGGGTTGATAGGGGAATAGGGTGGGAAGTAATTTAATTTTAATATTTAATATGTAATATTTAATATTTATGATTTTATAGTGTTAATTGCGTGAATTAATTTATTAATACATAATTATATTTTGATTGTTAATTGGTATTAATTAATTAATTATTTGTTAATTAATTATGTTAATTGTGTAATTTTTTACCCCTCCGCTATCCAACACTTTCTCTACAGTTGCACTTGCTGGAGTGGAAATAGTAAATTATTCCCCTCCGCTATCCAACACTTTCCCTACTGTTGCACTCGCTGGAGTGGGAATAGTAATTTTTACCCCTACACTATCCAATACTTTCCCTACTGTTGCACTTGTGGAGTGGGAATAGTAAATTATTCCTCTCCGCTATCTGACACTTTCCCTACTGTTGCACTCACTGAAGTGGGAATAGTAAATTATTCCCCTTCGCTATCCAACACTTTCCCTACTGTTGCACTCACTGGAGTGGGAATAGTAATTTTTACCCCTACGCTATCCAACACTTTCCCTACTGTTGCACTCGCTGGAGTGGGAATAGTAATTTTTACCCCTACGCAATCCAACACTTTCCCTACTGTTGCACTTGCTGGAGTGGGAATAGTAATTTTTACCCCTACGCTATCCAACACTTTCCCTACTGTTGCACTCCCTGGAGTGGGAATAGTAATTTTTACCCCTATGCTATCCAACACTTTCCCTACTGTTGCACTCATTGGAGTGGGAATAGTAAATTATTCCCCTATGCTATCCAACACTTTCCCTACTGTTGCATTCGCTGGAGTGGGAATAGTAAATTATTTCCCTCGGCAATCCGACACTTTCCCTACTGTTGCACTTGCTGGAGTGGGAATAGTAATTTTTACCCCTATGCTATCCAACACTTTCCTACTGTTACACTCGCTGGAGTGGGAATAGTAATTTTTTCTCCTCTGCTATCCAACACTTTCCCTACTGTTGCTCTTAGTGGAGTGGGAATAGTAATTTTTACCCCTCTGCTATCCAATATTTTCCCTACTGTTGCATTAATTGGAGTGGGAATAGTAATTTTTAATCCCTCGCTATCCAACACTTTCCCTACTGTTGCACTAACTGGAGTGGGAATAGTAATTTTTATTCCTCCGCTATCCAACACTTTCCCAACTGTTGCAGTCAATGGAGTGCAAAATGTAAGTTTAAAAAATATTTTAATGTTTACATTTCTTGTATTAATGTTTTTTGATTATATTTTATGTTATAGGTGTATGTATATATATATATATTTATTTTTAATGTTATATATATTTATAACATTTTAAAATAAATTATAATTATAATTTTTTTTAAAGTAAATATATGTATAAATATTACATTTTATATATGTATGTTTAAATTTTTAAAATTAGATTTATTTGTTATATTTGTTAAAATGTACATTATATCTAAATATTCTTTTAAGTTAATTTTATTATTTTATTTATTTAACATAATTTTGTATATATGTTAAAAAAATGATATTTTTACAACGATATTTTTTTCTCGATATTTTGGTACTTACCATTATAAGTATAGGAGGTTGATATTCTTGACAACGATATTTTTGTCACGATATTTTTGTAGCTCGATATTGTGGTCGTCAATATTTTGTCAGTGATCCGATTGGTGCAGCCTACAGGGAACATAGCTCAGGACTGAGTCCTAAGATGGCTGCCATCACTTCCTGTTTGATGTGGTGGCAGCCGATCAGATCTCAACAGGAGATCTGTGGGATCCACCAAGGCTCCGCATCCCTAGCTAGACAAAGTTTTTGAGCATTAATTGTTCAAAAAATACTGTACGAGTTTATACCAAATCACAAATAGCACTCTTTCTGGACCAAGATCTAGCTTTCTGCCAAATTTGGTGTAAATCCATTCAGCGTGTTGGGCTGTAGATGTGTCTGAGGTTGCTATGGAAAAATGAATGGGGAAAAAACGTTTTGAGACCCTCCTTTTTTCTCTGCCCCCACTTAACAGATTGCCCCAAAACTTTCCATGCACAAACTAGTCAAAAAGTAGCACATTTTTGGGAAAGTTTCGAGGAGTTCATCAACCCGCACCAAAGTTATTAGCAACACAAAAAAAGGTGTGTGCAAAGGAAACATAATCCTAGGTAGTTATAGTTAGGACCTAGTTTCCATATGACTTGCCTTTATTTTTGCATCGTTTGACGAATCTTTACAACATTTTCAAAAAAAAGTGTCAAGTTGGGTCTTGTTGTTTATGAAAAGTTTGGGGGTGATCCGTCAAGCAGGGGCTGAGAAAAAGGGGGGTTAAAAAAGTGATTTTCCTATTGTAATTCGCGAGGGATTTTGAGATGACTACAGTCCGAACCACTGGACGAAATTACACCAAATTTGGTAGAAAGGTAGCTCTTGGTCCAAAAAGTGCCCTTTTTGTTATTTGGTGTAAATCCGTTCAGTAGTTTTAGTGTTATTAAAAGAAAACCAAATTTGTATATATAGGGATGCGACCCCCGCCACGAATCCTCCCAATCTCATGCAGGGATCTGAATGGCTGCCAACACTTCAACCATGGCAGTGTTGGCAGCCATCTTTGGACTCGGACATAGCTGAGTCCCAAAAAAAAAGGTTAAATAAAAGGAATACCCTGACCCCCTTGCCTTGGTGCTGGGGTCCTCCTGGTACCCCGCCAGGGCAAAAAAGCATTTAAAAAAAAAATGTTGCTGCAAAATCACGGTGGAGTCATGAATTCATGGCCAAAATGTCATTTTAAAAAAGTGGGGTCTCCTGTGCTTGTTTTCACTTTAGCCTCCAGGTCCTAAGGGCATGCCTGTATTTGAAAAAGGAGAAGGCTCATGGGGCCCCCGTTCTAGGGCTCCTTTTAGCTCCTGGGACCACCACCTCCCCGGTACTTCATGTAAATATTGGAGGAGGGCCACGCAGACCCCCCACCTTTGGGCTCATTTTGCCCCCGGTCACCACCAACCACCTCCCCAGGGCTTTATAATAATAGTCGAGGGGGGCCACATGGACCTCCCCTCCTGGGGCTTTAATATGCCCCAGGGACCAAGATCACCACCTCCAAGGGGCCTATGCAATACATTAAAGTGGGAGAGGGGCCGCGTGGTCCCATCCTGGCCCATATACAGCCCAGGGGACCACCACCTCCCAGGGGCCCGCCCATGCCAATTAAAGGAGGGGGCGTGCGGCCCCTCTCCTGGAGCCAATAATGGCCCTGGGGACTGCCACCCCCAGGCTCCGGGCATCTCCCGAGGTGCCCACCCGCAGGAGATAGCTGTTTGCTTTTGCTTTGGCGGGAGCTGGCTGAAAACAACCACTAACTCCGCTCCCAGCAAGCGGGAGCATTCAGGCTGCTTCCGCTTGCTAGGAGCAGAGTTTTCATATGTTTCCTTGCCCGCTGCCAAGCGGGCAGGGAAACAGATGAAAGATTGCTCCCGCATGCAAGGAGCTGCATATTTAGCAGCTCCATGGGTGCAGGAGCAATGCCGGCTCCCGCTGGAAGCAGGAAGCCAGCAGGGCCAGTGGGGGCATTCAGGCTCCCCCCGCGGTCCCCATCAAAGCACACTGGGTGCCCTGGGTGGGGCCTGAGCACCCAGGTAGACGTGACCAGGACCCAGGGGATGGGGTCCCCGGGGCTGAAATCGGCCTGGGGAGGGAGGGCCGCCCAGCCTCCCTCCCCCAATAAGCCTTGGTTCGGCCCCAGGGGATGGGGTCCCCGGGGCCAAAATCAGCCCGGGAGAGGGGCCACGCTGCCCCCCTCACCCATTAAGTTTTGGTCAAGCCTTGGGGGACAGGGTCCCAGGGGCCAAAATTGGCCCATGGAGGAGGGCCCGCAGCCCCCCTCCCTCATTAAGTTTTGGCATGCAGTTCTGGCCTTGATGTTCAAAAATTAAACCTCAACAGGATGCACTTATGCATATAAACATAATAGGTGCATTGTGTCATGTTTTGTGTCCATAGTTTACATTAAAGCAACAGAAGTAATGCAGTATGCATTTTGTATGTTCCTGGGCTTGACTGAGTTCATTTTAAGCTCAGTAACACCAGGATTTAAGAATAATTTTAAAAATACTGTACAAAATGAGAAACTTATACCAGACACGGTTACGTTAGGCTACGATACGAGTATTATCACGTTGACATTTGCACTGTAGTAATAAACGTGTAAATACTAGTACAGTTGCTCAACATATGCGTTATCAGGCTACATTTATTTTCGCTGGCATGGCTTATACATACATATGGAGGTGAACTGAGGATGGTGTGGGGAGAAGCGGTTGCTGCTGCTTTGTTTCTTGTGAAGAGTCCAAGGGTATTTCCGCTGTTGTGATGCTATTTCTAATTGAACCAATCAGAACCTATTCCAGAGGTCGGTGGATGAAACAATGTCTTTGAAGATGAGGCTAGGATGTGCTCTTTGTAGATAAAAACAGTTCCCAAGATGAGTTTTTCTCCACTACTAACCTGGAATGAAAAGGGACACCCTGGGCTGTGGTACAGGTAAGTTTGTGATCTCGAGTGTGAATTTGATAGGCTGATTTTATTGGCTATAGGAGCATTCATGTTATCACAGATTTCTGGATAAAGACGCTCAAGGAACAATCACATTGCTGATATGCACACAAGGTCGCTGGTGACATTTCCTCCTGGTCCATTACACAGCTGTAGTGTAGAATATGCAGTAGTTATTACCCAACAAGGTAGCACTTACTAATTAACCAGTAGAAAATAGACTTGGGTAGTCTTTTTCTGCAAAACTGTGGACTCTTGTTCAATAAAACGGCAGGTGAGATTCCATTCTGGCCCAGTCACTCACAGAGCTACTGACATACCCACACTGACACTCACACACCTACTGACACATCCATTCTGTCCCTCACTACACTCACAGACCCACACAGTCACTGAGGCACAAACTCAAACACCCATACAGTCACTCACACACCCACTCAAAGACCCACACAGTCACTCACACATCCATTGACACACCAATAGAGACACTCACACACCCACATAGCCACTCACATACCCATACAGCCACTCACACACCCACTAACATACCCATGCAGCTACTCATATACCCAGTTACAGATCCGTACAGCCACTCATACACCCACTGACCAACCTATATGACCACTCTCAAAGGTTAAAGGTTCCAGTTAGGAAATTATATGTAAAAGACCTTAGAAATTCACTAATAAAACCTAAGGTTGCATGGACATTATAGTTAGGAAATAACATAAAAAGCCTTAGAAATTCACTGGAAAAAACAGGTTACAGGGACATTACTGTTAGAAAATAGTATTAAAAAAACTTAGAAATTCACTGAAAAAACAAAGGTTACAGGGACATTATACTGAGGCTCAGATTTCACTCATACAAAACCAGTGAAATTCAGTAGTTATAGTTACTTGAGCTAACTATAACTTACGTCCCCACAATGCACTGCTTCTGACCTCACATATTACATAACTCAGCCGGTGATGACACTGATGACATTTCAAATGACATCACTGATGACATCTTTCACATAACCACTCACACACCTACTCACATTACCATGGAACCTCTAATACACCCACTCATATGTCCAAACAAGCAGTCACATTCCCATTCACAGACTCATACAACTACTCACACACCCACTCATCCAACTCATCCATACAGCCACGTATGCACCCACTCACTCACCCATACAGCCCCTCACACAGCCAGTCCTACTGCCCCACACACTCAAACACCTACTCACACATGCAGGCACTCACATACCCACTCATCCACACAGACACTCACACACCCACTTACAAACCCATACAACTACTCACATACCCATACAACTACTTACACACTCACAAAGTCACTCAGACACCCACTCACACACCCTTACAACCACTCAGACACCCACTCACACCCCACAACCACTTACATACCCACAACCACATCCATTCAACCACTCACACACCCACTCACATACCCGCACAACCACTCACACATCCACTTAGGAACCCATACAACCACTCACACACCCACTTACACCCTACAAACACTGACACATTCATACATCCACTCACACACCCAGTCACACACCCCTATAACCACTTACACACCCAGTTACAAACCCATAAAACCACTCACACAGCCACTCACACAACCATACAACCACAGACAGACACACTCATATACCCAGACAACCACTTACACACCCATACAACCACTCACATACCCACTCAAACACCCTTACAACCACCCATACAGTCACTCACACCCCCACACAGCTTCTCAGACGCCCACTCACTCACCCATACAGCCACTCATGCACCCACTCACATACCCATACAACCACTCAGACACCCACTCACACACTGATAGAGACAGTCACACAGCCACTCAGATGACATATGCTAGATATAGTATTACTCATTAGTGGTACACCTAGTATATTAATTTAACTTCTGTAGTATGTTAGTGTATATGTTTAACACTCATAAACTTACAAAACACTTACACTCACTTGATGATGTCATCAGTGATGTAATTTGAGATGTCATCAGTGATGTCACTGACCATGTCATGAGTGATGCAATATGTTAGGGCATAAGCAGTGTATTGCGGGGGCGTAAGTTATAGATAGCTCAGGTAATTATAACTGCTGAATGTCACTAGTTTTGTACGAGTGAATTCTGAGTGTAACAATAACGTCCCTGTAACTTTTGTTTTTTTCATTGAATAGATCCAGAAATCTTGTCTGCTATTATGCTGCTGCATCCAACGGGGAAGGCGCGTAGTATCAGGAGTGGACTCGATCAAGTATTCCACACTGACATTCAGAATTGGAATGAATGTACGTGCACTCAGGGCTGGATACCAAAGGAATTTATTTTCAAAAGGAAATCAGCATATGCAATGCTTTTCTTCCTTCCTGGATTTGATCACGCACACAAGCTTGTGCAAAACACCAACGTTTTAAGTGAGTACATACATTGGCATTTAGACAGGACTGCATGTAATGAAAGGCTAGGTCATCATTACTGTGAATGCGGCCGACATCTTAGTGCATCTGTATTACAATACAACATTGCAAAGAAACTCCATTGCACAAACAGATATGAATACACAGTGCTTAAAAAAATAATGCATTTACAATTAATGAAATATATATCAACGCAAAATAAATGAGCAAAATTAGGACAACATAACTGCTAATTACAGAATATAAACATAGATCTTCTGAGTGTTGGTGAAACCATAGTACCGCTACAACAAAGGGGGCCCCTGAGGGCGGATAGCAGGCAGGTCGGACAGGGGAGCAAGAACCAAAACAACAGTCAAGAGAGACCCAAACCTGCCTGGAAATGATGTTGGGGTGCTTGTAAGGTCACTAATATCTTAAAACATCGCTTAACTAACAGGACAATTCCCCCAATTAGATAAGAGAGATTTTTAAGAAAAATATTTTTATTATTTTTTATTATTTACAGTGTTTAGTCAAGGTTTGCAAAAATAACATAAAACATAATTTTATTAATGCAGACAAAACATATAAAGGGAGTCCCACATACACACAATCAGAACATACTAACAAACACAAATGCATGCATACTCATACACTCTAAACACTCAAGAGCAATTCATCATTAGTAATGCGGTCAAAGATCCAACTCAGTTCAAGTTCATGTGTAAACGGTCAACATAATAAGTAGACTTTCATGCGTCCTCTAGTTGTGGACAATGGACATATGCGGAGGCACGAGGATTTCCAGCGCCGACGCGCGTTTCGGTGTCTAACCCAATGTGGGTCACACCTTCATCAGGACGACCAAGTCAAATGTGGGACACAAAAAAAGATGCGCCTTGATAAGGGGCCTTTAGATAAATAAACTGCAGTAGAAAAAGTAGGTTAAGACCAGCTCAACACGCAGGATCTGAAGGAGTAAACGGGATCTGGGATGATGATCAATAGCTGATTATGGATACCATAGAAGAGGGCTCTTCAGGCTACAGGACGAGGGGATTTAAAATGCAAGATGATCCAATAAAGCTGTATGTCCAGTCTCCGTGGACAAGGCGCTCAATGTCGCATATTCAAGCCAATCCGGTGTACATCATTGTATATTAGGCAGACGTGGCGGTCTAAGTCCTCCTGAGGCAAAACGGGGCAGCAGGCTCCCGGCAGTCAGCGAAACCATAGTACCGACTCTTATGCCTTAATAATCGCAAATCAAAGGTTTCACATGGATGTGTCCCATGGCATAGAACATATCAGAAAGTTAAATTTACCATAGAGTAACACCCCACTGTGCAAAGGTTGTCTACCCCATGACACACAAGGTAACATGAGTTCACATGTTGCCCATTCTTGTACCTTAATGTAAGCATATGAAAAGTTTCACATGGGCATCTCCCATGGTATTGAACAAGAATTTCCCACAGATTAACTCCCCAGTGGGCAAAGACTGTAAATGTCATGAATCACACAATACCATTTGTTCACATGTTGCCCAAGTGGGCTAAGTACCACATCAGCCATCTCGTTAGCTAGGTCCCAAGGGTACAGGAGTGAAAGTGAAACAAAAAGTGAGAAAAACAGACTCTAAATCAAAGCCTTATGATGTGAATCACCAATTCTTCTGTGGAAGAGTAGGGTAGGGTGTCCACACCTGGACAACCTCTTACCATCCAGGCATTGCCAGGTTTAGAGAGTCCCTTCCTCTCCTCCTGAAATAAAGGAGAGCAGAAAGAAATATTAAAATGCAGTCTAACACATATCACTCAATTTAAAAACATTTTGCTTCAAACGTAAAGGGCTAACAGCTTAACACCAAAAGAGAATTCAGTCTAGATGAACATATAACTCTTCATCAGAGTTTAAACCACCAGGGATTTTGAGTTCAAGTCAATTATGTAACAGGATTCCTGCTTCCCTACCTTGAGGACCCTATCACCTCCCAGTGAGTCCATCACCACCTTTTCTATACCTTAGAATCTGAGCTGGTTTCAATCACTGAAGTGGTGTTGTTTTAAATTTCTCACCACAGGGCAATGTTTGTCATGGTCAGAGATGGCATGTGCATGTTCCAATATTCTGTTGCATACTGACTGGAAAGTGCTGCCCACGTATCTAAGGCCACATGGCATGCCTACACATAAATAACACAGCTTCTGCTACATGTTAGACATTATTAGATCTTTCTGCATGTCTAAGTGAGTGGCACTATTAGAAATGGGGGTCTCTAGTTGGCAGAGGTAGGTACCGTTGTCCAAATAGGGACCCTTGCTTCTAGTCAAGGTAAGGGGGATACACTTCTAAAATAACCCCTGCTCACCCCCTTGGTAGCTTGGCACGAGCAGACAGGCTTATCTCAGAGGCAGTGTGTAAAGAATTTGTGAACCTGTACAGTAATGCAGTGAAAACACCAAAAATGGACACCACACCAGTTTAGAAAAATAGTAAATCTTTATCTAAACCAACAAGACCAAATACGATAAAAATCCAACTTACAATACTCTTGAAAAATAGTACTTGTGCAAAATAACCTTTAAATTGCAGGAAAATCAAGAAAACACAGTTCTTCCAACTCAGTAGCTCCTCCTGGGGCTACCGCGATAATGAATACGAGTGTCTAACAATTCCAGCCGACCGCGTCAATACGGGCCAGCTAAAGCATCGACAGACTCGGACACAGTACCTTTTTTGTTGCGACCAACACGTCGGTGCGAGTCGGTCGGGGCAAACATCGCGGTCACGTTGTGAAGCGGAGCATTGCTGCAGGCGGTGTCCTCACGATGCAGTGCAGGCAGCGGCTCATTGATGGAGTCGGTGACACCAGGGCTTGCGTTGAAGGGTGAGACGGTGCTCGCTGCAGTGCAGGCAGGTCACGGTGCGGCGACGGAGCTGGTCGAGGTTCGGGTCGGGCAGCGACTGAGTCGGTGACGTCCTTGCAGCGTGTAGCAAAGCGTTGCAGAGTGCGGTGTCCACTGGACGCGGTGCAAGCAGCAGCTCGTTGACGGAGTTGGTGAGACCAGGGTTGCGTTGTGAAGCGAGGGGTTGCTCTCGGCGGTGCTTTCAGGACACAGAATCCTGTGACGGACTCAATGACAGAGTCGATTACCCTTCTCTTCTGCGTAGGCGATCAGAGACGGTGCCCACAGACGGGTGAGGTCTTTGCTGTTCCTGAGACCTCTAGAACAGTGTGCAAGCTCAGTTCAAGCCCTTGAAGATCTTCTCTTCAAGCAGGGGGACAAAGCAAGCAGCAAAGTCCTTTCTCCTTTCCTTGGCAGCAAGTAGCCACTGCAGGCCAACCCCAGACAGCAACCAGCACAGGGGCAGTATTCCTCCTCAGCTTCTACGGCTCTTCTCCTTGGCAAAGGTTCCTCTTGATTGCCCAAAAGTGATCTTAAGTTCAGGGGTCTGGGCCACACTTTTTATACCACTCAATCATTTGTTCTCTGAAGGCAGAGAGTGTCTGTACCCAGCCAAAAACAGTTCTGTCCTCACTGGTCTAGCTGCCTGGCAGGAGGTGGATACAGCATTGTTGAAGGCAGACCAGGCCCATTCAGGTGAAAGGAAATCTCCTCCCCCTACTCTAAAGGCAGCCCAGGTCTATTCAGCCCAGCCCTGACTCATCAGGCTCTCTGGAGCCACTGCCGCTCTCCAGCCCCTGTCATCCAAAGGCCAGACATGCAATACACAAACCTAGCAGAGGCACACTGGGTGGTTAGGCTAGAAAATACCTACTTTCTAAAATTGGTATTTTAAAACACAGAATGTAAAAATCACCCACACTAAAAGATGCATTTTAACATTCTGAGTTCAGGCATACTAAACTTTATTTTCCTACCTTGTTCCCAGGGCCAGTTATGTTTATCAGATGTTATAAACAAACTCCCCATTCTGTCCTACGGGAACAGGTAGCCTTGCAATAATGAAAAACGAAATTAGCAGTAATTCACTATCAGTTCATTCCATACACATCAGGGCATGTCCTACCTTTCACATACACTGCACCCTGCCCACAGGGGTACCTTGGGCCTACCTTAGGGGTGACTAATATGTAGAAAAGGGAAGGCTTAGGGACTGGCAAGTATGTGCACTTGCCAAGTCGACATGGCAGTCCCATACTGCACACAGGCTCTGCAATGGCAGGCCAGAGTTACATTTCACAGGCTGCTTCTGTGGGTGGCACAATCAGTGCTGCAGCTCACTAGCAAAACATTTGATTTACAGGCCCTGGGCACACACAGTGCACTGTACTAGGGTCTGACTAGTAAAGAAAATATGCCAATCATGGCGTCCCTAATCCATAACAACAATTTACAAAGGGAGCACCTGCACTTTGGCACTGAACAGCAGTGGCAAAGTGCCCAAAGTATCTAGACCAGCAAAACAGAGTCTAACACACAGCAAAAACACGAAAGGCAAAAGCAAAAAAAAACAGGGGAGACCCACGCCAATGGTGCCAGGTCTAACATGTGTCCCCTCCAGCTGAAATGTGGGGAGAACTACCCACCCTCTTGGGGGTTCTCGTCACTAAGGCGGAAAAATCTGGACAGACCATCAGCATTGGCGTGTTCTGTACCAGGGCGGTGTTCCACCGTGAAGTCCATCCCCTGTAGGGAAATGGACCACCTCAACAACTTTGGGTTCTCACACCTCATTTGCATCAACCATCTGAGGGGCCTGTTGTCTGTCTGAACCCGGAAGTGAGTCCTGAACAAGTAGGGCCTCAGCTTCTTGAGCGCCCAGACCACTGCAAATGCCTCACGCTCAATCACACTCCACCTCTGTTCCCATGGAAGTAACCTCATACTAATGAAGGCTACATGTTGGTTAAGTCCTCCTCATTCAGCTGTGAGAGCACAGCCCCCACACCATGCTCTGAAGCATCTGTCTGCACAATGAATTCCCTTGAGAAGTTGGGCGCCTGAAGCATGGGCGCCGTGCACATGGCAGATTTCAGGGCATCAAAAGCCTTCTGGCAGGCATCAGTCCAGTTCACCTTCTTGGGCTGCTTCCTGAAAGTCAGCTCTGTCAAGGGGGCAACAATGGTGCCATATCCCTTGACAAATCTCGTTTAATACCCTGTGAGTCATAAAAAGGCTCTCACCTCTGTCTGGGTCTTGGAGGGTTCCCAAGCCAGAATGGTATCAAACTTGGGCTGTAGGGGCGCCACCTGGCCGCTCCCTACCTGGTGTCCCAAGTATACCACAGAACCCTGCCCGATCTGGCACTTACTCGCCTTGATCGTGAGGCCTGCCCTCTGCAGAGCCTTCAACACTTCCCAGAGGTGGTGCAGATGTTCCTCCCAAGTGGCACTGAACACTGCAATGTCATTCAATTAGGCGTCACTAAAATCCTCCAGCCCAGCCAACACCTGTTTGACCAACCTCTGAAAGGTGGCAGGAGCATTCTTCAACCCAAAGGGCATCACTCAGAATTGGTAGTGCCCCTCTGGTATTGAGAATGCTGACCTCTCTTTTGCCCCATCAGTTAAGGCAATCTGCCAGTACCCAGACGTTAAGTCAAACGTACCAGGCAGCTCCCAACCGATCGATGAGCTCATCAGCTCTGGGGATGGGGTACACATCAGTCCTCTGAACTGAGCCCTCTGTAGTCCACACAGAACTGGAGTTCTGGTGTGGCACCGGGTGCAGCAGCCTTTGGGACCAAGACCACTGGGCTGGCCCAAGGGCTGTTTGAGGGCTCAATCACCCCTAGCGCTAACATCTTGGAGACCTCCTCCTTGATGCAAGCCTTGACCCTGTCAGTCACTCTGTAAATTTTGTGCTTTACAGGAGGACTGTCCCCAGTGTCAACATCATGGACACACCACTGAGTGACACCAGGGGTCAGGGAGAACAGATCAGGAAACTGTCCCAACAGTTGGCGGCAGTCACTCTGCTGTTCAGGAGTCAGGGCGGGAGAGAGTTTCACACCGTCCACTGACCTATTGTGCTCCTTTGCAGACAGGAGGTCAGGAAGAGGCTGAGTCTCCTCTTCCATCCCAGCATCTGTTGCTAGGAGCATGCCCACTTCGGACCTCTCCAAGTGGGGCTTTTGGCGGTTTACATGTAGGACCTGCAACAGGTTCCTTGGAGACTGCAAGTCCACCAAGTAGGTGACATTACTCTTGCGCTCCACCCCCTCAAATGGTCCAGTCCACTTATCCTGGAGCGCACAAGGCTCCACTGGGGCCATGACCCAAACTTTCTGTCCAGGCTGAAACTCGATCAGAGTGGCATTCGGATCATAAAAATGTTTCATCTCCTCCTGGCTGGCTTCCAGATTCGCCTGAGCGAGTTGTCTGAAGCACTTAGTCTGGTTTCTGAAGGCCAGCATGTAGCTATATTCATCCTGGGGAGGTTTACTGGGAGCTTTCTCCCAGCCTTCTTTCACCAGACTCAGAGGTCCTCTCACAGGGTGCCCATACAAGAGCTCAAAGGGACTAAACCCTAAGGACTTTCGCGGTACCTCCCTGTAAGCAAACAACAGGCATGGCAAGAGGACGTCCCACTTACACCTCATGGGCTCACCAAGGCCCATAATCATGCTCTTCAGGGTCCGGTTGAATCTCTCAACCTGCCCATTACCTTGGGGGTGGTAAGGAGTGGTGAACTTGTAGGTTACACCGCACTCCTGCCACAGGGACTTCATATACTTGGATATGAAGTTGGTACCACAGTCGGTCACCACCTCTCTGGGGAACCCCACACGGGAGAAAATCCCCATCAACGCACAACCCACCACGGGGGCCGTCACAGTCCGGAGAGGGATGGCTTCCGGGTACCGGGTAGCATGGTCCACCAAGACCAGGATGAACCTGTTGCCCATGGCTATCTTGGGATCCAGAGGCCCCACAATGTCAATACCCACCCTCTCAAAGGGGGTGCTGACCACAGAGAAAGGTTGGAGAGGAGCCTTACACTTCCTCCCACTCTTGCCACTTGCCTGGCAAGTCTGGCAAGACCTACCATGAGTAACAGAGTGTTTGCGCATTTGGGGCCAGTAAAAGTGGATGACAAGCCTTTCAAAGGTTTTGTCTTGTCCCAAATGCCCTGCCAAAGGCACATCATGAGCCAAACCCAGTAGGAAGGCTCTGAAGCACTGGGGTACCAACAGCACACGGGCTGACCCAGGCTCAGCAACCTTAGGCTCGCTATACAAGAGACCATTCTCCCAGTATATCCAATGTTATCCGGACTGATCACCTGCTGCCGCAAACCAATAAGAGAAGGGCACGTCTGCTGATCCTGGCGGAATTCCTCCCTGGAGGGGCCTCTTTCCTGTTGCCAATGGGTCAGCTCAGACAGGTCCCCCAGTTCAGCTACTTGTTCCCCTGTAGGCTCCAGGGCATCCCCCTCAAGGTTTGCCTCCTCCTGGACCGTGGGAACTTTGGGGGGCAGTTTCCTGCGCCCCCTGCCTCTTCTCTTTCTGGCAGGCACCTGGGCCACTCTTTCAGGCTCCAGGTCCTCTTGAATGCTCCTACCAGCTGCCATTGACCGAGTGATCACACACGCCCACTCAGGCAGACCCAACATCTCTAAATGAGACCTCCGCTCCACCTTCCCCCAGGGGGAGCTCTCCAAATCATTGCCTAGCAGACAGTCAACAGGCATGGCTGGCCTCAGCTACTTTCAAGGTACCTGAGACCCCCCCCCACTCAAAGGGAATCTGTGCCACTTTGCAGAGGCACTCTGAATTGTCAGCAGCAACTACTGGGTAGAATGTGTTGGGGACCACCTGCGCTTCAGACACCAGCCGACAATTGACAGCTGTCACACTGGCTCCGGTGTCTCTCAGAGCCTCCACACTATGGCCATTGATGGTCACCCACTGTCTGTACTTTTTAGTGTTATCAGGCAGCTGAGCTCTTGGGACCATCTCACTGTCTCCTAAAGAGACCAGGGACATTTCTGCGGGACCCCACCCATCTTGGGCACCCGACTCCTCCCCCAAGGCTACACTAGCCATTTGCTGGGGCTGTGCACCAGTGGGTGCGGTGGTAACCTTGTTGGGACACCTAGGATCCCCTTGGAAGTGGCCCACCTGACCACAACTAAAACATGCCTTGGAACCCCTATGAACAGGCTTACCTGTCTGGATCCATGGCTTCTTTTCAGTGTGAGGCTGGGAACCCTTACCTTGGTTCCCTTGGGGATTACTTTGGGGCCCTTTTTGGAACACCTTCTGTTTACCCTTGTCCCCCTCACTCTTCTACTGGGGACCCTGCCCACCTTTGGCGGAGTCTCCCACACAACCCTTGTGGACCCTAGTACTGACCCAGCGGTCCACCACTACAGCAGGCTTCCTGGGGTCAGTCAGCTTATTGTCAATCAAGTGCTAGCGTAGCTCTGGAAAACAATTATCTGACAAGTGCTCCCATGCAAACAAATCATAGAGCCCCTGTAAATCATTCATCTTGCTACCCTTCAACCCAACCATCCAACGCCCTGCAAAAGTAGGACGCATACTCCACCCAGGTACTGGACTCCAGCTTTTTGCAGTTTCTAAATTTCTGCCTCTACAGCTCTGGGGTCAACCCATACCTGGCTACTAAGGCTTCCTTCATGGGGGCATAGGACATCTGATCCTCAGTGGGCAAGTTTAGCAATGTTTACCTTCCTTCACTAAGAAAGCGGCCCCACAACCCCGCTACCCATTCTCTCTCAGGGACTCTGTGGGACTTCATTGATACCTCATAGGCCTTGAACCACTGACCAATGTCCTCATGCTTAGTGAAATCCTTGATAACCTCCTTGGGGATCTATACCTTCCATTCTCCAGGCACTGATGGTGCCACCATGGGGAGTGATCTCTAGGCTCTTTGCTTTCAGATCCAACTCCCTCAAACCTCCCTCATGCTCTAAAAGCATCCTCTTCTCCCCCATTGCCAATTTCTGCTTTTCCAACTCCAACTTCTTATTTTCTGTCACCCTCCTTCCCCAGCCTGAGCTTAGCAAGCTCCCTCTCATGCACCCTATCTCTCTCTCTGTCCTCCAACTCCTCTGGCGACAGACCCCTTTGAGAAACACTGCTGCCATCCATGGAAGGTACCCTCCCTCCCGGCAGATTCAATTGCCCCTCCTGTTGCTCATCCACATTCTCTGCCTTCACCAGAGGCTCCTCATCCTGTCCACTGGCATTTCTGGATTCCAACCAGGCCCTCAGTGCCTTTTGGTATTCATCCTTTCTGCTGAGGCTTTTCACAGAATCTTTAAGTTTCTTGCAGATGGCTTTCAGTTGAGACACAGTGTAGGTTTCCACCCTATCTTCCTCAAATTCGATATCAATGGAAGCTGACTTGGTTATGATAACAAAATTGGCAGTTCTTTACTTTGCAGAGAAAACAATCCAAGGGAAAAGTTCAGTAAAAGTATGTGGTCACGTAATGGTCTGCACTATGCTAGTAGTGTACACCAATCGCTGTATGTAAATCACACATGCAAGTCCAGGATCCTCACCGCTGACCACCAATGTTAGAAATGGGGGTCTCTAGTTGGCAGAGGTAGGTACCTTTGTCCAAATAGGGACCATTGCTTCTAGTCAGGGTAAGGGGATACACTTCTAAAATAACCCCTGCTCACCCCCTTGGTAGCTTGGCACGAGCAGACAGGCTTATCTCAGAGGCAGTGTGTAAAGCATTTGTGAACCCATACAGGAACACAGTGAAAACACTACAAATGGACAACACATCAGTTTAGAAAAACAG
Source organism: Calotriton arnoldi (assembly GCA_963921515.1). Taxonomy (NCBI): domain Eukaryota; kingdom Metazoa; phylum Chordata; class Amphibia; order Caudata; family Salamandridae; genus Calotriton; species Calotriton arnoldi. Next base: position 598,734 of record CAWUFW010002531.1, on the reverse strand, counting down.
TAAATCTTTATCTAAACCAACAAGACCAAATACGATAAAAATCGAACAAACAATACTCTTGAAAAATAGTACTTGTGCAAAATAACCTTTACATTGCAGGAAAATCAATAAAACACAGTTCTTCCGACTCTGTAGCTCCTCCTGGGGCTACCGCGATACTAAATACGACAGAGTCTAACAATTCCAGCAGATTGCATCGATACGGGCCAGCTAAAGCATCGATAGACTCGAACACAGTATCTTTTTTGTTGGGACCAACACGTCGGGGCGAGTCGGTCGGGGCAAACGTCGCGGTCACGTTGTGAAGCAGAGCATTGCGGCAGGCGGTGTCCTCATGATGTGGTGCAGGCAGCGGCTCATTGACAGAGTCGGTGACACCAGGGCTTGCGTTTAAGGGTGAGACGGTGCTCGCTGCAGTGCAGGCAGGTCACGGTGCGGCGACGGAGCCGGTCGATGTTCGGGTCGGGCAGCGACTGAGTTGGTGACGTCCTTGCAGCGTATAGCGAAGCGTTGCAGAGTGCGGTGTCCACAGGATGCGGTGCAAGCAGCAGCTCGTTGACGGAGTTGGTGAGACCAGGATTGCGTTGCGATGCGAGGGGTTGCTCTCGGCGGTGCTTTCAGGACACAGAATCCTGTGACGGACTCGATGACAGAGTCGGTTACCCTTTTCTTCTGCGGAGACGATCAGAGACGGTGCCCACAGACACGGTGAGGTCTTTGCTGTTCCTGAGACCTCTAGAACAGTGTGCAAGCTCAGTTCAAGCCCTTGAAGATCTTCTCTTCAAGCAGGGGGACAAAGCAAGCAGCAAAGTCCTTTCTCCTTTCCTTGGCAGCAAGTAGCCACTGCAGGCCAACCCCAGACAGCAACCAGCACAGGGGCAGTATTCCTCCTCAGCTTCTCCGGCTCTTCTCCTTGGCAAAGGTTCCTCTAGATTTCCCGGAAGTGATCTTAAGTTCAGGGGTCTGGGCCACACTTTTTATACCACACAATCCTTTGTTCTCTGAAGGCAGAGAGTGTCTGTACCCAGCCAAAACCAGTTCTGTCCTCACTGGTGCAGCTGCCTGGCAGGAGGTGGATACGGCATTGTTGAAGGCAGACCAGGCCCATTCAGATGAAAGGAAATCTCCTCCACCTACTCTAAATGCAGCCCAGGTCTATTCAGCCCAGCCCTGACTCATCAGGCTCTCTGGAGCCACTGCCCCTCTCCAGCCCCTGTCATCCAAAGGCCAGACATGCAATACACAAACCTAGCAGAGGCACACTGGGTGGTTAGGCAAGAAAATTCCTACTTTCTAAAAGTGGTATTTTAAAACACAGAATGTAAAAATCACCCACACTAAAAGATGCATTTTAACATTCTGAGTTCAGGCATACTAAACGTTATTTTCCTACCTTGTTCCCAGGGCCAGTTATGTTTATAAGATGTTATAAACAAACTCCCCATTCTGTCCTACGGGAACAGGTAGCCTTGCAATAGTGAAAAATGAAATTGGCAGTAATTCACAATCAGGTCATGCCACACACATCAGGGCATGTCCAATCTTTCACATACACTGCACCCTGTCCACAGGGGTACCTTGGGCCTACTTTAGGGGTGACTAATATGTAGAAAAGGGAAGGCTTATGGACTGGTGTAACATTGGGGTATCGGTTCAAAGAAGAAGAGAACAGCAATCCAGAGTATTTGACTGTCTGCACAAATAAACAGTAGGATACCTACCGGTGTTGCTGACTCGGGTTGTGTGCTTCAGTTGTCAAAGGCCGCACTCATCAGAGTATTGTTAGGAAGAGGCTGTGCGCATCAGCGTGTCACCAGAAGAAAGTTGTGCGCAACAGCATAACCAAAAACATGACAAGAACCCAATCCAATATGGCCTCCAGAGCGTCCGCCGTAGTCGTGTACGTGCGTCTAACGTGGTTCCTGTATTCCAGACCACTAGAAATCCAATCCAAAATGGCCTACCGCACGTCTGGCACAGATGCTTATGTACGTCTGATGTGTATTCCGCACTTCACCGTGGGGTTGAGTAAGAACAAAAGTACTTACGTCAGAGTCTTGTCTACGGACAATGCCTGCATAGCAACAATGCCAGCACGCGCTTCCTAGCATGCCCGAACCTCCTCGTGACAGCCGCCTTCACGCACAAGACTGCGCGGGAACAAAGACAAAAACATCACTTTTCCCGAGAATTCAATCGGAAGAAAAGGGCTCCAAGCAGTCTCCAGAAGGCGCGTCAGTGATCACCACAGCGTCGTCATCATGCGGAGGCCGATTCGTGAATCAGGTAAGCTCGATGCGTTGGGGTCTCCGGTGGATGCTTGAATTCTTCCAGTCGTCGCCAAATGTAACATTGGGGTAATGGTTCAAAGAAGAAGAGAACAGCAATCCAGAGTTGGCTTGAACTAGGGTTTATTAAGTTATAGCAGTAAAGACCCCATCCAGCATTCAAGCCTTGCAACTGCCAACTGACTAGTTGCTCACATTCCTAGGCAACACAATGTTCTACATTCCAGATCCTGTAACCTAGAAACAGGGAGCTGTGTTCTAGGGCAGAACCTTGACACTACAACTGGCAAGTGTGTGCACTTGCCAAGTCGACATGGCAGTCCCAGACTGCACACGGGCTCTGCGATGGCAGGCCAGAGTTACATTTTACAGGCTGCTTCTGTGGGTGGCACAATCAGTGCTGCAGCCCACTAGCAAAATTTGATTTACAGGCCCTGGGCACACACAGTGCACTGTACTAGGGTCTGACTAGTAAATCAAAAATGCCAATCATGGAATCACTAATCCATAACAGCAATGAACAAAGGGGGCACTTGCACTTTGGCACTGAACAGCATTCATGGGAAACTGAATTTCAAGGCCAACAAATAGAGCAGGGAGATTCCTTCCTCTCAGGAGTTCTGCCTGAACAGACAGGCACATCTCAGGATTTGCCAAGGATGGAGTCCTCCAGAAGCGGATTTGTTTGCATCAAAACAGAATTCTCTACTTCCCCTATTCTGTTCGAGGGTGAGGGAGTAGAAGGCTTGTGCAGTGGATTCTCTGCAATGCCCTTGGCCAAAGGGGGTGCTTTATGCCTTTCCTCCTTTCCCTCTATTTCAGAGGTTTTTGATCAGGCTAAAACAAGGGAAATCAATAGTGTTCCTGATGGCTCCAGTATGGCATCATCTCATAATGACCTTAAAGGTAAGCATAGGGTTTCTGCTTGCAGTAGTCCCATCTTCCCTAGCATTCCCTGTCTTCAGGCCAAGTCCTTGAGAACCCTCAGGCTGACGCTTGGAGATTGAAAGGGCAGTGTTAAGGGTAAAGGGGGTCTCTGATAGGGTTGCTTCCTCCATTGAGGTGTCATGGGGAGCTTCCACTCTTTCCTCCTATTCAAGGCATTGGGCCTCCTTTATTAGATTGAGTGAACACCCTTCCTCCCTCCCGCCCTGATATGAACAGGTCAAATGTATTGAGTGGGGGCTTGTGCCAAATAAAACAGGAGGTGATGAGGATGGGAGGGGCTTTTTCACCATTTTAAAATTTAGGATGTGTCTGTGATGCGCGGCAGCCTCATTACGTAATTAGTTATTGTGAAAATGTACTCTGAGTAATGCAATTGCCCGTACGTAATTGAAGCATTTGCATGGCTTTCATGCAAAAGAGGAAACATCCTCTTAGGATAGTGTAGGTGCTATATGGAGTATGGAGAGACAGTGGGCTTTGGTACCAACCCCGTTCGTGTCTACATTATATCTTTCATGCTGAGGGCCTGCGCTTCAGATTTATTGCCATGTGAAATCCGACCGATGGTTACCAGAAGCTGCGCTTGAGTCACATAGTTTGGGTTTGATAGCAGGATGCTATGATATCCTCTGTAGATTTATTTTGCTGCCCTGCCTTTCTGAAATTAAAAAAGAGTGCATACTCGTAGCATGCATTTTTATCAGCACTGACATGGAGAGCTGTCTGTAATTCTGCTTTCGAACTTAGTACTCATGGCCCAAAACTAACTACAGTGTGCACGTGCTGCTCTGCACTTAGTAACTGCCAGCACTCTAATTGCGTGGCACAGGACCTGGCAGCATTACGAGGAGCAGCTGGGCAGCAGGCATAGCAGGACATGCTGAACCCAGTCAGCACAAGGTGATGCAACACAATGTGACTAGCCCATCATCTCTCAAAGATCAGGTAAGTGGAGCAAATCATTTTCGGCGCTGGGAGGGCTATTGCTGATTTTGCAATTTGTGTGTTTGCCTTGAAAATGAGGACTGTGCATTTTTGTAGTGTTTTCATTGCGACAGATAGTTTGGACTAGCTCAGCTGTAGGATACAAGTCCACATTTGTTAGAAGAAATAGCCGAAAGAAATAGCAGATACCTGAAAAGAAGGCCGTTTCTAATCTACAAGTTGCTTTTGACTTTACCAAATTAAAAAGACTGGCTAACGAGAACCCTAAACAAAGAAAGCTTTTAAAAACGATACTCTCATCCAGAATCACAAGTGTATGCACTTTGTGATTTAAAATGTGGTTGGCAGTGGGCTGAAGCAGGTTAGTTAATAGCAGGAAAGTATTTGTGTGTTTGAATTTCACATACTTGCTGCATTGTCTCTGCAAGTGTGTCCTTTAATTTCCATTAAATTCAATTACTAGATCAATGAACACAACAGCTGAAACTGATTGATCCAAACATACATGCCGGTTGATTAAAGTGTCCAAAAGCAAAATGAGCAATAGTATGCTGCGGAAACCATTGTCCGTCTCCTTAATTAAATCCACTTATGGTAAAATGCCAGCCTGACCCACTACACTGTATGTAATTGGCTTATTATGAGATGGAAAGGGTTAACTGTTTTGAAAAAAGATTTATCATTTAGGAGCTAAATTGAAAGAGTCATATGACATTTTTGTTCTTCCACCACTGTTGCCTCTTGAGGACTAAAGAGTCATACATGTTGTGCAAATGATTCGGTGCACACTTGTTAAAATATAGAATGTTTAGGATACACTACAGGAAGACCTGTGCAAACAAGCCTGAAGTGGACCAATTGTAAAAGGAAGCCGTAATTTAAAAATATGACATTGTTTCTATCTTCACATGGAGTTAATTTGTGATGTATTTTTCAATACTCAAGTCAATGTGAGTGGATGAATTATTGAGTTTCTAAGTGAACGTGTTGGCAGCGCCCGCTTTAGCATTCCTGGCGCCTGATGCAACAATCTTTTTTGGGGGCGCGTACACCAAGCTTGAGGAGGTGGGGGGACCGCCATGTTCACATACACTCTGAAAAAACGAGTCCTTAAAACTAACAATGGCACGTGCTTTCACAGTACATGCACAAATGGTGTGCCCCCAAGCTTTCCACTCAGTGATATGGTGTCCTTAATCGCTATTGTGTGTCTTGGACAGCACAGCTATTCATTGATGAGACAGGCCAAGAGAGCAGAGGTGTACTCTTTTCTTGCTTTTCCTCAGTATTTGCTTTTCTTCCTACCCTTCACACCTTACTCCTTCCCTTCTCTCCATTCTTCCTTCACTTTCTGCCTTACGTCCACGTTTCTTCTCAATCGCCACCTCCCATCATTAACTGCTTTTCATTTTTTACCTTCTCATCTTTCCCTTTCACTCTCTTTTCACGCACTCCCCGCAGTCTGGTCTTCTTCCCTTTCTCCTCTTTCCTTTTTTCATTCTCATCCTGTTCCACTCCAATCTTGCACTCCCCATCTCTGCTTTCCTCACTTCTCTTCACATTCTTTGTCTACTGTATCTATCTTTGCCTTCAGACCTCTCCTCCTTCATCAATCCCCCTTTTATGTTTTTCCTTCTTGCACATTTTTTTATATCCACTCCAGGAATCAGTGTTTGTTCTCAGGGTCATAAATTTAAATCTTGGTGTGGCAACTCAGTCTTTCATCTTCATGAGGTCGATAAAATTTGTGCCATTGAGCTGGAGCACAACATTTCAAATTCATTGTCAAGGCTTCCTTTGGTGAATATGTGCTTTACAAACATACATGGTATGTTAATGACACAAATGTATATCAATCTTTTTTCCCCCCCCCAATTTCTTTGCAATATTGCACTGCCATTATTCTCTCTGTACCTCATTGACCCAGTACCTTTCATACTCTTATCCGTTCCCCTGACCTCCTTTCTTTCCTTCGTCCCATCTTTTTTCTCTCTCTCAGCACCTCCAGCCATGCCTCCTTTCCCCTCTTGTTTCTTGCTTCCTTACACCCTCATTCCATTCATCCTTCCTTACACCCTCATTCATTCCCCATCCTTCGTCCCTTGGTGCATTTAATCCTTCTTCCTCCATTCATTCCGTACTTTGTTTTTTTCCTGCTCCTTCCTTCATCCCTTCTTTAATTTCTTCCTTTCTTATCCCCAACCCTTCCTTCTGCGTTTCTTCCTCCTTTCCTTTCTTCTTTCTATTAATGTATCACATCATTGATTTCCTTTCTCCTTCGTTCCCTTCATTTCTTCTTTTCACATTATTTTCTTATTTCTTCCTTCTTTCATCCATTACTTATTTCCTCACTCCAGTACCCCCTTCCACCATGCATTTGATGCTGCCTTCTTTAATGTATTCCTTCCTTCATCCCTTCCTTTCTTTTAAACAGCACAGTACAAGCACATTCTCTTTAGTGTGCAAAACTGCCTCAAGTCCTCTAATGACCTTTCCTAAAGCTGCATTTTGAGATTTGCACACATTCTCCTATTTGAGATCACTTTTAAGTTGCTGTCATAGGCTTCCCGTATGTTACATTATGTTATGTTGTAGTACTGATTTGTATAGCACACTAATCACCCAAGAGGGTATTCAGGCACTTGGGCAGGTGTGTAGGTGGGAGGTCCTCGAAGTGCTTATGTGAAGAGCCAGGTCTTCAGCTTCTTGCGGAACTCAAGATGTGAGGAGGTGGCTATGATGTGTTTAGGCTTGATGATGTGGTGGAACCAATAAAGGAAGTGGGTGGAGCCTCCGGAGGAAGTAGGCGGAGCTGGACAAGTGGGTGTGGCCTCCCCTAAAAATGTGAGCACCTGCACCTAATATTTTACAAATTAAGCACTGCACTACACGTAATATGGCTCAAGGCTGCTGACTAGCTCATCATTTGCCTACATTCGTGTGACAGTATGTATTGAGGTGGGCATAACTGGCATAATTCTCTGTAGTGTAATTAACGTAAAATTACTCGTAATTATGAGTAGTTGTGTGAGAAGCGTAATACAGCATTTAGCGATATTTTCTTAGTGCCAAATGCACACTTGCGTCCAAAATGGGCCAGCGGATCCATTTTGCACACTAAATGCCAAGGGACACGAAACACAATAGCCAGCAGCTGTCTGTTCTCTTAGAACAATGTTCCTGTGCTCCTGCGGTAGGGTTTTTGCCCCAAATTACTCTAATTAGTCAATCTGGTGAAATTGCGTAATTTTGGCAATTTCACATCACAAGAGGAATGCTTAGTTACTGAAATGACTCCGATTACTCAGAGTAATTACATTTTTCCCAGGCCTCGTATGTATGTAATTATGTGGTATTTGTACAGCTCGAACATTGCCAATGGGTATCACAGCGCTACACAGAGTCAAAAGCAAAGATGCAGCCAAAGAGTGATTGGAGGCTAAGTATCTCAAACCTACTTACTATTTTCTTACTCTGTCCTTCGTAATACGATTTTACCGCCTATACTACACCATCGAGTGCATGTGCATAAGTAACAGAGCTGCAATCCACAAGAGGAGAGGCAGCGCCAAGAAACAAGCCCTTTTCCATTCTACAATACCTCTGACAGTAATTCTCCTTGGAGATGGAAAGGCTGCCAATAACAACAGATGCGTTTAGACAAAACACGAAAGAACACTGAAAAACGGCAAATGGTTGCAAGGGAACGTGAAGGAGCGACGCCCGCTAGTCAAAGCATGCCGCTCAAGTCAACCTGTCAAGCACAGTAACAGGAGCCGAGAGTGACACAGAGGCCTTCTGGCGGTGCGTCGGCGCTGCGCGAGAGCTCGGTTTAAACGTGCGTTGTTTGCACACGCTTTAATCACTTCTCGGTCGTGGGTAAGGAAGCGCCGGCATCTTTAGATGTAGAATGAAACGTTAACTGTTTACGTGGGAGTCGGTGAGATGAGCCCACCGCCAGTGTGCGTCGTTAATTTGCCTACACTGATGGAAGTGACAGGCACGTACAAAGGGATTCCGTTCTGACACAAAGTGTGAACAGACTCGTGTTCCCAAACAAGCCGTCTTCTATCTAATTGGAGCTGTCCGTTTGAAGACGCTCATCTCAGTTGTAGTAAAATGTGACGCTCTTTAAAGGGGCTGAGCGCCCTGCTGTTAGAGCTGAGTGAAGCGTGCGCAGACCGTCCTCCTCTATGTGTGCGACGGCACCAGGCCACAAGGGGGAGCTGTCACTAGGGTAGAAAGTGGTTAAAGCGTAATTAAGAAAAAAAACTCTCTCTGTGGGCATGGGTCCATGTTTTGGAGTAACCATTCGAGTACAAAAAATCAGAACGTTTGTCTAGGCTGGGAAGCATGCCTTTTTAACAGGACTGACGACTCATTAAAAAATAATAAATAGTACTTCATGTCACCTTTCCACTTGAGAACACAATCCGATGAAGTCTGCACTGTATGTGTAACCAAGTGGAAAGGCCATTTGTACATGTGCTTAGATAGCGCGTTAGGGTGTGTGGCCGCCCTGCACGCATTTGGGACAGGAAACAGGCCAGATTCTGATGTGGGTGTAGGTTGCTGGGCACTGGGACGCCTTCTCCGATGAGTGTCTTGTGCTTTACCCTGTGCGGCGGTACCTGTCGCCGTGCAGTGATCAGAGGCAGTTCTTGGCTGCGCGTAAAGGGCACCAGTGACACGTGGAGTCTGGTGACACGGCTCTCGGCACATCACACACTCTGCTGTAAGAGCCTGCTGGAGGTGCGGCTGCTGCCCCTTGAAGGGGTCTAAAAGGCGGCGGGAAGGGGTGTCTCTGCAGCCTGCCTGCACCGCCCAGAGTTGCGGCTCACTGAGGGAATGGATTAGTGGCCGGTGTGAACACTAGGCGCGCCCAGTGCAGCAAGTGAGGCGCTGCCCCGGGGGTCTCCACTGGGTAGCTGCCGGGCTGGGGCTGCTGTTCACCCCGAGCCCCTCCAGCGCCTGCGCGCTCCCCCCTGCGGTCAGACTGGAGAGCTCCCTGCCCTGGCTGGGACGGATGCAGGACCAGTGCAGAGGGAGGAGGCGCGTCTTGACAGGCTGGCTGGAGGGCGTTCTGCCTGGGCGCAGCCGCGCTGAGCGCTCATCCCGTGCGTCTGCACTGATTTCCCCGCTGTGCCTCTGGAGGTGGGTGCGGATACCGCCTGAGAGGTGGTTCGACTGGCAGCAGGACCTCTTTCATCCCTGGCACAGGAAGCAGAAGGTTCCTTGGCAGAGAGAGGGAGCCCCGCTCCTCTGTGTCCGCCCCTCTCTGCTGGACAGCGTTTTCCGGACGGCAGGGGCAGCAGCCAGGTCTCCATGCCAGCCTTTCAAGTGTCACACAGGAAGCCCCCGGCCGCTGGGGCGCACAGAGGATCTCCAGCTGTCCCTCCCGCCCCCTCAGAGTTCCTGCTCAGTCTGAGCCCCGCAAACAGCGTGAACCAGCTGCCCCAACTCTCGAAGGCGTGTCGAGCAACTGGGCAAGGAGCTGCTTTAAAAACCGCGCAGGCACTGCTTGTCCAGGAATGCGAGGAGACAGGCTCATCTATGTGGGAGAAGCTAGGGCCCTCCAGCAGACTCTGCCCTGAGCAGACTACTCTCCGCTGAAGTCTGGTGCATGTAGCACGCAAGGATAGGCGGTGTGATACCGCACGGAGTCAAGTGGACAGGGCAGCGCCTCTTAAACTGGGGGCAGTTACCTGGCGCCAAGTCAGCTCCTATCCTTGCACCATTCCTGTATTTTTAAGCATGTTGTTTTTTTGAAGACCGATACAAACATCAAAGACAGGCGTCTTCACTTTGTAGCGCATAGAAGCCAATTACAACATAGGGTGCAGCTAGAGGAGTATAGAATCTGAGTAAAGCGAACTCTTCTTTAAACAGTGCCCTGATGTGAGCCGACTGGTACGGTGGGAAGCCACAGGGACTGACTGCAAGAGTTCGGTGCAGCTGGGAACCGCTGCCGTCACCTACCAGCTCCGGGACAGCAGCCCAGCGGGAGCCACACTGAGGAGAAACGGGGCAGAGCCGGGGGGACACGCCGGGAGCGCTCCATGGCCGCGTCGCCCGGTGGCAGCGCGGCCCCCAGGGGCGCCGCAGGAGGGGGGTCCGTCTGAGCCCCCCGCAGCAGGATCCACGCCGCTGCGGAGATCAGGGCGAAAGCTCCCGTCAGCGCCAGGGAGGATGTGGCCCTCCGCTCCTGGCACCCGGCTGCCCGGGATCAGGGATTCTGCGCTCCGGCGGGCGGCCTTCTCTGGGAACCTGGCTGCGCTGCCCGCTCACCAGGTGCCCACAGGCCGGAGTGTGCGGGTCTTCATCAGCGCCAACCCCGAAGGTGAGTGAGGGATAGGAAGAGGGCATCTGTGGGGTCAGGCAGAGGAGGAGATGTACCTTAGTGGCTAAACTGCAGTCTGTGAAACAGGGGACACGGCATTTAATCTTGGCTCCCTTCGCTCTACGGGCGTGTGATCCTGGGCATCTCTCTGTTCCTGTGCCTTTGTTCAAATATCTATCAACACAAGGTGCACTTCGAGCCTTTCCGTTCACTACATGTACTCAATACAAACAATCTTCCGAGGTTTTCCAGAGCTGGGCATGGTCTCTCTTTCGCATTCTCCCCACAGGTGCGTTAAAAAGAAGCATCGACGCCTTGCTCAGGCACACCTTGCACCTGTCAGCCCAGGCGGGCGATGCGCCTGCAGCTAAGGCAGGCTTCGCGCAGTATTTCTGGCAGCTTTTCTTCCAGTGTTTAATATGGTGTGCGTCTGTGTCGAGGGTACCACTTGACACTTCTTTTGTGTACTTTCCCCGCTTTCCAAATGCTCAATAGATCGTCAAACCATAAGTGTGACCTAGGAACCGAGGGCGTGGTGGGGCTGACTGAAGCTGGGTCCAATGTCATCATCCACCGAGTGATTGATACAAGAAGAAATGTAACTTCCTACTGTTGTTCCCACCTTTGGATTTCCTGCAGTTTCCTGCATCTGTTGCATCAGCCCTTCCCGATGTACTTCTATGAATTGCAATTTTTACTGCACTTTATTTAAGGTGTCCACTCCTATGATTTGCACTTGCTTCTGCTCATCTAAAGGGCAGTTGCTGCTGCAGGCCCTGCCTGGCTTGTAGATGTGAGTTGAACGTGGTGCTGCAGTGCCAGTTTCTTCCTGGGCCCTGCCCTTGCTGCTGTGGTCTCTACTTGGTTGTGCCTCGGGAGTGCCTGCCTGTTTTATCCTATGATCTGCACTTAATGCTGAAGTCCCTTCCTTGTTTCACCTGTAATTTCCACTTGCTGCTTCAGTCCTTTCTTTGCGTTTTGTTGTAATTTACACGTACCACACCAGTCCCAGTTTCTTCTTGTGACTTGCACTGACTGCAGCTGTCCCTGCCTGGTATGTGATTTGTATTTGTTTCTACAGTGCCAGTTTCTATCCAGTGACTTGCGCTAATTGCAGCAGCCCCCGCCTGGTTGCTGATGTGATTTGAACTAGCCGCAGCAGTCCCAGTTTTTCCCCATCACTGGCACCTGCTGCTGTAGTCCCTGCCTGGTTGAGGATGTGATTTGAACTTGTTTCTACAGTGCCAGTTTCTTCCCGTGCCCTGCCCTTGCTGCTGTAGTCTCTACTTGGTTGTGTCGCAGACGGCCTGTTTTTTCCTATGATCTGTACTTTATGCTGAAGTCCCTTCCTCGTTTTACATGTATTTCCCACTTGCTTCTTTCAGTATTTGTGTTGGGTTTAATTGTAATTTGCGCCAGGTTCTTTTTCTGACTTGCACTAGTTGCAGCAGCCCCTGCCTGGTTTGCGGTGTGATTTGAACTTGCCGCAGCAGTCCCAGTTTTTTTCCCATCATTGGCACTTGCTGCTTAGCTTTAGCCCCCTCCTGGTTGCTGATGTGATCTGAACTTGCCGCAGAATGCCAGTTGTCCTCATCACTGGCATTTTCTGCTGCAACCCCTGCATGGTTGCTGATGTGATCCGTACTTGCCGCAGCAGTGCCAGTTTTTCCAATCACTGGCACTTTCTGCTGCAGCCCCCTGCCAGGTTGCTGATGTGATCTGAACTTGCCAGTATCTTCTTGTGCCCTGCATTTCCTACTCCGTTCTTCCGTGGATGGTTTGCGGTTGCCTCCGGAGTCGCTGTCCTTGGTGCTTCTGTGGTTGCACACGCTGTGGCCGTTGTCGATTCGTTTGCTCCTGTGATTCTCTGCTGCGTGCTCTGCTCGAGGTGTTCTCGTTTGTGCACGTGCTGCTGCAGTCAACTCCTGATTTTCTACTGTGATTTTCAGATGCTGCGTTCCTAATTTCCGCGGTGATTTAAACTTGCTGCTGCGGTACCCCGTTACGGCGATCGTGTGAATCCCCCCTACTGCGGCAGTCCCTGTCAAGTTTGATCCTGTGATTTACTCAGGCTGCTGCGAGTACCCCCATGGGATCCTCATTTGCATTGCTGTTGTGGCTGCAGTTCCTGCTTGAAGTGCTCGTGTGCTATGGACAGGGCTTTAAGTGGGATGAAAAAACTGTGTGGGGGGGGGGGTCTCTCAAAGGGGCGTGGTCAATTTAATTAAGGGCTTGGCTTAAACACATAAGATAAAAATCTGTGCTTAGCATAGTGTGCCCGCCCGACTTGTATTTTGCTGTTTCTTCTGTCATTGCATCCAGATATATGATACAACAAGTCACATCATACCTACAACAAGTCAGGACTATTGCCTTTGTCATTGGTTGCTAGTTCCATAAGATAAATAAGCAGCAACAATGGCTTGTATATAATATTGAAAAAGCTTCCACTTAAAGCCCTGGTGACACCACGACAATGTTGCTGCTCCTGCGTTTCAAAAAGAGAAGGGAAATCCAGAGAGAAAATAACTCTGTTTAGAGGATTTCCCTTCCCCTACAATGCTCACCTGGCATGACGTCATGCCGTAACTTCTCCACTAGTGAGAAGTGAGCAGTGTGAGCACGCGCACATCGATGTGCCTGCTGTCACTGCAGTCTGGAAAAAAACGGACCGCCTGTGCCAGGGCACAAAACAGAGCCCGATAGAGACCCCTTTCGAGGCCCCCTTTCAAAAACTGACTGTGCTCAGCACCGGTGAGACCCTGCCCACTTAAAGCCCTGGCTAAGGACTTTACATGTGCTGCTGCAGTCATTGTCTGGTTTGCTCCTGTGAGTTGCACATGTTGCTTCAGTCTCTACTTAGTGTGCTCTTGTGATTTTTTTTACACATATTGCTGCAGTACTTTCCTGATTTGCTCCTGTGATTTACTCATGCTGCTGCACTCCTTCCTTAGTTTGCTCCTGTGACTTACACACACCACTGCATTCCCTGTGTGGTTTGCTCATGTGATTTACAATTGCAGCAGTAGTCCCTGTGTGGTTTGCTTGCTCCCATGATTTACACATGCAGCAGCAGTCCCTGTGTGGTTTGCTCATGTGATTTACAATTGCAGCAGTAGTCCCTGTGTGGTTTGCTCCTGTGATTTACACATGCAGCAGCAGACCCTGTGTAGTTTGCTGCTGTGATTTACAATTGCAGCAGTAGTCCCTTTGTGGTTTGCTTGCTCCCATGATTTACACCTGCTGCTGCAGTCATTGTCTGGTTTGCTCCTGTGAATTGCACGTTACCTCAGTCTCTACTTGGTGTGCTCTTGTGATTTTTTTTTTTACACATATTTTTGCAGTTCTTTCCTGATTTGCTCCTGTAATTTACGCATGCTGCTGCAGTCCTTTCTTAGTTGTGACTTACACACACCACTGCATTCCCTGTGATGTTTGCTCCTGTGATTTACACATACAGCAGCAGTCCCTGTGTGGTTTGCCCCTGTGATTTTCACACAGCTGCAATCACTGTGAGTTTACTCCCCTTGTTTACACACGCTGCTGCTATCCTGCCTGACGTGATACTTTGTCTCTTGATCTCCGACCCTGCGGGGCCCATGTTATTTGGAATTGTCCTCCAGGCTGTTGCATGCTTGTGCAGGCGCGAGCTACGGCCCTGCCTGCTTCTTGCTTGCATGGGATGCTAATCGATGCCAGGCCAGCCATGCGGGTAATGTGCTCATCTCGTGCCCGCCGAGGCAGTGTCTGCCTGCTGGTTCCTATCAAGGAGCTCAGCAAAGGACACAAACGCAGCTCTGGGTGTGAGCTCACAGCGGCCTCATACAGCTGCTGTCTCCAGAGGACTGTGGGGAATGTTGAGGATAGGCGATGCCTTTCATTGGCAACACTCAAGAAAAGTGACTGGAAAGGAGGGTGGTTCAGGGTGAGCCTTCGGTGACCAAGGTGGCATGGAGGGAGGGTGGAGCTGTTAAAGAAGGTGCCAAGCTGTGGTGCTAGTGGAGCTGAGTGAGGGATGTAAAGTTAGGCAATACGTTTGATGCTTGACGTTCGTGGCACCGCAGTGAGGTAAGGGTAGCAGATGGCCCCATGTCAAAGACACAGTACTTTTCTTTTTACAAAGCATCGATTACAAGTGTGGTAGTTCTCGCACATTAACTGAAGTGAACCAGGTTCTTTTAGTATAAGTCACTGTCAATTTTTAAAAAGTACGTCAAATGTGCTTTCCAAGAGGTCATTGCAATGTCTGTCAAAAAAAGATTAAATAACGCATTGGTAATCCAAACAATATTAAATAAATGTGGGATTCTTTCTTTTACACCATTCAAGCCACATAATGCAGCCAGAAGACCAACCACAAAAGGTCCCTGCATCCCAAGCAGAAGAGCAAAAGCTCTAGCGTTGAAATGCATAAAAACCTATCACCTTTTCGTTGGATCGTGTTATACAGACCCTAGGAAATATAGGGTTAATTCTTTTAAGTATTTCTGGGAGGCTGCTACACTCCCTGCAGCCCACACAACACTTATATAACATGCTGGTTGTGCCCCTGACCAGAACAGGAAATATCACCATACAAGAAAATATTTTTTCATTAACCCAAGGGCCTTATCGGGCCTTCTTCGTGGAGCAGTGAAAAATAAATGAGCAGCTATGGATGCTCACTTATTAATCTATGTAGATTTTTAAAATATTATTTTTAGGGTATCCTAACCTTCTTGAGACACCCGCAGTATTACAATTTTTTTGGGGGGGGCCACGAAGGGTGTCCTAGAGCCCCGTGGGCCCTTCTAGCTCCCCTGGGGGCAGCCGGCCTCCTCAATTAGTGGTGGTTTTCCCAGTGCCCACTTAGGACACCCACATATCTCCATTTCATCAGCAGGCTGTGGGGGAGCCTTGAGGCCCCCCGGGACCTACCGACTCCCCCTGGCAGATGATCCCCACCCAAGGCACCTACAATGTCTCCATTAGTTGGGGTGTGCAGGGGAAGTACCAAGGCCCCCACGGCCCCTGCAAGCACCCATTGTGGTGCTAGCAGAAGCTGGTTCAGTAACTTTGCTCCCTTCTGGGCAGGATTAGCATTATTTACTGCATTTGCCCAGGCGGGATCAGAGT
The DNA here is from genome assembly GCA_963921515.1 of Calotriton arnoldi. Lineage (NCBI taxonomy): Eukaryota > Metazoa > Chordata > Amphibia > Caudata > Salamandridae > Calotriton > Calotriton arnoldi. Next base: position 583,098 of record CAWUFW010002531.1, on the reverse strand, counting down.
TGTGTTTCCTTCCTGGGAGAGTGTGGACAGTGTATGTCTGCACTCTTCCAGGCAAGGGACACCGCTTTTCCAGCGGATTGGGTCTCTGGGACACTGGAGTTGTTTTGAACCCTGGGAGATGGGGTCTTGGGGCTTGTGCAATGCTAGGGGAAGGGGGCACCTGTCCCTTACCCAACACTTTAGCCTTGACCATGTGGATGTAGCCCTCAGGCACTCAATGAGGCTAGGGGAGGGGGCTGTGCACCCCCTCCACTAATTATCAGGCTCATCAAAGGGGATAGGGTCAGGGGCCTCTATAAGGGCCAGGAAGGGCTTTGAATGGGGTTCGTTGGGATTGGCCACTAGCTCCTGAAAAATACTTGGAGAGTTTTTCTTTTTCTTTCAGCACAGGGAACTGGGTCCCCTAATTCTAAAATGGCTGCCATCACATCTTTGTTGACGTGGTGGCTGCCAATCAGATCTTATCCCAATATCTGTTGGCTCTAAAAATCCTCTTTGGCATGAAATTTGTATATATTTTCAGCCTCAAAAATTACTGAATGGATTTACACAAAATCACAAAAAGCACGATTTCTGTTCCAAGATCTAGCTTTCTGCAAAATTTGGTGTAATTCCGTTCAGCCATTTTAGTTTCAGGTGTGTCTAATTTTCCTTTGGAGAAATGAATGGGGACACAAGGAACTCTGGCTAGTGCCTAAGTGTAGGTGACGAGCAGCTTCTTCATATAGAGTACCCTACAACATCACTATTCCCACTCCAGTCTATGCAACAGTAGGTAAAGTGCAGGACTTCAAAGGGATTAAATATAAGAATAGAGCTCCAAATCATTTACTAAAGTTATTTCAATACTTAATAAAAATATTTAAAAACAGTGCATAGAAAAAATAAATACTATATTATTTAAGATTTTTTTTTTTTTTAAATATAATAAAATAAAAAATAAAATTACTTATAGCATTCACCTGCGTAACTACAAAAATGACAAAATTATAAAATTAGTAACAAATATTTAATTTGAATTATTAATAAAAAAATAAAATGTATACACAGAAATCATTCCACAGAAAAAAAAATACAACTGTTATTATGTTAATTATTTGTTTTTATTTCAATTCTTAATTGAAAGTTAAGTACAGCACTAACATTATACATAATTAATAATTTACATATAAATACCTACATACAAAAATATACATTAAATAAAAAATAACAGTACGTGCGTAGTAAACGTAAACATTAAGATATACATTAAAAGAAATAAAAAACACAAGAATTAAACAATTACAAAATTAAGTAATTTGGATAATTAATATTCATTTGAGTATTTAATTAGCAATAAAAAACAAGCTAATATTACATTTAAGTGCATTTCATTTTAATTAACTTCCCACCATATTTCTCGACAAACCAAATAACCAACTACTAGAACATAACTTACAAGAACTAATAATAAATGAGAAATATACATGAAAATGAACAAATTAAACCCCCCAAAAATAGAACAATTAAACAAAACAATTTACATATTTAATAATAGATTCAATAATTCATTTACAATAAAAAACAAATTACCATTATTTAAAATTTTTGTGATTTAATTAACTATACGCCCTATTCCGATACAAACCCAACAACCCGCTACTACACTATAAATTAATAATCAAGTTTAAAAAGATAAATTACAAAAACATTTTAACCAACTATATTTTAAATAAATAATAAAAAGTATACTGACAATACTAACACCTAAAATGTAAAATATTAACTAAAACAAATTAAATTATTTTTAAAATAATAATTTTTGCAACTAGATTAAAGAAAACAATATTAAAATCAACAATATTCTTATAATCGATATTTACACAAAAAGTATATTCTTGCCAACAATATTCTATCCCACTTTATTTTGGTAGCAATCATATTTTTTTATTATGTTTATGTGCCACAATAGTTAAAATTCTGTATTTTTTCCACACACCCTTGGGTGTTGTCTGACACGTCTTTTCTTTTGTCCTTTTTTCTGCTCACCCTCAATGTCTTGCCTCTTCACATCACAGATACAATATCATTTTTTTGGGGTTCTCTGCCTCTTCATCTTCTCCCTGTCACCCCAACCCTTATTGTCGCTGCTTACCATGCCTCTCTCTCCTCACCCTATGTGGAGAGTTTCAGCCTCACTACTGCATTGCCACACAAGTGCTTGAACAGAGTTTGCACGGGGGATATCGCTGAATCAGACATTGATGAAGAAGAGTACATGGTGACACTGTTGAAGGGTGCTGAAGAAGCTTCTACTACATTATGAGTCAAAGCCTGAGGCTAGAACACATATACCCAGTGGCGGCTCTTCTGCTAAGGCGAAGGAGCACCGCCCCACTGCTTTTTTGCAGTAACACAAAGGGAAAATAAAATGATAATAATTCGCATTATATTCATTGTATTTTCTCCTACTTCTGCCCACTTTGCGTTAGGGGGCGGGGGCATCCTAAATTGTGCAGTGGCTGCTTGGCCAGCCCTCTTGGGCCGCCCAAAACAGTCTTGCGCACTTAACATTTCTCCTTGTAGGCTGCATTACAGACTGCATGGAGAACATGCCCAGGCCTCCAGTCAGCATCTGAGCGCCGAAACACGGCACTCAGACCAATCACAATGCTGCTAAGGTAGCGTTGTGATTGGCTGACAGGTCGCCTGGGTGTGCTTCCTGTAAGGCCGAGCGATAGAGGACTACGGAGGCAAGGAAGTGGCGATAAGGTAAATTTAAAAAAAACATTTTTATTCTCACTGCCCCCTCCCGCCCCTGCCCCACTACCTTCCACGTCCTCCCCCACTCCCGCACCCACTCCCTCACTCTGATCAGTGCTGGCTGCAACTGCATATACCCTTTAATACCTGTATATGCCTTGCAAAGAAGGTGTACATTAAATAAAGCTTCTTCTTCCGGATTCTTGTCAAGAAATCAGATGTTTCTCAAATCCGGCACATTTGGATTTACTTGCATTGCATTGACTTGCTCACACTAATTCATATTCGGGTTACACAGAGGCAAAGTTCAATGCTTCCTTCGCCAAGTAAGACACAAATTTAAATTCTGTCCTTTTTCGGGATATTAAATCCTAATTTTATTCTAACTCAGTGTAACAAAATCTGTTTTTTCTCCTTAGATGCTGGTTCACCAAAAAATCCCTACATGTAAACAATCAAACCTCCCATGTTCCCAACCCTAATTCTAAACCCCAAAAAGTGGGAAAAACACCATACTTGCAGATATGAAAGTTTTATTTTACATCTACAGGCATGCATGTCTGCACTTTTGTTTCTGTGAATCAAGGTTGTGCTGAAGTGTCCAGAACGTTTTGTCAATTGACTCCCAGTTTTCCATTTGTGCTAACCTTTACACAAATACAGAAAGAAATCTAAGTTGTATAGTCTGTACTCCTTCCAATGCTCATTGCCTCTCAGTCCCCTCCAGATGTGATCCCACCCTAGCACAGGTCTGGCACCTGTTTTTTGCTTCTGCCATTGCCTCTTTCTATTTGCTAATCTAGTTGCTATTGCTACTCTACTGGAGCCTTTTTGCAAATGGGCAAGTGCTGTGTTTGTAGCAGTGTGACTCGCAGCTTATTTCGCATACCGCAGGGCAGCTCATCCTTCTTTCAAGTCTTTTGTTGGGGCGCACGAGATTCACTATGATGGCTTTTTGCATCTTTGTGAATTTTAAGTTAGCAGAGTTAAAAAAACAAAAGAACTCAAACGTAGGCTTTTGCAAGACACCAAACCTAATTTTCTGTGGGCATAAAATTTCCAGCAACTACTTTCTTGAGGGAAACATCAGCTGCAGGCAGATTTTGCAGAACCGTGAGAAGCTCTGTCAGTTTTGCAAAGCATTACCAGCGGAGTTATTATTTGACACACACAGTCTTGAGCTGAGTACTTTTGGACTCATCTATTTGTGCCTCGGCTCATTTATACCTTTCATCATTATTGCTAACACAGTTGCAATTGTTTTTGCGACAGGCTTTATGGGTTTTCAGTGATTCGGATAAAGATTCCTTTTGCCTTCTTGCCAGTTTGTGTTGTCTGGCTACTGGTTGCTGGCTGTGGTCAGACAAGAATTTCCTGACATAGAGTTTGTCTTGTGCTCTCGTCTACGAGGGCGTTCGTTCAGTGTTTGCTGTGTTTCAAAAGCAAGTGATCATCTTTCATTGTGAATCTTTAACTATGAAAGTTGCTTTAGATTATGTTATATGTTTTTGTAAAGCAGAAGTTACACTCTTAAGGCAGTAACACTTTACCAATCTGTCGTAAAGAGCCATTTTAAAAAGTTTTTTTTCTGGTCCTGAGAATTGTTAGCTACTGTCGTATAAGGAGAGGAATTAAGGTTAATAACTCAGCTGCCCGTGCCCTGAATACTCTACCTCCAGTTTTCTTTGCTATATATTTTGAAATAGTGAACTAAGCCATTATTTGTGACCTCAAGATGAACATTGGTGTGTAACTTGTAATTTTGTTGGCCAGAAAAGCCGTCCCTGTATTGTAGAAAATCCTGTAGGTCAGGGCTCTTCAACCTTTTCTGTAATAAGAGCTCCTTATGTTCAATGAAAATCATCCCAAGCTCTAATATTATTAGTGTGGTAATTGTGACCACACCAGACAAGATTCTATTAGCGGTCACCGCCATGCAGGATTACCAGCAGTGATCATTCTCAGTGCATCAGGCAGGGTTGCCAGCAGTAAATTAAAGAGGGTTTGCCAATTTGGAATGCATTTACATGAATAATACGTAAAAGCCATGGCTGCAGTGCCCCTGGCACAAAGTAACTATGAGAAATCAGGACCTTTATGCAGTGTCCCCTCGCTTTTTGCCCCCATTCTCTGACTTTGACTGTGCCTTGGGCTCTGCTCACCAGACCCAGGGCCTGTGCTCTGTGTAAAAAGTACTTGGCAATTTGGTATAATTATAACTGGCAATGACAGACCCCTGTAAGTCCCTAGTATATAATAAAGCAAGGGGGATTCAAACTACATATAGGTCCCTGGTACGTAATAGGGCAGGGAGGTTTAGAGGCTCAGTAGATTTCCTGCACTGTAGTGTGCACTACTGTGGTGCCTACTGTCATTTTAAAAGCCAGCCCAGGCTTGCAGGCTGCTTTTAAATTGAAATGTAATGCAAATTCGAGTTTGGATTTAAAGGTGCTTCCAAAGTCTTAATCTACCTCATGTTTAGATATGTCACCCCTAAGGTCCTCCCTAGATGCCCCAGGGGTATGGTACCTTGTAACTAAAAGCTAGGACATTATGAAATATGATTACAAGACCTGATGAGGGAAAAGCTGTTAATTTCGTTTTTCCTCATTGTAGTGAATGGTTCCATAGGCTAACATTGTAATATTTTATTTAAGTATAAATATTGATAGGAGCCATGTAATATGTACTTCAAGCTATCAAACTAATAGTTAAGATAAATCCAACTACTTGCCACTGTTAGATTTATAATAACTATGACCAAAAAGAAGTTATTAAACTTTCTTTTCTGTGAGCCAAAATCCAGCCTTTCAGCTGCTCTCTCCTGATTGGCCAGCCTCTGCCCAGGCTGACCAGACTGCTTTAATGAGGTGGAGAAAGCCATGCTAGGGAGACAATGGGTTTCCTGTCGGTGGAGAAGTACGAGCTGCAGAGCAGATGACAGGAAGGGGGTGAGGGGTAGCCAAAGGTGTCTTCGAAGGGAGAATGACACTTTCGGACATCACAGGCTGACCCCCACATCCTGCCACTCCACCCACACAGGAGCCCCTGTAATTAGTTTAGGGAGAGAGTTGGAAGGGGAGTTTATTGTGTGTTGTTTCTTACTTATTTAATGGATTGGTGTTTTTAAATACTTTACCTACCTGTCTCATAATTTACGCCTGCCTGTTGGTTGCCAGCTATCAAGGGTTGAGCAAGGGAATAATTTATTGAGACCATGTCTAAAACCTTTATTGTGGTTGTGGCCTTATTACTCGTGGTAAGTCATTACTTATCACTACTTATAAACCACTTTCCAACAGTAACAATATTATTAATAATAATTCTCCAAATGCCAGATGATTTATCACTTACATATCAGCTTGAAATACAGCTTGACAATTCAACCATTTTTCTCAAAACATCATCTTATTCGTTTTGAAAATACACACATTTTTGCTGTCCTCAATGCATACTTTTCAATTTTGGTGTACATATATTAATTCAGCCAAGCAAAAGCTTGTAATGTTGCAGGCTGGGCTGCCACAGGAGAGCTTCTTAGAGGCAACTGGAGATAGCAGTAGCTCACAAGCTACTCACTGGAGAAGCCTGCTGTAGGTGATACAAGTATATCTGAACATATTTCTTTTATGTTATGGTAACAGAATTGGCTCAGGTAGGATGAAACACTATCAAATCTTTGCGAGTTGAAACCCAGTCTTACAGTAACTTTGTAGCTTTGCATGTCCTTCTGAGAAAGGCCAAGATATACGGAGATACAGAAGTGAATATGGGAGTGAATGAAAGTGTTGACAATGCAAATACTCTGAGAAAAGGTGAGGAATGGAAATATATGTTTCAGAGCACGAAGAAGAAAAAGGCATGACTTAAACACTGAAACAACATAATTAGTGAAATCTACTCTAGTGATAAACTCAATCCCAAGGTTCTCAACTTGTTTAGCTGTAGTGGGGGCATCGCCAATTGAAGGGAGCGAAGTTCCCGAATACCAGGAATTACATTTATATACTGTTACCAGAATTTCCAATTTAGCTAGATCATGTTTTAAGAAGTTCTATCCTATCCAGCACTTCACTGTCTCTAATGTACCCATAAGTCCTGAGTTATCAGATCGGGTTCCAAGGTTGACCACAATCTGAGTGTTATCAGTTTACATGCAAGTTATTACTTGGCAGTCAGATGCATGGCTAAAGGCCAAAGGTACAGATTAGAAAAGTGCATAAATTAGAAGGATACCTGGAGAACTTCCAATCCGTCTTCTCCTAACCATATCAGTAGGAACTTAGTTGCATTAACTGGACTCAGCTGGAAAGACAGGCGATACACCACTGTAATGCCTCGCCTCATTTACCAATCTCAAACAATCTATCAATCAAGATAGTATGTTATACTAGTATGTTTTTTTTGTGCATGTATTAGATAATGGTCTGGATAACAGTTGAAATTCGTTCTGTGATTGCTCTACAATCCGGAGTGCACTATCCCCAGGCTGCACTCTACAACCATACCCCATCATCTGACATCAGGGACCACATCTCCCTTCTGTATGTCACCTTCAAAGCTACTGAACCTCCCAAAAGGAATGAATTTCAGGTGCACCTACAAGTCACATCTTTACTATCTTTATGTCCACAGAGGCTGTGTTCTTAAAAAAAAACACACCACAATCTGGCATGCTAGTCTTCCCTGCTCAGGTTAGACTGCTCCTATTGGAGCAGGACCACTCTAATTTGTATATGGTTGGACCCTCTCTAGAGTGGCATAGTGGGCAAAAATGAAGGCCTTTGAATTAATCTCAGCCAAAGGTAATTATTTGGGCCACATAAAACATTCAAACCATCACTTTTTTGCCTTTCTAGACCCACCTCTTCCATCATAGAAATACCATTTTTGTTCTATAATTAGCCAAACAACTGCCCATGGTCATGATTCATCCATCTTTCAAGAAGGCAGCAACAGCACTGAATCGGTTATGGGCGGTCATGGATGAAGGAGGCTTGATTCTTTTCAACTTGTCTCTGATCTTCCATACTGCAAACTGTCTCACTCTTCTGGAGAGACTGGGGGTCATTGGTATCAACAGAGTGTCACATAACTGGGGCAGCTCCTTTCTTTTGGATACACAACAGCTGATGTATTTGCCTCTTCACTTCAATGCTTTATAAACTGTAGTAAGGTTTCCGAAGGCGATCCTCACTGCAAATGCATTTGTGAAGCCACAGGCTCATCTTATATTTATATTGATGTTTTTGTAAAGTGCTCTATCACCCTTATTACGATGAACCACCAAAGCTACCAAAGGTTACTAGGTTCAGAGGATTAGCCAGGTTTTCAATAGCCTTCTGAATTTCAGTAACACAAGTTCAGAATGGAGATAAAGAGGCAACATTTTCCATCTTGCTACAGGTGTGAACGAAAAAGCTGCGTCACCCGTAGATTTTAGATGGGATTTTTGAGTTCTGAGAAGGAAGAGATTCATGGATCTTATTGCACGGGAGAGGGATGGGGGTATTGCCTAAAATGATGGGACAGAGGTGAGCTGTTGGGAGAGTAAAAGGCTTTGTGAACAAGACAGAGCCGATTTAAAGAGAATATACTCCTTCACAAGCAGCCAATGTAGGCAAGCTAGAAAAGGGAACTATTTATCCTACAGTTGATGCCGTTAGCCAGTCTGGATGCATAATGCTGAATCAACTGCAATCTACTAATCAAACAAGAGGGAAAGTCCAGATAAATAGTATTGCAGTAATCTCAGCGAGAGGACACAGGCATTCAGAATCTGAATCTGTTTGGTTGGGCCGAAAAGGGAAATCACATACTTAAAGGGGCAGAGTTGGAAAAGACAAGATTTCACCACTACTGATTTCTGCACTGCTACAGTTAGCATTGAGTACATTTTTATTCTAAGGTCTTTCACCACTTTCACTGGGAAGGGAGCTAGACCCAGTGAGGAAGGCCAGCATGATAAATTTAGATACTCCAGGTTTTTTTTGTGAGCATAAAATACCAGTCTTGCTTTCATTCAGTTTGAGAGCATTTCTGCTCATCCATCGCTGAATCAGCAAGAGGCATTCATGTAATTTGGTCGCCACAGTCAAAGAGCCACCTTTAAATTGAATGATAATTTGAGTATCATCTATCTGTAGAAAGTAGTTAAAAGCAAAGGATTCAATAAGGTGAGTCAAAGGGTTAAAAAGAAGGGAGGGGTAAGATGGAACTTTGGGGCACCCCACTGTGACACTTTTTTTAGGACTTCAAAGAGGCCTGTGCCACCCTAAAAGATCACTGGGATAGGTAATTTGCAACCAAGAGTAATGCCTAGGTCGTAATGCCAGTTCAGAAAGCCTACTCAAAAGAAAGCTGTGATTGACTATTTCAAAGGTCGCTGGGAGAACTAATAGGATGAAAGCAGTGGGAATGCCAGCATCAGCAGCCCATCACAGATTGACTAGCACTGAAAAAATGGTCAGTTTAGTGCTGTTGCCTGCTCAGAAGAGCATCTGAAATGTATGAGGTAGTCTGTAGTTGGTTACACAGTTAGAAAGTTGTTGATATACTGCCCTTTCCATTAAACTACTGAAGTAGGGCAGTTGCAAAACAGGTCTATAACTTGATAAGTCCTCAGGAATCAGAGAGAGTTTCTTTAAAAGGTGAGTTATATAAATCTTTTTTTGAAATATCTGGGACATACCCCAGTTTTAAAGAGGAGTTAATGATGACTTTTGTCCAGCTTGCAAGGCGCATGAGAAATGATTTATGCAGGGCCACTGGGACAGGGTGCCACGGAGACCGTGAAGGTTTAGCTTGTGTGACCAACATGACACATTTGTTGTTGTTTGAAGGAGAAAAGGCTGCTGAAATAGGATGATCTCCACAAAAAAACTAAATAAACTGTGGGTAGTTGAGGAGACACATAAAGGGCCATCTTGATATCCTCAGTTATCTTTATGAAGACATCTGCAATACTATTGTATTTTCAGCTTAAATGTATAGCCTCTTTCTTAGGTGATGGCTCCCAGATGCTTTTACTAATAGAGAAAATATCTGGATTGGTAGAATATAAGATTTTCATGGAATAAAACACTGACTCAGCCTTCTGGATATCTTGTTTGCATTTGCGATTCAGCTTTTTTCATTCCGTCTTGGTGTTGGGATTATACTTATGCTGCCAGCGACATTTGGTTGCTAGGAATTATAGTTTAAGAGCTTTGAACTCTTATGTGCACCTGCCGTTGCCTGAAAGCTTATTCTTAGTTATTTGGTTGGCTGGAAATAAGATGACTGCCTAAGACTGACGCAGAATATAGTATTGGTTCACTAGGATAGAAGTGGAGAAAGCTACATTCAAATTACTTGAGTTGAATAAGGGTATGGCATTACCTAAATCCTTACCCGGCATCCTCTTCCAATTTCTTGCAACAATGGTGAGTGAGAAGGGAAGCTTTAGTATTACATTTACATTTAGCAAATGGAAAATAAACAGCCCCTGCAGTTCTGTCAGCGTGAAGAGTCTGAACAAATAATTTTGAGCAAATGACCCAAAATTATGGGTAAGATAAAATAGAGTGGGGAAAAGCAAAAATTAGTAAACAAGTCCAGATAAATTGTTGCCAGAGGGGAGGAAATTTGATAAAAGTGACTATTTATATTTCCTAGGAGGATCAAATATGGGTTAAGACTATCTGCTTGGGCAAGAGCTAATGCCAAAGACTCATATGCATCTGCAGTGGCAGAAGGAGGACGAGAGGCTAAAACACATGACCGCAAAGTACCAGAGCGATCTCTGAATTTTATAGTAAGCACTTCCAGTGCCGACTATAGGTTGAAAATTCTTTACACTGTTCCAGGAGTATTTGATTATGATGGTGAGGCCTCCACCTCTTTCATCTGAGTGGTGTGATTCATGAATTGAAAAAGTCTCAAGTGTAATGTCTTTATAGACTTCTAGTGTAAAATCAGTAAACCAAGCTTCCATAATAACCAGAAAAGCTAGGTCAAAATTCCCAAAGAAATTTTTCAAAAGAAGTAGCATTCCACACTACAGAACAAGCGTTTATTAATAGACTGCATACTATTGAATTGTGACTCTGAGGAGGAGGCAGCCTGGGAAAGGAAGAAGGAAGTTAATCAACTAGTAGGTCTACCTCTTTTAGGGTTTTGAACATTCTTCAAGCTCATACAAAGATGAAAAGAGATTAAGCCAGAAAGTATTTGTGATTGACAGTAAAATGTTGAGACTTACCAAAATTAGGCAAAAGCCAGCAGCATGACTAGTCCCTGGATGTGGTCCAGTCGTGGACAGGTGCAGACACGCTTGCCTTTGGTGTGCCACCAGTGCTGATGCACTGCGGATTCCATTAAATACCATCTTCAGCACAGACAAACTAGACTGGCAAACAAAATGGGATTCAGGTTATGGCACATTAAGAGAAAGGAAAAACGGTGGTGTCCGCTGAAACAGAACTACTCACTTCTGTTCAGTTCACAACTATCTCAATTAAACTCTGCATCATCTTATCAGATCATATGATTCTACAAACCAAATTATTCTGAGCTTGGAAAGAAGTCCTAAAACACAAGAACCAGCTTTAAAAACTGTTCGTCATGACTGCAGGCGCTAGGTATTCCCTCTAACTCTCTAAGGTTAAAACTGATATATTGTATTTGTTGGCCAAATTAATCTAAGGAATACAAGTTTCTGAACTTCTAGCATGGATGCTCCTCTCTTTTTCTGCATCTAATATTCACAGGAAGGTTGTTTTGCTCAGTAAAAAAATTCCTTGCTCCCTCGATTAAATTAGCTATTTATTTAAGACCGCTTTGCTACTTTTTCTCTACCACAAAGGTCTCTTACAAAACCTAATGGTGAGAGCTATGCTCAGCCCAAGACTTGACTATGGAGAGTCCCTATCTGGCCTTCCCCAAATATCTGTTTCACGACCTTCAAGTGGTTCAGAATATTTGCTCATCAATATTTATTGACACTTTGGCCAACTGTTTAATTTCTTCTAGTGGCTTTGTGCAACTAAGGGAAACGAACTTACAGTGGTGTGTCTGGTCCTCCATGCAAAAAGTGGATGTGATTCAGTTGTTTTGAAGTCAAATCACTCTGTCCCACACCGAACACTAAGATCATCAGCCCACAATAATTCTATTACCGAGTATTAAGATATCAAAATTATTAATGATGGCCTCGCCTTAAGGAAGAGACTCAAACCCTGGCTTTAGTGCAATGAGATGTGATGTTTTCTCTTCGTAATCCTCATTTCCCTCTTTAAGTGGCATCTTTATTGGCTCAGAACTACAAAACTGTTAGCAGTAGGAGTGTGCCTTAAAAACTGTAAAAGCTCGCACTCAAACTGGTGAGTTGATGCTCTGGAACCATTCAAAAGCAGCGAGGGTCGAATGCCAAGCAGACCCTTGGGGCCCACACTTTTGGCCAAAGGAACTGGGCCAATCCCCCTCTCCATCTTCCTCAGCCAAAAGCCTTGGAGCAACGATAAACCGCGACCTCACTATGAAGTCCCAAATTGGGTCAGTGATATCCACTTGCTTTTTTCAATTGAGAAAAATAAGAAAGATCAGAAGATTTCTCACCCAGGAAGCTTTGATCCAGGTGGTCCTTGCCATGGTTATGTCCCATGTCGATTACGCAAATTCCCTATACTTTGGCATCCCACTTTACCTAACCAAACGTCTGCAGCTGGTACAGAACCAAGCGGCGAGACTAGTTTTTCGGCAACTTAGGCGACATCATATCACCCCCATCATGAGGAAGCTACACTGGCTCCCTATCACACAGCGATGCGCCTTCAAGGTATGCTGTCTCATCTTTAAATCCCTGAATGGAAAGAGCCCTAAATTTGTGGATAACCTCATTCAGAGGCACCTACCTATGCGCAACCTGCGCTCGGCCCACAATCACCTTCTGTCTACTCCCTCCTTCAAACTTAAGCGCCAGGGTGGTGCTAGGTTTGCAGTTCTAGCCCCAAGCCTTTGGAACTCCCTTCCCTCCGAGATCCGATCCTGTACCGACCTCCTTCGCTTTAGGAGGCTCCTCAAGACCTGGCTGTTTGGAGAAGCTTACGAGTAACTCCCTAGGGCTCCAGGACCTCGCAGAGTAGCGTCATGAAACCAATCCGGTGTACGTGCGCTTTACAAAACTTTTTAACATAACATAACAGAGAGGTTAATCAGCTGTGCTGCATCTCATCTAGCACTTGGCCATTAAGTTGCATTTTCTCATAGTCTGGGACCAAGGCTCAACTGTGTAGATTGTGATCTACCCCATTAAAATGCTGATCCCACAGCCTGAGGGCTCAAAGCTATCTGTGCTTCCCTGCCTGTCACTGCATCCTTATTTTAGCATTTGGCAATCTAGGGGCCAGATATTTGGAGGCGGCAAGGGCTGAAGCACCCAAAAGTTTATATAAGTGTGGTCGTTTGTTCTCTGCACTGACCGTTTTTCCGTTTTTTTTAAAAATACTTAAAATGCAGAATATTGTTAATTTGTTCAGCACTTTCGACAACATACAAACTGATGCTTCAGCATGGGTACACATGCAACACTTAAATGTGATGCTTTTTTCAGTTCTTGAAATCGTTACATGTTGTGCATACATCTTGTTGTCTAGTAAGTCAAATAGTAATCTCAATACTAGGATGACCGCCTCATTCGGATTGTTTTAAACTCATATAACTTTATAGAACTGGCCATGTACATTAATGAGACTGGCAAAGTAGAAGCATTGGCCCATTAGTTAGCATTATGCAGGAATTTCCTGTAGGGCACAGAACATTGAAATGATAGGACAGTAGTTCTCTAAATGGCATTTATACACACAGTAAGCAGAGGTTTGTACCAATGATCACTGAAAGGTTTGGGTAAAAACAAATTGGATCATAAGGAAAATTTTGAAAGAAAGATCAAGGACTATTGAATATAAATGGTAGTTGACTTGATACAGCTCAAGAAGTCTGAAAACAGGTTATTTAAAATAGCACGTTCTTATATTCATTGAATGCATGCTTTCAAACATCAACTTTATAGTCTTAAAACATTCATGCGCACAGTGATGAATATATTATGATTTGTAAAATATGAATTTCTCCTCACAGAAGGGATGACTTCATTCTTTCTCTTACCTTTATTTAAAATTAAATTAAATGAGTTTACCAGACAGTGCATGCGAGCATATCATAATTAAATCCTTATGCTTATCCTTCATATTTTCTTTATTACAGTGAAGACTTGTTTGTAGTTGAATCATCTCTATGTAGAGAATGTGTTACATTTAAGACGAAAAAACGTAAAACACTTTACAACTGTGGGACAGATTGATGAGACGACTATCATTTCTGACAGTGAAAAAAGAAGCACGCATTAACTATAACATTAATTTATGTCTCTTATAGTTCAGAATTTCCCAGCACGTTTTGAAAGTGCTGTCAGTATTTTCTGTCAATTAGTCTTAGCATTTACAGTTTTCTGATTATTTACCCCATTCCTATATGAATCTTTATTGTATAACCATAAGCAATTTTATTTTGTGTATCTTAACACCATGGATGAGTTTTTTATGAATCATAATTTTCTAATTTAGCCGATATTTTTAAATGATATTAGTAAGGGGTCCGTGGACCCCCAGGAGCCAGGATGCATTGTCACGGGCTCTGTGACTGTTTAGGAAAATTAAATAATATTAGCAGATTAATGAAAAATATACACATAGAAATTTGAAAATTTCAAAACGCTCTGCAAATGCGAATGAATTTGAGATTGGAGGTTAAAAACTAGGTTGATATCCTTAGCTTGATTCATGCGAGCAGTACAAGTATAGCAAACAGTAATATACAGCCTCAAACTGAAGCCCTGCTATGAGAGGATTCATTAGGAGAAAAAATACAAAGCAATATGCTAGATTTCATCATATTTTTTTCTTTTTTAGAAATAAAAACAAATCTTGAAAAGCTCCACCCTTCCAGTTAAAATTGGCATTTCAATTTTTGCATAATTATTTGTTTGAATTAAAGAAATTCATAATTTGTAGATTTGTTTGATGTATACTTGAGTCTTTATTTTTGAGGTTCAGATAATAGCAATTGCTCAGTCTGGGGTCCCAGGCATTCAGTAGGCTCCACAGAAGTCAAAAAGGTTAAGAACTGCTCAGCTATGCAGGGGCTCACTTATTAGACATCCTTTTCTGAGGTGGGATCGTTCTGTGGTGTTTATTGTTGTTGAGAAGTAGACGAATGAACAATGGAGTTGAAGCGCTCCAGACAATAGAGCTGGCAACCAAGGTCACTTCATTGTGTATTGCTGACTTATCACTTCTCAATTACATTTTCGTAAAGAGCAATTTCTTACAATTATCAACCTATTAGGTAGTGTATTCATAACAAGCCTTTGCAATTCCATAGGTCTCGCATTTACGCGAGTTTAATCTATTGGCATTGTAAATGACAATGCCTTTTATTTATGTTTTAAAAACCAAAACATAAATAAAAGGCATTGTCAATTACAATGCCAATAGCTCAAACTCGTGTAAATGTGAGACCTATTGCATATGCTTTTTTTGTGTGCAGATTTATATAGCGTGAACTCGACCCGAAGGTATTGCACCGCTTTACATGAGCACCAGTTGTATGTATGTATGTATTTAAGCTTCTAAAGCGCGCAGCTACCCCCAACGGAGGTGTCCCGGGGCCAGCGGAGACAGAGGAAGGTGAGGGCGAGTTAGAGTTGTCGAGCCCCAGTGTGCTAAGGGAGGCTGAAGAGCTAGGTCTTCAAGGTCTTCCGGAAGATTGATTCTGATTTGGCTTTTCTGATGTGTTCAGGCATAGAGTTTCACAAGGTCGCGGTTTTGACGGAGAAGGACCCTCCTCCTATTCTGGACTTTGAGAAACGGGGGTGACAAGGCGCTCAAGATGATTTGATCTTAGGGTCCTTGACTGATGGTATTTGCGGACTCTCTTCTTTAGATATTGAGGTCCAATATCGTTGAGTGCCCTGTAGGCCAGAGTCAGTGCCTTGAATTCAGTTCTCCTTCTGACGGGCAGCCAGTGGAGGCTGCGCAGATGGGGAAATGTGGTGCCTCAGCGGGACGTTTCTAATAAGCCTGGCTGCCGCGTTCTGCACAGTTTGCAGTTTCCTGAACAGGTATGCTGGCAGACCCAAATACAAACTGTGATCAAAGCATGGACTATTGTTTTCCTACAGACCATGGGTAGGAAGTGAAGGAATCTCCGTAGGGCCTTCATCTTCCAAAAGCAGGACTAGGAAACATGGCCTATCTTGCATGACAAGGTGGTATCCAGTTTGAAACCCAGATTCCTTGCAGACGGGACTGGGAGGGGAGGGGGGTTGAGCTCTGCGGGCCACCAGAGGTCGGGTAACGGGGGGAGGGCAGATTGAAGAACAGTACCTCTGTTTTATCCGTATTCAACTTTAGGCAATTAGCTGTCATCCATGCTGAAATGTCCATAAGACACTGCCTAAAGTTTGAGAAAGCGGCCTCAGAGCGATCTTGGAAAGAAAACACGAGCTGCGTGTCGTCAGCATATGAGATAACATCGACACCGTGTTGCTTTACCAGAGGGGCGAGGGGGGCAAGGTAGACATTAAAAAGGGTCGGGCTGAGGGCCGAACCCTGAGGTACTCCACAGATAGAGGGTGAGAATTGGAAGTGTAGTGATGCAACCGAATTCTCTGGGAGCGGCCTTCTAAAAAGGAGCTGAACCAAGCTAAGGTGGTCCCTATCACTCCCAACTGTCTGAGCCTGTCTAAGAGGATCTTATGAGACACTGTGTCGAATGCCGCCGACAGGTCCAATAGCACCAGCATTGCATAGTTCCCCTTATCCATCGTCTCCCGGACAGTTTCTGCTACTTCGAGTAGTGCTGTCTCAGTGCTGTAACCCGCTCTGAATCCTGACTGAGAGTCATGGAGTAGTTTATTGGATTCAAGAAACTTGGATAATTGTTTCTGCACTTCTTTTTCGAGAATCTTAGCTGGTGCTGGCAGAAGGGCGATAGGTCTAAAAAAATTTAGTATTGCAGGATCTGCATTCTCCTTTTTGAGAATCGGTTGAACTACAGCGGTTTTCCAGATAGATGGATAGATGCCAGTTTCCAAGGAGGTGTTCCAGAGCTGGTTTAGAGCAGGGTTGAGTAGTGGTGCTAAAATTTTGAAAAACCTGGCCGGGCATGGGTCAAGTGGAGACCCTGATTTAGTTTTTTCCAACTGCTTAAGGGACGAATCCGGGTCAAGAGGGCTAAATTCTGACCATGTTTTTGTCGGGGAGGGGAGAGACGGTGGTGTGTTTGATGGTTCCGTCTCAGGAAATGCGGCGTAGATGTCTTGGATCTTCTCCTGGAAGAAGACCGAGAGATCTTCACAGAGTGTGGCAGAGGGGACTATATTGCTTTTCATTGTCTCTGGTTTAAGAAACCCTTGAATAATTTTAAAGACTTCCCTAATGGAATTGTCAGCTGATTTTATTTGATTGGCAATGTGGTCCCTAATAGTATTGCGTTTTACTTTGTGAAATTGTTTTATTGCCTTTCTGTATATATTTTTAGCCTCAGGGTCGTAGGTTTGGCGCCAGACCTGCTCAAGTTTCTTGCAGCGGCTTTTTTCTGATCGGAGTTCTGGCGTAAACCAAGGAGCAGAGGGTTTATTCCTGGTCTGTTTCATTATTTTCATGGGGGCTATTTTGTCTAGGGCTGAAGTGACCCAGTAGTTGAAGGTTACGGCGTCGCTGTTTGGGTCTCCGGTAGGTAGCAGGGGGGTGTTTGTTAATACCGGGCCTAGTACTTCGGGGGTAACTTTCCTCCAAATTCTTCTCACTTTGTGTTCGGGTTTCCTAACGTTGTGGTTTATGGAGATAGTTAGATAGAAAGGAATAAGACTGTGGTCTGACCATATGAGGGGAATTGGATCCTCAGTTGTTAGGGTGGGAATATTAGTAAAAATGAGATCCAAAGTGTGGCCAGCCACGTGTGTGGGCTTGTGAACCAGTTGTTTAAGGTTCAATCCTGTCAATGTCTCTGCTAGTTGGGTGGCCATGGGACATAGATCGTTGTCCATGTGGACATTGAAGTCACCCAAAACTACGAAGTTGGTATATTTTAGTGAGAGCTCAGCGATCCGGTCGCAAATTTCCCATAGCTCAGCGGGCTTAGATGCTGGTGGCCTGTAGATCAGCATTCCCGCAATGGTAAGAGTAGGGGAGACTGTGATGTTAAAGGGCAATGCTTCCATCAGGTCAGTGTGTTCGACCCTTTTGTGTGATATCTCCCAATCATTTCTTACGATCACCGCAAGTCCACCCCCCACTCTATTACCCTCCCGGTTTTCCGAAACTATTTTGTAGCCTTTAGGGATAGCCATTGTAATGTCGGGTTTAGAGCTCTCTCTCAGCCAAGTTTCCGTTAGGAAAATAAGATCCCAAGTCTTTGATTCTAGCAGTAGCCAAATGTTATCTGCGTGCTTAGGAAGAGATCTACAATTGATTAGACAGGCTTTGATTTTGATAGTAGACCTATTACTGGAGGCCCATAACTCTGAAGGTGTGGTCTCGTCTAAGGCTTTACACTTTCTTCCCAAAACCTCTTTATTAAACTTAAAGGAGCAGGACTTACAATTCAATTCCAGGTCTTGTAGCTCATGTTCCAATAAACAGGGGTCAAGACAGGTCGGCCTAGGGCAGGCTGTTGAATTCAGCTCAAGGATTTGTACCCTAGACAGCATTATGCGTGTGTCTGGTTGGCAACGGGCAGCGTGGCTGGTGCTGGTCGCGGGCCGGGCGCGGACGGGCGCAGACGGGCTTGCCTTCGGCGCGCCAGCGGCGCGCCCGCTGCACACGTCCGCTGCGCGTCCGTGTCAGCATTGGGATTAAATGGTGGGGGGGCGGTAAAGCACCCGCCTCCTCCACGCCCCCAAATGCGTCACTGGCGAGGGTGGATCTTTGGTTTCCGTTCTCCGCCCTCCACTCAATCGGCGTCAGCCGTGGTGGACCGGGGTCGGGACCGGAAATGCAAACAGTGCAAGTCAGATAGCGTAAGTTTTTTTTAAAAAGCGCTCAACAACTGTATCATTAAAACAGAATAGCAGTGTTAAAATAGCTGGTGCATTAAAAACAAATTAGCAGCAAGAATGAGCAGTCACCAGCTCTAGGGACACGCTGGGCAGACTCACAGCCCTCGTATCCTCGATCCGCGGTATATAAGGACACATTCATTTTTTGGTTGGTGCGGGGAGATTAAGTGATTTGCCCAAAATCACAGGATGCTGAGCCGACGCAGAGGCTCGAACCCGGTTCCCCAGCTCCAAAGTCGGCAGCTCTAGCTGTAAGGCTACATCATCTCCCCTGGTCAGCCAGTTACACCTCCCCCAAAAAGGCTCCGGCTTTAACTTTTCATTACCAGCAGCCCCCTAATTCTTTTACCCAACGTTTAGATCTGGCTTTAACACCTAGCTGCGTTTATTGTTACTAATTATAAATTGACTGATCTTTGGCCTGCATGAGGGACTATTTTACTTCTGCCCTCGATCATTGCGCTGTCTCACATTAAGTCTCCTCTGTGCACTGTATAGGGAAAGGCATAGTTTTTTGCCACTTTTGCTCCCCGTCGCCGGTAAAGCTAACAGGACGGGCATTAATGTAATAAGCAGTATGTGGTCAAGCCTGTGATTGCACGCCAGCTGGTCTCAGCCAGTTCTGGTCTTTAGCTTCCTAAAAGACTGATGACGACTGCCACATGCCCGGCTTATTTTCTAGGCCAATGCTCCCTCGTTTTTTTTTTCCCCAACAAAGTGGAGCTACGTAAATTTACTACTCGATGCGGTATCCGAATCCCCTCCCCCAGCGCACCCATATTAGGATACCTTACTCTCCCTTTAAATATAATACAGGTGGTTTGACACTCGATCCAATTAACTGAGCAAGTGTTTCTATATAATTTGCACACAACCTGCTCACATGCGGTGTACATCCCCTCTGCTGGGCATGCAACTGCCCCCTACCCTGCCCCCTTCAAGGAGACTGGGCAATCAGTGGAGTCAACATAGAGTCTAACAGGGACACAATGGACAATGACCATATAGATCCAATCAATCAATGCACCATGTGACGCCCTCCGCTAGCGCCCCGAAACTGCTGACCAGTGCAGGCCAACATAGAAAGCAGGGATATTCATCTCTGAGGGGCACCCGCTCATGTGCCGCTTCTCTGGGGGCTAGTCTGTTACCCTGCCATGCGCTATGCGGACGTCCTTGCACGCACGCATCTCCCTGTAAAATCGTTGAACTGGAAAACAAAATAAGCTCTGGCAAAAATGTTGAACCCAGCGCTCATGGCAGCAGGCCCCAAATATATTGACACGCACAGCCTTTCATGGGTGGATCATGATGTGAGGAATCCTTATGGGGCAGCTAGCCTCGAGCTGACAAGCTGAGAGTGCCCCCTTTATGTGTAGAACACTGAGGGGGACTCACAGATGGGGCTGCTGAGGTGTCCGATAGGCCCCTGGGGTCATCATGGCAGCTCATTTTGGTCTGAACACCTATGGGCCTGGAGCCCATTGGGAGGAGGCAGAGAGGCACAATGTCCACTGGTCCTGCCCGGAAACTATGCTGCCTCTCAACAGGGCCAGGTGTGCGAATTAACACCCCTCCACAATTTATTATAATTTTTTTTACAAAAAACGAATCTTACTGTAGGTTTTATTACGCTCTCCAGGATGAGGGTGAAGAACACAGATGTAAATCACAACTTAATTGATCCAGGTGCAAGTGCAACTTTCACCTTCTTACTATCAAAGCATACGTCGTACTAAAACATTTAAGCGAATATGTATCGATGAACACTTTAGTAAGAACCGCTGCCACTTACGTCGTACATCAAAAGCTCCCCTTGAAGACTCCAGCAGTGCGACCAGGGCCGGCCTGCCCCCCCCACCCGTAGCCAGAAAGCACTTGGGCTTCCAGCCCCACCTGATGGGCAGGCACCTGGCTCCACCGAGTCTGTGTACTGTAGTGCTGCAAAAGGCAGATTGGACAACGGGATGGAGGGCGGGATTGTAAAGAAGGCACCAAAGCACATCTTGCCTGCAGTAAGAGAAACTCGATAAAGAAAATAGTGCTTAAAAGACAAAATAGCAGGTACCGTGTAACAAACGAAGTAAAAGGGCCAGTCGCCATGGGAGGTGACAAATGAAGACAAGGCGGTAGTAAGGAGGGACTAGCAAGCCTATTTATGAATCAAAAGCCAGCATTTAGGGAGGACAATAACACAAGCCAATGGCAAATATGGGCGGAGAGTGGGTGGGGCTTCTATTCCCTACTCCACCACAACAAGTCTCGCAGAGCAGCGCATGCACGCTGACTCTAGGCTCGACCTAAAAAGCACAGCACATGATGAAAGTAATGCAAGAGTCTTGAGTTCTCTAGTTGCTCCTGGTCTTGTTTTCTTAGATATAGGCACTAGGTACCAACACTTGCAGTACGTGGAGGCATCGTGCTGAACACTGAAGGCGACCACCTAAGAGGATCATACAAAAGGGTTTTAGAACGAATGTCGGGTCCATTGTCTTTCATTCTTAAAAGCCTTGATAAAAATATACTGCAGTTTGGATGAACTAAACATGATTATCAGTGGCAGCAGACCCTTAGTTGGTGTAATTTTGTACTTGAAAGTGCAGTTTTGTTTCCAGGTACAACCTGTCTTTCTAATATTTAAATCTTTAAAATGATATTCCTTCATCATAACAATATCTATCTATCTATCTATCTATCTATCTATCTATCTATCTCTCTGTCGTAAAATGCAAAATGCAAAGATTAAGGGCAATAAAGAAGATCACTGATCATGATTTTACAAATGTCCTAGGTAAATGAAAAGGGAATACATAAGTACAGGTGATTGTTAGTAGATCAGGTTCTTTCAATAACACAAGTGATAAATATCTTTTAAGGTGAATTACAACAGACAGACACAATTACTTTATTCGTTTAATTAAAACCATAAAAGCAAACTACAGAAAATTCCTTTTAAATACAACAATAGGACATAAGCAGCAAACATGATCTTGTGAAGGTGAAATACAAATTCTGTTAGACAAATAACGATTGATTTTAGATTTTTGGACCTATAATGATGGTGCATAGCCTCCTGGGTTAAATTTCCTTTGTGTTAACTGCCTATTCCATCACACACCATGGCTTTTATTGTTTGGATCATATTTTCCTCTACCAGTCTCCGTGCTCATCCTTTGCACTTCGATTCATCCACAGAGCATCAGGAAGCCTAGGAGACAGGACATTTTTATTTGTGATAGTAACAGTTTTCAAATGTTCTTCTAATTATCATGCTGAACATTGTTGACCATTTAGGTTTTTCTGCACATCGCTTTAACAATATATTATTTTCTACACTGAATCTCGGCTTTTCAGATCTGCCTTGTTTAGCTCAGAGATCTGCTAAATATATAGCATAACAATGAACAGCAGGACATAAAAATGTATCTGTGCATTTTTGTGGGGGGTCCTAGTTCAAGAACTGTGTTTGCATATGAACAGCTTCTACAATGGTGTTTTATGTGTATTTGTTTTTGCTCTGCTGAGTGAGGATTTTGTTAGCTTCATTCCCTTGCTCATAATCCTTCAGTTGATATGTATAATGATTTATAATTTTTCCTCCAAAACTGTTGTGCAAGTATCCTGAAGCAGCAACTCAGTCTGCCTTCCTTCTGAAGTACTAGTGTTCATCGAATTAATTATTATCCTGCTTCTATTATCTGCCCTACATTCCCACTATAAGCACCATATAAAATGCTCCACATATTGGACACTTCAAACAATCCCAAAGCATAGTTGTTAGACCTGGCATCTTTTGGCATAGATTCCCCTGTCGTGTTGCCTGTGACCTCCTGTTTTTGATGGTGTGCTGGATTTCATTTTTGCTGGATGTAGGACTCTGGGCACTTTACCACTGCTGCCCAGTGCTAAAATGCAAGTGCTCCCTGTCTAAAATGTAATGGCATTGGGTTTAACCATGATAGGCATATTTGACATATTTGACCTACTGATAAGTCCCTAATACAGTGCACCAGGTGTGCATGGGGCTTTTAAGTCAAATGCTACTACTGGGCCTGCGGGACTGATTGTGCCACCCACACAAGTAGCCCTGCAAACATATCTCGGGCCTGCCACTGCAGTGTCTGTGTGCACAGTTTTTAACTGCCATGTCGACCTGGCAAGTACACCTACTTGCCAGGCCCTAACATTCCCTTTTATTACATGAAATGCACCCCTACGGTAGGCCCTAGGCAGTCCAATGGGTAGGGTGCAGTGTATTTAAAAGGTGAGCATGTGTTTTAAGTTTTACAAGTTCTGGTAGTGAAAAATTGCTAAATTTGGTTTTCACTACAGTAAGGCCTATCTCTCCCATAGGTTAGCATTGGAGATGCCTTGTAATATTTTGCAAGTGCATCTTCCAATTGGGAGCTGATAGAAAATTGGAGTTTGGTGTCTCTTGGCTCACAATTTAAAACACATCTTTTAGTTAAGTTGGTTTTTAACTTGCAGATCTGAAAATGCCACTTTTAGAAAGTTGCCATTTTCTTGCTTAACCATGCTGTGCCTCTGCCTGTCCCTAGAATACATGTCTGGGTTGGATGACAGTTGGGCTTAGTGAATTCACACTAGACAGTCACATACAAAGGGAGCTGAGGTGTGCCCTGCATATCCTGATGGCCCATCACCAGGCTAATGGGTCTTCCTGAGCTAGAGTGGTGGGAGGAGTTGACACTTGCACTTGAATAGGGCTGTGTATGTCCCCTCACAAAGCAGTCTCTACCCTCCCCCCTCATCCATAGTGTGTCTGGAGCCAGGGCAGGGAAGGGCAGGGTCTTCTACTCTACAAAAACCTTTCTTTGAAGTTTGCCTACTTCAAAGGGTGAAATGGGTATAAGTACTGGAACTCTGACACCATATACTCAGAACAATTCTGGAATGAGGACATTCTGCCAGGAAGAAGAGCTGTGATGCTGTCAGGAGGGACCGCCACTTTGCTGTGCTGGCCTGCTGCTGCTTCTGTCCTGGGAGTGAAAGGACTGGACTTTGCTTTCTACATCCTGCTTTCAAACTCTCTAGGTAGGAATCATTTGTTAAAAAGCAAAAAGGCTATGTCAACATTGTTAACGAATGGGCTATTTAACCACCAGCTGTGGAACCACTCTCCATCCTTTAATCATAGCTCTTAGTGTCAATGTGGTATCCCTCTATATGGGGCTCTCCTCTAGCACACAAACAAATGTAACTGGAGGGATAAAGAAGAGGGCATTCTATTGAATGGAATTGTTAACTTGTGTAAATCTGTCCCTATCCAGGCTACAGGCTGGAGTTGGGATTATGCTTTGTTAAAGCGAAAGTCCCTCAACTGTTTTTTTTTGTTTTTTTACTGGACGTGGGAGATTAACAGAGCCCACCATGGTAATCTTTTGTCATTTTAAGGTAGGAATTTAACAAACATATTGGGACATGCCTGGTCATGTCTTTGGGCACACACTCCCTGGAGTGATGGGGTCTTTTCTGAAGATCCAGCGGTCTCAGTTGGTCGGTTTGCAGTAATCTTGAAAAGACATTTACCCTTTGTTCTAGACAACAATACGCAAACTATTTACAGTTGAAGATTACCTACCATCAGTTCACATCACAATATTTTGTTGATTCAAGGGCCCCTGATCTAAGCACAGTATTCATGTTTTTATGTCTGAGCCACTTACCTTTTCTGGATTTGGCTGGTAAGTAGCATATGATTCCTCTTGATCAATGCCTTTGCTGACTGTGCAGCAAGTATTTGACTCAGCAAAATATTCCTGAATTGTCCAATAATTAATTAGGAAATGAGCATGTATACTTATCATATAATTATGTAAAAATATGTGGCAACCATGAATAAGGATTTTTTGTTCCTCCGTCCATGCATGAATACCCATGACAACATCACTTTCGGAGACAGGCATCAGCTACCACGAAGGCATGTGATACTCCCTTACTCGCGTACCTGCTGTGAATACATTTGCTAGCATTCATGTAGAAACCTGGCTGTACCCAATTTAGAGATACAGAGGTAAGAGAACAATGCATACAGCAGATGACTCAATCAGTTCATGATAATTCTCCTACCAGTCATTTTAATAAAGATACTATTACCTAAGGCACAAGATTCCCACTTTTACCCACAGAAAAAAACTGCATATGTACAAAATACTTCTTACAACACTTCTTAATTGAAGGGTGTCATCTGCCACCCTAACTACCTGCAGAAATTTAAATTCCCATTTCTACAGTATGAACTTTAAAATTGAAGAGTGGGACTATTAGTGTTTTGGATCAGTCATATTACATTTTGGAATTAACTTCTCCAGGCCCTTTGCTAATGTAAAACAGATCCAGGAAAATACTGTATATGAACTTAGCTATCGTTGCTATAGTGCAAATTTTCGAGCTAATATTAATACCATTATTTTGGTTTTTAATCCTGATAAACTGTTATTTCAATAAATAAATAAATAATTCATGGATGCACACCAACCATTGTACTTTGAATTGGATCCGAGGTTTTTCACTTACAACAAGGTCTCCCTCGCTCAAAGAACTTTTGTTACATACTCTTGGGTTAGGATTTTCCTCATCCCCCCAGGCATTTCCAGAGATTTGATGCTGGAGAATCAAGGGTAGTTCTCAAAGTCTTCGCCTTCTGACCTTTGTCTCTTCGCTACATTCTAAATCTGATACATTTTTGTAGTAGATGTACTTGACGCTCCTCGCAAAAACACCTGGTAACTGTTTATGGCACACAAATCTTTAATGCAAGGAATCAAACTTCTTATTCGGTTCCTTCCTTTCTTCTCCCTGTGACGCTTTATTTTTCTGGAATTCTGATTTCTAATTTCCATTCCAAATTTTGAGGTCAGAAGATAGAGTTAGTTCCTCTTTTCACAGACGACTCCAGTTTGTGAGTAATTGCAAAAATCCCATATCTTATTAGAAACGGGAATCTTTTTCAGAGAGTCGACCATTGATAGAATACGCAGCCCCCCTTTTTGTATTCCTTCCGGGACCATCGGATGAAATTGCACTTGCACTGCAAATGCTAATCCCCAGGAGTTTCCTATAGTGTACACATATACTTATTCCTATCCCAATTGGAGTATTGCCAGCCGGGGCAGCAAGTACAGGACCTGCTACTGCTAGGTTTTGCTACCCTTGTCATTCTATTACTTAGATTCTAAGTTGGCCAGTTGACTCATAGCTAAGTATCTCTGAACTTCTGCTTAGGAGGAGAGCTAGTGAAAGCGCTGTGTCTTCCAATTAATTTCTATCGGCACCAACAGAGTAGGTACCTACTTAAGGAATGGTTTGCTTTCATTAAACAAGGGCGACTATGGATTAAAATTATTATCAATTATATCCCATGAACTTTGGGAAATTTTACTTTTTGCTCGCTTTGAAATGTTTCCTCCTATTCACCTTTAAGGGAGGCTCAAGTATTTTTGAATCTGTGTCTTTTCACCAAAGATGAGAGAATCAAAAGAAAAGGGGGCCTATGACTTAACCTGAGAAGGAGGCAAAGAGTGGCACATGTAGTGGGGTAGATGAAATACTTTTTCGCCCATGAGTTTTTCCAAAGGTTTCAAACACCACAATTCAAAAATCACAAAACATTGTTTGTGGACTTAAAATTCTTGCAAAAATAGGTATTCACTAGCCTGGTGTCTTGCAGGCCTTAACAACGGTGTGGTCTGGGAGAGTTTATCACAATAGAACATGCATAACCTCTACTCTCTGACTGGTTGGAACTGTTTGCAGGTACCTATATGGCACTTATACTAATCTAGGAGCAAGTCTGACCTTGAGTGTGTCCTCGATGAACGAAAATGGGTGGATCTGGAATTTCAACCAAGCTTTCTTTGGCTTCCATTTCACAGGAAGAAGTTCACATACCACAGGGAGGCAAGTTAAAAATCTCTATTTCAGCTCACCTGCTCATCGTCTTTTAAACCCATGTGACAACAGCAATATCAATCATTCATGAGTAAACATTATGCAAAATTTCCATCTATCGGTAACTAAATAATTATTGCTAGAGGTGCCAGTACTTACACTAGTCAAATATATGCAATGCAGAGATTCAGGATATAGTATTAATACTGGCAGCTCATCTCTGCTGGTGAATTCATCCCCAGCTTCTCACCTCAGCGTCCTCCTAATTTAATAAAAAGCATACATGATAGGTGCAGCTAGGTAGAGGGAAGCGCCCTACAGTAAATAAAGGAGTGAGGTAAGGGGGGATGTGACAGAGCACTCCCCGCAAAAAATTTGAAAATCTGTGAAAGAAGGGTGGGATTTGAGGGAATTGCAGGGCCAGCCTGAATTGGGTAGACCGGGACATCGCCCTGGGCAGAAAGAAAATGTGGCGTTTGTTGTGTCGTGAAGGGATGCAAACAATTACGTTGACGTACATTAAGGGCTGATTACAAAGTCTTCAGCAGGACCGATTAAGACAAAGTGGGATGGTTTTTAGCTAATGGGCTACTATCCTTAGGGTGACTACACCCTTAGTGTGCTCACCCCACGTGGAGAAGTGGGCACAATCCCTGACCCTGATTGGAGGGTTCCTGCCATCTGCAAGATGGCGGTCACTGAAGAGTGGGCTTCACCTCTCCTCTCCCACCTGAGGGGTGGGGTTGGCAGAGGTGGGCACACCTTCTGGGCTGTTCTGATTTTTCCTGCTTGTCTTCCCACTGAAAATGGGGTGAGACAGGAAGGGGGCCTGCTCCTGATAGCAGGAGAGGCTGGGGGTCGCATTGCAAAGGCGGCAAGGCCTTTGAAGCTCCCCTGCCACAGATGGCTCTACCTGACCTGAGGAGGTGTGAACACCTCCCCCCAAAAAAGGCTTTGTTTCTCGGCCCAGGGAGCGAAGGCTCCCACCCCAGGGGTCTAGAAACTTGTCTCGTGGTGGCAGGCTGGTGTTCACCAGTCAGGAATCCACCAGCGGTTGGTTTGGTACGGGGGTCCCCTCTAGAAGGGACCCCTGAGTGCATGGAATAATACATCTGACAGTGGAATCAGTGCAGGTTTATTATTATGAGATGTTTGTTACTAAACATCCCAAGATTCAGTAAAGCCATTATTGTGCTAGGAAACTATTAATGACCAGTTTCTAGACCATATACTCAGGATGACTTTACTGGTCACTTATAATATCTAAGAATGCTCATGCAGATAGGTCCTCACATGAGGAATAGGGCACTCTGCCTTAAGGGTGACTTACATAAGCCTCATGCAGTGCTGGGCAGGCATGGCACACATGGATCTGTGCCATGTTGACTCTTCACTTTTAGCTGCACCACAACACGCAGGCTGCAATGGAAGTGGTGCCTGTTTGTGGTGAGAGGTTTCTGAGGGTGGCATAATACATGCTGCAGCCCTCAGTGGCCTTTCCTTGGCTACCATGCCCTTGGACCATAGGTAAGTCCCCTTACAAGGGACTTACAGGTAGGCCAGAGTTGTGCCACTTGTGGAAACAATGGTAGAGGTTATGGAAAGAACACAGGCCCTGGAAACTGATTGTCAGGGACCCAGGGCACAATCAGTCAAACTGCATCAGGTAGCTGGCAAAAAGTTAGGGGAAACCATGCAGAAAGGGCACTCTCCTGCACATGGGGATTCATTATCCAGGGGCTGTGGTGTACCAGATAGTCATTACCTGCCATCAGTTCCCTTTTAGCCGTAAAAAATAGCATTCTAAACATGCCTGATTTTAAAACTGTGTGTGTTCTTGGTACTCAAATTTGGTAGTGAGCCTGTCTCAAACGTCTCAGCAAAAGATAAAGGAGCAAAGGCAATAGGATAACTAAGGGTCAGGTGTACTATTACATCGCATAAAGTAGTTTCAATTTGTGACCAGTATTTTTCCTACCTGTGTGGACACAAACTATGTACAAATTCCAAATCTGAATGAGTCACAATTAATATTTATGAGGTAGGTTGCAAATTGCGACTCGATTTGATTGGACACAATCACAGGGATAATGATCTACAAGGGTCAGCAGACCACCATGTCTCTGATAGCTTTTCAAATGAAGATTATTATTATTATTTTGTTTAAATCAGCCCATTTTCCTTAAAGTAAATGGGACTGAACCTATATCAATTGGGCTTTTGAAAGTGGCACTACCAATATGCCCTTCCAAGTACTAAATCGATATGGAGTCCAAACCCATTTTAGAAGCTGATAAAATATTACTGATTTTTAAAATGGGTTTATTAAATAGCAAAACACATTTCTGCGGGCGTACACAGCTATTTGGACTGTTTGCGACCATAAAACGTTCATCCCACTTGCTTCATATCTGCACAAGATCAGACAATTTGGTGAAGCTGAAGAACCAAAACTACAATTGTTACTTGTTTCCAGGATCTTGGCTTTTCCACTAAGTTTTGATGAGTGAACCAAAAGACTGGCTTCAGTCTTCAAATACATAATATCCAATGCGCATGTGTTGAGTTCCAATCCAGTTGTATTATTGCACACTACTACAAACTCTAAGCCTAATTCTAAATTATTTCAATCTTGTAAAGATAACCAACAACAGAAAATTAATCTCTAAGATCACACAACTTAGTCCCATTCGTAGACCAGGATTAAAAACCATTCCCCCTGGTTCCATAGTTTCCAAAATGCTCACTAGATCACTGATGTGGGGGTGGTTGTGATAGCAAGATGCAAAGAATGCTGTCCCCAGCGGTATGACACTGTTGGTGCCAAGTCCAGAATTTAATGCAGCGTTTATTATCAGCATATTTTGTTAAAGTGCTAAAGGTGCGGTTAGATGTAAAAAAAAATTAGACCCTTCCCTCTTCTATCCCTCCACTATTCCTTTTCAATCCAAATGACAAACTTGCATGTCCACCACTCAAATTAATTTCAGTGGTGAATTAGTATAGTTTCTCTATACTAGTTCACCACTAATCCTGTTTTGGTATAGTTTCCCTATACTAATTCACCACTAATCCTGTTTTGGGTTCCAGAGTAGCGAGTTACCTACCAAAAAGCGCATAAACACCTCATCAGGGGTAGCAAGCACTATATAAATGCAATTACAATACAATACAATGGACGAGCTGCTGTTTGCATGACATTAAGTTAGGCAGCTCGCTGCTGCACCCCTCGGAATATTTGGCACCCCGAGCCTGAGCCCAGCTCGCCCATGCTAAAGGCTGGCCCTGGAGGAACGACAACATGGAAGCAATACTAGAAAGCAAATAATGCCTGTTCCCGCACATATACCCTGCCATCATGATGCTCTCCCAGCAACTAACAGAAGAGTACCAGGGACAGGTAGCACAAACAGCTATGGGGGAGGGGCGGGAGAATGATGAAACACAGGAGACATGATGGATTTCATCAACTTATCAACTGTGTGTGCTTTTGAACTTCTTAAAATAAGGAGTACAAATTACAATAGACAAAATCCATGAAATGCAAAAAACGGTGTCATGTCTCACAACCATAAAATGTGCTATATATTGTAGACACACTTCTATTACTGGTGGTTGGAATGCACGTTTCGTCAAATTTTTACTCGTAATAACGTCAGGAGAAATAATGAAAGTAAATCTGGTTTTTTACTTGCAAAGCTACGAGCCAAGGTAGTTCATAAATAAGTAATATAGCTAAAAACAATTAACCAATGTGATTCGGGATGTTTGGCCAGATGAATAGATTTGATAAGTATATAAGTTTAATTATAAAATGAACACAAAGCCAATAACACTTTTTTTCTAGGATTTTCTTTCACTGCTTTATAAAGGATGCTTTGTTATCTCGTTAATGCTTCCAACAGATCTTTGACTTCCATAGATTAATATAATAGATATACAATTTATAACTAAGCCCATTTAGCTGCTTACGGCACAATTCGGAAGAACAAAGCCATCTGCTCTGTTTTTTTAAGTTTTATCTAGATTTGCTATTGAAACTAAACGGAGCTTTTGACGTAAATCCAAAAGAACAAGAACAAAGGGAATCGAAGTGGAGGTGAGCATGGAAGCGGCAGGCTTGCTTGGGAGGGTTAAACGACTGGAGGCTCTAGTGAGTTGGGCAGATGAATGAGGGAGATGTGTCAGAGCAGAGCTAGAGTGAAAGCAGCCTGAAAACGTTCGGCCCTTCTTCCAGCAGTCAGAAATTGTTGCTGTTTCTTTCCTCGTTGCAAAAGTCCAGTGGACCATCTGAAAATTATGATTTTTAAATATAATCTTGTCACTAGGTGTTTGATGGGTTCACACAAAAAAGGCTAGGGCCAGAAGGTGAAAAGCTATTTGATGTTGGTTAAATGATGAAAAACCACTCCTTAGCATGCTTTTGCATCCAGCATTGTGGCACTGGAAAAACCTTGATAGGGTTCTATAGAGTGGCTACAAATTATATTTGGACTACCAAATTGATTCAACTTGATTCAAGTGCTCCCTCTTCTTCCATCAACATTGTATCTGAAAGTGCTCCTGCCTTTTCCTGGTCACCTATAGGGTGTTTGCTTATAGCTCTCAAATTGCTCAGGATGGCAGTTCTAGCTGCACCCCTTTGTCCAGAAACAGTTTCTTGAACGTTTCCAAAAGGTGTCTTTTCCACATTGTCTCTCGTTCCAGCTCAATGAGCTGTAACACTTTCTTCCTGTTCTTTGAATAGCATAATTCTTACTCGTATTTTCTCCAGGGGTTTCTCTTTGTCCCTCTGGTCAGCAAAGTCCACAATTAAGAATGGACGTCCATGCAAACCGATTGTGGCTTCACCTCTTTTTTTTAACAATATCCTGTCGTCACCTGAGCGTCAATCTCCAGGCCTGCATCGAGATCACCTATTGGCCAATGAGTCAAACAAAATAAGAGTTTCCAAATAAGGTGTACAGTCACATGTGTTATCAGCAGGTGTCCTCAGTTACACTTTTATTCCAAGTAGTTCTTATAACTGTCTCCCAGAGAACCGCAAAACATCCATCAGAACTTCCCCATGAACAACAAAGCCCTGAGTTATGAGCTGTGAACACCACTTCTCCAAACCACAACATACCACAGATACCGGAACAAAAAAACACAAGCTGAAGAACATAGTATAACAAATACTGCCATATACAAAAAAGCCATTTTGGCAAGAAAGGCAGCGTATTATGAGGCCAGGATCTTGGAGGCGGATAACAAGCAAAAAGAAACTTTCAGAATTCTGAAGGAACTCAGGCAAAAGCAGGGGCAGGAAACAGTCGCTAGCCCGGATCACTGTAACAGGTTCCTGACCTTTTCTTAGATAAAGTGAAGAACATCCTTACTGATATAGATAGCACCCCTACCAGCCAGAACCCCTCGAGTATGAATGAGGTACAATGTGACGGTAGGGAGCCTTTCGCCTCCTTTCCAAGGCTAGTCTATGACTCCTTGGCCCCCATTGCGGCTCAAATCAAATCAGGCTCACCAGCGGACCCGTGCCCAACAAGGATATTTAAAATGGCTCTACCAGTGATTGAGGGAGAGATCCTTGCTCTGATCAATCGATCATTGGAAAAGGGCAGTGTCCCCAGTAACTTCAAGGAAGCCAGAGTAACACCCCTATTGAAAAAGGTGGAGGCAGATGTTACCAACCTAAAAAATTATAGGCCTATATCCCAACTTCCTTTCCTGGCCAAAATACTGGAACTGCACGTCCTTAAAACCCTGTCCTTATATATCCAGAAACATCCAGTAGCGGCTCCTGGAGGGAGTGCTGCGGGGGGTGGGGTGGGGCGGGGGAGGGACAGGGTGGGGGTAGTAAACCCCGGCTTACGGCCAAACTGATTTAAGTACATTAAAAAACAAAAAAAACGAATTACATTGCGCGCGCTGCATCACCGATTGCGATGCAGCGCGCGCAACGTAATTCGTTTTATTTATTTATTTATGTACT
The DNA here is from genome assembly GCA_963921515.1 of Calotriton arnoldi. Classification (NCBI taxonomy): domain Eukaryota; kingdom Metazoa; phylum Chordata; class Amphibia; order Caudata; family Salamandridae; genus Calotriton; species Calotriton arnoldi. Next base: position 550,354 of record CAWUFW010002531.1, on the reverse strand, counting down.
TAACTTAGTTCGGCCGTAAGCCGGAGTTTACTACCCCCCACCGTGCCCCTCCCCCACCCCGCCCCACCGCCCCACAGCACTCCCTCCATGAGCCGCTACTGGAAACATCAGCTAATCGAGGATCGGCAGGCAGGATTTAGAGACTATCACAGTACAGAGCTGGTGATGCTATCGGTGCTGGATGAACTCAGGCTCACGGCCGACAGCAAGAAGCCGTGTGCCCTGATTCTACTAGTCCTCACAGTGGCGTTCAATACGGTCAACCACAGCCAACTCCTGGCACGAATCAGGGACATGGGCATTAGTGGGATGGTTTATCAATGGCTCGCCTCCTTCCTGACAGCCCGGACTCAAAGGATCCAGATGGGGGACTGCGTCTCCAATAAAGGGACATTAACATGTGGAGTCCCTCAAGGGTCCGCACTATCCCCACTTTTGTTCAATATCTATCTCAGACCATTGGTGGGGGCCATAGCCCGTATGGACTGCCAGGTGTTCCACTACGCCGATGACACTCAACTAATTCTTCAAATTGACAACACGCCCCAAGCCCACTTACGCGTGAAAAATATCCTTAGATACGTGGTCAACTGGATGACAGCTAATTCACTCAAAGTTAATCCAGACAAAACTGAGGTCCTAGCCATCACCAAAGGAAGCACCCGTGGTTTGACCTCTTCTGGCCGCCAGAGCTGGGTGCCACACCTACTCCAACCCCAGTCGTTAAAAGCTTAGGCATTAAAGTAGACGACAAACTCACATTGTCTAACCAAGTGTCCTCCGTGGTTGGGACCTGCGTAGGCCTGCTGAGACAGCTGAGGAAATTATCACCCCTCCTCTCGTTCTCCACCCTGCGGACGGTGGTGACCGCACTAATCGTGTCCCACCTAGACTATGGCAATGCGCTATACATTGGACTTCCCGAAAAGCTACTAGGCAAGCTGCAAGTAGCTATGAATGATGCAGCCAGGCTGATCTTCAAGCTCCCTAGACGGTCCCGGGCCACACCTCTGTTGCAACAGCTTCACTGGCTCCCCGTCAAGCAGCGAGCCAGGTTTAAAGGCCTCTGCATCGCCCACAAAGCCCTTTATGGACAAGCTCCAGTTTACATCAAGGAGCGCCTGGAGAGTTACGCCCCTGGACGTACCCTCCGGTCATCAGAGGCAGGCCGGCTGGCCTGTCCACGTTTCAACACAATGACCAAAGGGGGCGAGCATTCTCGGTCTTGATCCCACAGTTGTGGAATCAGCTGCCAGGAAACATTCGTAAGGAAAAATCCCTTCTCCCTTTTAGAAAAAAACTGAAGACCCTCCTCTTTACAGAAGCCTGGGCATAATCACAAGCATCGACCGGAGACCAATAGTCCCTCACTGGAGTGGGCCACAGCTACTCTCTCTTTAGCGCTTAGAGACCTGCCGGTGATTATGCGCTCTACACATCTCAATTAACAATAACAATAACAAAGACGAACACATCCAGAGTCAACAATTGATATGCTCGAACAAGGAAAACATTGTTTGCTTAAACCGAAATCAACACAATACGCCATTAAATGTGACACCGGGGTGATGCACTGCAAACCTTTCTTGATGGTTAACAAATTACAGTGTATTCTCCATGAGTTCCAAATCATCCAGTAAATAGCTCTTCGAGTTCAGTACAAAATAAAACAAACTCCACCAGTAACTCTCTCATCGGGGTAGGATTATAAAAAGAATAAAACAGCAAAATTATATCAGTATAGTCCATGTTGACAAAACACTAAATTACCTTGCCCTTGTAAAGCATTCAGGGGCAGGAGAAAAAAGCACTAATTAAGCTAAACGACAAAAAAGAAAACAGACCAAGGCCAGCAATGACAGTGCAGGGGGCATCGGGAATCACAGAAGTAGTAATGAAAAACAAATTTGAACACAACAAAAATAGAACAACTAATAGACGCACTTGGTGCATATTCACTCTAGAGACACAGACCTTAAAAAACTTGTTCCACACTCTCCATAGTTTCATTTTCCACTATCACCATCTGTTACATCCACATTGAAATATGGCCAGTCAATAAATGTGTCTTCTACATATATGGATTCAGTTTCATCCGCTCCATTTATACTTTGCTTGATCAAAAAGATAAAAGATCATCGGAGTCCCCCACTGACATCATTGACACTCTATAAACCTCGAAACATGAAATCAATGCAGTGTGTGTGGCTACATGTCATGAAGGTGACTTTGAGCCAGTCCTGATTCATCATTCAACAGTATTGGTTTGCTTGGGCGTTTGCCTTCACTTTTATCATTTTGTACGTGTGTTTACCTGCCCTTACAGGCTTAGTGATGTTAACTGAAAAAAATCTAGAGTAGCTGCAGGACACCCTCATGCCATTGGCCGGATGGATGGATGCAAGTTTATAAGAAGAGTGCAAAGAAGGCTTTCAAGATTATAAGCCACAATGAGTTCTCCTACTCCAGTCTTGCACTACCTATTACAAGAATGTAGCCCATGCACAGCAATGGGAAACACTTTGCTAGTCTTCTTAAAAGGGCAACACATCAGAGCAAGCATTGGAAAAACTAAGAAGTCTGTCTTGAATGTGCTATTGCATGCAAGTCCAGACACATACAAATGCTGTTTGCAGGTGATAGGACATTAATGCTAGATCTGTTGACTCTGCCAGTACTTGTTTTATATCACATTAGCATTTGATACTGAGAGATATATAGTGAGAAACTGGGTTTTAGGCTTTGTCATTCTGCCCAGAATTCTAATAAAGAACATAAAGTGTGTGTTATGTATGGCTCACACTGAGTGCCACTAGCATGAATACCAAATTCTGAATTTGATTATTCACTCCAATGATGTAACAATGATCGGAAACCAAAGCTGCTTCCCACAATTGCTACATCATAAAGGAATTCCAGGTTGCACTGACAGTCCTGTCACAGTACTGTGCCGATTCTCCACTCCTTGAGAGAGCAAAGAGCACAGCTTCAAGAGCAGAGGGAAGCCATATACAGTCCAGGAGTGGATGTCGAAAGGCTAGGTATTTTGATTACATTTGGGACAGAGAGGAGGGGCCATGTTATATGTGTCTCCCCGTTACTCATCTGCACCTGTGTAGCAATAATAAAGGAGAGGCATATGATTTTGTGGTGAATACGTAACATACAATTACAGATGGGTAGAAAGTGAATAATTCGTATTTTTCATTTCGAGGTTCCAGAGTGACATCATAGGCAACTCTGGTAGTCTGTTTGATGTCACTGAAAATCCCTTGGAGGAAAACGTCCCCATTATTCACTGTTACTCATCTATAATTCTATATGTTTGATCATTCCAAGAAACGCAGCTCCCAACATAGTCTTAGGTACTCCTTTGTTCGTAATGCTTTCAGTTCAACAATGTATCTCCTGTGTTTTCCTCTTGTAGTCATGTCCTTAATAGGGGGCACATATTAATTTACTAAAATCAAACGGTGCTAAAACTGAAATGGAGATCTTTGGTGGGAAGTTATTGCTCTGGTCTTTGGCCTGGTGCCCTGCAAATCTAGGACCGGCTTCTATTACAGCTAAGGTAGCAAAGATTCAGGGGGTGTACTTTGACAACAAGGTATCCTTTAAGATACAGATCTCAAAAGTCAGTGAGACTTTTGTCTATTATCGTCAGCTTTTACGCCAAGTTTTACCCTTTCTGCTGCTAGAGCAACATAAAACAGTTATTCAATCTGTGATCCTTTCTATTGTAGAGTTTTGTAATGCTCGATGTATTAGACTACCTATCATTGTATGAACAGACTTCAATGTGTCCAAAATAATGCTGCTCGACTTCTTCTTTGCTAAGTCCATCTCTTCTTATATCCAAGGCCTGCATTTACTGGCAGTTCCAAGAAGAACCATTTTCAAAGCTTTACACATTTAGCATAAAATAAGCTTTGGCAAGGCCCCATCGGATTTAAGAGTTTATATCACCTCCCATTGCCCTTCACGACCATACACTCATCTTCCGGGGCTCTACTCAAGGTTCCCAAAGTAAAAAGAGCTCAAATGGGTGGAAGATCTTTCTTGTGTCTTTCGGTGAATTGTTGGAATGAGCTGCCTTTTGCTATTGGAAAGAAGCTAATTATTTGCCCCTTAGGAGAAAAAGTAAAACATGGCTGACCAACTAAAGGATGTTGTTTTGTGCTTTAGCACCAAGACGCCCTTTTTTCCTCATTTACAAATGGGAAATAAATACAGTTTCCAGCCTGTCCTGAAGTTTTTAAGGGAATATGAGACTTGCCATGGTGGATAAGGTTTGTGGGCCATATCAGGGAGGTGAGAATGTAGAGGGGCAAATTGTGTCTGAATATAGAACTCTACTACATATGGGACAGCTTTATGCTATACAAATACCACATACACATATGCATATATTGTGCCGTTTTTCAGTCCCTCTTTCTTCATTCACATGCACTTTTCATTGTGAACTTTCAGACAGAACCACTCTGTGTGTGGTTATTCCTGTTTCCTTTGATGTTTTCATGATTTTTCTGAAGCTGCTTGTCCATCAATTCTTTGCTTCCTCATGTTTCAGTGCACCAAGCCGTTCCCACGATTCTTCAACATTCAAAAATGTCGCTCTTTATAGCTATAATTACGATCATGTTAGCCAGGAAAAAGATCCTTTCCTTCCCTCTGAGTTCCACAAATTTTCCTTTCAGAATGCTCATGGCTTTTCATGTTTAAATTGTAGTTGTAGTTATTAGCCAATTCCAATTTACCCTTCCCACCCCTGCCAACAGTATTCTTTGTTGGCTTTTCATCTTTCAGCTTATCCCTAATCGCTGGACCACCCTTTCTCTTCCCTATCTTTTAAGGATGTGAGACTGTTAGATAAAAACACATGCATACAATTGCACTAGATGTCTATTTTGGTGTTATAAATAAGGTTCCCAGTTTTCGTTTTTACAATTTTTTACACGTGTTTGCATTTTATATTATTAATTGTAGATATTACATCTTAAGGTCCTTCCATGTTGTTTGTAATCATTGCAAGGCCAATAGCTTTGCATAACAACAGCATAAAGAATTGATAAAAAAAGTATGACACTTCCTAAAGAAGCCTAAATGGGTAAAGATGTGTATATGTGCAGTACTATAACATTAATGTGTTCAGTTGATTTTACTGTTTGATTTTCTGTGGCTACTTAGCGGACTAAAATCATGCAATCATCAAAGTGACAGATCTCCTGTCCGCGATATTACAAGTGCAATTGGATTTTTAATGCACTTTTTGGCAGAGCAACACAACCGTCGGACTCTACATCAGGTCCTTAGTACCTTAATAAATGTAGTTGAAATTTCAGGATTTCGCAAACCCCCCAAAATTATGAGTAAATATCACTAAAATGAGAAAAAACATATGGTAAATACGGAAATGTCAAAAAATAATACAAATAAACCAAGAGGCCTAGATATAAAGTATCACAAAACATAGTTTTAAATACTAGATTCAATTCTTTTAAATTGCAACATTTTCCATATCATCGTCAGCCCTGTCTGTCTCACCCATTTATTTTGTCCTTATATACAGATGAACAGCTACTGCTTCCACTTGGGCACTGTAGGACCTGGCACCATTGGCGTGGGTCTCCCTTCCATTTTTTGCCTTTGCTTCCTGTGTTTTGCTGTGTGTTGGACTCCATTTTTGCTGGTCTAGATGCTTTGGGCACCTTGCCACTGCTGTTCAGTGCCAAAGTGCAAGTGCTCCCTTTTGTAAATTGTTGTTATGGATTAGTGTTTCCATGATTTGACTATTTGATTTACTTGTCAGACCCTAGTATAGTGCACTGTGTGTGCCCAGGGCCTGTAAATCAAATGCTGCCAGTGGGCTGCAGCACTGATTGTGGCACCCACAGAAGCAGCCTGTAAAATGTAACTCTGGTCTGCCATTGCAGAGCCTGTGTACAGTCTAGGACTGCCATGTCGACTTGGAAAGTGCACACACTTGCACGTCCCCAAACCTTCCCTTTTTTACATATTAGTCACCCCTAAGGTAGGCCCAAGGTACCCCTGTGGGCAGGGTGCATTGTATGTGAAAGGTAGGACATGCCCTGATGTGTGTGGCATGTCCTGATAGTGAAATACTGCCGATTTCGTTTTTCACTATTGCAATATCTGTTCCCATAGGACAGAATGGGGAGTTTGTTTATAACATCTTATCAACATAACTGACCCTGGCAACAAGATAGAAAAGTAAAGTTTAGTATGCCTGAACTCAGAATGTTAAAGGGCATCTTTTAGTGAGGGAGATTTTTACATTCTGTGTTTGAAAATACCACTTTTAGAAAGTAGGTATTTTCTTGCCTAATCATCCAGTGTGCCTCTGCTAGGTTTCTGTATTGCATGTCTGGCTTTTGGATGACAGGGGCTAGAGAGGGGCTCCAGAAGTCTGATGAGTCAGGGCTGAATAGACCTGGGCTGCATTTAGAGTAGGGGGAGGAGATTTCCTTTCACCTGCCTGGGCCTGGTCTGCCTTCAACAATGCTGTCTCCACCTCCTGCCAGGAAGCTGCACAAGTGAAGACAGAACTGGTTTTGGCTGGGTACAGACACTCTCTGCCTTCAAAGAACAAAGGATGTTTGTGTATAAAAAGAGGGGCCCAGACCCCAGACTTTTAGATCACTTCTGGGAAATCAAGAGGAACCTTTGCCAAGGAGACGAGCTGGATAAGCTGAGGAGGAATACTGCCCCTGTGCTGTTTGCTGTCTGGGGTTGGCCTGCAGTGGCTGCTTGCTGCCAAGGAAAGGAGAAAAAGGACTTTGCTGTTTGCTTTGTCACCTGCTTGATGAAAAGATCTCCAAGGGGTTGAAACTGAGCTTGCCTCCTTTTCTGAAGTCTCAGGGACACAAAGACTTCATCCCTTCTGTCTCTTTGCATCTGGAACTGCTGTTTCAGCTGCCACAGAAGGAAATTGCAACACCGATGCCGGCGGGCAACGCCGTAACCTGCACTGAAGCCGTGGGCACAGCTCTTGAAGAGCGCGATGCACCGCCCGGACTTGTACCATAGGCCCGACGCCTGCTGACGCTGTGCCGCATCGACTCCGAAGCCATCAGCGAGGCCGCTGCCTGCACCCGAGCCGAGGATGCCGCTCGTGACATCCACAACGCAACGTCCCGACTCGCACTGCAGCACCGACGCCGGTGCTGCATCAACACGGAGCCGATCCTTGACGTGGGTGTCTCCCGAATTCATCGACATCGCACCGTCGTAAGGAACTGACGCCTCGCCGCCATCATGACGTGACCTCCCCGACACAGTAAGGAACAGACGTCTCACCTCCCCTGCACCGCAGTAAGGAACAGAGGCTTCACCTCCCCTAGGGTCGTAAGGAACCGATGCCGCAGGTGCCAACGAAGCATCACCTCCCCAACGCCGTGCACCGCCGCTGCTGTCATCAATTCCAAGGTACTGTTCTTGACTCCGGGCCCGACGCCACGCACCTCGCGGTCGGCGCCGTTCTTTGGGATTTTCATCTGTCACGACGTCGTAATGACTGAAGATGGAGTTATTTGTTGCTAGAAGCTTGATTTGAGTGAATAACCTATTTTTAAGGATATTTTTGATACTGTATTGTGGATTTTTGTCGTTTGGTCTTGTTTTGGTTTAGATAAAGATTACTTATTTTTCTAAACTGGTGTGGTGTCCATTTGTAGTGTTTTCACTGAATTACTGTATGTGTTCACAAATGCTTTACACACTGCCTCTGAGATAAGCCTTTCTTTTCGTGCCAAGGAGTGTATCCCCCTTTCCCTGACTAGAAGCAAGGGTCCCTATTTGGACAAAGGTACCTACCTCTGCCAACTAGAGACCCCCATTTCCAACAGGCACAGTTTGATTTGTGGATGTAAAACAAATTGAAAATATTTTTGCCATACTTCATAAAAACTTTAAGTTTTACACTTCAATATAAAGTACACTTCCTTGAACATCATCTCCAACTACCATTTTTCTGAAGGATTGCTTGGCTAATGTCTGTTTATGTTCCAGGGGTTCACATAAATATTTGATACTAAAATTAGATACCTTTTATTTTGCTATTCTAGCTCACGTGGTTTTAGTTTCTCATGAATTCCAATTTTTTATCACCTATTTCTGCACCAGTCTCGATCAAGCATTTTGGTACCAGAGAGAACCATGTCTCTACTGTGCTCATGGCTGGATTAGGAACAAAAAGCACTCCTGACAATAATGTTCAATCTAACCTTGTTCCCTGCCTCCCGTTTTTTTCTCTCTCTCTTTCGCTCTGTCCATCCTTCTCTTCTCTGACTCTTTCCTGTTCTCTTCTTTCTCCCTCTCTCTTTGATGTCTCTCAATTCTCTCTTCTTCAGCTCTTTATCCCACACCTCCATTTCTGTTTCCTCTGGAGCTGGCGAGAGTGAGAGGTGACATTGACTTTTCAAAAACCGTCCTCCAGTGGCTCCAAAGCCCCCAGGAAATGTCCTTTAAAACAATTGACCAGTCCAGTACTGACTGTACTTATCATATCTTGGATTGGGATAGAGTATTCTAGTAGGGAAACAACTTTTACAACAATGACTTAACCGCGACTTACCTTTACAATGACTCCTTTACAACAAATGTGTCTTTAGCACGAATGTCTTTACAACGAATAATTTTACCATGTATATGCCTTAACCACACACGACTTTACAACGAAAATGAACGTATTTTGCACGTATGTGTATTATATATATATATATATATATATGTATATATATATATATATATATATATATCTCACTGGAAAAAACCATAGGTTTCAGGGGCGTTATAGTTAGTTGGACATTTCACTCGTACAAAACCAGTGAAATTCCCCCGTTATAGTTAGTTCAGCTAACTATAACTCGCGCCCCCGCAATGCACTGCTGATGACGTCACATATTACATCACTGATGACATGGTCAGTGAGATCACTGATGATATCTCAAATGACATCACTGATGACATCATCCATGTGATAATTTGATGCATCTTCTCACACCCTAATATAACCTTTGATACACCCACTCTAAATTACAGACTGTCATTCTCAAAACCATAGACACACCAATACCAGTTACTACATACCCACTCACTGATTCTTAGGTTTACACACACATCCACTCACTCACCCGTACAGTCACTCATACTTACGGTCACTCAGTACAGGACTATCATATGCACTCATACACCTATATAGACACTCACACACCGCCACTCATCCATAGAGGTACTCACACACCTAGTCAGTCATGCAAATAATTAATCACACTCCCATTTACTCACCTATACAGTTATACACACACCAGCTCACTTACTCATACAAATACTAGCACATTCTTACGCTCCTATACAATCATTGATACAAGCACACACTCATCCATACAGCCACTCTCACAATCACACACTCTCACTTATAGCCATTTAAATACTCTAACACACATATATACTGCCTTTCACATATGTAGTTACTCACACATGTACCACTGAGATATACATTCACTCACTAACACACCTATACACACACTCACCCACCCATACAGTCCATCACAGATGCACTCTTGAAACCATGCACCCAGTGAATCACCCACTCACACATCTATGCACAGAGTCACACACACCCCACCCACAAACACTCAGGCACCCATACAGATACTCACACAACCAATCAATAACTCATATAGACACTCATGTAGCTATTCACAAACCCATGCAGCCACTTACACACCAACAGACAGACGGATACAGACATTCACACAGTTTAGTCACTAACCCATGCATTCAGTAAGATACGTTTAATCACTCACTTATAGACTCAGTCACACACCTACTAAATCATCCATTCAGACACTTATACACCCACTCATTCTTCAATACGCCTTTCCCTATATATATTAAACATATTTAAACTTTACAGAAACACAAAGTCACTGGATGATGTCATCAGTGATGTCATTTGAGATGTCATCAGTGATGTCATCAGTGATGTCACTGACCATGTCATGAGTGATGTAATATGTGACGTCATCAGCAGTGCATTGCGGGGCGCGAGTTATAGTTAGCTGAACTAACTATAACGGGGAATTTCACTGGTTTTGTACGAGTGAAATGTCCAACTAACTATAACGCCCCTGAAACCTATGGTTTTTTCAGTGAATTTCAAAGGTTTTTTAAATGCTAATTTCTAACTATAACGTGCCTGAAACCTATGGTTTTTAAGTGAATTTCAAAGGTTTTTTAAATGCTAGTTTCTAACTATGCCAACAGAGGTAGGACATGTGAAGAAAGAAGAAAAAACGCACAGAAAGAAGCAAAAGAAATGCAGAAAGAAGCAACAGAAGTCCACAAAGATGAAGAAAAGTGCAGGAAGAAGCAAGACATGTGCAGAAAGAACCAACAGAAGAGCAGAAAGAGGACTTGTTGCAAAATCATCCTGTGCCCACAACTTTTTCAGACGGGTACTGGTGGTAACTGACTCGGACTAACCAGGCCTAGAGCCAGTGCTATGCTAAAAGACACTTAGAATACAGTGAAAACACCTACATACACTAGGGAACACTATGCGTTGGGGTACCCATGTGATTAGCATGACCTCCTCTGTAAGGCCCTAGTACATAATAGGGCAGGGGGATTAAAACTTCCTCTTAAAACGCGCCACGGGGTGCGTTTGCACAGTGGTGAAGGGAGGGGGGGCCTGAGGTGACATGTGTGCAAACACGCCCTGTGGCGCGTTTTAAGTTGGGGAATTAATTCCTCTTCAATCCTGAGGGTCCCTGGGGTCCAACTAGCCCACCACTTACCTCCATTAAGCGCCACAGAGCTGCGTTGCAGAGTGGTGTAAAAAGGGGCGTGGCCTGGGCCACCTCTCTACAACGCAGCGCAGTGGCGCTTACTGGAGGTACCTGGTGGGCTAGTTGGCCCCCAGGGACCCTCAGGATTGAAGAGGAATTAATTCCCCAACTTAAAATGCGCCACAGGGCGTGTTTGTACACATGTCACCTCAGGCCCCGCCCCCTCCCTTCACCACTGTGCAAAACGCGCCCCGTGGCGCGTTTTAAGTTGGGGGATTAAGTCCCCATGAATCCTGAGGGTCCCTGGGGTCCATCTAGCCCACCAGGTACCTCCAGTAAGCGCCACAGAGCTGCGTTGCAGAGAGGTGTAAAAAGGGGCGTGGCCTCTGAACACCTCTCTGCAACGCAGCTCCCTGGCGCATACAGGAGGTACCTGTTGGGCTAGTTGGCCCCCAGGGCCCCTCAGTATTCAAGGGGAATTAATTCCCCAACTTTAAACGTGCCAGGGGGCGCGTTTGCTGAGTGTTGCAGGGAGGGGGTGGGGCCTAGCCGCGATGCCGGTTTTTTTTTCTTCTTTTTTTTCTTAAGAAGGGGGGCTGTGTGGCCCCCCTTCTCTTGCCTTTTTTAGTGCCCTGGGGACCCCATCCCCCAGGGCCTGGTCCCCTTTTAAAAAAAAAAAATGTAAATGGGAGGGGGGCTGCGTGGGCCCCCCTACCGTGGCCAATTCCGGCCCCGGCGACCCCATCCCCCGGGGCATAGCCACACATATTGTTTTTTTATAGGAAGGGGGGCTGCATGGCCTCTATTGGCCCCGGGGACCCCATCCCCGGGGGCCCGCCTTTATTTAATAATTTTTTGGGGAGGGAGGGGGGCCGTGTGGCCCCCCTCCTGGGCCACTTCTGGCCCGGGGACCCCATCCCCCAGGACCTGGCCATCCTTTTTTATTTTATTTTTTGAGAGAGGGCCAAATATGGCCCCGGGGGCCCCATCCCCCGGGGCACGGCCTCTCCGTTTCTTTTTTTTTTAATACACAGGGGAGGGGGGCTGCGTGGCCCCCCTCCTAGGCCACTTCTAGCCCCGGGGACCCCATCCCCCGGGCAGGCCCTATCCGTTGAGGACCGTGGGGGGAGCCCCAATGCCCCCACGGTCCCGCCAGCTCCCCGCGTCCTGCGGGAGCCGGCATTGCTTTTCCACATGGGGAGCTGCTGACATGCAGCTCCCCGTGTGGAAAGCAATCTGCTTTGCTTCATGTAAGCGAGAGCAGGTTTCCTGCTCTCGCTTCAATGAAGCAAAGCAGTTTGCAATGACAGGGCGGGAGCCGCGAGGCTCCCACCCTGTCATTGCAAACAGCAGTGTCCCGGGGGTGGGCACCCCGGGACACTGCAGGAGCCGGCCCTGGGAAGTGGTGGTCCCCGGGGCTCGGGGGTCCGTAACGGACCCCCGAATTTACATAGTTAGTGCCCCGGGGAGGTGGCGGTCCCCGGGGTGTGTGGGGGGGCTCAAGCCCCCGACACAGGTTCTTTATTTAAAAAAAAAAACAAGCCCCGGGGGGTGGCAGTCCCCAGGGCTGCAGGGGGGCCGTGTGCCCCCACAAATATTTAAGAAAAGCCCCGGGGGGTGGCGGTCCCCGGAGCTTGGGGGGGCCTTGGAGGTCCCCCCACCCATTTAAAATACAAGCCCCGGGGGGTGGCGGTCCCCGGGGCTGGGGGGCCCCCTTGGGCCCCCCATTCACAATATAAACATTGCCCCCGGGACTTGGCCCACCCGGGGGCTAAATAATAACAAAGCGCGGGAGGCCGCGCTTCGTTTTTTTTAGTTTCGCGGCCGGATCAGGAGATCCGGCGCGCATTTTTCCGATTTCATTTTATTAAAAAAATGCTTTTTTGGGCCCTGGGGGTCCTTGTGGGACCCCCTAAGCAGGCCTAGGGGGTCAGGGTGTTTCTACCCTGCCCCCTTTTCTTTTTTTTTGCGTTTTTTATTCTGATTTCTTGTGACTCGGTTCTACAGAGTCACAAGATGGCTGCCAACACTTCCTGGTTTGGAGTGTTGACAGCCAATTAGAATAAAGCTCGTGGTCGGGAGGGTGCGCGGATCCTCTGTGCCTCTATATATCGAAACTTTTATTTTTTGATTTTCTCAGCAACTACTGAATGGATTTACACCATTTGAAAAAAGGGCGCTTTCTGAACCAAGCACTACTTTTTTGCCAAATTTGGTGTAATTCCGTTCAGCAGTTCAAGCAGTAACCGTGTCTAAACTTTCCTATGGGAAATTGATTTTTTGACCTCTATTTTTTTAATTTCTCAGGAACTACTGAACGGATTTACACCATTTAACAAAAATGTCTCTTTCTGAACCAAGGGCTACCTTTTTGCCAAATTTGGTGTAATTCCGTTCAGCAGTTCGGGCTGTAGTCGTGTCTAAAGTTTCCTAGGGAAAATAACATGGAGAAAACACGTTTTGGGAACCCCCTTTTTTCTCGGCCCCCACTTGCTGAATCACCCCGAAACTTTCAAGACAGGAGCTGACCAGAGCGGGCTACGAGTTTTGAAAATTTCACGAAGATTCGTTAACCGGCGCCAAAGATATTGAGAAAACAAAAAACGAGTTAGGTCCTAACTATAACTATCTACTGGCGACCGCCAGTAGATAATATATATATATCAAACCAACAACGCTCCTTCCGGGTGTCTGGAAAACCCGTGGGAGGTGGCGCGCACACCTGCGGAGCCTCTGGTAGTTCAATCCAAAAAACAAAATCCAAAGTGGACGCGCTCTCAGGAAACACAACACAGGAAACGATGCAAGTGAAGGATTTATTACATCATAAATCCGAGCTACTTAGCTCGGACTTATGATGTAATAAATCCTTCACTTGCATCGTTTCCTGTGTTGTGTTTCCTGAGAGCGCGTCTACTTTGGATTTTGTTTTTTGATATATATATATATATATATATATATATATATATATATATATATATATATATATATATATATATATTACAAAAAAAGAGTTGCCTCTAGGTGGGATGCACTCCCAGGTAGAAATTACGCCAAAGCAAGGGCACACACCATGAACAAAGTCCTTTTCTGGTTTACCTGCCAGACGCGTTTCAGGCCAACGCCCTCTTCAGTGGCAGACCATGTGACGTGCCGGCATGCGGCAACCACCAGTAAATCCCCATAATAATACCGCTCAGGTGAACCACCTGAAGCAATGCTTCCTGGGACTGGTGGTTCAGTAAAACCCAAGTGGGTCGCCGCCGGCACTCACATTCAAATATGTCTTAAAAAGGATTGCCAATGTTCGCGCCGGCACCCCTGCATATAACAGGCACCTCCTGTTCCACAGTTAGCTGCCCCAATAAAGCAGCCGCGGACCCGCAAGTGTTTCGCGGTGGTGCAATCCCGCGACCAGGCAGGCCGCTGTACAAAATACAAAAAAAGAGTTGCCTCTAGGTGGGATGCAATCCCAGGTGGAAATTACGCCAAAGCAAGGGCACACGCCATGAACAAAGTCCTTTTCTGGTTTACCTGCCAGACGCGTTTCGGGCCAACGCCCTCTTCAGTGGCAGACCATGTGACGTGCCGGTATGCGGTAACCACCAGTAAATCCCCATAATAATAATGCTCAGGTGAACCACCTGAAGCAATGCTTCCTGGGACTGGTGGTTCAGTAAAACCCAAGTGGGTCGCCGCCGGCACTCACATTCAAAAATGTCTTAAAAAGGATTGCCGATGTTCGCGCCGGCACTCCAGCATATAACAGGCACCTCCTGTTCCACAGTTAGCTGCCCCAATAAAGCAGCCGCGGACCCGCAAGTGTTTCGCGGTGGTGCAATCCCGCGACCAGGCAGGCCGCTGTACAAAATACAAAAAAAGAGTTGCCTCTAGGTGGGATGCACTCCCAGTTGGAAATTACGCCAAAGCAAGGGCACACGCCATGAACAAAGTCCTTTTCTGGTTTACCTGCCAGACGCGTTTCGGGCCAACGCCCTCTTCAGTGGCAGACCATGTGACGTGCCGGCATGCGGCAACCACCAGTAAATCCCCATAATAATAACGCTCAGGTGAACCACCTGAAGCAATGCTTCCTGGGACTGGTGGTTCAGTAAAACCCAAGTGGGTCGCCGCTGGCACTCACATTCAAAAAATGTCTTAAAAAGGATTGCCGATGTTCGCGCCGGCACCCCTGCATATAACAGGCACCTCCTGTTCCACAGTTAGCTGCCCCAATAAAGCAGCCGCGGACCCGCAAGTGTTTCGGGGTGGTGCAATCCTGCGACCAGGCAGGCCGCTGTACAAAATACAAAAAAAGAGTTGCCTCTAGGTGGGATGCACTCCAAGGTGGAAATTACGCCAAAGCAAGGGCACACGCCATGAACAAAGTCCTTTTCTGGTTTACCTGCCAGACGCGTTTTGGGCCAACGCCCTCTTCAGTGGCAGACCATGTGACGTGCCGGCATGCGGCAACCACCAGTAAATCCCCATAATAATAACGCTCAGGTGAACCACCTGAAGCAATGCTTCCTGGGACTCTTTCTTGAGTAAGAGAGAGCCTGGTCTTCGTGTTTTACCAGCTTGCAGGTGCTGGTTTTGTGACACGCCCTCTCGGTCTGAAGCTACGCGGTTTACCTGCAATCTTTTGGTGGCATTGTTAAACGAATTGCCCCCCCAGGGTTGGATTCCCACTTGGAGAAGATTGACACATGGGGAGAGAGGAGGCAAATGCCTTTTGCCTGATAAGGGGGACAAAGGACAGATTTACCTGCAAATCCGGCTGCAGCGGCGTGGGATCACCGGCCAAGAATGTTTGGAGGCACCACTTGGTGGTTTTAGAAATCCTTTCACTGCATGGGCTCTAACGGAGAACTTCAACGCCCAGCATGCAACGGTACTGCAGGAGAGCGCGAGGTGCCTTACACCTGTGAGGCAAAGGAGGGGCGAGTGATCACATGATTAGGAGTGGTCACGGACTTAAACATCATCATAAAGGACCCCTGGGAACAGCGAGAAGGCAGCTGAGACGGGCACTGATGAGGCCAATTGATGGCTGAAACGCGTCTGCCCAGCGTTTCAGGGACATTTATTGCCAGCGCGAGAAAATCAATAAATCTGTTGTTTATTCCCCCGGAGCTGTGTCACACTCTTTCTTGAGTAAGAGAGAGCCTGGTCTTTATATATACATATATATATATATATATATATATATATATATATATATATATATATATATATATATATATATATATATATATATATATATATATATATATATATATATATATATATATATATATATTTCACTGAAAAACCAAAGGTTTACAGGGTCGTTATAGCTAGGAAATAGAAATGAAAAAACCTTAGAAATTCACTGAAAAACACCAAAGGTTACACAGACGTCATAGTTAGGCTCAGATTACACATGCACAAAACCATAGAAATTCAGCGCTTATAGTTACGTGACCTAACTATAACTTATGCCACACAATGCACTGCTTATGACCTCACATATTACATTACTCATGACATGGTTATGTATAACCTACATATTTTATTGCACCTTATATACACTCATAACATTTCATATGCATATACTTTTTAAAAGTACCCCCCCTTGACATACCTGTGAAATGTCTTTGCTGTTCTCCAATTCTTATCTCAGTATCAGTTAGAACCACTTGTCAGTCAAAATCTGAAGTCAGAAGTACAGGAATGGTATACCACTCTCACTACAAAGGAACCAATAATGGCAACCATTCCCAAATCCCAACCTCCCTTTCATATTTTACTTTTGTTATACCACTTCTGAATGAGCAGTAGTTGTTAACCCTTTGTAAGATTCCTGTTAAGAAGCCCAATTAAGTAGTGACTTTGAGCAGATTCCCAAATCCACCACGGCGCTCAGCGTGACCCCCTATGTAACATCGCGGAAGATTCGAAAATCAACACAGGATCCCATAAACCCACTTAACAATCTGCTGTTAAAGCATGGCATTTAAAGTTTACTTTGTAAAAAGTACTAAATTACAACCGAAACACTCCCTACTGAACAATATTTCCAGACTACTCTGCTTCTGCGATTTACAATCTACTCTTTTTTGTTCCCTTCCCCCCAGCACTTTTGGCTCCATTTCCATAGTATCCATTTTTGGAACACTGACTGCCAGCACTAGATCAAAAGTTCACAACCCTTTTTGTGAGCACCATGCTACCTTCAAATTGAACTGTAGCAGGTGTGGTTGACAGTTTGAAATAGTAAGCACATCCCAAACAGCATAATTATTTTTATTTTTTCAGACCCAATTACAGAAGTAATGACTCTTTTCTCAAAATCACGACCTACTTTTAGCTACCTGCATATTAACAGCATCCAATCAAACATGTTCTTTTTTAATTTAAATGATGTCCTCCATTTTAACTGCCTTTCATTTTTAAAACTGTCTCATTCAGCTACAGCCTTCTCCTCTGTGCTACCCCAGTTTGCCTCGAAAATGGTTAGAGTGTGGATTATGGGCTATAGTTTGTGTTTTGGCCCATTGACAGGGACTTGGGTTTACCTAATATAGACATTACATGGATTGGCCACAGAGGATTAAAGTATCATCAATTGTTGCCTTTCTAAATTATTTTTTTGAATTTTTTTCTTGACTCCATGGATCCATCGCAGATACATAAATCAAAAGCACTCATTCAATACAAAACAGCACATTTAGGATTCACTTGTACTGGATCTGTGAGTGGGTGTGTGAGTGCCTGTGTGATTCTGTGAGTGGGTGTGAGAGTGTCGGTGTGGGTCTATGAGTGGTTGTGTGAGTGAGTCTGTGAGTGGGTGTGTGAGCATCTGAGTGGGTCTGTGAGTGAGTGGCTAAGTGGGTCTGTGAATGAGTGTGTAAGTGTCTGGGTCTATGAATGGTGTGTGAGTGGTTTTGTGGGTGTGTGAGTTTCTGTATGGCTCTGTGAGTGGGGCTTTTAATGCCTGTGTTGGCCTGTAAGTGGAAGCATGGGTCTATAAGTAGGTGTGTGAGTACCTGCATGGGTATAAGAGTGTCTCTATGAGTGCCTGCATATGTGTGAGTGTGAGTGGATTAGTGGGTCTGTGAGGGCCTGTATGGGTCTGTGAGTGGGTGTGTGAGTACCTGTATGGGTCTCTGAGTGAAGGTATGAGTGCTTGTGCGGTGCTCTGAGTGGGTGTGGAAGTGCCAGAATAGAATTGTGAGTGGGTGAGTGAGTGCCTGTGTGGGTCTGTGAGTGGGTGTGAGTGTACCACTGTGGGTCTGTCAGTGGGTGTATAAGTGGATGCATGAGTCAGTGAGTGGGTGTATGAGTACCTGTGTGGGTGGGTGAGTTGGTCTGTCAGTGCCTGCATAGATTTCTGAGTGCATGCATGGCTTTGTAGTGGGTTTGTGAGTGCTGTGTGGTTCTGTGTGGTTCTGTGGTTCTGTCAATGAGTATGAGAGTGCATGTATGGGTCTGTGAATGGGTGTGTGAGTACCTGCATGAGTCTGTGACTGGGTCTGAGAGTGCCTGAGTTTGTCTGTTAATGGGTCTGTCAGTGCCTGCATGGGTCTGTGAGTGGCTGTGTGGGTCTTTGAGTGGGCCTGTGAGTGTCAGTGAGTGGGTATGTCTGTGCCTGTGTGAGTCTGTGAGTGGGTGTGTGAGTGCCAGAGTGGGTCTGTGAGTGGGTGGGTGAGTGCCTGTGAGTGCTTGAGTAGATCTGTGAGTGGGTGTGTGAGTGTCTGTGAATGGGTGCGTGAGTAGCAGTGTGCGTCTGTGGGTAGAAGTGTGAGTGCTTGAATGGGTGTCTGAGTGTCTCTGTGGGTATGTGAGTGGGTCTATGAGTGAGTGGGTGAGTCTCTGAGTGGGTGTGTGAGTGTCTGTGTGAGTCTGTGAGTGAGTGTGTGAATGCCTATGCAGGTATATGAGTGGTCCTGTGAGTGTCTGCATGGGTCTGTGAGTTGGGTATGTCAATGCCTGAATAGGTTTGTTAGTGGGTGTGTAAGCACCTGTGTGAGTCTGTGAGTGGCTTTGTGAGTGCTTGTATGGATCTGTGAGTAGGTGTGCGATTGTCTGTGGGTCTGGGAGTGGGTATGTGAGTTCCTTGTATGGGTTTGTCACTGGGTGTGTGAATGCCTGAGTGGGTCTGTGGATTGGTGTGTGAGTGTCTGTGTGGATCTGCGGGTGGGTGTGTATGTGCCTATATGGATATGTGAGTGGGTTTATGGATGCCTGTATAGATCTCTGAGTGGGTTTGTGAGTACCTGCATGGGTCTCTGACTGGGTGTGTGAATGCCTGCTTGGGGCTTTGAGTGGGTATGAAAGTGCCAGCATAGAACTGTGAAAGGGTGTGTGAGTGCCTGTGTTGTCGTGTTGTTCCTATATATCCTATACAGGATCTGCACGTTTGGATAACATAAACTGTGGGATTGGTGGTGGACTAACTCCATGCACCCCCACCAGATACGTTAGCCTGTCTGTATCAACTAGCTCACAGTGCCACTATAATCTCCTCCTATCATGGAGAGAATAGATTCTGGCAACCTCAGAACATGACAACCCTGATCCCTCAGAATCGTGGAAACAATATACTACCTTTCGCTCAGTCACTCGTGCTCACTTAGTTTGTCTCAGAGAGTTACACAGAATAAACAGGCTGAGCGTTTCAATAAGTATTTATTGAACAGTTGTTATTCTAGTGTAGAATAGATGAGCTGCAACAACCATTAGACAGTAGCAGAGATATATGATTAGCAATACTATGAAAGTAAAGGAATGGTATAATTCTACCATCTTGCAGAAATCATGAATATATACAAGTACATAAAACACATGATAAAAAGTGCGTGCTCCTACGATGCCTCCCGAACTTGATGTACCTAAATGTACCTAGCATCTGTGTAGGTGTTATGCCAAGAATCCCTCTAGGATCTAGTCCACCCCATTACCTGAGAGTTTAGAGAATGTGGGACCCTGTCCTGGTCTCGAGTTGGACACCCCGCGAGGGATGTTAGACCACTGCTAGCTGGAGCGTCTGCATGCAGAAACCTCAGCGTCTCTGGTCAGTGTGTCAGCCGGGAAGTCACGGTCTCCACTATCTTCCTAAGCAAGATGTGCTGTATATATACCCATAGATCTCCCCAGGGGTCCTACCTTGCTGTGTTACTGTGTCGCCTAAAGGATGACGTTGGGCCTGAACTTTATACAGAGATATTATACAGGAGATGGTAATCCTACTGTTAGTCCTGCTATGCTTCCAAGAAGCCTCATGCATAATGTATGATAATCGAACCATATCTAGGTAAAAGGTCAGTGCCTAAGAACCGTTATGTACGTAATGTAGGGAAGAATATTGGTGAAAGGTTGCAGTGTTACCTGCACCTATGTAGGGTACCTATATGGAATATAACAGTGTGGTTCTCTGAGTGGGTGTGTGAGTGCATGCATGGCTCTGTCAGTGGGTTTGTGAGTGCCTGTGTGGTTCTGTTAGTGGATATGAGAGCACATGTGTGGGTCTGTGAGTGAATGTATAAGTGGTTGTGTGGGTCTGTAAGTGAGTATGTGAGTACTTATGTGGGTGTGTGAGTGGGTCTCTGTATGGGTCTGTGAATGGGTGTGTGAGTACCTGCATGGGTCTGTGACAGTCTATGAGTGCCTGTGGTGGTCTGTTAATGGATCTGTCAGTGCCAGTATGGGTCAGTGGGTGTCAGAGTATCTGTGTGAGTCTGTGAGTCTGTGAGTGGGTGTGTGAGTTTCTGTGTCAGTCTGTGAATGGGTGTGTTAATGCCTTCATGGTCTGTGAGTGTGTGTATGAGTGCCTGTGTGAGTCCGTGAGAGGCTTTATGAGTGCCTTTGTGGATCTGTGAGTAGGTGTGTGAGTATCTGTGTGGGTCTGTGAGTGGGTATGTGAGTTCCCGTGTGGATTTGTCACTGGCTGTGTGAATGCCTGAGTGGGTCTGTGAGTGGGTGTGTAAGTGCCTACATGAGTATGTGAGTGGGTCTGTGAGAGCCTGCATGTGTCTGTGAGTGGGTGTGTCTATGCCTGCATAGGTCTGTGAGTGGGTTTGTGAGTGCCTATGTGGGTCTGTGAGTGCATCTGAGAATGCCTGCATGGCTCTGTGAGTGGGTGTATGAATGTTTGCATAGGTCTGTAAATGGGTATGAGAGTAGTTGTGTGGATGTCTGAGTGGGTCTGAAAGTTTTTTTTTCCAAAGTGTGTCAAGATTCATGGTTCCATCGGAGATTTACATAGGGGGCTTCGCTGAGCCTCATGGGGGATCCGCGGATTCCTGAAGTGGAAAAAAACATACATAACTTAATTTTGTACCCAATATAGGTCCCTCTCACACTCCTCTACCCCCATGGGGTCAGGGTACCCCTAACCCTGACCCCTTTTATCATTTTCCAGACGGCGGGAATCTAAAGAATGGCAGAGTCGGATATGCATTAGAAGGGAGCGAGGCATGCATTAGATGAATATCTAAACACAAGGCCATACTAAAAAGAACTTACCAGGATGGGCGCACTACTTGATAAAACAAGATGTGTGATTCTCGTATGATTTTGAGCCCTGATGATGTCCGCATAGGACGAAACGTGTTGGCTGGGTTTAATTTGCTGGATTGATTTGACGACTGGATGGGTTGACTTGATTGTGTATCTTTGATGACATTTTGGATTGAATAATAAATTCGGAATTGATAATTCAACAAAAAGACTCCCTAAGGATCTTCTTTGTTTGGAATTTAAAGAATGGACAGTTAATGAGCATACTGCTCTGAATGATTATTATCATTGAAGGACTGATAAATCGCACACTCCTTTTTCATAGGTTGTAATTTTCCAAAAGAATTTTAAGTCCCTGGATTGTTCCCTGATACTTAGAATGGCAGCCGCAACTTCATGGTCAGTTTGAGGTCAGCCAATCACAGTGTTGCTGGTGGTGCGTGAATTTGCTGATCCACTGCAGGGGATCCGCATCCCTAAATATACAATTTTGGTTTTCCTGTAATAACTCCACGATTACTGAACAGATTTACACCAAATCACAAAAGGGCTTTTTCCGGACCAAGAGCGACATCTCTGCCAAATTTGGTGTAATTCCATCCAGTAGCTCGGGCTGTAGTTGTGTTCAAAATCCCCATGGCAAATTGCATGGGAAACGCACATTATTTGACCCTCCCTTTCCTCACCCCTCACTTGGCGGATCACTCCAAAACTTTCCATACAGAACTAGACATACCGTGCCACTTTTTTGAGGGAAAAATTCAAGAAGAATCATCATATGGCACCAAAGTTATAAATAAGTCAAAAAACGCTTGCCCTTGGAAACTAGGCCCTAACTATAACTATCTACTGGCGACCGCCAGTAGGATGTATGTGTATATATATATATATATATATATGATAGGGTAAGGTTGTTTTTAGGGTGGGTGTTGATTTTTGGGTGGCAAGGGTATTTTTAGGGTCTAGAGTGGGTGCGGGTTTTTGGGTGGCAAGGGTATATTTAGGGTTTAGGGTGGGTGTGGTTTTTTGGATGACAAGGGTATTTATAGGGTTTAGGGAGAGTAAGGGTTTTTAGGTGGCAAGGCTATTTTTAGGGTTTAGAGTGAGTGGGGGTTTTTGGATTGCAAGGCCGTTTTTAGGCTTTAGGGTGGGTATGGGTTTTTGGATGGCAAGGGTATTTTTAGGGTTTAGCGTGGGTGAGGTTCTTTGGGGGCAAATGCGATTTTAGGCCCTAACTATAACTACCTAATGGCGACCGCCATGATGTTTCTAATATAGAAAGGTTACCTTCCTATATTAGCAGCCACTAAACATCATGTCGGTGGTCGGCTAATACTGATTTTAATTGGACAAGTAGACTCACAGATTAAAACATTTTAGAGTACTACTTAGTCTCCTTTTAATTTTCCTTACACTAGTCACTCTCTTTATACACCCATCTACACTCCACGGCCCTACACTTGCACTTCACATTACGGCTTGGGAACAAAAGATCTCCGATAAAGAGCCCCTTATAGGGTGCCGTCCAGCATTGCAGCGCTCGCCTGACGAGGAGCAAGCCCTATAATGAGGCATGACACCCAGCTGGGTGTGTGGGGACCCTAGTTCCAAAAGGAGGAGACTCCTGCTCCAACCTTTGGACAGATATATACATACCAACCAATCCTTTTAATTCTCTTTTCCTTAGGAACTGCATACTCTTTTGACAGAATAGTTATAGTTAGGACCTTGTTCCCATAGGAAAAGCATTTTTTGACTTAAATAAATCTTCACAAAATTTTCCATATAAAGTGCCTCGGTGATTCTTGTACCACATGGAAAGTTTCAAGGTGATCCATCTAGCAGGAACTGAGAAAAAGAAAGTGGGGGTCAAAAAAGTGTTTTTCCAATGTTAACGCCCATAGAGATTTTAGTCACTACTACAGGCCGAACCGCTTTTCTCAGAAAAAGTTCTCAGAAGGGTAGCTCATGATCCAGAAAGAACCCTTTTTTTAATTTGGTGTAAATCCGTTCAGGAGTTTGGGATATATAAAAAAAGAAATTTTATATATCTAGGGACACATATCCTCAGAGGATCCGACAGTCCCCATGCTAAAATCTGATTTGCTGCCAACACTTCAAACAGGAAGTGTTGGCAGCCATATTAGGACTCAGCCGAGTCCCTGAAAAAAATGTTTTAAAAAAGGGGGGGGGGCAGGGTAGGAATAGCCTGACCTCCTAACTGTGGTCCTGGTTTCCTCCTGTGACCCGGCAGGGCAAAAAAGCCTTTTTTTTCAACAGGGGTCGTGCTGGATCCGCGGCTCCCACTAAAAAATTTAAAAAAAGAAGAGCGGGCACCCACGCTTCTCTACTGTTTAGCCCCTGGGTGGCCAGGTCCAGGGGGCATGCAGGATTTAAAAAAAGGAGGGGAGTGCATGTGGTCCCCCTCCTGAGGATCTTTTAAGCCCCGGGGACCACCACCTCCCTCTGGCTTTTATTATATACTGGAGGGGAGCAGAGGGGGGCAACACAGACCCCCTTTCTTGGGCTCTTTGAGCCCCAGGGACCACCACCTCCTGCAGCAGGTTCAAGCCCCAGGGACCACCACCTTGCTCGGGCTAAATTTAAAGTAATGTGGGGAGCAGTGTGGACCCCCCGCGGACTCTGGGTACCACCGCCTCCCCAGGGCCTATAATATAATTAAAACTAGGAGGGGGCAGCATGGCCCCCCTCCTGGGCGATATACAGTCCTGAGGGCCACCACCTCCCCGGGGTGGCCCGTATAGATCAAATGAGGGGGCCGCACAGTCCCCCTCCTGGAACCATACATGGCCCTGGGGACCGCCACCCACCAGAACATCGCTGTTTGCTTTAGCTTGGCAGGAGCTCACAGCTCACGCCAAGCTAAAGCTAACACTCCAGTCCAGTGGGCAGGAACTGTCAAAGTGCTTCCATCCACTGGAAGCAGAGTTTTCATCTCTTTCCCTGACTGCGGACACCAACAGGAGCTATTTGGTTTCACCATCTGTACATTTTCCTGCTCAGCATGAAGCATTGCAAACAGAGCCACGTTTAAGCAACACACATGTTCAGTACCACCTATGGGCATTAGAAAAACTGCAGAAGAAATATGGATGATAAAACATCAATTTAAAAAACTACTTTTAATAAGCACTGGCAAAGCCAGTTACTGTTACTTGTACATAAAGGTTCGCAACAGTGATAGGCATTGACAATGCTAGTTTGACTTTAATTCCTTCTGTTGCCACATCAATTCTACATACTTTGATAGGAATAAATAGCCAAAAACTAATGCTGCTCAAAACAGAAGAGAACGGAAATAACAGTAAGCTGCTTTAATTTAAAGTCAGTTTAAATTATTTTCATATTTGGCATGTTGGAGAATACGTACCCCATGTGATGGGTAAATGTCACACATTTTGGTTGCTACTGCCAATATGAAAGCAAGTTGCTTATTGTTAATAAATGGGTGATTTGTTTCTTCACAATTACTAAACTGTCTTGTTTTGAGAGTTATTTGGCATAGCATGTTCGATGCCTACAGAAGTCCCTGCATACATTTTATTATTTTAAAATATATCTTTTAATGGACAATGGGGTGAGAGGGAATAGAGAATGGAGGCTCTCATACGCAGATGCTATGAAACAACGAAACACCAATGAAAAATGGCCCTTTTCAGTCTTAACCTCAGACTTGGAGACATTGATGGACAACTTTAGAGAATGTTGCAAGTAACTTGATTTAATCACGGCAAGATCTAGATATATTTAGGGAACCTTAAACACTGCTAAATTGGAGCACTATAAGTGTGTGTTATTGCCCTTGAGCCAATATGTATTATTGCTCAGCATCTCTTAATTTTATGTCAGCACATTCTGCACCCGAGCGACTGAACTTCTTGCAGCTAAGACAGTGGGCTATTAGCCCCCACCTGCACACTCAAAGAGTCACACTGCATCTCTTTGAGTAAAACATTAACTTTTTCCATCTATGTCAGCCCCTGCTCAAGATCGTCCCTTGACCTCTTATACGCACTCCAAATTATTTGACAGTTATGGAATAGAGATTTAGCATAACCATAACTTGCATCAGCCATGTTTTTTTGCTCTTGTTAACATATCCCACAGGAGGTGCCCATCTCTGATGTTGAGCTATTTCCACCTCTTACCTCCCAAGATGAGAAAATTAAGATCATATTATTATTATTATTATTATCTGAAGGTCATCTACACTTGTTCTTATGTCTCCACCTAGACACCTGCTTGTATTTTTTAAGAACTAATCACATGAACCTGTTTGAAACTGTTGAGTGTTCACTGAGTGTGATCCCTTTAGCCATATATGAGAAAATTCTGGCTGGTTGACTCTATGATTCAAAGACTATTAGTTTTTCTTTTGGTAATAAACCATTTCAGACTTTGATTGGCATGATGGAAGATTTCAATTGGCACATCTGAGCAGACTGTCAACAGCCATATATAAAATGATTTGGAATAAACTCACTAAGAAGGTATGTATTAGGATTACACCAAGGGCCTAACTATGACGTGGTTGAAGAATTCTGACCCCTGTGCAAATCCCTGTTTGAACAGGGGTTGTAAACTTGCATCGAGCGGACTTCATCACACTTGGTAATTGCTGGACATGATAAAATACACATCCCTCAGTAACATTCAGCAGGTTAAACCTTCCAGAATTTAATAGGAGAACAAGGACTGGAAATTGCCAGGGCACAAGATTTTGGCGTGAAAAGCGCCAATATTTCCATGTGACTAGCAATTTAGGGAATATACTCCGAATAGATGCAGTTTACCACACCTCATAAATTCTAAACCCACTTGTATTGGGTTTTATTCTGGTGTGATATATTTCGTAAACCCATCAAAACATTCGTAATCAAGCCCCTAGTTTACTGGACAAATTATTTCTGTTTCCTAGATGAGTGGTCATTGAACAATCATGCTAATATCTGAAGTAGTGTGTATGGTGGGTGAAAAAGGTAGCCTTATTTGATGCAGTATTTAGAGATACGCATCTTTGCTCTTTTATTTAGCGTGTTCCAATTTTTTTCCCATGTGCTTTTGTATATTTTTTGATTTTTATTATTGCAATACTAATGAAAGCATTCTTAACCCTCAACATCTAATATGGTGACTGTTAGAAATGGGATTCCTGGTTGCTGAGGTTTGCACCCAGGCCGGGCAGTAACCGCCACTCTAGTCAGTGTAAGTAAAATACACACTAAAAGTTTACCTGTGCTCACCCTCTGGTAGCTTGGCATGGAGCAGTCAGGCTAAATTAAAGAGGCAATGTATAATGTATTTGTGCAATACACACACACACACAGTAACACAATGAATACACCACAAAAAGACTCCACACAGGTTTATAAAAATAGATTATCATATTATAAACGAAACAAGACAAACATGACAAAGATCTAATGTATAGAAGTTGAGATATTGAATTTTGAAGTAATAAATGCAGTAAAAGCACTTAGAAGCAAGTAGCGCTAAAAGGTTACTTTAGGTCATGCTGGACCAGGGCAAAGTCAAAGTTCCGGCCGACCTCATGGAAGTGCAGGCCGACTACAAGACCCACAAGGCCCCAGTGAACAAAGTACCTTTCCTGGTCGCAATCAACAAGATGCGCCAATCTTCTCCACACAGTGAAGGTGATGCGTTGGTTCTGAAGATGGGTGACAGAGTCGAGAGGCGATGAGCGATATATCGATTCTGATTCACGCAGTCGGGTCGATGCGCTGAAGCCGAGCCTCGCAGGATGTGTCTGGATCAGCACTGTGTCGGCGCTGAAGGGCACTGCATCAGTTCTGATTGGCGCAGTGGTGACAATGTGTTGATTTTGCAGCAAAACAGCTGCAGAACCCACTTCTGAGGCCCAGGCACCTCAGGCATGGGTAGGACTCACAGATTGCAGAGTTCAGCAGCACCAGCAAAATTGCAAGAAGTCTTTTGTGTACCTAACACTTCAGAAAACAGGAGGCAAGCCAGCAAGCTCATGGCGATCAGTTGGATGGATGGCAGAGTCCAGCTCTCCTTCAGCAGAGTCAGGGAGCAGGGCAAAACAAGAGAAAAGCAGGTCTTCCAAGTCTGCAGCCCAAAGATGAGTTCTTTAAGCAGCACAGCAGTCCTTCTGACAGAGGTTCAGTTCAAGATCCAGAAGTGTCTCACTTTAGGGGTCAGAGACCCAGTACTTTATACGCAAAACTGCCTTTAATGTAGGGGCTAACTTCAAAGTAGCTCTCTGAAGTGCACAAGATCCCTTTCAACCCAGTCCTGTTTGCCAGGCTATCTGTGGGGGGTAATCAGTCCTTGGTGTGGGGACAGGACACTGCCTATTCAAGTGGAGTGTTAGCCCCTCCCTTCCATCCTACACAGGCAAGAATGCAGATGTATTTATACGGGTACTCAGAGTCACCTATCCTTTCTGTGTTGTGTCTGTCTAGAGAGAATGCACAAAGTGTAGCTCTCACCCACCCCAGACGTGTATTGGAGACAGGCTGTCAGACACACAGAGCAGTAAGTGCAGAGACATATCCATTTTCTAAAAGTGGCATTTCTAAACAGTAATGTTAAATCCTACTTCACCAGTAAGGAGGATTTATCATTACCTTTCCAAAGACATGAAACATGAAAAAGCTACTCGCCTCTGATCAGGAATTACAGCTTAAATGTGTATTGAGGAATTCACAATGCTAGCCTATGAGCGGAGTAGGCCTCACAGTAGTGAAAAACGAAACAGGCTGTTTGTCACTACCAGGACATGCAAAACATAAAGGTAGATGTCCTACCTTTTCCTTACATAGCACCCTGCCCTTAGGGCTACTTAGGGCCTACCTTAGGGGTGACTTATATGTAATAAAAGGGGAGTTTAAGGTTTGGCAATTAGTTTTAAATGCCAAGTCGAAGTGGCAGTAAGCTGCACACATGGGCACTGCAGTGGCAGGCCTGAGACAGATTTGAAAGGCTACTTCTGTTGGTGGCATAATCAGTGCTGCAGCCCACTAGTAGTATTTGAAGTACAAGCCCTGGTATATGGTATGACACTTTAGAAGGGACTTATCAGTACACAAATATGGCAATCAGGTATACACCAATTTCATCATGTTTTAGGGGAGAAGCACATGCACTTTAGCACTCGTTAGCAGTGGAAAAGTGTTCAGAGTCCTAAGTCCAACCAAAAGAATCAGCAAAATGTGGAGGCAAAAAGTCTGGAGGAAGACCACCCAAGGATGCCAGTCTAGCAGTGACCAAATTGAAGTTAACTTTTAAAAATAAATCCAGAAAAAACTAAATATGCTTATTGTTATGTTAGTTGTCGACGTATAATAAACAGAAAAAGACAACCTAAGATGTAAAATTATATAATTCACTGGCAGACCTTGCAATGAGGAATTTAGGATGCAGTTACTGTATTTTTAGTTTTGCTATTTTGCTCTGCTTTTTACATTTATCTAAAATCATTACGCTGCCGTCTTTGTTCTTTACTTGTGATGTCATGAAGTATCTGGGTGATTGAAATATCCCATTTCCCATATTGACAGAAAGGCAATGTCCATAGTTCTTCTCTGAATGCAGGCTGTGATTGTTGTTTACAGATAATCTCAGTAAGCAAGCTCATCCATTCACAAAGGCGTCGCTCCATAAACACCCCTGGCAAACTTGTCTCTCTGTCTTCCCACATGCAGCAGTTGATTGCCACTGGCTGCCATGAGTGTCTCTCACACGCTTAGTAGCCTCTGTCATAGTGAAAATTCTATCCACCATTGACTACACTGTCAATTCTTATCCTCAAGAGCCTCATACAGTGCATCTATAAAGAAGAAAGGGGGGCTCATGGAAGATGCAGAAATGAAAAGATAAGGGAGACAAGCCATTCTGGTGTGCAGGAGGCGAACATGAGATAAAAGGTGATTCCTTTGTAATGTGGCATCATTTATTTTCCAATTAAAGGAGTTGTGCTGACGTCAGAACGTGCTAGTAGTTAGAATATGCTGTCACTACTCGCTTCTAATAATTTATAACAAGCAGTGTTTGACATCACGATGCCACGTTTTTCACAGCAGCACACAGCAGGGGGGGTATTTTTCCTCTGAAACTGAGTAAAGAAAGTACGCCGCCATCAGAACACGCTCTCTGTACACCAAAAGCATAGAAAAATTGCTAACTCGTTCCTGTTTTAGCACAAAGAGACTGTGCTAGGGATGAGTTACTGGCACTTCTACATGGCGCTATCTCTGCTTATTAGTTTAGAAGTTACCTCACACAGAGGAGCGTCTCATGGACAGACTAAAGCAGCTGCACACCGAGCTGGCCCACTGTTTTAAGCAGCAGTACTGCTTTCATTGGATAGCAGCTCAATCTGAAGAAAATGAAAAGAGCCGCATGGCACCACTTGTGAAAGGGTATTTTGGAATAGGTTGTTTTGAAAACCATTTAAAGATTCTTTAGCCGTGAATGGACTTTTTACTCTGGTGAAGGGAGATATTGTTAACTGCTTAAAGTCTACTGTTGCCTAGCGGCCAGATACTATACCATGTTGAGTCTGAGACTTCAGCCAGTGGCTTTTTTGCCAAAAAATATTGGGGCAGATTTACAAGAAAGTGATGTATCTGTAGAGATGCTTCACTTTCTCTGCACCACCCTGAGAAACACTTGCGCCACCATGGATGCGCCGTATTTACAATATAAAAAAAAAAAAACAATTGATGGACAGAATGCAGAACAATGTCATACATTCACCCCAGTACAGAGATCTGGGCCTAAATCCATCGTTTTTTTTCTCACCATGCCGTTCCAGTTTGAACCCAGCCATATGCAAATCAGTCTTGACCCTATGCCCAATGGGAACAGTCCAGCCCGAACTGCCAGGCCAGGTCCTCCCTGGACTGGAACCAAGCATCCTAGGACTGGTTTCGGGGTTTCACCCCTCATCAGCCAAGATAGCTTGACTCCAGTTGCATGGAGAGCACGGGACCCACGTCTGGGCATACCCGTCCCACTCGAGGTGAAAAATGCAAAAAAAAACAATTGATGGACAGAATGCAGAACAATGTCATACATTCACCCCAGTACATCTGATCTGGGCCTAAATCTATCGTTTTTTTGCTCACCATGCCATTCCAGTTTGAACCCAGCCATATGCAAATCAGTCTTGACTGACTGGCTGATGAAGGGTGATGCCCTGAAACCGGTCCCAGGATGCTTGTTTTTGGTCCAGGGAGGACCTGGCTTGGCAGTTCGGGCTGGACTGTTCCCATAAGGAACAGTGTCAAGACTGATTTGCATATCGCTGGGTCCAAACTGGGGTGGTGTGGTGAGCAAAAGAATGATGGATTAAACCCAGATCCTTGTGACTGGGGGTGAATGTTTGCATTGTCCAGCATTCCGTCCATCAATTGTTTCTTTTGCGTATTTATAATACGTCACACCATGGAGCAAGGATTGACAGATGCGTCAGAAATTCTGATGCATCTGTTGGGGCAAAAGTCATTCATTGCTGGAGTTGTGTCGCAAGCACGACGCAACTCCAGCAATGCATTTTGAGGCCTATTCCCACTACACTGCGTCACTCCTTATGCCTGATTCAAGCTGGCGCAAGGTTTTGACGCAGTGGTGTCCTAGAAGTGACGCAGTGAAATCTTGTAGATTTCACTGCGTCACTTTTACGAGGCTTTCCTACGTGGGAACGCCCACCCTGCATACATTATACCTGACGCAGGTATAATGTGACGCAGGGCTTTACAACGTGACGCATCTCCCTCGATGCGTCACGTTGTAAATTGGCTGCATTTTTTACGCCGCCGCTGCATCACAAAAGTGATGCAACGGCAGCGCAAAAGTGTCACAAGGGGCTTGTAAATCTGCCCCATTGTATTCTGGAACCTGGAGTTTAGGTTTTAACATTGGTAGTGTGGACTAAAAATCCAAGCATGCAAAGTTGCATTGGCTAAAAAGTAAGACCTGGCTCAAAGTGTCAAACATGATGTATGCCAACTTAACAACTATTGCAACTATGGAGCCAGTGCCAATAACAACAAGCATTGGCAAAACCAATATGTCTAGGCAATGTCCGCGTCCAAGATTTTGGCATTGTCAATGTGAATGTTTTTAGCCGTATGTTTGTGAGGTTGCAGATGTGTCATGTGTGCCTGTGTTCAATTGTGCGAGTTGGTTTTTTTGAGGGGGGGCCTGTGTGTTATGTGAGCACAAACATGTGTTTGTGTGATATAGCAGTAATAGTGCGCTATTGGGTGTCTTCAGGATGCTTGTGCATGTGTTTTGTGTGCTTTTACACATGCACTTGTGATGTGCCCGTGAGTGTGTATTTAGTCCACGGATGGTGAAGTAAATGTGTAAGCCCAGAAAAGAAGTCACCAAGAGTCCTGCAAGGAGTCGTTCAATATAGCGGGCAGCGCATATTTCCCATTTGTCTGCAGCACTGTACAGAGTAATTCATGAGCATTATTTTAGTGTTGCACTTTTCTTTTAAACTGTTTTGAAATCTTTAGCCATTAAGCTAGATGCCTGTTGGTGTTTGGGAATATCCTAATTTGAGGAAAGGCCCCATTTTGTAGGTGTTTATTGTGGTGAGAAGCTTTCAAGTACTTACTTGTTCACTGTGTATGCTGGACGGCATTGCCCGCTTTCTGAATGTCCAGTCTTCCAGGACACCAATACAAACTGCTGTTGCTTAAACGCTTTCTTTTGCCTTGAGCTTTCAGCCAAGCGCGTCGAGAGCCATTATGTGTTTGTTTTCCACGGCCCTCAAAAGGTATGCTAGTTAAATGCACACTCGTGCATCTCACTTCATGTTTATTTTCTGGATATTTTTGTCCCTAAAAGTTTTCCTTTTCAAACTGCTGTTGTTTTACCAGCATTTGTTTCAAACCAGCGTACCCGTCAAACAAAAAATAAAAAACAAATAATTTACATATAGTTAAAAGTCATCCCATACTGCACTTCAAAGCGCATTGTGCACTCCAGCCTCCTTGATGTTAGTTGCTTTACCTGTGGCACTTTCTGTTGCCCGGCCATCCTGGCGGTTACTTCTACACCGACGTAATCTATGTAGGAGTGCGCACAGAGGCATTTTTGGCATCCGTGGGGTAACTATGACACACAGTATGCTACAAAAAAAAAACAGTAACTTTCAGTTCCTCTGGGCTCCCAAGCTGTGTGGCTGTTGTAAAGCAGACTCAGCCTTGCATCCAGGAGGCTACAGTAATGAAGATAATGATTCCAGGGACTTGATGGCTGGGGAAGGGAGTGAAGGAGAGGAAGGAAGGCGAGGCAGGGGGATGGAGGAACAGGGAGAGCAACAAGGTGGGAGGTTTTGTAGTCTGTGAGCTGTAGCAGAGAATCGCTTGTAGTTGGTGATTTCAAGTTGTGCACGCACAGCTCTCACAATGTTAAATTTATATCAAGGAGTAAACGGAGCAGATACTGCTGTAGAGGGAGAGGAGTCGGGTCTGGACTGCTCACCACAGACATGTGTAGCAAGACCATCTCTCTGGCGTAGGATACAACAGGAGGCCAAATGCGTGCAGCTCTGCTGTACACACGGCGAAAAACCTGCAAGCTCTTCTATATACATTGACAAGTACCCATAAATTGTGGCACAGAGAGACAACTACAAGAACCTCTGTTACACATATGGCAAAATAACCACAAACTATGCTACAAAGACATATGCACACAAGCTATGTTAGACATACAAACATCTCAAAGCTCAGCTGCACATAATGGACAAAAACCCAGGAGCTCTGGAATACATGTGCCTCCATTGCACATAGCAACACATTCACACAAGCTTTACTACATGAGTGGTTAAATATCTGCGGCTCCAGTACGTACAAAAAAAATCAAGCTCTGATACACCTACGGACAAATAACAACAACCTATACTACATACTCAAGAAAACTGCAGCACTGATGGTCAAACACATGCATCTCATCTACACCTACAGACATGCTAAATATACTGTCAATACCTGAAAAGATTGCTGTGCACACAGATAATTACAAATCAAACACATGTAATCACAAGGTCCACGAGCAGGAAACAAAGAACTATGTGAGTAAAAACAGGAGGGCTCGTGAAAAGTGCTCTTAAAGAAATAAAAATGTAGTCCCGAAACAATGCCTTAAAATGGCCGCTGCATATGTTTAGGAGAAACTAGTCGCTGCTCTCGGGGAGGGTTAAACTCTGGAAGAAGCATGACGCATTCATGCTATGGACAAACGTGGAGAACGGAGCGAAGATGGAGCCAGCAAATGGGAAGCCTATGGGCGGGCTGAAGCGCACAAAGTAGATACAGCATGTCTATTCGAGACAGCACATGCACTGTTTACAGCCGAGACCTACAAAAACTTGTGGGGCAATAGGGTCATTTAATACAAACAATGGCTGTGCCTCTGCCCCAGCTGTTCATTACAAGGACATTTCAAGCCACCTCAGATTTTCCACTA
Source organism: Calotriton arnoldi (assembly GCA_963921515.1). Classification (NCBI taxonomy): domain Eukaryota; kingdom Metazoa; phylum Chordata; class Amphibia; order Caudata; family Salamandridae; genus Calotriton; species Calotriton arnoldi. Next base: position 516,548 of record CAWUFW010002531.1, on the reverse strand, counting down.
CTTCTAGGGGCAATAGGCCAGCGCTATTGTTTCTTTATATGGCAATGGAATGCCTCAGTGATTAGTGATATCCGTACGTATTGTTGGGGGTGCTTTATTGAAATATAATTCAATTTAATAAATTGCTTAGAGTAGCTCTTTTTAGGTCTCGCGTGGCGTTGCAGGGCGGAGCCCTGCTCCGCCCCCGCGAGGGGTGTTGTAAGAGAGGACTTTCAGAAGAGGGCTTTAAGCCCCGCCCCTCATTCCCATTGGCTGGCGTCACCGTTTATGCTAAACCGTGGCCTGCCATTGGAAATGAGGTGTTTTGGTTGCCTCCCTTTGGCTTACATTTGGACTCGGTGGCCTGCTTCACGGCTGTCGTGAAGCACTTTCTTATCTTTATGGGGCCATGTGTTTAAACACATGGCCCCATAAAGACAAGAGATCGCACGCGGTAAGGATTCGCAAAAGGAGACATGGCGCCGTGTGTTTATTTTTGCATCGCGCTTTCACTTTAAAGTGAAAGCGCGATGGAAAAATAAACAGCGGCTGCCTGGCGAGCGCTTGTTAACAAACCCATTAGGTAACATTGGGGTATCGAAATAAAATAGTGCCTGGCTGATGCCTTGTCGAGTACAGCACAGACAATACTGTAGAATGGTGTCAACATGGGTTCGTGTTTTTTAAAGATGATGGAATCATTGGGAAAGCTTATAGCTCGAAAAAGAGTAATGCCATCTTTTAGGATGTCAATGGGTTTGAAATATCCAACGTGAGGGGAGCGCTCCAGGTCGAAGTAAAACAACAGTTGTCTGCTTTGTAGATGGACTCGAAGTCCAGATAGCTGCATGACTGGCATGCCGTGTATCACACGTGAGAGCTGCTGCATGGGCAGCCGAGATAGAGCCAAGGTCGGGATGGTCAGAGAGCGCGATAAAGCGTGAAAGGGTAGAGAGAGGATGTGTGAGAAAGAGAAGACAAAATTGTGGGTCATAGAGATGCCAAGATTTGTTTTATAGTGTGTGTGTGTGTGTGCGCGCGCGCGCTCGTGTGAGAGAGAGCAGGGTTCCGAGGGAATGGGGAAGCGTGAAAGGGAGAAATGTCAGAGAAAAAGATGCGCTCAGGTGGAAGGGTGTGTGACGTTGAATAAAATGAAAAACAATGTGAGTTTGTGAGAAAGTGTGTAAGCGGGACAGAGAAAAGCGCGACAGTGAATGTAAAAGATTAAATGTGCGCGAGAGGAAGAAAGATTGAACCGGGAGAGAAAACGCACTGACAGCAAGAGAACTGGCAGCATGTATATGTGTGGGTCATCCCTAGAGAAGAACAGTATGCTAACATAACTCTGACCATGTTTTATATTATGTTCCGAAAATGTAATTTTTTTTCTAATCCTGCCATTGGTTGAAATCGCAAATGCATTAAAATGAGGCTACCCCTGAAAATGATGCCAACAATTTTAATTGGGGACACTATTAATGCGGATTAGGGGTTGGAAACCATTGTTTGTACGATAAAAAAAGTGTAATGCACATATAAATATATATTACATGGTTGTCTGGCTGTCTTGATCATATTTAACGAGAATGATGGGTTGCCCATTAATATTTCCACATCCGGGTGCATGGCATAATCCCCAAGAGGTATGGATTTTATTGCATGGGAATACTGGCTTCATCTAGTCGCAGTCTAATATCCTTCCGCAAAGCTAATTCGAATCTAAGCAGGACAAAGTATACAGGTACTGGAGGCTCAAAACCACTCTGCTGAATGTCCCCATTGCCTTTGGTGTAAGCAGCAAAACATGAGCATTTTTGTTTCCAATCAGGGCCCAGTGTTAGCTGTCCTTTGCAGAGAGCAGCTTCAGATGCCTCTCACTTCTGCAGATACACATAGAGTGTTATTTTTTTACCAAACCAAACCATGGTTTTCACTAAAACCTCAACTGAGCTCAATAATTAAACATGTTCTCTTCTTCTATTGCACAGCACTTTCCAGAGATGATTTTAAATCCATGCCTTCCTGTATATTTTGAGTTCTTTACCTTCAGTTCCACACATTTTATATAACATCCTGGAGTACATGTTTTCTTACCTATGTGACATTTGGTGGACACTGGTCAAAAGCCCATAGTTTAATTTTAAGCACTTTTTGATATGTTATTTTCCATAGAATGTATATCAACACAGTCAACTTCAAATGCATGAAACTGCACTTACTTTGACGTGTTCGTGTAATGTGCCCCAATAAGTTGTACACTTCCAAATTAGTGAGAAGTAGTCAAACAGCTTTAAAGAACAAGCACTGACAAAGCAAATAGGCATTGCCTTTAAAAGATGAATGCCAATAAGTTGACTTTGCCGATGCTTGTTTGAAGTGACAAAAGGAAAAAATCCTCCAAAATAAAGTGAAAAGTTACGTCCATTGTGTCAGTGGTTGAAGTATAAACCTTACCCACTCAAAAAGAAATTAAAGCAGCTATGCTTCAGGTGTAGGGACAAAAAAGTAAGGGGAAAACAATTGAATCAAGAGCACGGATGTGAGATGGATGAAAAAGCCATTCAACCGTGAGCGAGGGACGAACCCAAAGCCCACTCTGTGTACTGTATTGTTTTGTTCACAGTAGGTCTTTAACAACAGGCAGCAACAGCTATGTGCAGGACCTAAAAAGCACTCTAATGCTTGCCCAGTTACAGCCCAGAAATGCTGCTGCGCCTATCAGTGAACAAAGCCACTTTGTTACCTACCTGGAACCCATGACATTTTTCACAGATGTACATTTGCTGCAATGAGTGTACATTTGGAAACATCAGAGTATATTTCTGATAATGAAGGTAGATTTGCTCTGTTGAATGTACAATCAAGACAAAAAATGAGCATTCATTGAATAGCACGAACATTGGTGCAGAGTAGCTTTCACATGGTTAATCGTTAAACTAAACTCTTATGAAGTGAAATGCAAAAAGAGGTAATTTGTCTTGAAAAATGAAATTTCCACATTGGCATTAATAGCATGGAAGGAATGTGGAGCAAACACATACCCAGACTGAACAAGTTTGCTTCTGGGCACCTCACACCTCTGCATAGTCAATGGCATTCACTTCCAAAAAGAACATTAATTAAAAAAATGAAATGTTGGCGCTAAGGTTGCAGTAATTGAAGAACACCACATGCAATGCAATCGGTCTCGCATTTACGCGAGTTTAAGCTATTGGCATTGTAAACGACAATGCCTTTTATTTATGTTTTAAAAACGAAAACAAAAATAAAAGGCATTGTTATTTGCAATGTGAAGAGCTCAAACTCGCGTAAATGTGAGACCTATTGCATTGCAAATGCTTGTTTTAGTAATGTTAACGTACCCGGAAATGCCATTTAGCCCTGCATTACCTGTTTGTTAATAGTGCTCTATTTTGCCTTATTTCATTTTGCAGCAGTCACAATTTTTTACATCAGTAAAAACACTTTTCCTATGTTATCTAATGCCTCTTTTGAAGGTAGATGCAGAGGTATGCTTGGACAAACTTTGTTCTTCAAACCAAAGCAATCTGTGTACTCGAGCGCATAATTAGCAAATTGAGCTCAATTCACAAAAGTCGAGTTAGAATAGTCAGACATTTACTCTCCTAGGAATACTCGGGGAAATGTGTAATACTCAGAGACTTGCTGAAGTGCTCCAATAAGTATAATGTATGCAGTATTTAATATGCAGCAAGCGGAAAATTCAGCCTCCATAATTCTAATGCAATTGTGACTTTGCTCATCTGACGTTTTTCTTTTTCCACTGGCAAAATAGATTTGCCCAAGAACAATCCTTTCCTCTGTATTCAAATTATGTTTGTAGGTGTTCATCACCGTTAAACACTCGAAACGATCAGACTCACATGAATTTCCAGAACAGAAAAAAACAAAAAATGTGTATGTGAATGTCCACAAATCCGAAGGTCTGTGGGGGTTTAATAGGACAGGCTGTCCCACATAAGAACATCCACAGCCCCATACCGAAATCCACCTTACAGTCCCAAATTTCCACTAACCCTGATTCTAGGACTCAAAATTCCAATTTTATATTCATAACTGTGACCTCACATTAACTTAGATATTAATCTAACTGTATTTACGTGTTTGTCATCTAATGTCAGCCAACAGAGAATGAAGCAATGGTGTCAATCAAAAACCTCAGGACCTGTCTGCATCCAGTCATTTGCCTCCAGTGTCTGTTACAGGGTGCTTAATGTCTGCCTCGGTGGGGCCTGAAAAGTGTTAGTGATGCTTTGGGCGGCATGTTGAATCATTTTGTGGAGAATTTAGGTAACAGAATGCTTTGGGCAGATCCTTCCTTAAATAATGCATTAAAAGATTCTAACTTCTAGCATAGCCCCCAAACATGGCCAACCCACAGACTCTAACCTTTAAGCTATTAACTGGTTTTATTTCCTTTGTCCTTGTTTGTTCCTTTTCTTTTTCTAGTCATGGGCATTATGTTTGCTGTGTTTGCTGACAGTGTTATTTCTACATAAATCATAGACACACTCAGGTTTGTCTGAGTATGTTTCGTCACACTGCTAGATACAATACAAAATAAAAACCTAGGCTGGTAATATTGTTTTCTCATTCAGGGGTTATGTTTCAACATAGCTGCCAGTGAAACCAGAGAGAGAGACTTTGCATTTCTGTTTGCACTTGCATGATTGTGTGTGCTTGTGTGTCTGTGTAACTGCATCAATCAATTAATCAGGATTTATGAAGCACAGCTAATCACACAATAGGGTATCCAGCGTATGTGCATGTTTGTTGGTGGCATGCGAGAGATGCATGACCAAGGTTGGGATTAGTAAAGTTTGAGATTCTTGTTTACCTCTCGAGTGGCTTTGTTTCAAGAATCCCTCTACCTCTCAACATCGCATAATTGCTCAGTGAGTTGAAAGTTCACCCCTGAAATATGCTGTAACCTGACAGTCATGAGTTCAAGGCCATCTCAACCCTCTATCCTTCTTACAACAGAAAAGTAGAACCAGTAAATTGTGTAATAACATCATCTGTTTACAAAATTTAGGAGTGGCAGAACTGGAATGTAAAGCTCAAACACAGAAAGCAAGTTATTATTCTACTTTCCGAGTTTCTATATCTATGGGCCAAGGTGGGGAGCTTGAAGTTGGAAGTGCCCCAGTGGTTATAAATAACATTTCCGACTCTCGTTCTAGTTCACTCTGTACTAGTTTAGGAGCAACCCTAATTTTACTCCAGCCAGACATTCTTTTTAAGTCAATCCTGTCTTTCCGTTTAATTATTTTAGGTGGCAGGCTCTGAGAACGCTTTGTTGTTCTCGATATTGATGCAAGGATACAAAGGGGCTTATTTATGAGCCCTTGCGTCACTTTTGCGCCACCAGTGCGTCACTTTTTGTGCGTCACTTTTTGTGACGCACCAGCGGCGTAAAAAATGCACCATGTTGCATCATATTTACAAGTGACGCATCTAGGTAGATGCGTCACTTTGTAAACCCCTGCATCACATTATACCTGCGCCAGGTATAATGTATGCAGGGTGGGCGTTCTGACGCAAGTAAGCCTCGTAGAAGTGACGCAGTGAAATCTATCAGATTTCACTGCGCCACTTCTAGGACGCAAATGCGTCAATATCTTACGCCTGCCTCACAGCAGGCGTAAGACTGACGCCGGCACATTTGAAATGTGACTTGCCCATGTGAAATGACCCATTGCTGAAGTTGCGTCACTTTTGTGACACACTCCAGCAATGCGTCATTTTTGCGCCTACAGATACGTCAGAAAAACTGACGTATCTGTAACTCCTTGCGACATGATGCGTCATACTATAAATATGACGCATCCAGCATGTCGCAAGGAGGACACAATGAAAAGTGACGCATCGCTGTTTTCACGCAGCGATGCGTCACTTTTCATAAATGAGGCCCAATGTCTCTTTTCAGAACTTATAAACACTATGAAGATTTAGAGAACACTGTTGAAAGGAATATTTCCTCTTCTCCTGGACCAATCTGACTGCAACATTCAGTGTTGCTGAGAAGGACTGGTTAGTCAAGCTTGAAAGAAATTGATAAAACAGTTCCAGGAATTTGAAGTCCGTAATTCACATGTGGCATGGTTCAAACATTAATCACTGAGCGAATATTTTAGCGCTTAAACAATCTTTTTAAGTTGAGTACAAGTACATCTGGTAAGGTTAGATACAGGTAATGTATCATGACCGACTTCTTCACCCAGCTCACTATCGACTCCAGAGCCTACATCAGTGGTGGACGGTATGGGGTGGCAGGGGAGGGGGATAGCAGTGGGGTGGTGGGGGAGTTGAAAAAAAAAAATTCACTTACCTGACCTCGCCGTGTCTCTACTCTGTCTCTCCCACGTCGTGTCTCTTCCAGGAAGCACCCAAGGTCCCCACAGTCAATCACAATGCTGCAATGTAGCATTGTGATAGGTAAGCACCCAGGTTCCCCTGAGCCAATCACAACGCTGCAATACAGCGTTGTGATTAGTCTGAGCACCGTGGTTCGGTGCTCGGACAGGGGCTGAGGGCCTGGGCATGGTCTCCCCCCAGGTTGTAATGCAGTCTGGGTTGAGAACATCCAAAGTGCGCATGACGCTTTGCCTGGCCCAAAACGGCCGGCCAAAGCATCATGCGCACTTCAGAGTGCAGCAACCACTCCTCCTCCCGATGTCAGGGGAGCCAAGCCCCGCCCGCCCTTGACAATACTAAAAATAAAATGATAATAACTCCAGTTATTATCATTTTATTTTTTATTTTGCACTGCTCCGTGAGCTCCTAGAAAACCTGGGCAACATCGGACTCAGTCAGCTCATCTCAGAACCAGCAGACACCGCAGGACACACACTGGGCCCAAACTTCACCACCAGCAACACATACAACTCCACCACACCACTCACATGGACCGACCACTCCATCATCTGCTTCCAAATCAGCATACCTCAAGTCAACATCACAACCAGTGTCAGCATTCCAAGCAGCAGCTGGGGTAAGATCACAGAAGTAGACTGTCTCTGTGCCCTTAGCACGGATCAATCCATACCCAAAGACAACCTCGACAAGGACAGCAACAACTTCAAAACTGGATCAGTAGCTGTCCAGACTCCCTCGCACCCATCAAACCGAACAAGCATAGTAGATCAAACAAGCAGGTCAGCCGGTACACAGAAAACCTCTGAGACACCAAACAGCACTGTAAATACCTACTAGGCTACATTTAGGCACTATCACCAGCAAATAGGAGACACCAAGGCAAATGCGCTAGTGGACCGCCTCAAAAGGAAGCTCCAACAGCTGCAAGGAGATTTTCTTGATTGTCTAGTACTTCACCTCACCCTCAGCTGCTGTCAACAGCATCACTACCTTTCAACAACTCTGCGACAACCTATCCAACTTCTTTCACAGTAAAATTGCAACCAACTACAGCGACCGCGCACACTAACTGGCCCCCAGAGAACTCATCGCCAACCTACCCACCAGCAACTAAAATGGCCATGTGATCAAATGGACAACCCTCACCAGAAATGAGACAGTGGCAATCTTCTGGACCATCCAATTAAGGGGCCCCAATGGACCGTTGCCCCTACCACATCTACAACCTCGGAACATCACCAATCAGCACTACTTTGACCCACATTTTCAACACCTCCATCACGTCTGCCACTTTCCTGGATGAATAGAAATTTGCTGAAATCAATGCCCTATTCAAGAAGCCTACAGCCGACCTGAATCAATGGAGCAACTTCCAACCCATCTCCCTGATGCCCTATCCAGCCAAAGTGATTGAGAAGGCATCAACAAGCAACAAAGAATCCACCTTGAGCTGCACCATCTTCTAGACAACACCCAATCAGGATTCAGAAAGAACCACAGCACTGAAACAGCACTCAGAGCAGCCATGACGACATCTGAACTATTCTGGACAGAGGAAAAACAGCGGCCCTCATCCTGCTCAACCTCGCCACAGCCTTCAACACTGTCTTCAAAAGCACCCTCATCAGACGACTCAACGAGATTGGCATACAAGGATCCACACTCAAATGGGTCTGCTCCTTCCTCATGGGAAGAACCCAAAGAGTCAGACTGTCACCCTTCACATCAGTGACCAAGAACTTGATATGGGGAGTCCCACAGGGATCGTCCCTCAGCCCCAGCCTTTTTAACATATACATGACACCCCGCACCAACATCATTCAATCAGAAGACATCACCATCATCTCCTACACCGATGACACACAACTCATACTCTCCCTGATGGACAAGACAACCAAAACCAACTTCAACAATGTGGCAGACTGAATGTGAATCAACTGCCTGAAGCCCAACTCAGACAAGATGGTACATTCAATTGAAGGTGCACCGAAAATTAAGTAGCACAATCTGGTGTTGGTTTGTTCTTCAACCTTTTATTCTTTATTTCATTTTCTTTTGCAACAGACTGCCAACGCGTTTCGTTCCCACTTTACAGTGTGTGGAACTTCGTCAGGGCTTAATTAAGATAAAATCAGAAGCGTAGTTTAATAGATGACCATAGGGAATCCCAGGATTAATGGGTTTTCCCGAAGTAGGACCGGCCACCTCAATAAGCGGACCGGTCGTCAGTTCCTTGGATTCTTGTATGTAACCTACAAGAATCCAAGGAACTGACGACCGGTCCTCCTGTTTTCACATACCACACATGCTGCAAAAGATCTTCTAATGGTTGTCACAGAACACCAGAAAGACTGTCATGTAAACACTCATCACTAGCAGGCTAGACTACGGCAACACTCTCTACACGGAATCTCCAAACAACTCCTTCACCTACTACAGACCATCCAGAACACCGCTGCAAGACTCATACTCCACTTCCCATACTGCACTCACATCTCACCACACCTCAATAGGCTTCACTGGCTCTCCATTCACAAGTGCAGCCAATTCAAACTTCTCAGGCACACATACAAAGCCCTACACTACACAGAACCAGAATACCTGAAAAGCCGCATACACTATCACCACCCCACCAGACACCTACACTCTGCCTGGCTCTCACTCGCACACACTCCCAACATACGCAAAAGTTGAGCAGGAAGTTGCTCCTTCTCCTAAATTGCACCCAAAACATGGAATGACCACGCTCAACACATCAGATCCTCCTCCTCACTTCCGTGAGGTCTAAAAGAAGCCAAAGACCTGGCTTTTCAATTAAACGCTGAGAGGACCACACACCTACACACCTGCCCAAGCGCCTGGATAAACTCAAGGGTGATTATTACACCATACAAATCGACATAACACAACATACCATACTGGAAATTTTCAACATTCAAAGCCTGCAAAGTTTACTTTTAATATTCCCTTCCACTTTGCAGCATTCTTCCACAACAGTTCACAGGCTGGCATAATGCAATTTAAAATGAAGAAATTTTAGTCACAATGATGGTCTACTAAAGTCAGGCAAGTAATAGCAAGGTGGAGAGGCACTGTAACTGAATAATAAATCGTGTTAACTTTTCATATATCTTTTAGGCTTGGCGTTCTCCATAACACATCCCACCAAAGAGCACCCACCTCATACATATTTAAAAGGATTGGCATGTATGATGATAATGGAAATGTATTCGACATTGATAACATGCTAAAAAATGTTGATTTAACATTTTAACAAACAGTTTAACAAATCGCGTAAGTTAATACTGATTCGTCAATCACATGTGAAATTGCTGTTTGGCTCAACCTTAAACAAACTATTGCTTGAAGGTTAATTTTTCTTCTAAGGGAATTCGAGTGCTTATTAGACCACCTGCTATATGCAGTTTCCCAAGCGCCTGAAAAGGAATCAATTTAGCCAGAATCCAGACACTGAACCAAAATGGACCATGGGCCTTGATACATTCTTTAAAATTTGCTTATGCCTACTTCCAAACTAGAAAATGTTCTAGTTTATTGTTTCATTGGTGGAGCCCATGAAAATTTGGAGTCTAAGTGTACACTTAAATAATCATAATTAGATATATTTTTGCTGATTACCACTTAAATGAACAAAAGTCGAATTTTTAAGGTTTCTGAAAGCCAAGAATTTTATTTATCAAAATTCATTATTAGGTAATTGGACTTGCTCTAGACCTCCAACTGCAAACTAACATAAATAGTAAGTACGAAGACCAAATATTTTGCATATGCAAATATTGGAACATGAACACATACTAGGCTTGGAGGAAAACAGTTCACAGTTCTTCGGTGATCAAATGAACCTACAAGTTAAAAAGTAAGGTGGCAACAAAATAGCCCTGCCTTAGAGCGTTGCGGTGGCCATCTTTGTAGTGGTTGCACTATTCATACTCAATGGCATTCTTACCCATGCTTCGTTATAAATGTCCTTGAAAACCAGAGAAGGCTAGAGTCTATACCATTTTTCAAAAAATGTTTCTATAGCCTGGTCCTGACGATATTATCAAATGCTCAAATAAACATTACAACTATTGACACGTGCATTTCTCATTTGCAGCACTCTTCATTCAACCATGCTGAATGCCATAATGCTGTTTTGTCCATTGCCAGGTCTAATCTCAATTTAGGTTAATGTAATTGAAGATTATTATTTGAAGTTCACCACCCAGCCAAACACCAGAGCTGGTATTTAGCGATCACTATGCCATCTATAGCTAAAACTGCAATTTCACGAGAAGGAACAGTAGAATGCTATTAGAAAAGAGAATAGATCTCCTTCATTGAAGATTTCCCTTTCTATAGAACATGATAGATCACTGACTGTAGCCTGTAGCTCGCAAGACTGAAAAATTTAAAGTGGGTGTTTTTTGCAAGGTCCCATGGTACTGTGCCTACAAGTGAAAACACCATAACACCAATTGGTAACAATATTTATTAAGAACATTTCTCTAAATCAACCCTTAATTGTGTTAAGGAAAAAGACGATATACCATTAAAATAAGCCCAAATGTTCCATACCACTTGCACAAAATCTGCAATCCCTTTTCTCCCAAGAAATTATCGTCCGAGCCCAAGATGTAATGTAATGTAATGTAAGGTATATTTGTACCGCGCAGCTGTCACCCCAAGGGTATCCTGGCGCTGAGACTGACCAGAGGATGTATGGGTGCAAAACAGACAGGACAAATAGCCCGGCCTGCATTGAGTAGTAGCTCAAATTAATCCTCCCTTGGGAAGAGCCATGTCTTCATCTTTTTCCTGAATAGGAGCAGTTCCTGAGTTTGTCTTTTGTCTACGGTGGAGGTCATTCCAGAGCTTTGCCGCCGCAACGCTAAAGGCTCTCCCGCCAGTTCTAGCTTTTTTGCATCTCGTCATGATCACCAAATTGGTGTTTGCTGACCGGAGATTCCTTTTTGGGGCATACCATTTGAATTTTTCTTGCAGAGGTTTCGGGCCTAGCCCATGGATTGCCTTGAACACTATGCATAATGATTTAAATTTTAAGGAGATTAGCGAGTTTAGCAGCAAAGCATGTGTAAAACAACTTATTGCCTACAGTTTTTACAAGTGTGCAGATTCCCCCGTTTTTATAGAGAATTCCCCAGTTTTAACAGCAAATTACGACACAAGTTTAAAACAAAGTAAAAACACAGTTAAAACCAAATTAAAACAAGGTCTTCTACAAGCGTGCGCTTTAGACGCGAATTGTAGGGCTACAACATACACACTGCCGGTAGTCTCATAAGAAAAATAAAAAACTTCTGCAGAAAATGAGAGATGAAATATGGGATTTATTTTAAGGCAAGCCTGCTCTTAAACCAAACATGCAACAGTTTTGCTTTAGGAAAGAGAAGCTACATCTTCTTCAGAGCATTTTACATTTTTAGGTATGCCAACATCATAGGAAGCATCTCAAGGTCATAACGATTTCTAATGCACATATATATATATATATATATATATATATATATATATATATATATATATATATATATATATATATATATATATATATATATATATATATATATATATATATATATATATATATATATATATATATATATATATATATATATATATATATCAAAAACACAAGGTTGCCCCCTTGGAGACGCCACACACTGAGGGGATTGCACACGGTGCCACAGGCGGTTGCAGTGTCAGCGCTCCCCCTCGCCTTCTCAGTTGCAGCCAAACGCGTTTCGGAATTATCCTTGATCACTGGCTTTTGCATCACACAGTTAAACGGAGAGAACAAGCAATTCGGGACACCTGCTTTATTAAATAACAAGTCCCGCCCCAATGGGCGTAGGCAAAATTGCATGATGGTTATGGTAGTCCAAAAAATTTATGCCGAACTTGTAGTCCCATCTAACACCAGGTGGGTGCTGCTTTCTCCGTGCTCAATGTTTATCCCAGTGGGTGAGTAGAAATAAAATATCGCCCTCGTAGGTGAAGGAAAAAGAAGGTGCTACCGCATTGCTCCCAATATCTACCTGTGGCTCAGGCCCCCTCAGTTCTACACCAAGCTCGCGGTTGCGAGCATTGCAGATCCGCCATTTCCGGCAGCGGGGCATCTCCGCGGCTGGACTGGCCGCTAACATCAAAAAACACAAGGTTGCCCCCTTGGAGACGCCACACACTGAGGGGATTGCACACGGTGCCACAGGCGGTTGCAGTGTCAGCGCTCCCCCTCGCCTTCTCAGTTGCAGCCAAACGCGTTTCAGAATTATCCTTGATCACTGGCTTTTGCATCACACAGTTAAACGGAGAGAACAAGCAATTCAGGACACCTGCTTTATTAAATAACAAGTCCCGCCCCAATGGGCGTAGGCAAAATTGCATGATGGTTATGGTAGTCCAAAAAATATATGCCGATTTTGTAGTCCCATCTAACACCAGGTGGGTGCTGCTTTCTCCGTGCTCAATGTTTATCCCAGTGGGTGAGTAGAAATAAAATATCGCCTCGGAGGTTGTGTGCTTAACCCCTTCAGGTAGTGACACCTCCTTTGGGGCAACCTTGGTGTGAAGATTTTTGTGGCTGGTCCGGTCGCGGAGGTGTCCCACTGCTGAACAGGCGAGTACGAGGTGCAGGCAACCGCAGGCACTGTGGAGTGGAGGGGGCCTAACCTCCGGTACAGAATTGGCTGCGGGACGGCTTTCTCTTCATCCTTCCCACCCACTGGGGGAAGGAATTGTTTGGAACTTCACCACATTAGCGAGACATTTTTTTACCAATTCATTTTACATGCGGGACCCACTGGGGTAAATATGGAATCTAGTCTTGGCCTACAAACTACATGGACTATCAGATCCATAATGCCATGCGGGCCGACGCCCATGATGGGCGGGACTTTCAATTGATAAATAGTGATTCCACGCAACACCGCTGTTTTGTGTCATATTGCAGCCAGTGATCAAGAACAGAAGAGTTTGAAACGCGTTTGGCAGATGCAATTGGGAAGTATGGAGGCAAGCTGCTGCCGCCGCCTCGGAGGTTGTGTGCGTAACCCCTTCAGGTAGTGACACCTCCTTTGGGGCAACCTTGGTGTGAAGAATATATATTTTAATTTTTAGATCCTTGATCATCATATTGTTCAGCGCAGCTCTTTTTTTGATTTATAGAGCCTTGATCATCGTGATGTTCAGCGCAGCTTGCATTATTATGCCAGATTAAATATATTTACATCATGCATTACTGACTCCCGACTGGAGGGCTTGCTTCTCATGTGGCAATCAACACGTGAGTTTACATTTGGCATATTTGGCGGTGATTCCGCTACCAAGCCCCGACTCGTGAGGCTGAGGCATCCATTTCATCAAAACTGCATTTGGATTTCATATGTTGGATGCCCGCCGACTGCCTGTGATTTGCAAAGGAGAATATGGCTGAGTTTGGGCCACCACTCACGGGAGGCTTAGCCACTGTTGGAGCGGGAGGCCTGCCTGTTATAAATTTCGGAGCACTTAGTATGCAGCCAGAGTTTGTGGAGGTATTGGCCTCTACACAGCGGGAGTGTGATGGCATGAATGACATTGGATTGCAGGTACTTGCACTATGAACATTGTTGTTTTAATGAAACGCACGAGGAGAGTTGTGAAACAGAAATGTGAAATGCGAGTGAACTTTTGACATTGAAATGCCCTACACAGAACTTAATCCTTTTGAGGCTGTGAAAAGTACTCTGTCTCTCGCAAATTAAGAATTGGGTACTCGTGGAAGGACGCTATGGACAGTTATAAGACAGTCACATTGCATGATGGACCTTGGAGTTCTGATAATTAAAAGCGCACTAAGAATGGAGATCAACCCATTTGAATAACTGTTTAATTTTGCATTAGCCAGAACACTGATGATATGATGGACTGCTAATTGATCTCCTAGCGGCTATGAATTATAAAAGTATATTTAAAGTGACATTTCACGAACAGAATCTGTGCACTAGTCCTTCCTCACTGTTTATCACCTTTTTGTATTTAAACCTACAAGGAACTGACTCTCGTAATTGGCATATGATTAAGACCCAGCTGGGTCGAAACGCGTAATGCCATGCCACACTTGTGATGTACCTGCTACAATAAAGGACCTGTTTTTACTGACTCCCGACTGGAGGGCTTGATTCTCATGTGGCAATCAAAACGTGAGTTTACATTTGGCATATATACATATATATATATACATATATATATATATATATATATGTATATATATATATATATATATGCTGAGGTTCAATGTGACTGCCACAACGCCGTATGCCTGCCTGTGAGTGTCGATGCCAGTCGTGGCAGCAGGAAGCCACAAAAATCAAAGAATCCAATCCAGAAAGAGAGGAAGCGGCACACCAAATTTGTTGATGAGTGATTTAATGGTGAGAAAAAAACAACACGTTTCAGCCGAAACGGCCTTTGTCAAGTTTACACACCAACTTTGAAGGAGCCATTATATACCAGTAACGTCATAAAGAACATAGAAGAAATCCTTCAAGGTACGACCTACACAATAATAAAACAAAACATGTGGTGGACAATTGTAATATGGATGCGGCTTGAAACAGAAATGTGTTTTAAATTAAGCCGAGGTAAAAAGAGTTGCAAACAAATCAGGATACATCAAAAATTGACATACTCAACATTTCATTGCAATCGTAGGTGTGCTTGATCATAAGCATAATGAAATTACATTAATTCGAGTAGTATGGGCCAGACATAAGAATAAAATAACTAATCAACATCAGATATCTGATAATAATAGTTCAGAAAAAGAAAATTTAAAAATCCAGGACACACTGCACCGCAATTGTGCATACCAGGCGGTCATGATCACATGGCCTCATAGACATAGAGAAAATACATCTATGTAGAAGAAATTCATTGCTTTCATATGAATTTGGAAAATACAAAATTGATTATATGGTTACAAACAATTCTACATTATATAATGCTAATGCATGTGAGTGAATCATAATCATCAACCAAGAACAAAACTGGTGCATAGAATTATAATATAAACAATCTATTATAATCCATTTCATGTCCATAATATATATTGACTGTATAATGGCTCAAGAGTTGGTGAGAGAAAATATATATAGCGAAAAATTCCCAAAGTGTTTTATATGTGAAAAATACATATATCACGGGTAGACGAACCACGTAATGTTGGAAATGCCAATAATCATGTTAAAATAACAGCATCAACAAATTCCCATCTCCAAAATTAAAAAGTATGAGAAGTCTGCAAATGCAGTATACTCACTAATGAGATCTCATAATAAAATTTAATTGGGCTCAAACAACAATTATGGGCCAGTGCCCTATGGGTGTGAGCGTAAGACCTGATAGAGGATCATACAATATCGGTCATGAATGTGGATCACAAATCCCCGTGATTTAACCTACGTGCACCCAAATATAAAAATAAAAGATAAGGAAACGAAACCCTTATCTCAGAAAAGAGGGAAAGGAAGAAATCTCATGATAGAAGACAATGTTTTAAAAGGGGGGACCAATGTCCTAATTTGTGGTCATGCATGATGGAATAGTAGAGACAAGAATATGTACACCATTAGATTCCTATGTGTGTCGACAGTTCCTCCTCCCTATTCAACCCAAATGGCATCCTGGTTTCAGGTCAATAATGTACCGGGACTCGAGAATGCTTAACTGTTTTTCCTGTCGCCTCCTCGTGTATGTTTCATTACTCTATCAATCCCACAAAACTTGAGTAGTTTGTTATTGCTATTGTGGGTGTTGTAGAAATGTCTGGCTACAGGATAGCTGAAGTCCATGTTGGTTATTGCTCTTTGGTGTTCTAGGATGCGTTTCTTTAGTTGTAATTTAGTGCTTCCTATATATCTAAAACCACATGGACATTCCAATAGGTAAATTACATATTCTGTGGTACAAGTAATGAATTTGGAAATAGATCTATCTCTGCCATCATGCGTTTTGAAGGTTTTACAGCTTGGAATGAATTTACACGCTTTACAGGAATTGCACCTGTGAAACCCCTCCTTTACTTGTAACCAAGTGGTGGATGGTTCTGGTGGCCGGAAACTTTGGACTAATTTGTCCTTGAGAGATCTTGGTCTTTTATAGGTTACCACCGGGGAATCACCTACACTTTTGCCAATTACAGGGTCTGCCTGAATTAGACTCCAATGTCTCTTCATAATACTTCTGAAACTATTGGATCTTGCATTATAGGTGGTAATCATTCTAGAGATATTGGTTGATTGATTATCCCGGGACGTCTTGCTACTATTAAAGAGGACATCTGTCTGTTTGACGTTCTGAAATTTGCTACTCGCCTGTAACAGGATCTTATCTGAATAACCTCTTCTTTTGAATCTCTGTATCATGTTATTACATTCTTTTCTGTAGCCCTTATCAGTGCTGCAATTTCTGCGAGCACGTAACAGTTCTCCATATGGGATACTGTTCAAGAGGGAAGTAGGATGGTGACTGCGTGCATGCAGAGTACTGTTGCCTGCAGTTTCCTTTCTGAAAAGATTGGTTATTAACTTGTTATTTTGTACCGTGACTTTGATATCCAGAAATTCACATGCTATGTCACTTATTGTATGTGTAAACTCAAATTCAAGTTATTGTCAGACAAGGACTTAATGAACTCTAAGGCTAGATCCTTTCCCCCATCCCAGATGATAAAAAGATCATCGATATACCTTAGCCATAAAGGTGCATGTTCAGTGTACTTTTCATTGGTGTCTGTCCATACCACCTGCTCCTCCCACCAGCCCAGGAACAAGTTCGCTAGGCTGGGGGCGAAGCTGGTGCCCATGGCAGTCCCGGATTTCTGTCGATATAATGTTTTATCGAACAGAAAGATGTTCTCTTGTAAACAATATAACATCATTTGTCTCAACATTGCTGTATGATCAAACATATCCATTGTCTGTCTCTGCAAATAGTACATACAAGCCTCTACACCCTTTACTTGGTCTATACAAGTGTAGAGGGAACACACATCTAAAGAGATCATTAGGAAACCTTTCTCCCACTTGATATCATGAATTCTTTTAAGAAAATCTGTGCTGTCTTTAAAATAAGATTTAAGATCAGTCACGTATGGTGCTAAAAAATGATCTAAAAAGATGGATGTATTTTCAAGAAGACCTCCATTGGAGGAGACAATCAGTCTTCCCGGTGGCTGGGAGGATATTTGTGAACCTTTGGCAAAAGGTATAAACACGGACTAGTATTTTTTAGAAACTTGTGTTCATCGTCATCTATGAGACCATCCTTCCACCAATCATTCAGCATCTCATAGTATCTAATGATCGAATTTTCATATGTTTCCCAATTGATCATTTCATAACAGTTTGAATCACTGAGTTGTCTTATAGCTTCAGTTTTGTAATCCTCCAAGTTCATAACAACAATGTTTCCCCCTTTGTCGGAGGGTTTTATCACTATCGTTGAATCCTTCAATAAGTTGGTAAGTGCATCTCTCTGACCTTTTGTAAGATTGTCCTTGATTCGATAATTATGATTGTTTCTTTGACGTACCAATTCATGAATCATCACTGAGTGGAAAGCTTCGACATTGTCATGTGGAACGTTCGGATTAAATCTTGATTTTATTTTCAGGCCACTACTGCAGGTTGTGCCTCCTGGAAAGCCTATGGTTTTCAGTATTGACCCCACATTTTCATTATTGGTGATGTCATTGTTAGTATCTAATTCATGGATTTCCAGAATGGAGTCTATTTCTTGCAAAGTGAAACTAGTTGTGGTTTGCGATGCCTCTTGTATACCAGTAGTTTGTTTCCGATATTTGTTATACTTGGGCATCTTATGTAGTTTCATCAACTTCAGTTTCCTTACAAATAAGAAAAGATCAATTTGCATATCGACATAGTTCCAGTCGGTTGTTGGACAGAAAGATAATACCAATTTCAATAGTGATTCCTCGTCTGGTGTTAGGCAACGTGACGATAAATTGATGATAGATTTTGTGAGAAGTTGGCCTGGTATATGCTGTCCACTAATTATAGTGGGCACCTTGCACCAGTCCAAACAACCCCTTATTGGAGATAGGTTAAAGACAACCTTTATTGAAAGCTATCCTAGTGGTAGCTATGGAGAGCAGCCTTCAGGCTAAGTCTTGAAGGAATGTAAAGCAGCTTGTTTTACCAGTCTATAATCTCTTGAGTGACCAAATGAAAGAGGAAAACACCAGGTATATATTTAAAATATATGTATTTAGTCTTAAACACACCCCTCTAGTCTCTTTATGAGGCTAGAGTTCAAAGTACATAAGTTACAAGTCGAATATCAACAGTAATAGCACAAATACACGTTTGAGCCCTAGGGGCGTACCAAACCATATACCAAAAAAGTGGAATAAGAACCACGACTGAGCTAGACACAAGGCCTAGAGCCTGTAGAAGTGCTTGGCCCTCAAGGAACCACCCAAGGTAGTGACACAGGGGACCCACGGGGGACACGTGCAGTGTGAGAACACAGCTGCGAGCCGCCTTTGACTTCTATGGGGAATGTCGCGGTTGGAGTTTTAAAGAAAAGGACACTTAGAGGAGGACTTGGAGCAAACCCCTTTAGAACTAGGTTGTTCTAGAGTCTATACCCACGGGAGCACCGGAGTACTCGAGTTACCTCACCCAGGGAAGCCGGGTGCATAGGTGTCTTTCGGGGTCGTCGTTTTCAATGGCGATCTGCTGCAAAGTGCTGCTGGCGACCAAGTCGAAAGTGTTCGGGTGGATCCAAGGGTGGATCAAAGATCTGAAGAACCTGAAAGCAGAGGGGACAGAGTCTGGGTCACTAGCCAGTGACCAGGAAGGCGATGAGCAGATGCCCACCGATGTCGGGTGCTTCAGGTAGGTTGACAGTTGTCTTGACTCTTCAGCCACGAGGTCCAGGAGGCGTCGATGATGACCAGGAGCTGGATTAGAGCTGTCCCACAACGTCTGTCGATTGCTGGGGTGTCGGCGACCGGATTGGACCCAACAAGCCTTGGCAACAGCAAGTCACGTGGAAATAAAGAAAGGACGTTGTTGCAGACCAGCAAGGTCTGGGAGACTCACCCAGCGAGGGTAAGTCAGGGCACGTCTGGAGCAACCAGGAAAGCCCAAGCAGAAGAAGAGTTGCCTTCGGGAGGGCCCACTAGCCAACGGACTAGCGACCGCGAAGGAGCCTCGAGTGGACGCACTTGGAGCTGGCTCACAGGACACTCGTGGAGTGGAGGCCAGTGATCTTCGGTGCAGTTGGGGCTGGAGGCGGGGGCTACTGGGAGCCCAAAGCACAACTTTGTGGGAGACCAGGAAGAGGATGCACTTCACTTGCAAAAGTACTTGGTGTCCAGGGGTCATGGTTCCACGTTACCCACGACAGCTACGGGCCTCAGCTTTGCTGGGGACTCAGGGCAGCCTCGGGGAAGTCTGGAAATCCACCTCTAGTGATGCAAAGACTTCGGCGTCCGCCGGGAGCTTCAGCGATGCAGACCGTACAATTGCTTCTTAGGTGCCTGCCAAGCAGGGGAGTCACTCCTTGACCCCAAGGGAGATTCTTCAGTCCTCTAATCTTCACGTAGAGCGTCGAAGGTCCAGGATTCAGTGTCAGAGTTTCGTCCAGGGTAATCTAAAGTCCTAAGGACTGGGGTCCCATACTTATATGAAGTTAGGGGGTTGGACATACTCTGGGGACCCACCTATGGGAGGGTCAGGGAAGAGGGGTGGTTACACCCATTCCCTTTGTCCAGTTTCACGCCAGAGCAGGGGCAGGTAGCCCCTGCAACCGGTTTGAACTGGCATATGCACAGGGACACCAAATGTGCCCCCAGTGCAGGACTTCAAAGCACCAGAGGGTGCTCCCACCCAGCCCCAATACACACTAGCCTGTCTGGGGAGGTGGTTACAGCTCCCTTCGACAGGAAACCTATTGTCCAGGCCTCCCCTGCCGGAATTTCAGTCAGCAGCAGGAGGCCAGACCCGTGTCTGTGGCAGCGGCATCCATTTTGTGATGCCAGGGCTCTGGAAAGAAGTTACCGGGTAGCCCGGTGTGTACATGTCTCTCCCTCTAGAAGGGTGGAATGCTACCCCCGCCGCCAGGATTGGCGGGGGGGGTAGTATTCCAAGATGTTTGACACCAAACACGACATGTTTTGGTGCAGCCAGTTCAAAGTTAGCATTGTACCGCGAGGATGTAATGCACTTAAGAGTATATGGTCAGGGTGTACCACAAACAGCATCAGAGAAGGGACTCCGAACGCTGCAGAGGGGCTCTGCTCATGCAGGGGCACCCTCTCACATAGAAACCAAGCACTCTGCCTTCAGGATTGGTAAGGCCTGCCATAGGAGTGACTTATAGGTTTATATGTGTGTGCAATGGTAGTGAAATAGGTAGCCCATGCACCACCTTACCCAGGCTGCAGTAGCAGACCTGTGGTGTCATTTTGGATGGCCTTCCAGGGGTGGCACAATACATGCTGCAGCCCCTGGTAGACCTCTGAGGTACCTATGCCCTGGGTACATAGTATACCATATACTAGGGACTTATAAGGGCACTCCAGATTCCAATCAGAGATGTGCCTAAGGCACATGGAAACCATTTTAGAGAGGAAGCAGCTAAGCTGGGGTTCTGATTAGCAGGGCCCCAGCCAGACTAAAGTCGAAAAACAGTGAAGCATCAGCAAAAAGTGGGGGTACCCATGTGAAGCAGATCCTACTCTCCTACACAACCCCCCCCCCAAACGCAGGGACATTAAACTAACCTTGACCAGTTGAGTCTTCATGTTCTAAGTGGAAATACCTAGAGAGTCCATCTGCATTGGCATGGTTACTCCCAGGTCTATGTTCCACTGTAAAGTCCATCCCCTGTAGGGAAATGGACCACCTAAGCAGTTTGGGGTTTTCACCCTTCATTTTTTTTAGCCATAGGAGGGGCTTGTGGTCTGTTTGAACAAGGAAGTGAGTACCAAACAAGTATGGCCTCAACTTCTTCAGAGCCCAAACCACAGCAAAGGCCTCCCTCTCTATGGCTGACCAACGTTTCTCTCTAGGGGTCAGCCTTCTGCTAATAAAAGCTACTGGCTGATCTTGACCTTCATCATTCAATTGTGACAGTACAGCCCCTACCCCCAATTCAGATGCATCTGATTGGACAATGAACTTCTTGGAGTAATCAGGACTCTGGAGAATGGGAGCAGTGCACATTGCCTGCTTCAGGTCATCAAATGCCTTTTGACAGCTAGCTGTCCACTGAACCTTTTTGGGCATTTTCTTGGAAGTTAAGTCATTCAGGGGTGTCACTATTGATCTATACCCCTTGACATATCTCCTATAGTACCCAGTCAGGCCTAAGAAGGCTCTCACCTGAGTCTGGGTAGTGGGAGCAACCCAGTCCATGATGGTCTGGATTTTGCTCTGCAATGGTTGAACCTGGCCTCCACCCACAAGGTGGCCCAGGTACACAACCTGACTCTGCCCTATCTGGCACTTGGTGGCCTTGATAGTGAGGCCTGCCTTTTGCAGGGCCTCTAAAACATTTCTGAGGTGGACCAGGTGATCCTCCCAGGTGGAGCTAAAGACAGCAATATCATCTAGATATGCTGCACTGTAGGCCTCCAGACCTGTAAGGACTGTATTCACCAACCTCTGAAAAGTGGCAGGTGCATTCTTCAGTCCAAAGGGCATTACCACAAATTGATAATGTCCACTAGGGGTTGAGAATGCTGTTTTTGGCTTTGCATCATCAGCTAGTCTGATCTGCCAGTAGCCAGCTGTCAGGTCAAATGTGCTTAGATACTTGGCTGAGGCCAAAGTGTCTATTAGCTCATCTGCCCTTGGTATTGGATGGGCATCAGTCCTAGTGACTGCATTGAGACCCCTGTAGTCCACACAAAACCTCATCTCTCTTTTCCCACCACTGGTGTGAGGTTTTGGCACAAGGACCACTGGACTAGCCCAAGGGCTATCTGAGGGTTCAATAACTCCCAAATCCAACATTTTCTGGACTTCTGTCCTGATACAGTCCCTGACATGGTCAGGTTGCCTATAAATCTTATTTTTAATAGGCAGACTGTCCCCAGTGTCCACTTCATGAGTGCACCAGGTGGTCTGACTTGGAGTCAGAGAGAACATATGTCTGTACTGATTGAGCACTTGTCTGCAATCAGTTTGCTGCTGAGCAGTGAGGCTGCCTGCCAAGGCTACATCATCCACTGACCCATCATCAGGGTTCTGTGAGAGCAGGTCGGGGAGTGGGTCACTCTCTTCCTCCTGTCCCTCATCAGTAGCCATGAGCAAGCCCATGTCTGCCCTGTCCACATATGGTTTCAGTCTGTTGACATGGAGAACCCTGTGGGGACTCCTGGGTGTTCCTAGGTCTACTAAATAGGTAACCTCACCCTTCTGTTCAACAATGGTATGGGGTCCACTCCACTTGTCTTGGAGAGCTGCTGGGGCCACTGGCTCCAGCACCCACACCTTCTGTCCTGGCTGGTAAATAGTCAGTACAGCCTTTTGGTCATGCCAGGCTTTTTGCAGTTCCTGGCTAGCCTCAAGGTTTTTAGTAGCCTTTTTCATGTACTCAGCCATCCTGGAGCGGAGACCAAGTACATAGTCTACTATGTCTTGCTTTGGGGGCTTGAGAGGTAACTCCCATCCTTCCCCAAGCACAATGGACCCCTGACAGGGTGACCAAACAAAAGTTCAAAAGGGCTGTAGCCAACCCCCTTTTGAGGCACCTCCCTGTATGCAAATAAAAGGCAGGGCAAGAGTATGTCCCATCTTCGCCTAAGCTTTTCTGGGAGCCCTTTAATCATGCCCTTTAAGGTTTTGTTGAATCTCTCAACTAAACCATTGCATTGTGGGTGATAGGGTGTGGTGAACTTGTAAGTCACTCCACACTTCTTCCACATTGCCTTCAAGTATCCAGACATAAAGTTTGGAGCCCTGTCTGATACAACCTCCTTAGGGAAGCCCACTCTTGAGAAAATTCCCAGGAGGGCTCTTGCCACCACAGGTGCTGTAGTGGTCCTAAGGGGAATAGCCTCTGGGTACCTAGTGGCATGGTCCACCACCACCAGGATAAACCTGTGCCCAGATGCTGTTTGGGGATCCATGGGACCAACAATATCAATCCCCACTCTCTCAAAGGGAACCCCCACCACAGGTAGTGGTATCAGGGGGGCCTTTGTGGTGCCACCTGCCTTCCCACTGGCTTGGCAGGTTACACAGGAGCGACAAAACTCCTTGGTGTCTACAGACATGTGGGGCCAGTGAAAGTGAGGGACAAGTCTGTCCCAAGTCTTGTTCTGGCCCAGGTGACCTGCTAGAGGAATGTCATGGGCTAGGGTCAATAGGAAGCCCCTGAACTTCAGAGGTATAACCAACCTCCTGGTGGCACCAGGCTTGGGGTCTCTACACTCTGAGTACAAGAGTCCATCATCCCAATACACTTTATGGGGACCACTAGCATTCCCAGCAGCCTCAGCAGCAGCTTGCTGTCTAAGGGGTTCAAGAGAGGGGCAGCTCTGCTGCTCCTGGCTCAGATCTGCCCTGGAAGGGCCCCCTGTCCCCAAGAACTCAAACTGGTCAGGTTCAAGCTCCTCTGGTACAGTTCCTTCCTCAGGACTGAGTCAAGAGACTGATCTTCCTTCTGAGCCAAGGGGAAGGCACTGCCTTAACCCTACTACTCCTCCTCTTGGATGGCACTTGGTCCATGGTTCCAGCATCCAAGGCCTGTTCAGTGTTAGACATTTTGCTCTGTGACCTGGTCACAGCAAACACATCTGCAGGGATCCCCAGCATTTCTGCATGGGTCCTGAGCTCCACTTCTGCCCAAGCTGAAGTTTCAAGATCATTGCCAAGCAAGCATTCCACTGGTAGGTTTGCACTCACCACAACCTTCTTAAGGCCAGTTACCCCTCCCCAGGAGAAGTTAACAACTGCCAGAGTATGGTCTGTTCTGACATTGCTAGCATTGGTCACTTGGTACATTTCACCAAGTATAATCTGCCCAGGATCCACAAGGTCTTGTGTCACCATGGTGACACTTGCCCCTGTGTCCCTAAATGCCAAAGCCTCTTTTCCATTGATTAAGGGCTGTTGCCTGTACTTGCCCAGATTACTGGGACTCACAGAGGAGGTCACATCCATGCCTCCATCACAGACTAGGACAGCCTGAGTGAGTTCTCTGACTAGGCCAGAGCTCATCTCATTACCCAGGGTCAACCCTACTAAACCCTTGGCCTGTATACTCCCACCACCAATTGTAACTGCACTAGGGGGAACAGGTGCCTTAGGGGCATTGGTGGGGGCTGGAATAGAGTCTTTGGACTTGGTGCAATCACTGGTCCAGTGTGTCTTTTGCTTACAGACTTTGCACCATGGTTTCTTTTGGCCTTTTCCCTTGTTAGACTGTGAATCCCCACCTGAAGAAGATTTTTGGGGGCCTTGTGAAGACTTCTGGTCTTTACCCTTCTCCCCACCCTTATCAGAGTTTTTAGAATCTTGCTTCTTAGGGTCACCACCTTGGTTCTGTACCTTCTGCCTCACCCTGGTTCTGACCCATTTGTCTGCCTTCTTTCCCAATTCTTGGGGAGAGGTCAGATCAGAGTCCACCAGGTACTGATGCAACAACTGATTTTGACAGTTATTAAGAATCTGCTCCCTCATGATAAGATTGTACAATCCTGTGAAGTCACATACCTTACTGCCCATCAACCAACCTTCCAGAGCCTTAGCAGAACAATCCACATAATCCACCCAGTCTTGAGTCTGTGCTTTTGGGTATCTCTGATCTTTAACCTGTATTGTTCAGTTGTTAGGCCAAACCCATCAATCAGAGCACTCTTCAAGACTTTGTAATTGTCAGCATCCTCCTCTCTAACAGTGAGGAGCTTATCTCTACCTTTTTCTGCAAAGGAGAGCCACAAGATTGCTGCCCACTGCTCCTGAGGGACCCTCTGTACTTTACAGGCCCTCTCCAGTGCAGTTATCCATTTGTGGATGTCATCCCCACTCTGGTAGGGAGGGACAATCTTGCTCAGGTTTCTATGGTCATAAGACCTTTCCCTATCTCTGGGGAAATTGCTGCCACCATGGGACTCTAGTCCCATCTTTTTTCTCTGTCTATAGAGATCTAGGGACTCCCTGTCTATAGCCAATTGCTGTTTTCTGAGCTCAAGCTGGGCTTGCTCATACTGAATCAGTCTCTTTCTCCTCTCATGAGAGGATTCCCTCCCATGAGAGGAGACAGAGGTCCCTACTGAGGTGTCAGAGTGGTTAGACTCCTGAGAAGGAGATCTAGTCCTTCTGGGCACACTCACAACTCTTCCTGGGGGGACAGAGGGGAGGTCATCCTGGGCCTCCTCCTCTTCCTCAGGAGTAGCTGCACTTTCCAGGTCAGGATCATTGTCATCCCCCTGGCCAGTTTCAGAGGTCAGGTCCTGGGCATTTTCATCCCTGGCCCCTCCCTCATTTTCTGCCCCACCCTCTCTGCCTACCCTTTCAGACCTTATGGGTCTTCTAAGATCATCTAGCAGAAGCATCTCCAGGAGACGTTGGGTGTTGGCACTTTTGCCTGTCTTCAACTTCCTAACTTTGCACAACTCTCTCAATTCCAAGAATGTGAGGTTGGCATATCTGTATGGCAGGAGCTCACTGGTTCCTGGCAGTGAAGACATTACTAGTGTGGTGTGGTGTATGCACTACCTACTCTAGTGTGGCCTACTAAACTCTCTTGAGTTGTAGAAAGGGTGTGCTATCCCTTAACACACAACTCTAAGTTCAGTAGAACTTACTGTATCCTAAGCTTGATTTATATGTACCTAAGGTACCCTTAGTGGTTTTCAGTTGATCAATTCAATTGAGATTATCTGGTAAAACAATAGCAAGCTGGAATCCCACACGCTGCACACCAATGTGAGAAGTTGGCCTGGTATATGCTGTCCACTAATTATAGTGGGCACCTTGCACCAGTCCAAACAACCCCTTATTGGAGATAGGTTAAAGACAACCTTTATTGAAAGCTATCCTAGTGGTAGCTATGGAGAGCAGCCTTCAGGCTAAGTCTTGAAGGAATGTAAAGCAGCTTGTTTTACCAGTCTATAATCTCTTGAGTGACCAAATGAAAGAGGACCACACCAGGTATATATTTAAAATATATGTATTTAGTCTTAAACACACCCCTCTAGTCTCTTTATGAGGCTAGAGTTCGAAGTACATAAGTTACAAGTCGAATATCAACAGTAATAGCACAAATACACGTTTGAGCCCTAGGGGCGTACCAAACCATATACCAAAAAAGTGGTATAAGAACCACGACTGACCTAGACACAAGGCCTAGAGCCTGTAGAAGTGCTTGGCCCTCAAGGAACCACCCAAGGTAGTGACACAGGGGACCCACGGGGGACGCGTGCAGTGTGAGAACACAGCCGCGAGCCGCCGTTGACTTCTATGGGGAATGTCGCGGTTGGAGTTTTAAAGAAAAAGGACACTTAGAGGAGGACTTGGAGCAAACCCCTTTAGAACTAGGTTGTTCTAGAGTCTATACCCACGGGAGCACCGGAGTACTCGAGTTACCTCACCCACGGAAGCCGGGTGCATAGGTGTCTTTCGGGGTCGGGTTTCGTCGTCGTTTTCAATGGCGATCTGCTGCAAAGTGCTGCTGGCGACCAAGTCGAAAGTATTCGGGTGGATCGAAGATCTGAAGAACCTGAAAGCAGAGGGGACAGAGTCTGGGTCACTAGCCAGTGACCAGGAAGACGATGAGCAGATGCCCACCGATGTCGGGTGCTTCAGGTAGGTTGACGGTCGTCTTGACTCTTCAGCCACGAGGTCCAGGAGGCGTCGACGATGAGCAGGAGCTGGATTCGAGCTGTCCCACGACGTCTGTCGATTGCTGGGGTGTCGGCGACCGGATTGGACCCAACAAGCCTTGGCAACGGCAAGTGACGTGGAAATAAAGAAAGGACGTTGATGCAGACCAGCAAGGTCTGGGGGACTCACCCAGTGAGGGTAAGTCAGGGCACATCTGGAGCAACCAGGAAAGCCCAAGCAGAAGAAGAGTTGCCTTCCGGAGGGCTCACTAGCCAACGGACTAGCGACCGCAAAGGAGCCTCAAGTGGACGCACTTGGAGCTGGCTCACAGGACACTCGTGGAGTGGAGGCAGTGATCTTCGGTGCAGTTGGGGCTGGAGGCGGTGGCTACTCGAAGCCCAAAGCACAACTTTGTGGGAGACCAGGAAGAGGATGCACTTGCAAAAGTACTCAGTGTCCAGGGGTCACGGTTCCACGTTACCCACGACAGCTACGGGCCTCAGCTTTGCTGGGGACTCAGGGCAGCCTCGGGGAAGTCTGGAAATCCACCTCTGGTGATGCAAAGACTTCGGCGTCTGGTGGGAGCTTCAGCGATGCAGACCGGACAATTGCTTCTTAGGTGCCTGCCAAGCAGTGGAGTCACTCCTTGACCCCAAGGGAGATTCTTCAGTCCTCTAATCTTCACGTAGAGCGTCAAAGGTCCAGGATTCAGTGTCAGAGTTTCGTCCAGGGTAATCTAAAGTCCTAAGGACTGGGGTCCCATACTTATACGAAGTTAGGGGGTTGGACATACTCTGGGGACCCACCTATGGGAGGGTCAGGGAAGAGGGGTGGTTACACCCATTCCCTTTGTCCAGTTTCACGCCAGAGCAGGGGCAGGTAGCCCCTGCAACCGGTTTGAACTGGCATATGCACAGGGACACCAAATGTGCCCCCAGTGCAGGACTTCAAAGCACCAGAGGGTGCTCCCGCCCAGCCCCAATACACACTATCCTGTCTGGGGAGGTGGTTACACCTCCCTTCGACAGGAAACCTATTGTCCAGGCCTCCCCTGCCGGAGTTTCAGTCAGCAGCAGGAGGCCAGACCCGTGTCTGTGGCAGCGGCATCCATTTTGTGATGCCAGGGCTCTGGAAAGAAGTTACCGGGTAGCCCGGTGTGTACATGTCTCTCCCTCTAGAAGGGTGGAATGCTACCCCGCCACCAGGATTGGCGGGGGGTAGTATTCCAAGATGTTTGACACCAAACACGACATGTTTTGGTGCAGCCAGTCCAAAGTTAGCATTGTACCGCGAGGATGTAATGCACTTAAGAGTATATGGTCAGACTGTACCACAAACAGCATCAGAGGAGGGACTCCGAACGCTGCAGAGGGGCTCTGCTCATGCAGGGGCACCCTCTCACATAGAAACCAAGCACTCTGCCTTCAGGATTGGTAAGGCCTGCCATAGGAGTGACTTATAGGTTTATATGTGTGTGCAATGGTAGTGATATAGGTAGCCCATACCACTGTAAGGGGTGCATGCACCACCTTACCCAGGCTGCAGTAGCAGACCTGTGGTTTCATTTTGGATGGCCTTCCAGGGGTGGCACAATACATGATGTAGCCCCTGGTAGGCCTCTGAGGTACCTATGCCCTGGGTACATAGTATACCATATACTAGGGACTTATAAGGGCACTCCAGATTCCAATCAGAGATGTGCCTAAGGCACATGGAAACCATTTTAGAGAGGAAGCAGCTAGGCTGGGGTTCTGATTAGCAGGGCCCCAGCCAGACTAAAGTCGAAAAACAGTGAAGCATCAGCAAAAAGTGGGGGTATCCATGTGAAGCAGATCCTACTCTCCTACAGATTTATCCATTATATCGTGGTCTGGTTTGTTTCTATACCAGAATTTCTTCCTCCCTCCTCTTCTGGTTAATCTTTGTTTTTCTTTTTGTTTGCGCCCCTTCCTCTTGCCTTTCCCCGACCCCTTCCTGTTCCTTCTTCTTTTTGGGGTGTTCGATCGTGTGTCGCTTGTTCCTTCTGTTGTTTTAACAACTGGAATTCATGCAGGAAAGTCAGGGGGCGCAACCCTAAAGGGACTGCTGGTGTTTACCTTTCTGTATCCGAACTTAAACGCGAACTGGAATCTGTAGAGACTGTGTCTCGTTGTTTTTGTTGGTGAATAAACTGACGATCACGTTGGGCCCAATCAAAATGTTTAGCATATGTCAGAATTCTACCTTCCGCATAGTCCCTTTTGTCATGTAACAATTTACGTTGTTTCTTGGTTTTTATTGCATCCTCATAGGTTTTAAGACGGCCATCCAGGGTTTTCAGAAATTCGATTACCAATTTGTCATCTTTATGTTTGTCCAATTCTGATCGTAATGCTGCCAAGTCTTGTCTCGTTTTCTCTAGATCAATTCTGGCATATTTAATCAAGATTTCCAGCATTCCTTTACAAGTTTTGGCCATATATAGTGCTCATTCCTCCAAAAGGTCAGGGTTTGGATTTTCATGAGTTGGTATTATTGAAATACGTAGTCCTCTTGGCACGCGTCCGGCCTCAACATAGTTGGTTAGTGAGGTCACTTCCCACCATTTGCTGAGTTCGCGTTTCTCCAATAGATTTGAATTTTGTTTGAGGGTCGGCTCTAGAATTCCACGTGAATTTCCAGTGGCTGCTGGTGATTGATTTATATCTGCATTTTCGTTGAAAAGGGAGAGTGCAACTGCTTGTCTCTCCGTTTCCCATGCATTCATGTCCAGTACTAAATTAAATCACTCGTATTTCAAAAAAGACGCAGCAGCAGGGATTATACTGTCGCGTGACACAACTCCAGGATGGTTATTGACAATGCAAAGTCAATCGGTGATGAGAGCGTGAAACAGACCGGAGAAGATAAACGGGTCTCCAGAGCCCTACGACCCAAGTGAACCCGACACCTTCCCCAGTCCCAATCCTTCCGCAGGATCCAGAAACAGAGATGGAGTAAGAACCAGATTACAGTTGCAAAGGGAGACAGAACAGAAGAAGTAGAGAACTTGGTAGTGAATCTGTCAAGCAAAGTCCTAACAGATGCAGAAAAGAGTGTCCTCAATAGAGGATTAAGTTTTGCACCCACACATAGATGGGAAGATTTGAACGCTAAGATTGATGTGAATCGTTTTGTATGCAGATTGAAATTGAAAAAGTTTTTTTGTAACAAACCTGAGAGTAAAGAAACCCTGGAGATTAAAAGGGATTTGAGCCATATGTCTATCAAAGAACTGATGGATATTGGGGTTTTGGTTAATTTGGACAATGAGACCAATTGTGATATAGAGGATATAGCTTTGGAACTTGACATTGAAACTGATCATTGTGTGACCAGTACTTTGAAACCTACATCTAGATTTGTACCACCTATAAAAGGTGAGAATGTATTGGATGTTTTTACTAATCTTGTGATGCAGGATTTTGACAAACATGTACCGATGAAACATAACTTTAATTTGAATAAAGAAGAATTCAAAGCATTACAAGACTTGTGTGACAACAAATCCATCATTATAAGACAAGCAGACAAAGGGGGTAATGTAGTGATTTTAAATCACTGTGATTACCACAATGAAGCATTGCGACAATTGAGAGACTGAAAGAGTTATGAGAAGGCAGCCATGACACAGCTAGTGAATTCGAAAGATCTAATAAGGATAAAACTCAGATCATATCTAGATAAACAACTATTAGATACTGAAGAGTATAACTATTTGTGGGTTGAAAATGCCAGGGTATCAATAATCTAATTTGTACCTAAGATTCATAAAGGAGGGAGGATACCGCCTGGACGACCCATAATATCAGGAATAGGAAGTATGACTGAAGATATCTCTGAATATGTAGATATGTATTTGGCACCATTTGTCAAGACATTGGTTTCCTATATAAAAGACACCAAGGATTTCTTGAAACAGATGATAGATATATGTTGGGAGGAGGATATATTCATGGTATTGATGGATGTGAATAGTCTGTATACCAGCATAGAGCATGAGAAAGGGATAGAGGCTGTTAGATATTTT
This sequence comes from Calotriton arnoldi, assembly GCA_963921515.1. Taxonomy (NCBI): domain Eukaryota; kingdom Metazoa; phylum Chordata; class Amphibia; order Caudata; family Salamandridae; genus Calotriton; species Calotriton arnoldi. Next base: position 485,255 of record CAWUFW010002531.1, on the reverse strand, counting down.
TTATGTACTTGATCAGCCAGTTACCTACAACATTTGAATATAATTGTAGACTTAGTTGAATTGGTCCTTATGAACAATTTTTTTTACTACAGGAAAGACTTATTCCATCAGGTTAAAGGAACGGCGACGGGTTCAAGATTTGCACCGTCGTATGCGAATCTATTCATGGGCCATTATGAGAGGGAGCATGCTTGGAAGTTTGGCGAAATACATGGAGAGAATGTTATATATTGGGGTAGATTTATAGATGATATTTTTATGATTTGGAAGGGAGAGGAGGAAAAATTGAAGTCATTTCATAACTACCTCAATGACAACCAATATAAAATTAAGCTTACCCTAGAATATAGCAAGGAAAGCATTGTTTTTCTGGACTTAGAGATGTATGTCAGGGAGGGTCATCTGGAGTCCAAGTTACATAGGAAATCTACATCAGCTAACTCAATATTACATGCGAGTTCAGGACATCTGAGAAGACAAATTGATAATATTCCGTATGGAGAGCTTCTACGAGCTAAGAGGAACTGCAGTGAATCAAAAGAGTATGATGTCATAGCTGAGGATATTACACAAAGATTTCTGAGAAGGGACTATGATAAGAATAGTGTGGACAAAGCTAGAAAAAGGGCTCTAAGAGTTACGAGAAATGAACTACTACAGGATAAAAGTAAGGTGAGAACTGGTGTAGATGACACAGTAGCCTATTTTGCTACATTCAGTGAGGGAAATACTAGAGTGTTTAACACTTTATGCAGGCACTGGGATGTGTTAACTTTAGACAAGGATGTTGCACAAATACTGCGGAGCAAACCCACAATGGTATATAAGAAAGCACCCACTCTGAGGAGTCTTTTGAGCCCGAGTGATACTGTGAATTATGAAGTTCCTAGTTTAGGTAGTGGGACATATACTTTGTCAGGAGGCACGTTACCATCAGGCTCTTACAAATGCAAAAATTGTATTTGTTGCAAACATGTAGTTGATAAGACACAGGTTTTCTATGATAGTAAACACCATAAGGCTTATAGAATTGGATCATTTATCAATTGTAACACAAACAACTGTGTGTATGTAATGACATGTATATGTGGGAAGATGTACGTAGGGTCTTCAGTGAGGAAATTGAAAATTAGATGGATGGAACACCTACGGGCCATTAAAAACTGTGATTTGAAATACCCCATGGCTATGCATTTTAAAGACTCGCACAAATTGACAGAAATAGTAGGTATCAGGTTTATGGGGATTGAACAGGTCACCCTAGACAGGAGGGGTGGGGACCTGGAAAGGAAATTACGCACCAGAGAATTCTTCTGGATCAACAAATTACTAAAGGTGCAATGGTGTTTAAATATTGATAGAGAACTGTATACTGTAATTTGACATTGTAGGAGTTGATTAGCATGAAAGACTAATATGGCTATATTATGTCTTTATTCAGAGTACTGATAGGAAGAACCAGGCAAGAGGTAGTGGAAGTTTTTCCCCCTTAACATGAGACATGTGGAGTCATTATGCATGCATAATTGAGGGTAGATAGGATTATGTATAAAGGAATTTTGTTAAACTCCCCCACATAAAGGTGATTGTAGTGGTGCGCATTCAATAGTCCTTAATACTTAATGGACATTAGAAGAAGTGATTAGGAGCTATATAAATCTATCAGGGACCAACATCATTAATTAATGAGAATGTAAGGGCTTGAGGCAATAGATCAGATGAGTAAATCTTGAAGTGTAGGTTATAACAGGTTATTAGCCAAGAGGATGCCATGGCACAAGATATTAAGAGAGACTAATGTAGAGGTGAAGTACGTAGGTTAGATTCTAGACCTGGCCCCAGTGGGAAACCCCACATATTAATATTCTTTATATTGGTTTTGTGGTGACTTAAGTATTCCAACAATAATTATGTGATTTAATGTAAGTTTTTTTAGAGGGAATGAGAATTTTGTATGAAGCATAAAATTTGCTTAGTAATTCAAGCAGGGCTTTAAGTGGGCCGGGTCTGTCCGGGTCTGAGCACCGGCAGTTATTTTTAGGGGGCCTCGAAACGGGTCTCTATCGGGCTCTGTTTTCGGGCCTGTGTAGTCCGTTTTTTTTTGTTTTTTTTTCTTGGACTATTGTTACACACATACTTAAGGTATCAAGGTGCTTGCGGATCGGCAGGCCTGGGCACATCAAGGTTAACCACTTAGGAACAAATATGCTTTAAGTTACTCCTTAAATTGATTGACAACTATCAGGAGGAATTATACTTCATTATTTTGCACCTAAAGCTAGCAAGACTCTCATTCTTTTCTTGGGCACAGCAACATCTTTTAACGTTGCTCCCGAGTGGGAGAAAAATGACCTGTGTATGAATCCTGAACCCTAGCCTAAATACCTTAGTGGGTGAGGCTGCAATCTCATAGCTGCAGCAATGTGTATCTAATCAGGGACTTTGCAACAACTGTTAGTGATCATTTGTGTATTTTTATTTTAAGCGATTACATTTTTGGGGGCTAATTATGACTCAGGAGAGTGGTTATTTCATTTTCTCCGTTCTCACTCTTTCACTTGCAGGTTTCATGGCCCCAGAAAATGACAGAACTTGGAATTCCCTCTCGACCCTCCTACCTGACGTAGTCTCTCTGTCCCTCCCACAACCACCATCTTTTGATGGTGCTTCAAAGCGGGAGAGAGATGACCTGGGATTGATTCTTGAACCACAGGCTGACCCCTTGATTGTGTGAGGCTCCACCCATTTACTGGCAGTCCCTTTCATGTGTGTAGGTACTTTGCAACAAATATGTATCGGCGCTCAGTGGTGCAGAATTATTTTTAGGGATTGAATTTGTAGTCTCTGGTTTCTGACACAGAAGCTCATTTGGTTTTACACTGCTCTTTTTCCGACCTCTAAATGCAGATCCTGGTGCTGAGCTGTGCAATTGCTCTAAGAAGGGGTGAAAAAACGACAAAGAATCATTAACATGCAAATGGTCTTTTAAAGACCTGTGAAGTACTCGGGTGCAGCTGTGTGTGTGCCTGGGAAGCTGTCTCAGCCCGGGCTGACACACACGATGTGGGGGGGGCACGCCCCTACTGAGATAGGCCACACCCCTTTGATGTTTGCCCCGCCCCAGTTTATTTTTCCCACTTAAAGCCCTGAATTCAAGGTCTTCTGCAGAAATATTACGAAAGAGAGCGATGGCGCAGAGTGTTGAGTGGAGGCTGATTGATGTGGAGAACAGAGGTTCTAATACCGACCGGGCGAGATGTTCTACGTTTTGATTTAAGATTTAAATTAAGTGAGTGAATTTTAGATTGAGGCGAATAATTATCGGTGTTTCTATAGTAAATATGGCATGGAGGAATTAGGTATTCGAGTTCTTCTGCAGAAATATAATGAGAGGGAGCGATGGCGCATAGTGTTGAGCGAAGGCTGATAGATGTGGAGAACAGAGTTCGAATCCCGAACATCTGGGAATGTTTTTCATTTTGATTGAAGATTCTAATTAACTTGAGAAGACCTTTAGATCGCTGTATTTCTGTCACATTTAATCTGGAGTGGATGTTCATTTTTTATTCAGCAGAGGATGTACGCAGCATCTGTGATAATGATTGGATATTGGCTTTCTTGGTTATATTTTGAAACGGATAATCTTCGCGCCGTTCCAGGTGTCTCGAATCAAGTGCTGCTAGGGTATTTAAAGATGCAGGGAAGAGAGCCCAGTTAGCGTTTGGGTACTGAAGGAGACCGATCAGGAGGCTTCCAGCCGATAGTCGGTAGGCAATGAGATTTTAGGAGTAGTAGCTAATCCCGGGGAGCGTTGGCATTGTAGGTGTGGAAGGGTGCTCTTATTCTGGGGAAAGCCTTACGGGGTTATAGAACAGTAGCGGTTGACAATGGAGGGTTGAGCTGTGGTAGTCACTTAACTGCAGGTCCAGGTCAGTAAGCACATAGTTCTCACCTGTAATGTCTTCATGTTTCAGACCTGTATCAAGGGGGATCAGAAGTGCTCTATGCAGAAAGATATTAACCTGAGGGGACACAAAAGAAGATATACTACATGCCATTAATGAATAAAGGAGGTGAGAGTAATTAGAATTTGAAAATAACAGGTCAAATAATTTCTTGTGTAAATTCAGATACATCAAGATTATCCCTTTTTCTTTCCACCACAGAGAATAATAACTGATGAAGCTTAAATACTTAATTGGAGCAATGGGAATAAGTAAATAATAAAGTCCAAGAACATAATCTAAAGGTAATTAGAATTCAAGACCAATGCTTGAGTATATATTAAAAAGCAAAAGAGGATGCACACTAGAAATGATGTATGGAGTCTGGTTGCTTTATACTGCTTGAAATGTTGGTTACTGTTGCAATGAACCATCTATCTAATATCATGAGATGGTACTAATACATAGAAAATGTGTAAAGGAGACAATGGAGATCATGTAGTTTATGTACTCTTTGTAGCCTTGACAAGAACTGATGATTATCTGTGTTTTTCAATTCTATAAAATGTGTTGTGAAATAGGAATAATATATATGTTTTTTTGATTATGATTTCTGATTATATTTAGATTTTAATTTGTATCATTCTGTGTTTGTGACAGCCCTGAAGAAGCGCAGTGGTGCCCGAAACACGTGTTGGCTTTTGTTTAACTGCCTATAGTATTTGAGGCTGTTTTGGATTTATTTACTTGGAAAATGAAAATTGAAGATTGAATAAAAACAACTTAAGAAAGCAAACAAGAAGAATTGGTGTGAATTGTTGTTTCGTGGATATCTCTTTTTTTTTTGTTATGTTTATATGATTGTAAAAAATACTGGTGGGGACCAGTAACTGGGATACTTAGCGCCGGGCAGAATTACTGTTACCCAAGCTGTTAAACATATATATATATGTATATATATATTTTAAACAAATGCCCGAAAGCTTTTGAAGACGCACTCGACAGATGATTCGTTTTGCGGCTGCCAGCAATTTCATCCGGCATTAGGATTCATTGAATGCGTGGTGGGAACGATGTCCACGCCCGTATTGCAGCACAGAAGATGGGGTAAATTGGGTCAGCAACGAATCCGGAGGTCCACTAAGGGGAGAACATGCTTTTAATGTGAAGAATGTGATGGAACCTACTAAAGGAAAATACTATGTTCCAAATAGACTACAAGTCCCATCATGCCTTAAAAGTCAAACGTACTAAACGTAGCCCACTGGGGGGCAGTGTTGTATTCCTATTAGGGTGTCCATAAACGGGCTTTCCAGTATCATGTCCTTATATAGGCACAATTCGCCCTGCCCTTATATAGGCATAAAATCCCAGCCCTTATTTAGGCATTAACCGTGCACTCCAAATACAGGCATCCGTCCACCCTAACATCACAACGAGTTCTTGAAGAACAGACCCTTAGGCTGCGGGAGTTTCCCTAGTCCAGGACTATTGATTTCTTCAAGGACTCATATATTATGCATGAACCATTATTCCTTAGGGGTTCATTCATGACGTCTTTCGCTGTCCGACTCACGTCAATACTAACATTCTTAGGTGCTTCTCAGGTATAAATATACCTTCCCTAGCCCCTGTAAATCAGAGGAGACCTCGACTTCAGAGGAGCCCGTATCCCGGCCTGACGCACTGAGAAGACGCTGTCATCCCTGCACGCAGAGAGTCCAGCTTCCAGTGATCTGACTTCCCTTGCGGGGTGTTGGAGTTCGAGTCTGGCAAAGAGATTCCTACCTCTCTCATTCTTCAGGTATGGAGCAGACTAGAACCTAGAGGGACTCTTGGCATACTAGGCATACTAGGCTTAACATACTCTTAGTATACCATAGTAAGGAATACTTCACCTACTTCATACCTCGTCCTATACCTAGGTTAGGTTAGGTACATTGGGGTAGAACTAGATTAGAAACGCATCGTATGAGTACTCGCATTTTTAGTCTGTGTTATTTATGTAACAGCATATGTACTAAAAGATAATGCTCTCGCAGTATTATTTATTTCTACTGCTCTCACTGTACATTATTTATCTCGCATAATGTCTTGTGATCGTAACAGCTCATTTTACTTACACCAGAAACAAGACTTTTCAATAAATCTTTTATTGAAACGCCCGTCTATTTCTTTCTGTGTAACTTGGAGAAAACTAAGCATGCACGACTGAGCTGAGTGAAATAGTTATCTATTGTTTCCACGACTCTGGGACACGTTCTGATTCTAAAGGGAAACATAGTGGTCATGTTTTGCGGCTGCCAGAAACTACTCCCTTCTTGTTGTCAAGGAGTTTCTAGTGGCCTCTGAGCTAGCTGGCACAAGTAATTAAGTTTAATATACTCGATAGGGACATACTGACCTTAGTCCTATGTCAAACCTATAGGATATATTATTCCAATGCGCAGAACCTATTAGGGAAATAGGAGCTACACTACATGGCGCCCAACGGTTTGGTAAGGCAGTAATTCAACGTTAGATACTGAGTAACTCAGCCATGCTTTTTCTCTCAAGACCCCTACCCATATACTCCAAAAGACGTCTGGAGTGGGCAGGGTTTAGTATCCGCCACGGCTACATAGGGCAGTACCCTATATATTAGCTGTCTGGTTTGCTCAACGTTGAAGGATACAGTGTTCCAAAATATTGTGCACCTTATCTTTGTTTCCTTGAAACTTGTTCTACATTTTTCAAAAAACAAAATGACTGAAGACGCCGGAAACGGTGTAGCTGCGGCTGATCCAGCCCAAGCAGCAGCCTTTAACATTACAGGTTTAAATGAAACCGAGGAGGTTGTTATAAACATCGCTCCAAACTTAAGAAGAGCCATTACTCTAAAACGTATAAAACATGGCCTACCACCAAGAGGCGGTAGAGCAGTTTTCGTGATAGAGGCACATGAATCCTTTCAGACAGAGGTATTCTATTCATGGGTAATATTTCCTGAATCCAATCCAGTAACACACGTGTTTCACTTCTACAAAGAAGATGAACCACCAGAGGAATACATTCCTTTCGAGGATATAGAAATTCCATTAACATACCAGGAGCATCAGCTCTGGTTTAAAGGCGCCCTAAAACATCACAGAAACATTACCAGGCTCGGTCCACTAGGTAGACCAGGAGCAACATGGCCAATTCTAGCCGGCTACACACCTCATCCTGAACTGGATATAATGTCAGATGAGGACTTACTTGTTCAAATACAAGAATTAATAAAAATTTACAGACAATTGGTCCAATATGTCATGCGGACTTTTACAGTCCAGCAACCATTAACACTTCCAAATCCAGCTCCCCAAAAGGGGAATACACAAAAAATTACACCACAGACTCTATACGCAGTCATGGGTAAAATGCCCACAAAACGTGAGCAAATTCCTTTCTGGATAGCTCAAAAAATTACTCAAATCAAAGCAGTATTTCCAAATACTAGCCCGTATGAGAAACACAGAATACTGACAATCAGTTTACCAATGGGGATCACACCACAACTGGAAGACTGCACCACTTGGGGCTCAGTCTTTGCTGCCATCTATACTAAAACACATGGCATTCCGTCAATTGCGGTAATACCTGATGTCCTGAAACAAATTCAAAATGAATACGGGGCAGAGCCTGCTCTAAATTTAGGTATGAAATTACTGAAAACTTTCGACCAGGTCTCAACAATAATATTATCTAATATTAAAGGGAGGCAGCAGCAGTTGCGATCCGCCAAAAATTAAGGGAATTTGATGTTACAGAACATCAAACAGAGCTACCCAGAATTATAGAACAATCTTATGCAGAATTAGGCAGAGATAGTTTGGGTGGAAGACCAGTGAAGCCGAAACTATCTGAAAGTCCTGAGAAGGACTCAATTAAACAAACTCCTACATCTTCTAAAAGAAGTGGGAAACTACTAAACAAAACTCAAACGAGAAACGTTCTCAATCCCGAGGTAGGTCTCCTCAAAAGGAGCCCTCTGAAAGGAGGTATAACCTCAGGAATAGGGATAATTTGAGAAAACCTGACAGTTATCAAGATTCTGATACACGTTCCTCTCGTCCCTTTCAGATCTCATCACAGACTTCGGAAAGAAGAGGACGATCAGAACATAGAGAAGAACGCGTGAAATCGAAAGACGACAAACACGCTCCAAAAACTAAAGCAAAACCTCAATTCTCCAAAAAGAAAGTAGCAGGTCTAAAGATCAGACATGCCGAGAATACTGGGGAACACAACTCAAGAACGGAGAATGGGCTCAGACAATGCTGGACAGTGCAGCAGAAGTCACAATAGTTCGCCAGAACCTGAAGGAACTTCTGGAGATAGTGGACTTGAATGAGTACATTACAGTCGAGACTGTAGACACCAGGGTTAGTACTCGACAAAAGTTATATGAAATAACACTCCGGATGGAGGGAGACAAACCTAGACAGGTGAAAGCACTTATTTGGGAAAGACTATCAAGGGGCTATGACATACTTCTAGCAGAAAAGGACTGGCCACCACAATTTGTCAGGGAGTGCCTACATGGCGAGGACATTATTATGCCTGCCTTCTCCAACCATATTCCAATTCACCTAAAATATACATATGCCAGGAAATGGGCAGTGGCCCAGGCCCCAGCATTATATAAAAATCATGTAGGATGGGATGAGGACTCACCTCACCATAAAATACATCTGAAACATGAACCAACTGCACAACGGCAGTACCCAATAAAGCAAGAAGCTAAAAAACAGGTCAGGGAGATCTTCGATCAACTTGAATATCAAGGGGTGATTGAAACATGCACCTCCTCAATGAACAATCCTTTGTTTCCTGTCTCCAAACCAGACAATACATATCGTCTAGTTTTGGACTACAGACACCTAAACACTTGTTCAAAAACTTTTGCAGTGCAAAATGCACATAGCCCAGCATTAATGAATAACATTGTGCGTAAAAAATATAAAACAACATTAGACATCTCAAATGGTTTCTTTTGTCAAAACATAGCACCTGAAAGCAGGTACTTAACAGCATTCTCCATAATGGGGACCCAGCGTCACTTTTGTCGACTCCCACAAGGGTTCAAGAACAGCCCAGGTTTATTCTCAGCGAGGGTAACGGAGTTACTACAAATTTATGACAATGAGGCATTGTCCTATGTCGATGATATTTATCTGACAGACGATGACTTGGAAAAACACTTGAACAGGGTGAGCACCATTATACTGGGATTCGCCTCTGAGGGCTACAAATTTTAAAAAGTCCAGAATTGCCCATCTCAGTGTCCTATTTCTAGGATATGAGCTTTCAAGTGAAGGCAAGAGCTTGGCAGCTAACTTTTTAGAAAAGTGTGCGCTGCTCCAACCTCCAAAAACGCTAATAAACTTACAATCCATCCTGGGTTTCCTAAATTTTGGAAGAACATACATTCTAAATTACGCAGAAAGGGTTAAACCTCTCTACGCATTAATCAAACCTGATTTTTCGATCAGAAACTGGACACAGGAACACACAGAAATCTTGTGTTCACTCCAGGCTAACATGTTAGCAACAAATCACTTACAAACACGCGTAAGTCAACGCAATTTGGTGATCCGAATAATTTCGGGTCAATGTGGATTCACATACTTAACCTTCAATGAGGGTGAGAAAATACCAATCGCATACAAATCCCATTTGTACACACAAGCGGAAATGCGCTTCAGTTCAACTGAAAAAATTCTAACAGCAGTTCAAATCGCTGTAGCAAAAGAAAGAGCCTTAGCCCAAGGGAAACGCATTATTGTCGTAACCCCGGTACCAGCTTTAGAAGCGGTCACAAAAGCTAGCATTCCAAATGCTAAAGCATTACATCCAAGATGGATACAATGGGTTAATTCTCTTGCTGCAACAGATGTTGAATATGTTTTTGATCCAGATTTAAAAACACAAGCATTCCTGCAATACGAACATGAATGTCCTCTGCCTACTGAAATTCTGCCTCTCGATCAGTACGAATTCATAATTTACACTGACGGATCTGCACAACCCGCAATAGGGAGTAAGCAAGCTTACAGTGCAGCGTGTGCAATCGTTAAAGGTCGCATGCGAAAAGGCATCTTCCGACCTATGGTCACTAAAACCCAGTCTCTAGGAGATTGTACAGCTCAGCGAGCTGAACTACAAGCATTCAAACTGGCACTTGAAAGTACAGATCGAGAATTCCCCACACTAATAGTGTGCGATTCCTTTTACTGTGTTCAGTCGTATAATGACTATATACAAAACTGGCTTGAAAATGGTTTCAAAGATGCGAAAGGTGGCACAATAAAGCACAAACTGCTTTGGGAACAAGTAGTTCAGTTGAAAAACGAACTACCAAAGGCTGACGTGATCCACACACTGAGTCATCAACGTGATGGCGTTCACGTTGCAGGGAATTCATTGGCTGACGAAGCCGCAAAGGGAGCTGTTCAGACGGCTTCCGTAGCTGCGATCACTCGTTCGAAAACAAAAATAGACGGTGAGATAATGTTGGCTGTCAATGCTTCAAGCAAAGGCAGCAGTGCAGCGTTACCAAAAAAGTTTCCACTCAAGTACTCTTATGTAATTGATGCGAACAACGTTCCTTTTGCTCGAATCCCTGGAGTGGGGGATAGGGCAATTCCAAACAAGGAACGCAGATTAGGACTAATCCTAGCAGCACATGAAGGGATAGCTTCTGCCCATGCAGGTGTTTCAGCAACAGTATCTTTACTCAAGCAAAGATATTGGTGGCCTGGCATTCGGAAACAAACTAAAAACTATGTTTTAGAATGTGATATTTGCCAACAGATGAAAGTCTCAACAGTGAAACGTCCTGTGCAGACACCCCTGTTAATTTCAGACAAACCATTAGCTTGTGTTTACCTGGACCACTGCGGTCCCTTGCAAAGGGACGGTAACTATAAATATATCATGGTTGCAGTGGATTCATGCTCTAGGTTCCTATGGTTATGGCCTCAGCGCTCGCTGACGCTCGAACTGTTATAAAAGATTTGCGAGTCTTTATCGGCACATACACAATAGGCACGATACATTCTGACCAGGGTCCTGCATTTAGCTCTAGGGCTTACAAAGAAGCCATGGCCAGTCTGGGCGTTGCATTGCGGTACTCCTCTCCATTCCATCCTGAGGAAATTCTGTTGTGGAAAGGAAAAACCGGGACATAAAGCAGTCTATAACTAAGGTGTTTGACCCACCCATCACCCGAACCTAGGGTATTAGGTTCGGGTGATGGGTGGGTCAAACACCTTAGTGGGGTTCAACACTCTTTGAATAATCTGCCAAGAAGTTCTCTAGGGGGGGTCACTCCGTATGAGGTCCTATTTGGGACAAGAATGTGGGTACCAGACTTTGAACACGTAGGCACAGTGGTGGAAAATAAACCCTTTGATATCAAAGATCGTTTGGCTGTTTTACAGGAATTAAACAAGTTAAGAACGAAACAAAGCAACGTATTCCTACAGCCAACCACCACTGGGGATCAACCGGCTGTCCCAGCAAGGCCTGTCTGGATTCCAAAAGTTGGGGATCTAGTCAGAGAAAAAATTGCGGACAAGAAGGAATTTGGACCTTCTTACAGACAACCAGTACCTGTCCTAGCAGTTCAAGGAACGAAAACAGTACTTCTGCCGCCCCTTGCTGGAATAAAGGAGAAAAGATTTGTGTCCATCGACCTGATCAAACCACAGTATGTGGCCAATACTAAATAGTAGGCCTCGTGGACTCCGACCTAGTAGCAGACTCACTCCTCTCGCTACTATCCAAGAGGTTCAGACTGAAAGACTGATAACACTCGAGAATTCAGCTGTAACTGATGGTGGACTAAGCAACAACGCTATGGAACTCATCCCTCTTGACAACCAAGTAACAGTTCGTCCAAATACACCTGTCTACACCAACGTGGCAAGTGATGAACTGGTTCCAGTGATTTCTACAAATCCTGATGCAATTCCAACAATTGACAGAACTGCTTCTGGCTATTTCATTAACTTTGATACGTTCTCAGAAGATCCGAGTGAACCTGAAACGGCGCCAGCATCATTGAAATTCAAGCAGCAAGTACAAGACTTTCTTCACTTTCTGAAAAAAACGTATTTGGTTTCTCCATGGATTGAACTCTGGATTACATCTGGACTTTTTGTTTTCCTGCTCTGGATAGCTTTGGTAACAACTGTGAGCGTGCTTATAAGTGGCAGATACATCCATGTGAACACTGAAGGAAAAGGCGTGAACGTACTTTTGAAACCTCATAAATCTTCCCATCGTGAAGCAAGAGACTTGTCATCAGTGAACATCACAGCTGTTCCTATACAGGATGGTATTGTGTGGGACAAAACAGATTTTGAAATATTCGGTCCAACGGAACAATTGAACATTCCACATTTGTTTAAAATTTCACTAAGTGATCTAATTACGTCCAGTACCTATTCAGATGATTGGGACTTTGAGACTGTGAATGACATAATGTTTGACCTAGAAAAATCTGCTGTATTTTCTAAACATTAATATTTAGAGGGTTCATCAGACTATGAACAACTGTATTGTTATAACCACTATGGTTATCATTATTTGCATAAATCTGCATATCCAAGAAATGTGTTTATGTTTAACCAATGGGAACATTGTCCTACACCACCTAAAGGTAGTTCAAAAACATTTGCTAGTAAGTTTCCATATTTTTCAGGTTACAATACATCTGATCCAGAAATGTTTTACTATAAAAATGTAAACAAGACAGGACTGAAAATTATGTTAACAAATACAAAACAGATTTACTCTGCATTACTTAATGCCCAACTGTCTAGACAGGGTTTCGACTTTTGGAAAGACACAGTAGACACCAAAACTGTCTGGGGTACTAAAGATTGGCAAGTGCAGGGGATAGAAGCTTTATTTAGAGCCTGCATCATCCCTGAACAAATAATGTTTTTGAATGAAACCATCCAACAAACATCTTGTCTTGGATTAGCCAAGATCAAAGAAATGAACACACCTTCTGTACCAACACCTGCCAGAGATAACGATACACAGGCAGTGGTGACAGTTGACAATATACTACAACTCAACAGATCTAATCCTGATTGGAAAAAATGGTTGATCTGGCCCACAGACACGAATAACTGTCAGGAAAGATTCCTGAATAAAACTCAGGGCTTTACTATTCATAGGCCAGACCCAAGATACGTCCAAAGACAACATCCGGGGGTAGTAACAACATACAGTGTAGTAAAATTATGCCTTGATTGGCTGCATAAGTCTACACTACAGGATGTGAAACAACACTTAACCTTACTTAAAAAGGACGCAGACCTTAGGGAATTCTTGCTTGGACCAAGAAAACCACGTCAAAAACGTTTCATATATGCCGGCATTTATGCTGCCTATAATGAAGCATGGAAAGTATCACAGATGGAGGCTGCAGAACGAATACGTGAACTTGATCGTATTAATTTAGAGAAAACACTCTCTGTAGTCGATAATGGGTTAACAACCTTGTCCTCCAGAATATATTCATTGGATGGCATTGTATCCTCTGCTATCGACATACTAGAACAAGATTTGGCGATGTTACAGCAAGGCCAGTCTCAATTACGTTCTATTATGTTATTAATCTGGACGCTGCAATCTTTGCGAGCTGGCTATGTGCCTTGGCGTTTCATCAACACATCGGCTCTGTTTGCAGAATACAATCTAACTGATAAACAGATCGAACTGGCACAAAGAGGAGCAAAGTATACAGTGCTGAGCATTGAAAAACTGGAAAAGTTACCATTCACAGTGGCAGAAAAACCAGCTACAGAATGGCTTATTCATGGCAAAATAACATTACCTGTGAGTACTTTTCAGTTTCAGTATTGCCTCAAACGAATGCAAGCAGGCAAATATGAAAGGTTGGGTAAGGAATACATTAAGACATCTTGGGATTTACCGTATACATATAGATGTTGGAGTGGGGATCGTGAAGTGTTTTTAAGCGGTACACACTGTAAACTTGCACTGAGCGGTTCACTTATATGTCAGGACATTTCTTTACACGGGGCTTGTAATGGTTCTGTGGCAAATTTGTCTTGCCATCAGCAGGGTACACGAGCTGCTGTAATTAATCCAACGTTTGGACAACTTTCTAATGGGAGTTACCTCATGTTGAATGTTCAGAGTTGCTGCGGCATGCTGCCAGGCATCCCATATCTAGTAACGGTCAACTCCAGGGTCACTTGCTGTATGCAAGTATTGTTTGCCCCAATAGACACAGTCAGGGAGTCGCCTCTATGGCCTTCGCTGAAAGTCTCTTTTATAAGATTTGATACTTTGAGCAGAATGAAAGCCATGCTTTTACAGCAAACAGTGCCTTTGACCTCGGCCAAAGAAACCTATGATCTACAAGTAGCAAGGACTTCGGCTGAGATACAGACATTAATACGTACAAACTGCCCTATACATTTCGTAGAAATGATAACACGTATCTTCAACATGTCTGATACAAGTGGAATTATACATGTATTTAAGAGCATCTGTACCGGTCTGTTAGCACCTTTCCAGGCAATACTCGGAATCATCCCGAACTTTGCACATTCGGTATTTGGTGGCATACCATTAATTCTAGCACTTGTTGCCGGAATTCTATTTCTCTTCCTGCTATTGCGCTATGGCCAGCCTATTCGCAGACATCACTCCGAGCGAAATGGAGAAAGCTCTCCTTGAACGAAAGTGCCGTGAGCGAATAGTACAGCTATTGGGCATGACTCGTCTACGGGACCTTAATACAACTTGGTTCCTGTCATTCAGACCAATCTGGCAAGATTGCATCTTACCTGTTCTACGATGCCTGCTATGCGGTGAAGAATGCGTGTTGGACACCTGTCTAACATTTCCATCAGCTACGCCAACGGATGTCGATACTCTGCTGGTCCTGATAACGGCCCATGCTCTGTGTTGTCCCCAGAGGCTACCGATCCTGATGTCAGCATTCATTGAGATCTCACAGACGCTTCCGGCTGCTGCTGAGGTACGAGAAAGAACTACAGGCACACAGGTAACAACGGACGCAAACTTTGCTGCGGCACCCTATGCTGGAAGCGAAGCTTCACATCTCTGTGCAATTAATCTACTTCACGAGGTGTTCCAACTGACACCAACTACAGTGGACGATGTTTTGTCTATAGAAATAGATGATCTCCTGTTTACACCAGACCCGTAAACTGACTCTGATTCAACATACAGTGTTCCAGAGATGCAGTAACAATTTGACCTTCATTTTCAAAACAACTTGGAACTCTACCAAAATTGAACTTTTTTTCCCATTTTTCGAACGAAAATGGCACTTCAATCTGCTTAAAGTAGAACTAGCCTTATAGTACAGACTTCGCGGTACTTCCACGGACACTTAGTCATCTTGTGTGTCTAAAACAGTTCATTAATTTTCATGACATGAAATGACTTTGATTTTTGAACAACTTATCGATCATTTTCTGTCACATGTAAATATTACTGCTTCTTTCATTCCAATTGCATTTATTTTCGAACTTTATGCCTGAAATGAAAAGCATTTGCTTCAAATGTACAGTACCTTTTACATTTTTTACTATGTTTTTTAATGCTTTTAAGAAATATTTTTAAATATGCGCTACTCCATTTTATGTTTAGCATTTTAAATAGTTAGCATTTTAGTATTATCGTACACACGAAAGTGGAGTGGGTGTTGTATTCCTCTTAGGGTGTCCATAAACGGGCTTTCCAGTATCATGTCCTTATATAGGCACAATTCGCCCTGCCCTTATATAGGCATAAAATCCCAGCCCTTATTTAGGCATTAACCGTGCACTCCAAATACAGGCATGGTCTCTGACATCCGTCCACCCTAACGTCACAACGAGTTCTTGAAGAACAGACCCTTAGGCTGCGGGAGTTTCCCTAGTCCAGGACTATTGATTTCTTCAAGGACTCATATATTATGCATGAACCATTATTCCTTAGGGGTTCATTCATGACGTCTTTCGCTGTCCGACTCACGTCAATACTAACATTCTTAGGTGCTTCTCAGGTATAAATATACCTTCCCTAGCCCCTGTAAATCAGAGGAGACCTCAACTTCAGAGGAGCCCGTATCCCGGCCTGACGCACTGAGAAGACGCTGTCATCCCTGCACGCAGAGAGTCCAGCTTCCAGTGATCTGACTTCCCTTGCGGGGTGTTGGAGTTCGAGTCTGGCAAAGAGATTCCTACCTCTCTCATTCTTCAGGTATGGAGCAGACTAGAACCTAGAGGGACTCTTGGCATACTAGGCATACTAGGCTTAACATACTCTTAGTATACCATAGTAAGGAATACTTCACCTACTTCATACCTCGTCCTATACCTAGGTTAGGTTAGGTACATTGGGGTACAACTAGATTAGAAACGCATCGTATGAGTACTCACATTTTTAGTCTGTGTTATTTATGTAACAGCATATGTACTAAAAGATAATGCTCTCGCAGTATTATTTATTTCTACTGCTCTCACTGTACATTATTTATCTCGCATAATGTCTTGTCATCGTAACAGCTCATTTTACTTACACCAGAAACAAGACTGTTCAATAAATCTTTTATTGAAATGCCCGTCTATTTCTTTCTGTGTAACTTGGAGAAAACTAAGCATGCACGACTGAGCTGAGTGAAATAGTTATCTATTGTTTCCACGACTCTGGGACACGTTCTGATTCTAAAGGGAAACACAGTGGTCATGTTTTGCGGCTGCCAGAAACTACTCCCTTGTTGTCAAGGAGTTTCTAGTGGCCTCTGAGCTAGCTGGCACAAGTAATTAAGTTTAATATACTCGATAGGGACATACTGACCTTAGTCCTATGTCAAACCTATAGGATATATTATTCCAATGCGCAGAGCCTATTAGGGAAATAGGAGCTACACTACAGCAGTGCATGTATGAAATGAATGATTGGAACCTCCCATACACATTCCAAGCTGCCTGTGAAGAAGAGGCTTGCCGACTCGAAACGTGTCGGCGAATTCAATGAATCCTAATGCCGGATGAAATTGCTGGCAGCCGCAAAACGAATCATATGGATTGAGTGCGTCTTCAAAAGCTTTCGGGCATTTGATTAAAATATATATATATATATATATATATATATATATATATATATATATATAGACGTCACTGCCAAAACTAGTACGAACATCGACGGAGTTCCCGTGTTGACCAAATAGGTGGAGCTGCGGGTTCTGGACTGTGACGAAGTAAGTAGAGTAATGGGGGAAACCGCTGTTTCACTGTGAAACACATACGTGTGACCACTAAGGGGCCCCTCTTTAATTATCTCTCTCCTCTACTATGACCAAAGTGTGACTGTAAGTCGAACCCCCGCCGGGGACTCATGGAGTCAGCCTCTTAGACCATAAGAGTAAGCCGTTCTGCTTTCCGTGTTCGCGTGCACCAAATGTCACTATTCATTGATATTGACTAGCACGGTAACGCATAATTACAACTACGACAATTGAGTTTCACATGCCGACACAGATCGCATTATTTCGATTTAAGGCACGACGATATCAAGTCACTTTGAACATTACGGTGCCTTATCACATCTCTTACTCTTGATGTATGTTTGTTTTTTATGTTTTCCTTATGTTTGTTCGTCCTTACGTTATAGGTACGACTATAGAGGAAACAATCCTCTTACATTTCTCGCACCTTAGCGCGTGCGGCACATAGGAGCCTGTACACTTTATAGACTCCCCTTTTAAATCACCACACACATACCGGTCCTGATGAAAGCCAGTTTTACCATAAGGCCTGGCTGAAACTAGTTGACCTCACTGGATGTAGGGGACGATAATCACCCCCAGACAACATCCATAGCCTTGATTTTAAATACTGCCATGAGCTCATGAATAAAACTCCCCTGTGGACCCTGGGACTCATTGGACAGTTTTTTATTTTCACATTCACTACAGCTATCACTGCATACTCACTTTACACAATCCGCTCCGCTGTAAGCAGACGTCGAAGCACACCCGAGGCACATTCGGTGCCATCGGGTGGGGCCCGATGATGAAGCATTCCACCAACTAGGTTGGTGGGTGAGGGCCTTCATATAAAACAGAATTGTTTTTTCTGACATACATTATAAGAGTTCTCTTATTCATATAGTTAGCTCCTATTGATTATTAATTTAAAATTGCACACACACAGGCTGCAATGGCAGGCCTGAG
The DNA here is from genome assembly GCA_963921515.1 of Calotriton arnoldi. Classification (NCBI taxonomy): domain Eukaryota; kingdom Metazoa; phylum Chordata; class Amphibia; order Caudata; family Salamandridae; genus Calotriton; species Calotriton arnoldi. The sequence continues at coordinate 467,054 of CAWUFW010002531.1, read as the reverse complement.
ACAGGTTTTAAAAAGGCTACTTAAGTGGGTGGCACAATAAGAACCACCAGTACCATTTAATTTACCGTTCCTGGGTGAATGTGGTACCACTTTACTAGGGACTTACAAGTACATTTGAATGTACCAATTAAGTGTAAGCCAATTTTATACGGTTTAAAGGAGAAAGCACTAGCACTTTAGCACTGATTAGCTGTGGTAAAGTGCGCAGAGTGCTAAGTCAACCAAAAATGGGTTCAGAAAACAGGAGGGGTGAAGGCAAAAAGTTTAGGGGAGAGCCTGCAGAGAGGGCCAAGTCCCACATATAATTACACATACAAATCATTAGCATCTCAGACATACTTGTGAGAAGGGCATGCTACTCTCAAGCACATTCTTTGTGGCAAAAATATATTCCAGAGGAACAGGTGACTGAAATATTTATTATTTTCAATTTGCAACCGTAATGCATTTTAGCAAACCACCTTTGAATTATTAAAATGGTTTGAAACACTAACTGCACTCGGCAAACAGGGCTTATGCGCATTCTTTTCACGTCTGTGTAAGTGCAGATACTGCGGTAAAAAAAGATCCATTATCCACGGTCTGATGAGCAATCACATTTCAGGATTTTCCAGAAAGATTCAACATCTAGCATGCACGTAAACAAGGTTTTGTACTTAAAAATATACAAATTTCTTATACATAAGCGCCTAATCAGTAGACTGCTTAGCGCATGGTTAAGCTCTATGCACGCTCCAAGCAGTGTAGATTGCTGCTGTATCCCTAAAAAAAAGTGCTAAAAAGGATTAAATTGTTGAATTTAAAGATGATATGAGGCAGAAATTTAAACAAAGAGCATAAACTCTGAGAGGCTGGATTCATAAACAAAAAAGTGTATTTATGCTGGCGCAGGCCTTACCTACAATTTGTGTAGATATAATCATATTCGGATTTCATAGAACTGGCAGTTGTATTGCTAGGAAAACGGAGCCCAAATTCCACAACTGTGTAGTGCCCACATTGGACAAGTTATACCAGCTTGTAGATAGCTTAACAGTGCATTGCACATTTATTTTTATCGACATGGAACACAGTGTCCATGTGAAGGCATGCCTTCATCTACACACCCTACAAATTGGTGTGTTTGGAACACTTTTTCACATTTATTGCATCACTGGCACCTACTTGCCTTAGGTATATATGTGGAAGTGCAATGTGTGTTGGAAAAATCATTGTCCATGTTTGTGAATATCCACAATGTTATAGCAATTCCACTTTACGTGGCACCAACTCCCATTGTGCAGTAACTTACTAGCATAGCCAGACTGGGGGCCAGAGTCAGAAAGATTTTGCGCAATGCAGCACAGAAACTAAAGTTGCTATACTACGTTGCTTGAAAGAGAGGTAGCAGAACGGCACCATATCGTGTAAGAAGTGGCACAGGCCTGCTCTCTCCCCGCATTGGCGCACTTTTGCCAGCAATTTGTCAACTCACGCACCCTTCTGGCATAGTGGAAGGGTGTCTGCATTGTGTGTCAGCACATTTTTTGTGCAGGAAAGGGGTCCTTTCCTGTACAAAGCCTATGCTATAAGGCCTTTTCCTCATTGCTGAATGCAGCACACATGCAAAGAGGAATAAATGAGCCAAAATGAATACATGTTTCCTCATTACTCCTGCCTCAGGAAGGCGCAGAAGTTTGGGCCAAATCCAGGTCTACATTTCTTTGTAGATAGGGATTTACCTCAAAATCCATGGGTGGTTGCATAGGGATTCAGCTCAAAATCCATGTGTGGTTGCATGGGAACACCCATACACTACCCATGCTATGCCCTTTTGAGGCAAAGTAGAACAAGGCAGTGCATTGTGCTGTGTTGCTTTATTTTGGGTTACAATCCAACGCAAATGGCAATTTGCATTGGATTGTAAATCCCACCAGTAGAGTTTGCATCAGGTCTGTATTAAAACAGTAATGCAAAGACTTTGTGAATCTGGGTGGGTCTAGATTTTCAGCAGAATATGTTCAGTCTTAATAGTGGTGGAGTTAGGGGAGTGAGAAAAAGGGTACTCTATATGGTTTCCTTTATATTTCCAGTGAGTTCCTGTGCCTAGCACCTGGAGGGGCGGCCTGGGGGGTCACAGTTAACAGTTGTATTTAATTTTGCACATGCATTGATTGCATTTAAAAAGTAAAAACATGCAATATAGTTAGTCTTGTTGCAGTATGCCTTCTAATCTCAAAATGTGTGCTTTTTAGGTCTCGCTTGATACAGCCCATGTGCTGTCAGTTGCAAGATATTTTGTTTACTAAAAGGAGCTTAGAGCCCACCCAATGCTTACCATTCATTGGCTTCATTGTCACTTTTATTTGCTGCCTCCTAACTGGCCAACGTGTGCCTGTTTCAGTTCCTCTTCTTTCGTTTGGAGCATAGACCAAGTCCAGATTGCTTAATTTTGATTAGTAGTATCAAAAAACAAGGAAAACCCTGGGATCGTTAGGGACCAAGGGTACTAAGTGATTATAGGAACAAGGGTCCCTAAACATAACTAAATTCTTTGATAGTATTCATGGATAAAATAATCATTTACATGTAAGGTTTCAATGACCAGAATATTTTTTACGTTTTATTTCAAGGCATACATTTCAACAGAGAAAAATATATATAAGAATTACCCCCGCTGGAGTGAATTCAGAGCAGGTGTTAAAAAAGGACAAAACAAGACATTTACAAACATACAGGCAAGAAACACTGACCAATAAATATGTACAACACTCAGGTCACTCATTAGACAAAACAATACACTTCTGCACCTGAAACTAAAATAATTTTTTACATAATCTAGCGGGTCAGAGTGTGTGTCGACGTCGTTTCGATCACTTTAGAATATGGGATCATCATCAGGACTGGTAATCAGTTGCCTGATGTAATACCAAATGGTATATTACAGTTGTACATAATTATTGGTCACTGTTTCTTGCCTGTATATTTGTAAACCTCTTGTTTACAATGTTTAGCTATGTTTAGGGACCCTTGTTCCTACAATCATTTTGATTAGTGTCCTCATGCTGTGCTTAAAGTACTATTTTTTCTTGCTTATTCTCCGGTCATTGTCCATGTTCTTTCTTCCCTACCACCCTCCAGCTGTCCATGTTGCTTATTATCCCCAACACTTCAATTGTTTGTGTTGCTTATTCCTCTCCACCCTCCAATTCCCCATATTGCTTTTTCCATCCCACCTCTCACCCTCTCCAGTCGTGGCCAGCATCACTCATGGGTGGGGGGGGTGGTAGGTCGCGCGGGGAGGGGCTTGCGCGGGGAGTGGGGGTGTTAATTAAATTTCAAAAAAATTAAACTTACCAAACAGTCAGCGCCCACAACAGTGGGCTAGCCACTCTTCCCCTGCTTGGAGCAGGACCGCCCACCCGCCCGCCCCCAAACAAACCCTGCCTTCTGCTTTCTCGCAGTGCGAGAAGCAGGAACATAAAATGCTATTTAAAATACCATCTTATGTTTCGGCTTCTCGCACTGCGAAAAAGCAGTGGGGCAACGCTCCTCCGCCCACGTGGAGGAGCCGCCCCTGACCCTCTCATTGTCCGTATTGTTTCGTCCCTCTCACCTCCCACAACCTTCCATTGCCAATGTTACTTAATCATTCCCAGCCTCCATCCTGTGGTCTGTGTTGACCTCTCTACCAGCAATACAAAAAGGCTGTGTTGCTTCTTCCCTTCCTCCTTCCACCCTCCCATTGTCAATGTTGCTTCTTCCCTCCCTCCTCCCATTGACAGTGTTACTTGTTCACTCCTACCCTCTCTCCCATTGTCTGTGTTGCCTGTATATTTGCACAAGAACCCTCTCATTGCCCTCCTGTTGTCTATGTTGCTTGTGATACCATTGTCCATATTGACCCCCGCCTGCCCACCATAATAAATAAAAAGTGCCAAGGCCCGGCCAGCGCTGGCCATGTCATAGCCCTTTCTTTAGAACATTTAGTCATGCTGCAAAGGCACGCTGCTCTAGAAGATGGTTAAAAGACATTGTGAAAGCCAATTGCTCTCGGATAGGCAAGACCTATTGGCTTTGCCAATGCATGTTAACGCTAAGTTAACATGAGGAGTTGAGTTGGCCTAACAGCAAGGGCGGTCGACCTCTAATCTGGGGAACCGGGTTCGAGTATCGGCAAAGACGCTCAACATCCTGTGATTCTGGGCAAATCACTTATGGCCAGATGTATGACCATTTGGAATTGCGACTCGCAAATTGCGAAAAACAGCGAGTCGCAATTTGCGAGTCACAATTCCAAATGTACAACAGTGTCAGAGACACTGTTAGCGATTCCCAATGGGGTCGCAAAATGCGAGGCTCATCAATATTCATGAGGCACTCGCATTTTGCGACCCCATTGAGAATGGCTGGCCCTCCCAGGGATGGTGGCCTGCTGGGCCCAGCAGACCACCATGTCTGGAACTGCTTTTAAATAAAGCAGCTTTTTTTTATATGCAGCCCGTTTTCCTTAAAGGAAGGTCCCTGGGACCACTGCCTGCCCTTAAAAAATATTTTCGCATGCATTTGCAAGGGGGAAGGGGTCCCCTGGGGACCCCTTTCCATTTGCGACTGCATTACCACCTACTTGAAGTAGGTGGTAAATTGCGACTGTTTTGCGACTGCAATTGCAGTCGCAAAACAGTCATACATAGGGCTCAGAGTCGCAATTAGGAAGGGACGCCCTTGAAACGCCCCTTCCTAATTACGAGTCGCAAACGCTATTTAGCGAGTCGCAAATAAATTGCGACTCGCTAAATAGCGTTTGTACATGGCCCTGTAGGGTTTTTACATGCGCAAACGGGTCGCAGACCCGTTTGTGCATGCAAAAACGGGTTGTACATCTGGCCCACAATCTCCCCGTGCCTAACAAAAATGAATGTGTCCTCATGTAACGCAACTGGTGTCGTGTAAAGCGCTCTGATACCCGATACCTTTGGGTCAAGTTCGCGCTATATAAAACTCTGTTAGATAAAAAATAAATAAAAAAATAAGTAGTAATGGCTGCTGCTGTGGTGAGCTGTTATGCGTAGGTCTGTAGCAAAGTGAGCATGTTTGTTTGAGAAGCTCATATTGGAGTCAACAGGTGGCCCCCAGCAGCACATGGCTGGCACTCTTTAGACTCTTGGACAAGATGTTTTCCCTGCTTTCCTAGGTCAGGCTTGGGATTCTCGTCAATGGCTTTCACTGACTCAGTAAAGACAGAACCAGACTTGGAATTCACGTCACTGGCTTTCACTGATTCAGCAAAGACATGAAAAACACCAGGAAGGATGAAGAGTCACAAAACACCAGAATGAGAAAACAGACTCGACGCCATGTAACTCTACCTTCCTGCACATGCCTCACTGCATGGAGTGAGCCCTCGAGGCTCTAAACATCAGGAGACTTAAAAAGTCAGGGACCGATTGCAGGAGGATGTAGGACACTGTGTGTAACTTTGGGAGACCTAAGCAGTACATGTGTAGGAGACTGGAACTGTAGGAGGCTGCTCGAGCTTCTGGGGGAGAGTGTAGAACACTGTAGTATAGAATAGGCGGCTGTTAGGCTGTGCAAGATACTGTTGTGTAAAGCTTCCAAAACAGGAGCGAACACAATAATGCAACAGATTAAGGATGGCTGCCATAAGCAGGGGACTTTGATAACTTTTAGGCTTACTTCTCCGCATTTTGTGCTACTCGAGTGGTTAGAGGCTAGTGCTAGCACTACACAAAAAGAGGGAATATGAGGAAAATGGTATAAGAGAAGCCTAAGTGAATAACATGTTGATGATATAGGGTCTGTGGAAGTGAGACAGAATAGAAAGGGGGAGTGGTGTGAGAGGGCTTCCACTGTGCACTGGTGTAAGGCACTGCACCTCACAAGCTCAGATGTTTACTTTCACCACCACAGGGGCGGAAGGTTTAGTTAAGGTTTACACTGTTGTATTCTAGTTAATGTTGTGTTGCTTTGGGAATGGAATATTCATGGCAGTAGCCTATGGCGGAATGTTGCGATAAGACTTGAGAAGAGCAGTTGAAGAGCATTGACGGGGTCGTTTTTACTTCCCACTTAATTTTAATAAATCCAGTTTTACTAAATGATCTAGAGCCTTTCTTTTCAGTGGCGACGAGGATGGGCAGTGGAATATCAAAGGGCTATTGTCAACAGGACCCCATCAGCAGTGGACAGTGCTGCCATCAGCAAGCTGTGACTTCGGTGAACACATGTTGTACAATTGTAAATGAGCCTTGCTTATGGGAAACTGAATTTAAATGCTAATTGTTTTTTCATAAGCTTAAAACCGCATAATTAGAAATTGTTTGGCAGGCAACTAGTGTTTGATTGTGGTGTCTTGCTGACTGGTATTATTTGGGCAGCAACTATTAAGTTTATCTTTGTTTTGTTGGCTGCAAAGTTAATTCCAATCCCAAACTGAATAGGAAAACAAAGAAATTGACCTCATGTTTGAAAAATGCAGCAATGACATCAAACAGTACAGCAAGAGTTCCCTGAGCGAGTGTGTGCTTGTCTGGGAAGCTACTTAATGAGCGCGAATCAGCTGTGAGAGATCCTGATCTGCACATGCACTCAGGTTCACTTCTCATGGAAACTGGGAGGAAGTGAGCAGTTGCATGGGCACTCTGCTCAGCTTTGCGCGCCCACTTTGATTCGACTTTGGTGTGCGTTTTTCTTGTGAAATGTTACAGCACAAATTATTTGTGGTCTGCCTCATTGCTTTTAAGACGCTGCCTTCAAAACTGTAGTTATTGGTGTGTGTGGCATTGGTTTCTATGCCTTTCTCAAGTAGAAATTATTTGCTTGATCCGAATTTACTGAGTGGATTGGCTGAATGATGGTGGCATCGACAGAGATATTGGACAATGTGGGACTTGACAGCTAAAGTTAGGTGTTCATGCAACTGGATTTGACAGTGACATGAGTGACTATATTTTTTGGTATTTTTTTACTTGTATGTTATTATTATTCGCTTGTCTCCCCAGTGACAACAGTGACTACTTTTCTTCTGTTCATTTTTGTTTTTACTTTAAGCTTGCTATATCATTATGAATTTGTAATAGCACAACCAAAGTCTTTGTAAAACCCAGGTCAACCAGTCATTTTGTGGGAACACTGAAGAGATGCCTTTGAAACTTATCATGAGGCTATTGGGGGGATGTTTTCAAAACGTACCCATTCCTGATACGCAAGAAGAGATAATATAGAAAGGGATAAAGACAATGATAAATATGAGAGTGCGGTCAGGACATTGGAGGAACACTACTGTAAAAAAATGATTTTTTTAGCTGAAAGGCTTACATTTCTTTCTATAAGTCAACTGCCTGGAGAGAGTGTGGAGCAATATGTGGGTGCTTTACAAATCTTAGCTGCTACATGAAAATCTAAAGATTTGAGGGATGAGATTGAAAGAGACTAGTTAATTAACGACATTCATAATCTTAAAATTAAGGAAAAATTGTCAACTATGGGTTAACCAATATTTCCATTGCAATTGCCAAGAAAGTAGAAAATACGTTGTCCTAATCGAAGTTTTTGAATTCAGACATGAAGAAAAATATACAAGAAGTAAAACATGATGAATAAAGTAACCAAAAAGTGAATGTGGTCAATAGTAAAAAAGCTGAGCATAAAGATAGGGAGCTGGCATCACCAAAATATAAGAACTAAAGTCAATGTTTTCGATATGGTAGTTGTAAACATTTAGCAAATTCTAGAAGCTGTCTGTTGTACTTGCTGCTCAGCCAGTGTGAGTCTGGTGTGGAATGTTGGGGTGGATGATGCTGCAGAATGTTGGGTGAGTCAGGCTGGCAGTTGGAGAATGGGCTGAGCAGCAGGAAGGCTGCTCCTGGTGGGGCTCTTTGTACCTTTTACCTTAAACTTACTATCTTAATAAATACCATCCTAAGTTTACCAAGGAACAGGACCCTGTCTTCATTACAACACTGTCCTGTAATGCAAGGTGTGATTTTACCATTGCAAAATAGGGGATTTCTCATGGGTATAACGTGTAACCCTGAATGAAGTGAAGAAAAGTCCAAGCAAGGCTGCAAGTTCTGTGTAAATGGTTGAGGAGGCTTTATTTTGAGGATGATGAGGCATTGGCGGTGTGCAGATCCAGAAATGAAGTCCTTGATATCTCTGAAGCATAAAATACCCCTAAGTGCATGGTGAACATAGAGGGTGTAAATGTTGACATGTGGGCAGATTCCTGTTCTCCATGTACGTTAATCAATTGGAACACGTTATCTTTTGTTTCCTGAACTTGAATTAGAACTACCAATATAACTCCTATGGGATACTGCGGAACCAAGTTGCCTTTATTGGGTTGTTTTGATTCATCTAAGTTTAAAGGGGAAGGCTGCCAAAGGAAAGTTGTACATTGTAAAGAAAAGCAGATTGCTTTTGGAATGGAGAAACAGAAAAAGTTGGGAATCACGTTAAATACTAACCCATCCTGATCAGCTTTTGGTATTGAGCATCTTGGAGAAAGATAGATTGAAGATTAATTTTCTGTTGAGTGTTTTGAGAAAAGATGTGTAAACTGAACAGGTTTTCTGATTGAATTATTCTAAAATATGTCGTACCCAAGGTTCATAAGGTCAGAGGTGTTCCTTGGTCTATGAGAGAAGAGTTGATGTCTGAACTGGATAAGTTATGTGCTGAGCAAGTTATGAGCCTATATGAGTCATCCGAATGGCTTAGTCTAATTGTTTTAGCATGAAAACAGGGTGGGAGATAAAAATGTGTCGATATATGTGATTTGAATGAGTGCATCTGGGTGGATTGAAATCCCTTACCAAATATAAATCAAATGTTGAGAACACTGAAGCAGGGTACATCTTTTTCAACGCTGGATTTGTCTGATGCATATCATCCGATTGTCTTACACCCAGACAGCAGGCATTCAAAGCCATTTGTGACACCGGAGGGGGATTTTAGGTACTTGAGGATGCCATTCGGGTTGCCTTCTGCCTACACCATATTTCAGATAGTGTTGCAGAAGCTACTGAAGGGAATTAAGAGAGTTACTGTGTTCCAAGATGAAATCTTAGGTTATGGTAAGGAGAAGATTGACCATGATAAAATATTGAACTTGGTACTAGAGAGATTATGTGATGCCGGTTTGACTATTGGAGTAGAAAAATATTGGTTTGATGTACTTGAAGTGTTTTTGGACCATGTGATTTGTGTGGATGGTATTAAATTTAAGTTGAAACTTCTAGAGGCTATTGGATGTATTCCCAGTTCGGCTAATAAATAACAGCTGAGGTCCTTTCTCGGTTTAGCTGAGTACTACACCAAATTCGCAGATCATTTTTCTGATCTAACAAAATCAATGACAGCTTTATTGAGGAAGGGTGGAAGATACATTTAGTCCAATGAGTGTAAATTTTCATTTGTGTCAAGAAGAGCATTGCGACGCTTCACTATGGAAACTGTTTGATTCCCAAATACCAAATGGCCTGAGTTACAGATGCTAGTGCATATGGACTTGGTGCAGTACCATTGCAAATAAATCAAGGGCACAAAAGGGGTATAGCATTTGCATCAAGACCATGGTATAGCATTTGCATCAGGACCATTATGTGGGGCTGAAGAAAGTTATTCTGCTATTGAGAAAGAGGCAATAGCCTGTTAGTGGGATATTCAATATTTCTGGACTTATTTGTGGGTCATCAGGTTTGAATTAACGAAGGATCGCAAACCATTAGGATGTATTTACTACTTGGGGCAGAACAAAAACTACTCCACCAATGGCTAAGTGGTTATTTAAACTTCAGGAATATTCATTTGATGTGAAATATGTGCTGGGAATAAGGAATGTCAAAGTGGATTGCCTTTCGGTCCTAACTCTGTTGTCTACGGAAGACTATGTCATTGAGAATTTAATGGTGGTCAGTGTTGAACTGCCATTGAGTAGAGCCATTTGTGAACATGAATAGAGAAGGACTCTGAATAGTGATGTAAATTTGAACAAAGTGAAGGAAAGTTGGCTGGTGGATGGTAAAAAGATTGGATAAATGATGTTTTGTTGAGCAAAAATTAATTGGTTTAGTCAGAATTGTTAGTGGAGAATGATAATATAAAGAGAGACGACAGATTGATTGGGCCAGAGTCAATTCGAAAGAGGCTTATAATTTTGTTGAATGAGGGCATGGAGGCATGTTGGCCATGAAACAGAAGGCGCATATGGATATTTTGTGGCCGAGCATTGATAGATCCATAGAAATATCTAAGAAATTGTAATTGCTACATGTTGAATGACATGTCGGGTAGTCAAGGAATTTCCTATAGTAACGATCGAATATCCTACCAGACCATGGAAAGAACTAGCTATAGACATTTGTGGTCCTTTTGATGTAAAGTCCCCAAGGTTCAACTCCATTAAGGTCAGGCCCCCAAATCCATCTCAGACAGCACTCCTCCTGAATTCTCTCAACTCACTGTTGTATCTGTTATAAACAATAATAACATTATGTGTGTAAAGGATTCTAGTACAGGTTAGCTGAAGTGGTCTGGCCTAACCATGTCATAGTAAGCAGTAGTCCGTCTGTAGGGTCCTGCGACTTGCAAGAGGGGTATAGTGTGAGATGGAGTCATATGTCCTCCACCCCTGGCGTGCCCTATCTTGTCTCCCTCCATCTTACCACAGCAGTCAGATCCATGTACAATAGTTTCCTCCAATTAAGAAGTCCACTATCCAGCTCCATGCTGGCCATGACTGTGTATAGAAAGTCTTTTTCTATGTCAACCACCTGTGCCAAGGCCTTGGCATATTCCTGAAGGGGAGAGTCCAAGACGTGGACCAGCCATCTGATGTTGGCTACTATGCTTGAGACGGTATAATCCCAGTTTGATGCTGGTGGTTTTAAGTCATGGAGCCAAGGGAGCAAACAATTTACTAATATTTTGCCGACTATTTTATAATCCACATTCAGAATGGAGAGCAGTCGATAAGACAAAATGTGCTCCTTATTCTTACCCTGTTTTAAAGGGGAACAAACAGGGCCTCACACATGGTGGGAGAGAGGTAACCCAGGTCTCTTGCAGTTTTATAAAGTTTGGTTGGTACAGGGACTAAACTATGTAAGTTGAAAAACATTTAATGGGCAAGCCATTAGGCCCATGACTAGCTCAGAGAAGGACACAGACTCGGTTATTGGAAGTGCCTGTGGGCCAGGCGCTAGTATATTGCTGCTGAAAGACACTCCTGGCACGGCCAACATCATTATTTAATAGCTGCCGTATTGCTGGTAATTGCTTCTTTTGCAGGTTGTATCTTCTCTCAGTAGCCCAGGGGCCATATTACATAAATTGCCCTGGGGTACTTTGGTATTACAGAAGGGGCCGCAGACACTTGTGTGGCACCTTCTGTAATACTGATAGCATTGGCACACATAAAGCACCAGCGCTATCTGCAGGGGGAGTTCCCTCATTTGCATGGGGGCGTGCCCCATACAAATGAGGAATCCCTTTGCCTCTGCACCCGCGCCGTATTACAGACGTGGGTGCAGAGGCAAAGAAGACTTCATGAAGCGCACTGAGGGTGCGCCATCTAAAAGGTGGCACACTGTCAGTGTGCCCCCTGATGGCAGCCCTCTGGAGGGGTAGACAGGGGTCCCAAGGTCCCCCAGACATCCCCTTGCAGGCGGGAGCATTAAGGGGATCTCTAATCCCCTTCAAAAGTGCAGACTGGTTGCCGCCTGTACTGTGAAAACACAGTGCTGCTGCAAAGCAGCCGCTCCATTTTTCACAAGATTGCACTGCCCCAGGGCAGCACGAGTTTGCAGCTGCCCTGGGGGCAGCGCATTCATGGTAATAGGGTGCATTTTCACTGTTTGCCCCCAGCGCTCCTTTTTAAAGGTGCGAAGGCGCAAACAATGAAAATGTGTCTTTACCATAATATGGCCCCAGTGCCTGATTATCCTTTGTTTTAGTTAAATCAATTCCCTGGGTCCGGGATTGGCTCTCGACCCTTGGTTTCTGTATCCTCCCCCTTCTTCACGATACCATGGAAATGTGGCAATTCATCAACACCTCTGATGGTGCCTGGACAGAAATCTGGTTGAACAGTTTGGACAAAATGTGTAAGTATAGTAGTCCTGGTTGGAATCGGTTGAAGTATTTTTTTGTTGCTCCCTATGTTTTTACTCATTGTTCTTTGTTCTTCCCTGCTGGAGACTAACCTGGATGTGTCCGCTCGTATAGTGCGTACATTTGCTGGGGGGCTGGGCCTGGGGGGCATTGATGATTCTAACCAGACATGGCTAGCTTTCAATTCGCTATCAAGTTACTCACCTAGAATGTGAAAGGCCTTAACTCCCTGAGCAAAAGGTACAGGGTGAAGGTTTACATGAATTGGAGAAAAGTGCATGTTGCCTTCCTACAAGAGACTCACCTCACTAAGGCAGAGGGGCTGGCATTGCAAAAGCTGTGGGGGTCGGATCTATTTCACGTCCTACTCTGCTTTCTCTTGGGGAGTGCTCATTTGGATACTGCCAGGTCGACCCTCCCTTGGCACAGGCCTAGATCATTGACATCAAGGGCAGGTTTATTATCTGGGATAAACTGGAAGGGACGGACATTGCATTGCTCAAGCTACATGCCCCAAATGTAGATCAGCAGTCCTTGCTGACATTGTTGTCCCCTCATATATCCACAACACTATATTTCCCACTGGCTGTAGGGGGAACTTCAACTACACAGAAGATATAATCCTGGATAGATCACACAACACCATTGCCCACCTCCCTGATCTGTGCTGCAGCTAAATTGTTCCGGGCTTTATGCTGGAGTGTGGCTTGGTAGATGCTTGAAGGGAGTGCAATCCAGCACTTAGGGAATATTCCTATTACTCTGGAATGCACGGTCTCCATGTAAACCTGAAAACACTGCTCTGTAATGGGAAATGCAGTAGGATACTGTAGTGATGAAGCAGGAACGCAGATGTAGATTTTGACAAGTTTATTGGTAAACTGCTACACGACAGACAGGAGACATAGGGAAATCTCCATCCAGCTCCAACCGCCCTCCAAGACTTTTTGAATCAGTCAAAACCCAACAACAAGGCAACTAGGCAACAGTAGAACATTCTAATAAGCATTGGAACATTAGACTGCAGCATAAGGCCACAGCATGAATACAGCTAACTAAGAGAATACAACATATCCTCCTTTCTCAATAAACACAAAAAACAAACATAAAAAAATGAAAAATATATAAAGAAAACAAAATCACCTGTAAATGTAATAAATACAAGATATAAAAAAAACGATATCTACTGGGAATGACCCTCAATCTTGTGCTTCTCCTACCAGAAGCTCCGGAAGGGACAGAAACATCATGACCTGAAGAAGAGTCAGCATCAACAAATGGTAAATTTTTTACTTTAACAATTTTACCCACATTCCACCATTTTCCTCCTGTGACCTGTACAGCATTCCTTCCCACCTTAATAACAGTAATGGGAGGACCAAACTTACTGTGTCCCTTTGTAACATGTATAGGAGACTTTACACTCACCAAATCTCCCTCAACTACAGGGACAGTTTTAACAGCTCTCTTTTTATCATACCAAGACTTTTGTTTAGATTGAAAAATTGAGACATTTTCTCTGGCCATATCCATAAGACAATCAACATCAGAAATAGTTTTAACCCATTTGTTCATCCATGCGGGCTTAAAGCTAGTGTTGGCTCTTCTTCCTCTTAACAGTTCAAAAGGAGATACTTTGGTCGTAGAATGGGGAGTTGTTCTATAGAACCAAAGCATGCTATTAAGAGACTTAACCACATCATGGTTACTAGATTTCGCCCATTTAATACAGTCACCCACAACCCTATTCAATCGCTCCACAAGGCCGTTAGACTGGGGGTGATAAAGAGAGCTCTTCACATGTTTAATATTGCATGACTGTAGAAATGATTGGAAAGTGGCACTAATGAATTGTGTCCCGTTGTCTGTAACAATGGTTTCAGGAAACCCTTCTCTCATAAAGACCTCTTTAAGAAAAGAAATAACAATAGCAGAGGAGGGGTCTCTTACTAAATTAATCTCTGGCCACTTTGACCCATAGTCAATAAGTACCAAGATGAATCGACAACCACCAGGTAAGTTTTCAAATGGACCCATAATATCTAATCGTAGTTTGTTCCAAGGTGCAGAAGGATACTCGATGGGAAGAAGAGGAGGAGTCGACACTTTCAAACCTTTATCAGCAGTACGGCACACAACACACATGTCAACAACATCACTTATTTCGGCATCCATAGAAGGCCAACAGAAAAATTCTCGTATACGTCGTTTTGTGAAAGTAGATCCCAGATGACCATCATGAGCTTTGGTAATAATCCCATTTCTAAGACTCTGCGGCGGAATAAGTTTGTCAGATCGCAGCAAAACTCCACCCTCTATGGATAATTCAGATTCAATCTTCCAAAAAGGTTGAAGACGTGGAGAGAGAATACATTCTCTGGGCCATCCACACTTAACAAACTCACACACTTGCTGCAATACGTCATCCTCGCTAAGAGCTTTCAACCAGTTTTCTTCAGTGCCAAGGTCATGTTCTTGTAAATCAAGAGAGGCTACAAAACAGTCATCAGAGTCTTCCTCATCTTGAACATCATGTTCCTCATCAATATTTTTCACAGGAGATCGAGATAAAAAATCAGCCCTGATATTCCTACCCCCAGAAACATGGGTGACATCAAATTGGTACTGCATGAGACGAGATACCATCCGGACAATCCTGGGGGAACAACATTTACTGGTACCAGAACCAAGAATGCTAATCAAGGGCTTATGATCAGTCCTCAAAAGAAAACGTCTGCCCCAGACATATGGGCGACATTTTTCAATAGCCCACAGACAGGATAGAAGTTCCTTCTCAATGACGGAATACTGTAACTCTCCATCCCTTAAAACTCTAGAGGCAAATGCAATGGTATTCTCGTCATTGCGTGCATTTTGTGTTAACACAGCCCCCAACCCAACTCGGCTGGCGTCGACTGTTATGCACGTGGGTAGATCAGGATCATAGGGTTTAAGTGCTCCACTATTATTAAGACCTTCTTTCACACATTGGAGAGCAGACTCACACTCATCAGACCAACTAAACTCAACACCTTTTCTGAGAAGAGAGCTGATGGGTCATACGATGGTGGCATAGTTGGAAATAAATTTGGAATAGTATTCCAAAAGACCAAGCAAGGACTTGACTCCTGTCTTGTCTACAGGTGCAGAAACATGGGTGATAGCATCTAAGAGCCCCTTCCTGGGTCTAATCCCTTCACTAGAAATGAGATGACCAAGATACTCAATCTCCTCACTGAGAAATTTACACTTCTCTGATTTCACCACTACACCATGTTCTCTGAAAATCTCCAACACTTTGCTAAGTAAAGAGTCATGAGATGGGACGTCTTTGGAATGTATAAGAACGTCATCTTGAAATACAAGAACTCCCTCAATGCCACCAAGTAGTTTCTGCATGACACGTTGAAAAACAGAGGCAGCGGATGCTAACCCAAAGGGCATCCGCTTGTACTGAAATGTGCCCAAGGGTGACACAAACGCTGTGAGAGGACGTGAGTCAGGATGCAACTCTATTTGATGATAGGCACTAGCCAGATCTAACTTGGAAAAGTACCTAGAGCCTCTGACACATGCAAAAAGGTCGCAAATTTTAGGTAGAGGGTGGGAGTCAATCCAGATCTCTTTATTTAAGGAACTCAAGTCTACACAAACACGCAACTTCCCACACCTCTTGCGTGCAACGGCCAAAGGCGAAAGCCAGAGAGAAGACTCTGTCGGCTCGATAATGCCTTGGTCACACAAAGACTTGAGTTCCTTTTCAAGATCGTCCCTGACACTAAAAGGTATACCTCTCAGCTTATGCTTAACTGGAAGTGCTCCATCTTTCACAATGATCTTGTGTTTCAACCCCCGTACCATTCCCAAACCCTCACCAAAGACAGATGGGAACCTTTCTTTCCATTTACATTGCTGGTGTTCCTCCGACACTATAAGAACTTGTTCTTTTGAACCTGGCTTAAGAATCATGCCGAATAATCCTTGATGGTACCAGCCTAGAATGTTCAACCCCTTAATGGCAACATAGACTTTGTCTCTAATCTTTCTTCCCTTGAAAATCAAAACATCCTCAAAGAACCCTAAGAGTTCGATTTTTCGTCCCTCATACGAAACAGGGGAGCGATCAGGAGGTTCGAGAGGTCTGTCTCCCCATGTTTCACAGAACGGCTTTTGCGTTATAGTAATTCTGGCACCAGAATCAACTAGTAGATTTAAAGACTTGTCACCAACAAAGATGTCAACAATAGGATCAACACAGTTAGATGGATCTCCTTCGACTGGTTTAGAATCATATACATCTGTAACAACTGAGACTACGTCAGAGTCAGACTTGTGATCAGATTCTAACACACACGCCACTGTTTTTTTCCGATTCTTTATTTTTAAACATACCTTAGCAAAGTGCCCAACTTTTTTACAATAATTGCACACAACATTGGCACCTGGACACTTCCCACCCTTCTGATGAGGTGGATTGCCACAACCATAACACATTTGTTTAGTGTTTGTATAATCTGACACATTCTTTCCCACAGAATGATTTTTTCCTGTAGTATTCTTGGGAGAAGAATAACGGAAATCAATTTGTTTACCCTTAGTATTAGCAATAACAACATTTACAGAATCAAGAGTTTTGTCTTCCAATTCTTTCAGTGAAATTTGAGAAGTTTCAATACTTTTTGCTATTTTGATTGTTTCATCTAGAGTAGGATTACTAAGAGACAACAACTTTTGACGAATGTGTTTGTCTTTGCATTGACATACAAATTGATCTCTGATTAACTGATCTGTAAAAGCTTCGAATTGACAAACAGAGGCCAGTCTGCGGAGCACAGAAATATAAGCATCTACATCCTCTCCTTCACCTTGATGTCTCTTAAAAAATTTGTGACGTAAAACCATGAGACTCGGTTGTTTATCGAATCTTAATTTAAGTTTAGAAATGGTGTCTTGATAATCATCAATGTCATCCTCTGGAAGATGAGAAATTTCTGGAAGATGCTTAAAAATAGACCTCCCCTCAAACCCCAAGGAGTGAAGAAGTAGACATTTTTTACGCTCACTGCTGAATCTGGAAGCACCAATTGCTCCGAGATAGGTTTTGAAAGCATCAAACCAAATCTCCCATCGAACAGGAGGTTCTCCTGGAGATTCCAGAAATGAAGGAGGAGGAGCAACAGATTGCATTGTCAATGCACGTAAACACAATACTAAAGAAAATGTAAAACAAAATTCAACTGTGCAAAAAAAAAAAGGTGTGCAGATCACAGAGTGAGAATCCACACCTATAGTAGGAATATGATGTTAGAAAATGAAGAGAATGCTAATAACTGTGGCTGGTTTGATGTGAGACATTCCCCCCCCCCATTAAAAAATTTGTAACTGTATTTAAAAAAAAAAAAACAAAGGTGTGCCAATCACTGTGACTGGGTTGGCATGAAATACAAGATGTAAATATGTTGGTGTGTGAATCACCGGAAAATGATCCACAGTAATAGTAAACTGTAAAATATGGCACTTCTCTGCACAAAAATAGACCTGCCGACCGTCGTAACGGGCTTGAATGCAAGAATAGACGTGCCGATCGTCGTGACCAGCTTGAATGAAAAGATAAAGTTGCTATGCAACGGCGCTAGCTGCCATGTATCGGTGGAGAGATGAAAAGTTCTCTCATAAAGCGAACAGTACGTGGTTGGCAAAAACGAACAGTACGTGGTTGGCAAAAACAAACAGTACGTGGTTGGCAAGGATACTAGGACAGTCTAGTGTAAACAACACTACAAGTACTCCAGTCTCAAGATGGTGGCACGTAGGAGACGCCACGCCGGGTGGTTGCAGGCACGCCTTTGCAGTCAAACGTGTGACAGCAGGTTAAAGGAACTGCAAGACGTCACAAAAGGCTCTCAAACTGCCCCACCCGGCACTGTGAAGGTGCGCGAGCCCATGCAGAATTCAGAGAAAGCAACCAGGCAAAGTCAGGCAGATTTGGGCCTACAACTGTGCGCGCGCACTCGAGGTAAACTGTTTGGCCCAAACAATGCGCAGGTAGGATGGGCAAACGCGAGTAGACAAAATATTTTAATTATGAAGAAAACGGTGCGCGGAAGGAGAACCAAGCCGCGAAAACAGGACAGAATGAGACAGTCTTCACGGATGAAACACGCATTGCTGCCAACAAGGGAGCTTGGAGAATGGAGAAAAATGTCCAATCGAGCGCCAGGACAAGGAAACAAACAGTCTTACCGCCGATGAAGGTAGGGGCACTCACGAGCTTTCAATATTCCTCAGCAATGTTGTGGAGCTTTCAATTTTCTTCAGCAATGTTATGGATTTGATGAATGCGCACGCAGGTCCAGCGTGTTGCCGTGTAGCCAGCTCGTCGCCACAATTTGTAGTGATGAAGCAGGAACGCAGTTGTAGATTTTGACAAGTTTATTGGTAAACTGCTACACGACAGACAGGAGACATAGGGAAATCTCCATCCAGCTCCAACCGCCCTCCAAGACTTTTTGAATCAGTCAAAACACAACAACAAGGCAACTAGGCAACAGTAGAACATTCTAATAAGCATTGGAACATTAGACTGCAGCATAAGGCCACAGCATGAATACAGCTAACTAAGAGAATACAACAGATACCTCAGCATATTTTGGGACTACTATATCCGACTGTATGCTGAGTGACCGGGCATGCAAGACTTACACATGTGTGTCATATCGGATGGGACTCGCAGACTGGGGAGCGGCATGGCTTCCCTGCTTGGGGACATTCTAGGCAAAGAGGTACGGTGGCCATAAAGGCCCTGGTTAAGGGTAAGGTATGGGGTCCAATGGTTTGCCCATCATATTTTATTCAGCTTACATAATAGTCCCTGTATGAACCAAACTTTACAATACTGCAAGAGACCTGGGCTCCCACCAGTGCGCGCCATTGTTGCTGCTGTCAGTGCTCTATCTCTGCCAGCCGGGCCTGCTGCTGTGTGGAGTGCCCCCTATCACACCGGCCCTGGCAGGGCCTCTTGCACCTGCGATGTCTAGAAGGCACTGGCTCCGAGTGGGTGTGATTGTCCGAGTCATAGTTGTCGATCCATTGTCAGACTTCTTGCGGATCGGTGAAGAAGGTATATTTCTCATCGATCTGAATTCACAGTTCGGCTTGGAATAATGGAGCATAGGACACCCCAAGTTCACATAGTCTCTTTTTCACAGCCGTGAAGTAAGCCCTATGTCTTTGCACCACAGTCAGGAAGTTGGGGAAAATCGAGACCTGTGTGTTATTGACAATGAATGGGTAAGCACTGCATGCTAGTCAAAGGATAAAGTCACATGGTGGTGCAGCAATTGTGCCATCACTGGTTTAGGGGTCACCGCTGATTCGGAGGGCCACCAGCACTCTGTGTGCTTGTTCAAGGTCAAAGTGCTTTGATTGGCCCTCCGGAGCAACCAACCCTCTGTAGCCAATCCTCGAGGAAGGAGATCATGGAGAACCCCTTTATCTGTTCCAGTAGGCCTAACACTCTAATGTGTCTCCATCTGGCTCTGCCCTCCTGGTTCTCAATTCTGCCTCCAAAGCCTTAACCTTCCCCATGAGGGTACTCGGCTTGTTCGTGTGAGATTTAGAGGAAGGGGCAGGCACCAAAAGTTCAGAATCAATCTGGCAGACTCAGTCAGCCATCTTCCTGTGGTCATCTCATAGGAGCCCCATGTCAACCATTAAGGAGTCTATTTTGCTTTTGTGCATGTGGAACCAATGGCAGCAAGGATTGTGTCCACTTTGTCCCCTGATACCTGATCCACGGTGTTGCAAAGTCATCCTAATGCCCTGGGCACCCCCATTTTTTTGCTGACTGGTACTGGTGGTAACTGACTCTGACAGTCCCTGGGCTCTGCTAAACTAAGGCCATTGGTATGCTGAAGACACACTTAGAATACAGTGAAAACACCTACATACACTAGGGTACGCTATGGATTAGGTTACCCCTATGATTGGCATGACCTCCCCTATAAGGCCCTAGTACATATTAGGGCAGGGGGATTGAAACTACCTTTAAGTGCCTATTATATAATAGGGAATTGGCAGTTTAGGGGCCTGCAGCCCTTTCTGCACTTGCATGTGTGCACTGCTGAAGCCTGAGTTTAGTTTAAAAGCAGCCCTGTGTTGCAGGATTGCTTTTAAAATGCAAATTGGGCCCAAACTTGACTTTGGTGTTTGGGGCACTTAAAAATTAATGAATTACAATGTTCTGGCATATTAGGTACCCTCAGGGTGTCCCCTAGGTGTCCCAAGGGTGGGGGTGGGGGTAAGGTATGTATGAGGAGGGTCCTTATAAAATGGTTTTTCTAGGCCCTGGGGTTCATGAAATTGCACATTTCACTCCCCACATTGCAGTAAAGCGCTTCCCAAAATTGGCAATTTGCGCTAGAAGCACTGTGAAGTGAGGATCTGCAATATGTTTGCATGTTCAGAACCCCTAAAGTCTCCCCTAGGTGTTCCAGGGGTGGGTTGGTCCTGTAGAAATAGGTAGAGTCCTTATAAAAGATGTTTTAAAGGTCCCGGCGCTAGAGAAAATGCCCAGTTCATTTTCACCATTGCAGATCCCCAGCCACATAGGTTAACATGACCAGAAGTTATTAAATAATAACTAACATCAAGGATGTCATAATAATATCATTCAAGGACTTCCTAGAATGGTATTGATAAATCCAACAATATGCTATTGTTGAATTTATCATAAAATGTATAGTCAAGAAGTTATAAGACTTTCTTGTCTATAAGCCAAAATTCAGCCTTCCAGTGGTCTGTCTTGATTTGGTCAGAGTTAAGTGGATTAGCCAGGCTGCTTTGATGAGGTGATAAGTAGCCCCGGGGGTTAGAAAGCCATTCTGGGATGGCAGAGTTCTGCTACATAGGAATGCCAAAGCAGGGGGAAGGGTCGTAAACAATAATCTTCAATAGAAGGAGGAGACAGGCAGGAGAGGCCAGTTTCATTTACACCCCTACTCTTTGAACCCAGTCAGATGGCAGGATTAAGGAATGAATGAGCAGGTGTAAGGGGGAGGGACAATATGGAGATGAACCATCCTGAAGGTTTGTTTAGACAGTTCTTGTCTCTCTACTGAAAAATCAGGCATGTTGAATTTTGGAGAAATTGTGCTCTCTGAGAGACTATTGTGGCACACTTTGGAGGGTATGGTCATACTCTGGGGTTTTGCCCAGCACCTCATTGGACAGAAGTGCCCTCCTGCTTGACCCAGAGAACCTGGAATAAGTATCTGAGAGGGGCAGATCCTCTCAGATCTGCTGCTTGAAAAAAGAAGAAGAAGAAGGCTCCATGCTGAAAAGGTTGATTTGCACCAATCAGGCCCTGCACTCTGAGTGACTGCGCCTGCTGCACAATCAGGACCTATAGCCCTGTGGACCTACCTTGCTTCAAAAGGACTAAAGAGTGGACTCCCTGCAAGCCACAGGTTATCAGTGCTCACCTGGACCACCACCAAGAATACCCAGTCTGGAGTACTACCAGTGGCTTTGTAAGGCTTTTGTCCAAGTGGATTGTGGGAATTAAAGTCCCAAACTTTCAAGGACCATCTTGGAGCTTCCAGACCATTGGAGTACGTTTTGGACACTTTGGGACCCTCAAAGGAACTTCAGGAAGATGTTCCAGAAGCTTGAAGAACTTTGGAGCAACTTTGAAAAAAAGCACCATAAGTGGACCGACTCGACCTTGCGAGCCAAGCCGCCTGCCTTTAACCGCGAGCTGACCTGCCATCCAGGTTCGTCCCTCTGCAAAGCTCCGTCGGTCCGACTTCCAGAGTTTGACCAGGAGTTGGCTGAAACCCAAGCCGGCGAACCCACACTGATGCCAGCTTGGTGAAGAGCAGTGAGGGATCCCTGAAGGAAACGCTCCGTAAAAGTTTCTAAGTCCGAACGTAGGAGAGGTGAGTGGGACCAACCGCCAGAGCCAAGCCGCCTACCTTCAACCAGGAGCCGGCCTGGATCCCTGGTCTGTCCCGCTGGAAAGCTCCAGAGGTCTGACTTCCATTAGTTTGATCAGGAGCTCGTCGCAAGGCAAGCCAGCGAACCCTCACCAAATCCAGACTGGCTGAGAGCTCCGAAGGACCCCGGAAAGAAAATCCCCAGAAAAGTTTCTAAGTCAGAAGGTAAAAACGTTGACCGAGACCTACCGGAGGGCTCCATCGCGGTCGGCCTGAAACTTTGACTTTGTCCCAGTCTAGCACGACCAGAAGTCCCAATAGGCGCTATAGGTTTCTATGTGCTATAAAGTGGTGAATCTTTAAAAATTCATATCTCTGGTTCCCTACATTGGATTTTTTCGTTTAGGTGTCATTTTAAAGATAAAAATATGTCTTATTTTTATAAATTGGCGTTGGATTTTTGTTATGTGTTGTGTCTTAATTATTTACTGAATTGTTGTTTTTAAATGCTTTACATACCTGTCTTTGAAGTTAAGCCTGCCTGCTCACAGCCAAGCTACCAAGGGTTGAGTATGGGAATAATTTTCCAAGACCTATTCTGAGCTCTATATTGTGTTAGTGGTATTATTGCCAGTGGTAGATGCCTTTTTACTAGTACTAATAACCCACTTTCCAACACACGGGAACACCTCTTCAGGAGCACTTCTGTTGGGAAGTAGTGTTGACAGCTATCTCTTCCTTACCTCTATGTGTTCATCCCGTAGTCCAAGCCAGCAGTGGGCACAGCGCTCAGGTGGATGGGGGAAGAAAGGTGCTGAGAGTGAAGTGGCAAAAGTAAGCCCTGTCTTGAGGTGTAAAGTGCACCACATCATAGTTTCAGTGGTGAGAAATTCAGTCTGTTGGACCCCATTGGGGCACAACAATTAGTAGGTGTGAGGGTTGTTGGCCTCGGTCAGTGAAGAGGAAACCTAAGGCAGTTGCTCCCAGTCTGCTCCGAGCAGTGGGTCCTGTGTGGAGAAAAAGGGGGGCCCTGCACCACACCGCCTCCCATCCTAGGGAGAGTCAGCAAAGTCAGCTCAGTCACCAAAGGCCAGGGCACAACTGTGGAAGCCGCACCGATTGTCAATCCTGAGACTGTGCAGCAGCCTCCATCTTGGGCAGCTCTCGTCTGACTGGTCATATCCCAATGAGCAGGTCCAGGCAGCGCTCCACCCCAGTGGTACCCAGAGAGGAAAGCATAGAGCTCCACGCAGCCTTACTTCTAGCTCTGACACCGAGCACTCCAAAATTATACCTAGAACAATCAATCTTAGTTGGAACTTAGCTATCTGTTTATTACAATTTAAATTCAGAGTTGTCTCTGTATTTTTATATATCAGATATCTGAAGGAACCAAAGGGAGCTGTTTTGATGCTATGGCAATAGGTTAATGTAATTGAATGAGGAGGGCTGAACATTCTATTGTATCATGCACAGTGTAAGATAACATTACTTTCAATGTTAGCCCCCAAAATTGAAACTGCTCATGCTTTATATCTTATCTAATTGTGCAAATAGATACCTGTTTACCACATTTACAATGACTGTCTTGATTGGCTTGTTGTTTTTCGGCTGTTCCAAAAATATGTCTCATGATGTTTTGCCACAGATACAAAGCACAGGATCAGTTTCAAGTGAGACTGGATGTGGTTATGCAGCTTGTGCAGAAGCTTTTATAAGAAAAATCAATGAGGATACAAAATGAAAGCAGTTCTATATGTGTTGCGGTAAAGTTTGAGCTCACCTTTAAGAAGAGAAATTACAACCAAAAAATGTAATTGCTAGTTGGAAGCAATCATTTACAACAGTGCTTCAGGACTACAACAGTGATTGAGCGTGCTAGCTTACCAGTGCGTGCAATGTGCCATACCCCTAAAGTGCACTAGTAAAGTGTAGCAACAATCTTAGCTTAGTTTGCAATGCGATGGAGATCAAGTGAAAATGTAACTTTCCCACTGTTAACGGAGCTTGAAAGCGTACACAAGGGTTGGTGAACTGTACCCATTATCTGTAAATTAACATCACATAAAATAAATTGTGATATCTCCACATGAGAGAGAGACCATCCAGGATAGGCCCAGTCACGTCTATCTAACAATCGCCAATTATATGCATGCCAGTATATATTTTTTATGTTGTTAACTGGGATTTTAAGATCTGTTATGAAATCCTTCAACAATGGCTTCTTTAAAATTCATTTGTCAGTTGTTTGCAGCACCATAATTAAAACACACATTTTCAACGTCGGTTGGTCTGATGTATCTGAAAGTGCCATTTGTCACTGGTGACTTTAGGCACTTAAAAAACTCATCATACATGCTCTATGTCACTCATCCTTGCACTCATGCATTAATTCTTCTGCCGAGTGGTTCATTCTTACATTCTTCCAATCACCGATTACAACAAACCACATAAATAAAATCAACAATCGCACACAAGAAAAATTAAAAGAATAAAAGCGGGAAATAGACAAAATACTACAGCCTAAATATGGCGGGCAGATGCTTACAATAGAAAATAGGTTGAAAAGTTAAGCACCAGGAAGCCATTTTGAAATGAAACTATGCATAGTATATACATTTTGCAATAACAATCGACCCTAATGGCCTATTGGCTCTAACATGTGCTTCTCACAATAAATGTCAGGCCTATTGCCTTTGTCTTAACGTTTGCTAAAATGTCAGTCAGTCGTATGGCATCTGGCATAATATTTGCCAATTAACCATTCAGGCCCATCACCTATGTCATTTTCTGGTCACCATAACCAGCATGATCCTACTGTATTAAGCACAAAGGTTCTCATAAGACAGACATCAGGCATAAAATCCTAAAAATACAAATATATTCAAAAATATATTTAACCCCCCTCCCTCCCAAAAAAAAGGAACTAATAAGGATTCTCACAGTGCAAATCATCAACCCCAGGGTTTGTCAGGGGTTAACCCGCACCAAAAACCTTGCTTACCACAGCAATCTGTGAGATTCCATGTACACCTCTCTAAGCTTTAACACAGTACAATAGAAATCCAGCCTTAAAAGCCTATTCCTTTTAACATGTGCTTTTCACTAAAAATAAGCCTGGCCAGCTGCCTTTGTTTTACCTTTTCATATTAAATAAATCAGACCTAGGGCTCATGACACTTTCTCCAGTGAAACAATCAGGATGGTAACGTTTATTATGTTTGTTTGTCACTATAACAACCCAGGCCTACTTTATTGAGCATAATCTTTCCCACAAGGCATCTGTCAGGCATGCAGTCATAGAACTGCAAATGCATGCACAATTACAGTGGAGTTAGCAAAACAAAATTCCTTGTTAATAGGGAATATCATAGTGCGAATCTTCTATCCCTGGGGTTTGGTCAGATAATCTGTCAGATTCCATGCAATAAAATACCTGCCTACATGCTTTGGCACAATGTAATACCAATCCACCCTTAACGGCCTAAAGATTTAACATATTTGCTTCACAATAAATAAGTAAGGCCTACTGTCTTTGTTTTAACATTTCATAATAAATATATCAGTCTGGAACATTGGTTTCCCATCATAACCAGCTCAGGCCCACTGTCTTGAGTATAAGCTCTCCCAGAGGGCAAACAGTCGAACAGAGGCTCTCGTTTACAGTGGAAGCATCACATTCTGTCCAATCAAAAGCTCGTAGGGAGGATGATCAACATGTCGGCAGAGCCTAAGCTCCTTTCTCAGTATTGATTCATAAAGCTCTTTTTCTAATGATCTCAAAAGTTCTGACGGCAGCTGTACTCTCAGGCCAGAGCCTGAAAACATAGATAACAAACAGAAGTAGTCAAGTCGTATTGCAAAGTCTTGCACATTCAAGAACAAAACAGATTTTCCTGCTCTACTGCATGCAGCTAAACATTACCCGTAATGTTGACTTATTTTAGAAATGTGGTGCAATTTGTTAATAAGCAGTTTATTTGGTGTAATAGGATCTCTGGTTTGAAGGGTTTGTACAATTATCTTGTCCTTCACAGTATCCTAACTCCACTGCTTTGTCCTAGTTTCATTATTTTATATTATACTCAATCAGGCCTTTTCTTGGAAACAAAGAGTGATTTCCTATTAAAAATGTGATATGTGTTGCACCAGCGAACCCTCCAAACACTGTACAGTAGAACAGCACTCAATACTTTAGGACCATATGGATGCTGGGTAAAAGAGCATTTTAAGCAATCATCGGGGTTATGCAAAGATCTGTCAAAGCAATCATTATAGAACTGGATTAGTAAGCATGTTTTGTAAACTGCGTGTAAGCCATGAAACTCAACAGTGGGGGTCAGGTTAATGAAAAATAAAGCAGCCAGGGACGTATGGCATTTGCAAAATGATTAATTTATAAACCACTGAATTACTTGAGGAGCTTCACACGGCCAGATATGCTGTCCACATGCTCTCATGTATTTGTGTAACTCCTGACAAGCTCCAGTACCAGGGTCCAAGCACAATGCACACATCCATGGAGAAATCTTCGTTGTTCAATCGCCTTTGTTTACTTATTTTATTTTTTGGGCTATATTCATGCTTGCACCACTATACAACAGCTTCAAAACATTATTATGGGCCAGGTTTGGGAAGGAAGTCAAGACATCATCAGCTTTAATTCTTAGTTGTTGAGATAAGAACAGGTGGGTTTCAGAATCATAGACAGGCACATCAGTGTCTTAAATCAAAGCAAAGAAGATTGAGGGGGTGAACCTTGTTTATGAAGGGTCCTCCCGCTAAACCTATTGCACTTAAAAATCTTACAGCAGACCAACTTTAGATGTCACTTGGGCTGATAGGCTGAGACGATCTTACTGAGGGTTATGTGATCCAAATGCAAGCATAATTTATTTATTTATTTTATTTTTAAAGTTTTATATAGCGCGAACCAGATCCCGAAGGATATCAGAGCGCTTTACATGAGGATCAAATGAGTCAACAAGTTACAAAATACAACCGTTACCAGAGCATAGTAAAACACAGGCAAAGAAACAATGTTACGGGAATTCGTCAGGAATAGCAAGAGTAACATTGATCATGGAGACACGAAACGGGGAGACGAGAAAAACAATGTCAGATGTCCAGCTGGGTAGGTGACGGCCAGGGGCCAGACTCCTCTATAGCTGCATGGGACAGCTCCACTGGGCATCGGCCAAGGTTGCTCGGGCTCCGCAGTTGGTGAAAACAGTTTTGGTGTCTACATCAGTTGAATCAGCGAGTTGCAGGATACATGGTTACAAAGTATGAATCAAGAAACCCAGAGGAGGGAAGAGGGGGAGGGAAGGAGACACAAGGAGAACATTCTCAGATGACCGGCTGGGTAGGTGACGGCCAGGGGCCCAGACTCCTCTATAGCTGCAAAGGACAGCTCCACCGGGCATCGGCCAAGGTTGCTCGGGCTCCGCGGAAGGTACAAGTAGTTTTGACATCTACCTCAGTAGAGTCAGCGAGTTACAGGTTACATAGTAAAATCAGTATGAATCAGAGAGTCACAGAGGGAGGAGGAGGGGGAGGGAAGGAGACGCAAACGGGGAGACCCGATTGGGTAGGTGACGGCCAAGGGGCCGGTCTCCTCTATAGCTGCATAGGGCAGCTCCACCGGGCATCTGCCAAGGTTGCTCAGGCTCTTGGGAAAGAAACACAAAGGGGAAACGAGGAAAACAATGTCAGATGTCTGGCTGGGTAGGTGACGGCCGAGGGGGTGAGACCAGGGCCAGACTCCTCTAGCTGCATGAGACAGCTCCACCGGGCATCGGCCAATGTTGGTCGTACTAGCGAAAAGCACAATGGGACGCATCCTAATGAGAGAATAATGGCAGTCATAAACACATATATAGCGGTCCACTGGCTGTAATGGCAGAGACACGCAAAATATAATACTTGATTTTGGTGTGATTTTATAGAACATAAACGTTTATGCCAATAGTAAATTATGTTTGTTTTTCAGATTTATTAAACACCCATGACATTTGCTGCAGTATTTGACACAATGGTATTGGGGCGCAATTTGTAACAAGTAATAAAAAGATATCTAGGAGCAGGGCACCTGCCTACATTTTCTATAAGGTTACTAGCAGCAACAAACCTGTTCTTACTACTCTACAACAGGAGTCCCAAAGTTAGCATACTGCTGTTTTAGGGCAAGCAACAGGGTAAAGCATACAAGTAAAATATGTTAAAGAGTTCAAATCTTTCCAGTACAGCTCGACGATAAAGAAGACAGATTACAAAAATGTCACTGTGAGAAAGGGCATCTGTTTGAGTTGTCTCTCTAGATTTTTAACTTTAATTGGTCTTAAGCAATTGGTAAATTTTGAGTCTAGGCACTGTGGAACTGCTAAACAGTTACCAGTACATGTACACTAACTTCAAAGCGTTTGGCTGACCCCAATTGGTGTGTCTACTTTTTATGCAAGACCATTGGTGTGTCTACTTTTTATGCAAGATCTATGGTGCCCAAATGGCACCATAGATATAAATGTTGGCTGTCACAGGTGTACTCACATGAGTGACTTCAGAACTGCCATTGCAGCCCAAAACTGTTGTGAGCAAGGCTGAGAAAGACATACGTCATATGAAACTAACTTTGACATTACCGAAGTCTCCTATAAGTAGTATCTTGGAGTCCACCGGGTTTGGTGCATAACGTCCAAAATTAGGACATGTTGTTATGATTTTCCTTTACAATGTGTTTGCTTAATAATTAATAGGAAGAACATGTGTTGTAATGATCCATTACAATGTATTTGCTATGACCCAAGGAGCACACGTAATTACTATGGCATTCTCCCAAACCTTACCGTGGGCAGTTGAGTATTATTGTTCCCCAGTGATCATGGAACATTGCTAATGTCCTTGCTTTTGGCAGTTTCAACTGTCACAGTGACTTGAGGTTGTGTTGATGAAAGTGAATAAAAACTCCTGTTACTTCACTCGTGCTGCCTTGAACTTATTTACATACAACACATGTCTACTATCTAGATTGGTTTGCCCTTGTAGTGAGACGATACAAAACACTTTTTTCAAAGCCTGTTAACTACAGAGATCACTTGCAGAAAAAAATTAACTTAGTGGTCAAAAGAGATTTTCGTTAAATATATTGCAAAGATGATTTAATAAAAAATGTGTTTGTCTGAGAGCCTTGGCGGTAATTAATTTAAATGTACTAACCTCTCTTCCTTTCAGTGGCAGTGATTAACTCTTGGGTGATGTTTGGGAAGAACCAATAGACCTGAGCCTGATGGCAAGAAAGGCGAAAGGAGGAATTACTGAATTATTATCTTGGAATGGGGAGAACATGGTGGATAGTAAGAGTAGTTTAGGTTGCCGTGGCAAAAACTGTCAGGAATGTTCCAGAGTAGCATGTTGTACTGAAGAGTGCTGTGGTGTAAGGAGCCCTTTGAAGCTGCTCTGCACCCAACCAAGCTGTCTCCGCTACCAACAGGAAGTGCTAACTTCAGAATCAGCTAGGGTTGGATTTCAAGGAAGGTCCTCATTTAAATAGGTCATCCCCTGGATAGTAATACTGACTTTCACACACTAGCATTGGAGAGCTGCAATTTAAAAGACCCCCACAGCAAGGCATCCTGGGTTCATTTACTATAAAATATCTTGGTCTGCTGATGGTTGTGGCCAGCAAATAATAATTAGGATTCGTTTACAACTTGCCACCAATCACACTGCCTAGTGTGCCCTGTAAGCAAATCTTCCAAGCAGAACTGCACTTGAAGGTAATTCTGCTTCTCCTTGTATCCTTGCTCTGGAAGTGTTCTGAATGGGTAGATCATCTGTCCTCCTGTAGCCTCAGCGATAGAAAAGGCCAAAGAGAGAGGTTGCTCTGTGGAAGAACCAGCTGGTCATTTGGAAGTGGGCTTGGTTGGACTATGCTTAAGCTCATGCTGGAGTGAGTGATTGAGCTTGCCTCACAGTGCTAAATAGAGGTCTGCACCCTAGAAGCCTCACCCAAGTGTTTGGGAGCTGCAGCAGTGTCCAGGAAGACACTATCAAGTATCTTCTGAAGTTGGGACTTAGGCATATTTCCAACCTCCTGAAAACTGAAAGGAAAGGCCAAGGGTTAGTCAAGAGGTTTTAATCTCAGTGGCCAAGATTACCTGGTTATTACCTCTTGGAGCTTTTTGATAGAAGGTTTAAGGCTACCACAGGACCACTGTAATTAAGTATCCATCCTTTTAGAGCCTATCTTGGCAAGAGCAACCTGTTTAAACCACTGGGATACTGTTTGAAAACAGTGACCATGCAGAACAGTTGCGTAAACATAGTTGGGTTACCCTAGTACTTACCACCATCAGAATCGGTCCATAAGGAAACTATAGAAAAGTGTAGTTCCGGATTGCCTCTTAGTCCTCAATAGTTTTTCTGATTGGAAATTAGTTTTACTTCTTGTTTGGCTTCCTCGAAACACTAAAGCATGACAAATGCATTCATCTACCTCAGAATACATAATGTCAAGCTTCAACTTCAGAGTTAACTGGGTTTCCAGAGAAGAGAGAGTTGGTACTTGATTAACAGTATCGACAGGTACCCCTTTCATTTTTTGACAGTGGTTAGATAGGACTTAAAGAAGATCTGAATCAGAAGCTAGTGGTCAAACTCTTCACATCCTTTAATCAGTGGAGCCGTGGTTACATCAAGGTGCCTTGCCCAGATCTTTTGTTCGACTGACCCAGGACCTCCAATGGACAGACTTAGAACTCCCAGTGATGCTGCAGTTTTGTTGTTTGAAATGCGTCAAATCTGTCTTCTCCTGTCCACTAGACACTAATTGTGTCATGTTTTAATTATTTTCTGGCCAGGGGTGTCGTGAGAAAGCAAAACAGGTCTGATCTACTTGAAATTGCTATCCGTCCAGGTAGCCATCCTGTGACCAGGATGCGTAATTGAATGTCTGGTTCCCAGACTACTTAATGAGACTTTTTCTAGGGACAAAAATTTGATATACCTCTCTATTACGTGAATAAAAATATGATCTTTGAGTTACCTTAGGTGGGAGTTTTCATTCTCACCACTACACACATCTGAGGTAGATATCTACAAAACATAAGGATTGGTGGTAATGAAGGACTGGAAATTGAGATAAATTTGTATGGACATGAATCCAAAGCACATTTCACTTGATGTAACTTTTGGACCTATCCCTTTGTGCAGACGTTTTTGCCTTCCTCTGCCTTTGTTTACTGAACTTGTCTTTGTTGGCTTTTAGGACTCTCTGCACTTCCCCCCTTCTAATCAGAGGTAAAGTGCATGTGGTCTCTCTTGTAAACATGATAAAATTGGCTTACACCTGATTGGTAGATTTAAGTTACATGTAAGTCCCTAGTATAAGTTACTACATTTAACCAGGGCCTGTAAATTGAATACTACTAGTGGGCTGCAGCACTCATTGAGCCACCATTGAGCCACCCAGCAAAATAGCATTTTAAAACATGTCTATGGTCTGCCACTGCAGCCTGTAGTGCGGTTCTAAACTTCAATATCGACCTGGCAAAATAAACCTTTTGCAGGCCTAAATATTCTTTTTAAAACCTTACAGGTCACCCGTAAGGCAGGCCCTAACATGCATGATAATTAAAAAAGTAAGTCATGTGGGTTTCAATTTTACATGTCCTGGCAGATAAAAACTCCTAAAGTTGTTTTTCACTGTTGTAAGTCCTGTCTCTCCCATTGACTTGGGTTATCTTATCACACTTAAGTGGTAAGTTCTGATTGGGAGCAGATAGAGATATGCTTTTTACACTCAAATAAATCCTAATTTAAAATCTTCTTTAAAGATTGAGTTTTATTTTAAGTTACAATGTTGAAAGTGCCACTTTTAGAAAGTAGGCATTTTCTTCTCCAAACCAACTGTACCTTTCTTCCAGTGTCCTGTATCACATGACTTCAAAGGCTCTACAGTTGGGGTTGTGTATTGCTGCTGGATAGTGATAGTGTGAAGAAGAGGGTCTTCTTGACAGAATGGCTGGAGAGGAGCTCCACCCTGCCCTATTACATATTAAAGGGAACTGCCTGCAGCACACATAAAGAAACCTGACTCCAGGACATTCCTTGCCTTTGTCACCCTAGACAGTGTGGAGTCAAACCTAGGGGTAGGAGATAAACCAACCAGAACCAGTTTTGGGGATAGGTCAGGGAATTCTCCAACACAAAGGCTGGTTCCAGGTATAGATGTGGCATCCTTAGAACCTCTCATCAGAATACCCCTGGTCCTGTGGAAGATCCAGAAGAAGGACTGCCCTGCTGCCAAAAGGACTGCTCTGTTGCTTGAGGGACTGGCTTGCTGTCTAAAGAAGGAAGATTGGAACTGCTTGCCTTGATATTAGGCTAAACAAAGTGCTTCCAGGGGTCAGTTAGCTGACCTCCCGTGTCAGCTACAGGGACACCAGCAGCTTCTAGAGGCCTGCCCTCAAACTGCCCAGCTGACCAGCACTAACTGGGCCTGTTTGGAGCTGCCTGAGCTCAGCTGCTGGCCTTTGTTGGAGCAGCCCCCCAAATAAAAAGATATCCCAGAGGTACTAGACCACTGGCTGGCATCAGTGTGAACTCATACTCAAGAAAAGGTAAAGATATTTGGGCTACTGAATCTAATGGGATGTAGTCCCCAGGAGAAGAGTGTAGAACATGTACTAGTCATCCCTAGTTGGGAGATAGACTCAGAGGGTAGGCTCGTGATCCCTGAGGGTGGGAGTTGTCACTTCCATCAGATCACAGTAAATAGAATCCCTGTCACTGCAATGAGAGGTACTGGTGCCAGGCAGACCATGTTGGGGAAAGTCTGGTTTCTCCAGATCAGACAGATGTGTGAGGTAGCCCAGGCCCAAGGCCTAGACTTTGTCTGCCTCATGGCTCAGGTATCCCTGGAATGGGGGAGGGAAGTCACCTGGAGGAAAGTCATACTCAGTCCTCAGATGCCCATTGGCTGCATCCTGGGAATGAGTTACCACAGGTGTTAGAAGAGCTGGGAGGGGCAGCACCAGGGCATCCTGAAAGCTCAGGTCTCTGGGGGGTAGTGCTCCCTAAAGGACAGTATGGAGGCCCAGATGGAGGGGCAGGAGGTGGAGACAGTCAACAGTGGGAGCACCACTGGGTCAAGAGTTGTCAGCTCTGACAGAAGGGAACCCCAAGACTTATCATGATGAGACCACTTCTGACCTGGGGGTGCTGCCTGTGCTGTCACAGTGGCAGAGTACGGGAGACCTGCACCAGGCAGACCCTTGCATGATACAGAGAAAGTGCATCATCCTTGAGGGAGGGTGGTTCCTCTGTGGAAGTCCTGGCTTGCCAGTCAGCTGGTCAGCCTCAGGATACTGACTCTGGGCTACGAGGCCAGTCTGAGGATAGCACTTCTGAACTGGTGGGAAGGAGAGTAGAATTTGGGTGCTTAATGCCAGGAGTTTTTGCCCCTCATAGGCCAGAAAACCTAAGTAGCAAGTAGGGAACTCCATGCCAGTCCCAAGTCTGGAAGTGTGGCCTGCCTAAGGTCCCCGCTTGGAGCCCCCACCTGGCAGTGGATGGCCCTTGACCTGGCTCTTGACAATGACAGCTGTCAGTGGCCTCTGCTGTTTGTTGTTCTGATGGGCAGAATTTTGCTTGGAGCGGGGACTGAAGTCTGATCCAAGGGGCGGAATGGGTCACATCACCTTTTGGGCCACGGTAGTGTGCTCTGCCTACTGGGATTCATCTGTGAACAAACTAAGGTTAGGAGTCTTACAGATGGGGACCACAAATAAGAAGAGTTCCACATAGGTCAACCCAGTTTCTCTGGAAAATGTTGACAGGGGATCCAACCAGGTTCAGAAGAGCATAGAACTGACAAGTGTCTCTGCAGAAGAGGGTTATTGTCCACGTTCTATCGCTTGAACAGGGAAGCCAATCGCGGTATTGATTAGTCTACCCTAGCTTTTGGCTAGAGGGCAGTAATTTTGGATCTGGCTATTTCTGTAGATTTTCCCTGATTGTTTGCCTTCCTGTGCTGAACTTTTTTTTCCTCTGCTAATCAGTGGTAAAGCACTTGTGCTCTCTCCCTTAAACATGGTAAAACTGACTTACCCATGATTGGCACATTTCATTTACATATAAGTCCCTAGTATATGGTACTACATGTATCCAGGGTCTATAAATTAAATGCTGCCATTGGGCTGCAGCACTTATTGTGCCACTTAAAGTAACCACAGTAAAAGATATCTCAGGCCTGCTACTGCAGACTGTAGTGCATTTTAAACCTGCTATTTCGACCTGGCAAAACAAACCTTTTGCCCAGCCTAAACCTTCTTTTTTCATATTTAGAAGTCACCCCTATAGTAGGCCCAAAGGCTCGTAAGGCCACATGCATGGTATTTAAAAAGTAGGACATGTGTACTTAAGCTTTACGTGTCCTGGCAATGAACTATTCATAAAGTCTTTTTTCACTATAGCAAAGGCTACCTCTCCCATAGACTAACAAATGATTACCTTTTTACACTTAATAAGTTGTAAGTCTCCTGCCATCGTGAAGCTCCAGAGGCATCCTTTTTTTCGCTCCGACGGTGGCCTGATGTTCTCACCAACAGTGTTCTCATGGCCCCGCCAAACACGAAGCTGAGGCTCCTTGCGTGGAAATGGACTGAGTAGGAAGGTAAACTCTCCACTGGGACCAACCTCGTCCTTGTACCCAACACACGCTCCATCGCGGTCGGCCTGAACTTTTGACTTTGAAACGGTTTAGCGTGACCAGATAACCACGATTGGCGTTTTTTGCTTCTGTTGCAATTTTTTTACCTGAAACTTTAAAAATTCATAGCCTTGGTTCTACTTATTGGATTTTTTTGCTTTGGTGGCAGTTTATTTAATAAAATTTACCCTACTTTTCTAAATTGGTTTGGAATTTTTATTGTGTTGTGTTTTCAATTTATTGCTGCTTGAGTGCTATCTTCATACTTTATACATTGCCTCTAAGGTAAGCCTGACTGCATTTGTGCCAAATCCTGACACCTTTTGTGCCAACCTACCAGAGGGGTAAGCATAGGTATATTTAGTGACTTTTGTCGTGCACCGTGACAAGGACTGTATTTATTGCTTGAATGAGACTCTCACCCCTTTCAACTAATAACCGAATTTCGTACAGCTACTGGGATAATTTGCCATCCCACCCCCACTTTCACAAGCTAGGGTCTTGTTACAACTTCCTCAAAACTTCCTATGAGGTCAGTAACACTGTTACTGGCCCATCAGAAATTATGAGGTTCACATACTTTTATTGTTTCTCCCCAATCTATTGGCTCTTCAAAATACCTGAATTCTCTGGGGGAAATTGCATAGAGAAATGGGGAATTACTAGGTGGATCAGCCCCCGCTGAGTTGCCTAGTAATTCCCCTTTTCTCCGTGCAGTCACCATTTCTGAGTGATACTTTAGATTTCCACTTAGAATATTATTATTATATTATCATTAGTTTTAAAGAGCTCGTGATTACCCAAGGGTGTCCTCTCGCTATCTTAGTGTATCCAATTTTGCTATTCAACTTCTGGAACAAATATAAAGGAAAGGGGTGAATATTTATTAACTATTTAAAATGTTCAATAAAATGTCTTTAAGTTTCCAAAATTATAAAAATTTGGTTTCCGAACGTAAGGTGATTGGCAGATTGTTCCAGGCCTGTCCTGTAATCACCCGAAAGGCGGGTCCTCCTTATCTAACTCTTCAAAACTTGGTTACATTGAGCAAGTACGCAGACAAAGAGCAAAGCAGCCTAGATGGAGCATACTTTCTGATCATACAAAAAATATCAGTAGGGTGAGCTGGGGCTGTAGTTTAAAAGAACTTGTGACACTTACAGACAGACTTAAACCAACATCGCTTTTGAACTGGAAACCAGTACAATTTCTGAAGATGTGTAGACACACTGTCAAACGTTCAGATATCAATGATCAGGCTGGCCACCGCATTTTGAAATAATTGCAATTTTTGAATAATATAGCCGGGCAGGCCGACATACACTGCATTTCAATAATCCAGTCTGCTAAGAATCAATGCCTGAACTAACAACTGCATAGAATAATGGGGTATGGAAGATAAGATCTTTCATTGTTTAAAAAAACGTGATTGCTAACTTGTTTATATGATCTTCAAATGATAGTTTAGGATCAAATAAACTCATAAAAAATACCCACTAACTCCTCACCCTCAGAGTTAGTGGTACCCCGGAGACAATAACAGGGTCACTTGTCATGACGCTCTTAGTCCTTTTTTCCGGTTATCGGATTTCTCTAGAATTGCAATGAAGGAGGCTGTTGCTGATGAAGACTGCACAATACTGATGCTTCTTCATGTGGTCTCCAAGAAGCCACAGACCCCAATGGAAAAAAACTCAGATTGGACCAAACTAACAATCCTTAACCAGTAAGAATGCACCTTTGTTGGCAGGGCTTTTGATGCCTTCTCCTGATCCTCTCAAGGACAGAAAAATGACTATGTGCCAATTCCTCTGGAATTTGGAAAGTCAGTGCTGATTTCTTCTATATCTCCCAGGCTCTCAGGAAAGGCTTGTATGGCTACAAATAGGTACAGTGCAGTCCAGCCCTGACTGGGCCAATGGCTGGGCCCTTCTGCAGCCTTGTGTGTCCCTGAGGAAATATGGGGTGGTGGCCATTTGACCCTTGAAGAGTAGATCTGGTCTCTGTTCAAATGAAAAGACACCTCATGCAACTTCAGAGGCCAGGCAGGATGGTTCCTTCTTCTGATATTTTTTTTAGGCCCAGTAATGCTCTGAGGAGCTAGTGGCAGGGTCCAGTTATTATTCGGTGCACTACCAGTGACTGGTAGTGTTCATAGGACCAGTCAATGTAGAATTCTCATAAAACAATCTCTCGTTTTCAGCACTTCCTGACATTACTGTAAACTTTCTAATAGGCTTATATTCAGGGTGGCAAAAGCCAGAATCCTCTCTCAGATGCTCCAAGTTTCCTCCTTCCTGATCTCTAAACAAGTTGCACTGCTGCTCTGGGCAGAGACATGTCTGAAAGGGACAGTTTGGTGAAAGGCTTCTGTCAACTGGGCTTTCCTGGGGCATCATCATGGTCAAGAGGAAGACTAGTTTCTGGCCTTCTTGTTGCCATCATTCCCTGATCCCTAACAAATGTCCCATTCTAGCTAAGTGGTCGTTCATTAACTCACAATTATTGTCTGTAGAGGTTGGTTTATTGTTGCTGGACAAGCACATCTTAAAAACGAATTGGGAGGCTAATTACTAGCAGGGGAGGGAATGGAAGCTAGCAGAACAGATTTACTACTTCCAGCAGAAAGTATGAGTTTGAAAAGTTACTGTTAGACCTGGCATCCTTGGCGTGGTTTTCCCCTATCTTTTTGCCTCTGCCTCCTGTATTTTTGCTGTGTGCTGAATTACGTTTTTGCTGCTCTAGGTGCTTTGGGCACTTTGCCACTGCTTATCAGTGCCAAAGTGCAAGTGCCCCCTCTGTAAATTGTGAATATGGGTTGGTGTTTCCATGATTGGCTTATTTGACTTACTATTAAGCCCCTAGTACAGTGCACTGTGTGTGCCCACAGCCTGTAAGTCAAATGCTGCTAGTGGGCCTGCAGCACTGATTGTGCCACCCACACAAGCCGCCTTTCAAAGGGTTCTCAGAACTGCCGCTGCAGTGTCTATGCGCAGTTTCTACAGCCATGTCGACCTGGCAAGTGCACCCACTTTCCTGGCCCTAACCTTCCCTTTTCTTACATGTGAGTCACCCCTAATGTAGGCCCAAGGTACCCCTGTGGGCAGGGTGCAGTGCATGTGAAAGGTAGGACATGTCCTGATGAGTGTAACATGTCCTGATAGTGAACTACAGTGAATTTCGTTTTTCACTATTGAAAGGCTATCTGTCCCATAGGATAGAATGGGAGTTTATTTATAACATCTTATAAATATAACTTCCCATTGGGACCAGATGGGAAGCTAAAGTTTAGTATGCCTGAACTCAGAATATAAAGATGCATCTTTTAGTAAGGATGATTTTTACATTCTGGTTTGAAAATACCACATTTTGAAAGTGGGTATTTTCTTGTTTAGCCATCCTATGTGCCTCTGCTGGGTTGTGGATTGACTGTCTGGCTTTGGAGTGACAGGGGCTGGGGATGTGCATTCACTGTAGAAAGCCTCTGGGGGCGTGAGGTGTGCCCTGCCTTTCCTGGATGAGACAGGGCTGGTCTGAATAGACCTGGGCTGCATTTAGAGAAGTGGGAGAAGATTTCCTTGCACCTGAATGGGCCTGGTCTGCCTTACACAATGCTGTTTTCACCTCCTGCTGGGAAGCTGGGCCAGAGAGGACAGAACTGGATTTGACTGAGCACAGAGCCTCTCTGCCACAAGAGAACAAAGAGAAATGCTGTATAAATATTGGGGCCCAGACCCCAGGACTTTAGATCATTTCTGGAATTCAAGAGGAACCTTTGCCAAGGAGAAGTGATGGAGAAACTGAAGGAGAAGTACTACCCCTTTGCTGTGTGCTGTCTGGGGTTGGCCTGCAGTGGCTGATTCTGCCAAGGAAAGGACAAGGACTTTGCTGTGTGCTGTGTCTCCTGCTTGAGGAAGAGCTCCAAGGGCTTGAAGTAGAGCTTGCCTCCTGTTCTGAAGTCTCAGGGACACAAAGACTTCACCACCAGTTCCCTTGAATTTCCTTGCTGGAAGTTCTGGCCTGAAGAGGTACCTGTTGTTGAGTTGGGCCTTTCGAGGTTGTTCCTGCTGTTGGGAGCTGGAAAAGAGATGCAACTACGAGAAGCGTGACGCATCCGCACCTGTTTCCGACGCATCACCGACATGCAGGAAGAATTTCCACGCATCGCCATTGTGCCGCTGAAGAAACTGATACAGCGCCTGCCCGCACTGATCTACGAAGTCTGAGATCACCGCACCGATTCCGACACAGACCCTGCTGTGTGGCTGCAA
This sequence comes from Calotriton arnoldi, assembly GCA_963921515.1. Taxonomy (NCBI): domain Eukaryota; kingdom Metazoa; phylum Chordata; class Amphibia; order Caudata; family Salamandridae; genus Calotriton; species Calotriton arnoldi. The sequence goes on along the minus strand of CAWUFW010002531.1, from coordinate 428,025 downwards.
GAACCAACGCAACGTGGGACAGCAGCTCGAGAGAGCAACGCAGCGCCGCTGCCACAGCCGCATCGAGAACCGATGCATCCCCGATCCCCAAACATCGCATTGGGCGGCAAATCTTCAAGAACACCAGTGCTGCAGTAAGAAACTAACGCATCACCTCCCCGCACAGTAAGAAACTGACGCATCACCTCCCCGCACAGTTCAGAACCAACGCATCACCTCCTTTGCGTGGCAGTAAGGAACCAACGCATCACCTCCCCTGCATGGTAGTAAGGAACCGACGCATCACCTTCTCTGCGCGTAAGGAACCAACGCATCACCTTCCCTGCAGCTGTTTTCGTTTATAATTTTGACGCATCCAAGGTACTTTGTGTTGAAAGTGTTGCATCTATAGTTTGCTATGGACAGAACTGTTTTTACCTTCTAAGAATCACATTTTGATTATTGTATGTTGGATTTTTGTCATTTTGGGCTTGTTTGGTTTAGATAAAGATTACTTATTTTTCTATACTGATGTGGTGTTCATTTGTAGTGTTTTCATTGTATTACTGTATGTAGGCACAAATGCTTTACACACTGCCTCTGAGATAAGCCTGTCTGCTTGTGCCAAGCTACCAAAGGGGTGAGCAGGGGTTATTTTAGAAGTGTATTCCCCTTACCCTGACTAGGAAGAAGGGCCCCTACTTGGACAATGGTGCAAACCATTGCCAACCAGACACCCCCATTTCTTGCAGTTACCTTTCTACTCCAGAAATGAAAAACCTACTTTCACTGCTGAACTACATTTGATGAAAAATACAAAAAGGTGATTTAACAAGCAAGTTTCTTAGTCAAAATAGTAAAATTATATGTTTATTCACAATCAGCCATTGCCATTAATGGCACTTTATTTATTCAATGGCAATCATCATTTGGTAATTGTTCATTTTAAGGACATAATGTTCTTTAAAATTTAGTATGTCCTACATTTATACATAATGCACTAAAACATATGGGATCACTTGGCAATCTTGGAAGTGGCAAAGCTAAGGTAAGAAAACAAGTAGAATTTCCTACGTGGCCGATATTTGTTATTGCATGGTGTCCCTAGAGTCATACCCTTTTCATCATACATGTTGGTGGTGTAAATATAAACTGCAACACGGCAACACACATGACAATTAACCTCCATGCATCCGGGGCATTTCTTGCAACAAATTAACATGACTTTACTGGAAAGTTGAATAAGCTGTTAGAAATGGGGGTCTCTAGTTGGCAGTGGTATGCACCCAGTCCATGTAGGGACCCTTCCTTCTAGTTAGGATAAGGGAGTTACACACCTTGATAACCCTTGTTCATCCCCTTGGTAGCTTGGCACAAGCAGACAGGCTTATCTCACTGGCAATGTGTAAAGCGTTTGTACATAACACACACACAGTAACACTACAAATAGAACCACACCAGTTTAGAACAATAAAGTATCTTTATCTAAACCAAACAATACCAAAACAACAAAAAAACAACATACACACCTCAAAATATGACTTTTAAAAAGTTTCAAGCAATTATGTTCATAGAAACCTATGGATGTGTGATTTTTACACAAATTACCTCAAGTGCGTCAAAACCCACAAGGCAAAACAGCAGCAGAGGAGGAAGTGTTGGAAAACACAGCGATACATCAGTTCCTGAGTCCTTTGGGAGGCGACGCATGCAGGAGAAGGGATGCTTGGAATCCGGACTGTAGAGGGAAGTTATGCGCTGATTCCAAGATGGTTCTGGTCTGCGGGTGCTGCGTCGGAAAAACTTGCCACACACGTGCGGTCCGTGGAAATCCGGATGCTCTGGAAGTGGATGCACCAGCCGCAGTCCCACGATGCGTTGTTTCTTTTAGCTGCACAGCAGGGCCTGCGTTGGAGTCAGGGTGGTGATCTCAGACTTCGGAGACCAGTGCGCTGGACTCGGTGTGTGGTGATTCTTCGGGCCACTGGCAGGCGCTGAGTGAATTTCTTCCAGCTCCCAACACAGGCTGTGCGTTAGGAATTTCTCCCACGTGGCGCTGCTGCATCGGAAAATACAGCCCCAAGAAGGGTGAGGCTTTGATTTTTGTATGTTTCTTCAGTTCTTGATAGTTCTTTGCCGCAGGAACACCCTCCAAGGGCCCAGAACTGGGTTTGGCACCACAAGGCAGGTCAGATCTTCCAGCAGTGGAGTTCAGGGATGCTGCAAGGGAAGTCTTTGTATCCCTGAGACTTCTTAACAGGAGGCAAGCTCTACTTCAAGCCCCTGGATAATCTTCTTTAAGCAGGATACCACAGCAGGGCAAATATTCAGTCCTTTCCACTGCCCACAGACAGAAGTAGCAAGTGCAGATTCACCCAACAAAGCAACATACAGCAAAGGCACAGCACTCCTTCTGGCAGCTCTTCTTTTTGTCAGGGTCCTCTTAGTCCAGAAACAATCTAAAGTTCTGGGGTTTTAGGTCTAAAACTTATACCCCGTTTTCCCTTTGAAGTCTTTTTTCAGAGAGTCTCTCTTGCTTAGTAAAACCTGTTCTGTCCTCCCCGGCCCAGTGACACTACAGGGGGTGGCATTGTGCAGGGCAGCCTCAGCCTATTCAGGTGCTAGTGACAACTCCTCCCACCACTCTAGCCCAGGATGACTCATCAGCATATGCAGGGCACACCTCAGCTCCCTTTGTATTAGTGTCTGGGGTGAAGCCCCTGTCATTCTAAAATCAGACAGTGAATCCACAAGCAGGCAGAGGCACACATGATGGTTAAACAAGAAAATGCCCACTTCCTAAAAGTGGCATTTTCAAATACACAATTTAAAAACCACCTTTACTAAAATGTGTGTTATCAGTTCAGAGAGCCCAAACTCCAAATTTCTAGTTGTTCTCAATTAAAAGTTACTGTTATAAAATGTTACAAGGCAGCTCCAATGATAGCCTGTGGGAGAGCTAGTCCTTGCAATAGTGAAAAATGAAATACACAGTATTTCAATATCAGGACATGTAAACACACCAGTACATGCCCTACCTTTAACAGATACTGCACCCTGCCCATGGGGGTCCCTTGAACATACCTTAAGGGTGACTTGCATGTAAGAAAAGGGAAAGTTCCGACCTGGCAACTGGATGCACTTGCCAAGTCGACATGGCAGTTAAACACTTTGTGCACAGACACTGCAGTGGCAGATTTAGGACTCATTTGAAAGGCTACTGGTGTGGGCGGCACAATCAGTGCTAAAGGCTCATTAGTAGCATTTGATTTAAAAGCCCTGGGCGCACACAGTGCACTTTACTAGGGACTTACCAGTAAATCAAATATGCCATTCATAGATAACCAATCAGAATTACAATTTACATAGGGTGCACTTGCACTTTGGCACTGATCAGCAGTGGCAAAGTGCCCAGAGTACCTAAACCAGCTGAAACAAAATCCAGCACTCAGTCAAAAATACAAGAGGTAGAGGCAAAAAGACAGGAGAAACGATGCAAAGGATGCCAGGTCTAACATAAGCCAATTGGGTATTATCAATTTTACTTTATACGAATAGGGACAGAGCACATTTGTTTTGACACTGACTGGCAATGTCACAGTAGGTAGAGCCAAAATACAACCAAAAATCAAAACATTAAATTGTGAAATCTCTGGAGGCAAACCACAGAAAATGCAACATTTCTAAAAGCCTTTAAATAATTGGTATTTTCTGCCTGCCTCTCCAAACAGATTACATTTTTGACAGAGATCGGATGGTGGAAAGATTTCAGTGCCCAGTGGCAAATTCTCTTGATTGAGAGGATTTAACACATATGCAGATTAATAAAGATTCATGAATTTTACAGGTGTTGATGGCATGTAGCAAATGGTTAAGGTATTATGGTAATTAGCTAGTATCCTAAACATTGCGCACTTTTATCTTTTGGAATTACTTTCACTTTTTTATGTACTATTTAGTAGTAATTTGATACATTTATGTCAATGTCAAGTAATCCAATCAAGTTACATTCCCCGGCAGTTATAACCTGTGGAATTTAGTGCTGCACAAAAATATTTAATTATTTTTACGATTTTGTGCTCTTGTCTGGAATTGTTTATAAGCTAAAGACTGCAGCAGGCCTTGTCCATCTCCCCGAATCACTTTGCTTTATTTCTACTTGTGAGACACAGTGTCTGCAATGCCTTGTTCTCCTATTGATTGTCACTGATTCAATGCCTCCAGTGGCTCAATAACAAGCTTTGTCTGCTGTCTAGGAGAACCAGCTCATTCTTTTTACCTCGTTATTTTCCCTTGTCTGATATTGTACCAGGAAATCTATAACAGTCTATAAGTCAGTTTGTATATGGCATATTTGTGATGACATTTGGTTTACTTATTTGATACGAGGGCATCTTTTAGCAGGCATATTATGTCTCTAGATTATTTGAAAAGCTTTCATTTATATTTTTAATCGGTTGCAATATTTATATTAAAAACGTGCATTCCCAAAGTTGGGAAAATTGCAAGGGTAAGTTTATTTCAGTTTATGGATTTAATGAATTATGCTTATGACATGCTGTAGAAAATACTTATTTTTAAAGTTTGATTTTTTGTGTGGAACATATGATGTTGTATCAGTAATTTTACTTAATGTGATGTCTGGGGGATTTGGGGTTTTAAGAACACAAAAAAAGCAGTCAGGCTTAACTTAGAAGCAATGTGCAAATAGCAATAAAGAGTAAACCCAACACAAGAAAAATCCCAAACTAACTTAAAAACATAAAATACAATGCAATACATTTTTTGACACCAGAACAAAAATATCCAACCAGTAGAACTGGAATTATGAATTTTTAAAGTTTTTAGTAAAAACTAGCATCTAAAAGATCAAAGCGCTAAGGGCTGACGTCTAGTCGCGCGAGACCAAGTCAAAGTGAAAAAATATGGCTGACCCCGAGGGAGCGCGGTTCCGATACAAGAATTGGATTTGCGAAAAATTTTCTGAGAAGAAAATGTTCAGCAGGGCAATGCTGCAGGAAGTGTTCAAGCAAGGAGTGTCGTCGGATAGCCTTGGGTCAAAGTCACAGTGAAGATTTCTAAGTTCAGAATTAGTCTTTGAGACAGAAGACAAAAATCTCCAGTGGGACCAGACAGAGAGCTGTAGCCAAAGACAGTTCTATGAGGCCAGATGAGGCCCGTTGAAGAAAGACCACTAAAATAGATTTACTGCTTCGGAGAAGAACGTAGCAGGAGAAACTGCAAAGTCAACCCGACCTGCGATGCATCTCAGGCAGATAGGCGACCTGGTTGGTCCAGGTTTCCTCCTGTTTCTCCTGCAGTTTTTAAGCAAAAGCTTTCTAAGTCCCCACATTTGATTTTGGCTATCTGGGCACCTTAGCATCACTTCCAAGGGTGCAGGGCTGGTGGGGCACCGCGTAAAGGGTCAGGACTCACGCAACCTGGGTCCAGGTGTGGGTTCAATATGAAGGAAGCCTTTTGTGTTCCTGTGGCTCTCAATAGGTGGCCAGCAAACTAGCCTTTGTGGAGGTCCTGTGACAGTTGAAGAACCAGTCCCCAAGCAGAAGGTAGCAGAACAGCAGGACAACAGGACAGTAATCCAGCAGGGCAGCAGTTCTTCAGAACGGCAGTCCTTCCAGCAGCACAGTAATACTTCTTCATGGCAGAGTGTCCACAGGTCCAGAAGTTTACTGAAGAGCTGAGGTCCTATTTTTAAACCCTGTTGCCCTCCTTCTGGAAGGTGCTGGAAGCTTCTAGATAGTAACTTAGAAGTGCATGGAATTTCCTGCTGCCCCTGCCCTGGCTTAAAGCTGGCTGCAGTGACAATGTGGGGTCGTTCGGCCCTTTGTGTGAAGGCAGAGCAAAGGCTATTCAGTTGCAAGTGTGGCTGTGCTCATCTCCGCCCTCCCATCCTGCCAGCAGATGGCCCATTCTGGCATACCTAATCCTTCTAATGTGTGACTGTCTGGGAGGAATTCACAAAGTCTGTCAGTTACACCAAGTCATGTGACCCAGGCCAGGCTGGAGGCGCAAAACGGTTAAGGGCAGAAAAATAACTTTCTAAAAGTGGCATTTTTAAAAGTCTGATCAAAAATCCAACTTTGCTATTAAATAGGGGGTTTCACCACAAGTCCAAAGTCGCCAACCATGACATAGCTACCTGCTCCCAATTGGAAATTACAGCGTATTAAATGTAATAAGGAATTATCAATGGTATCCTTATGGGAGGTGTAAGCCTCACATTAGTGAAAAATGAATTAAGGAGTTTTTCACTACCAGGACATTTAAAACTTAAAAGTACATGCCAACCTTTTAATTACACAGCACCCTGCCATATGGGCCACATAGGGTCTGCCTTAGGGGTGTCTTGCATGTAATACAAGGAAGATTTAAGGCATGGCAAAGGGTTTTTAATGCCAAGTCAATATGGCAGTTTAAAACTGCATTCAGGCTACAATGGAAGACCTGGGGCATGTTTTAGTGTGCGACTTAAGTTTGTGGTACAATAAGTGCTATAAGCCCACTGGTAGCATTTAATTTACAGGCCCTGGTTATATGGAATTCCATTCTACAAGGGACTTATAAGATATTAAATTGGCAAATTGGGTATAAGCCAATGCAACCATGTTTTAGGGGAGTGAGTACAAGCACTTTAGCTGTGGTTAGCAGTGGTAAGGTGCACAGAGTCCAAAGGCCAACAAATGTAAGTGCAGCAAAAATGGAGGAGGTGAGGCAAAACATTTAGGGGAAGACCACCCTAAGGCTGACAGGTATAACAGTTACCACCTGTAAAATTGTCTCCTGCATTGTATCTTCCTATGTGTCACCTAAGTAATAAACCTGGCTGATCTGCGCCCCCCTCTCTGCGTCCAAACCTCTGTTCTGCCCACTGCTCTTCCTGGTCCATCTACTGCCTTTTCCTAAAAAATGGGCCTGATAACTGCTCTCGGAGTTTGGCTAGTGTTGAAAAGATGAATTGGTATCAGATTGTTCACTGTCAGTGTTTGAGCTGCCCGCAGCTGAGGAGTCTAGAAAAGAAGGATTGAACTGAATTGAATTGAATTGTATTAACTGTTCGATTGATTAAAAGCTTTACAGTAAAAAAACAAGAGCATTGGTAAATAGCAGTTCCCCCCCTATCCCCTCCACCCTCCCCTCCCCTTTAATGTCCTTGACTTTATAATTGTCCGTCGATCTTTGGCACATTTGTGCAAATCCTCGGAGTTACTTATATTTCCATATTTGAATAAAACAAATAAATACTTGAACTTTTGAAGAGGGCTAGGACTTTTAAAAATTCTGGTTTGCAAATTATCCTTTAAGTAAGGAGGGGGAAACCCCTTGGTGCCTGTCGGGGGCCACCCTGCCTCCTTCAGCCTATTATAAGATGTGGCGTATCTGTCACAGGCTCGGGAATATCTTCTGACGCCTCGTTTAAGGCGATCCTGATCCGATACATAAATTTCCCCAGTCTTGCTAGGTTCATTGTTTTTTGTGCGTGTTGTGGCATCGCCTCTAAACCTGCACCACCGGCGATTTGGCTGCACTCCAGAATTCCACAAAACCCAGAATGCAGTTGTATGGACTGGAGCTCCCCGAGCACTACATGTGAACAACGAAGAATGGATGGGTTGTTTGTAAAAGAGCGTGTTTAGCGCTGGGAGTCAAATGGCTACCCTTGGCGGGGACTCAAGTTTTATAGGAAGCCTTTTGCATTTGATTTATGACAGTGTTCGCAGCCGTGCACAGGGACAGGCACATGCTTAGCAGTGATTCTCTGGGACCCCTCTATTATTTGACAGCGCGTGTATTGAAAATGCAAGCTCCAGCAGTGAGAACAGAAAAATAAAAAGGTGAGCGCTGATGTTTAACTTCATTGAATAAGTAACGGAAAATATGTTTACATCGTAAATCCAAATGAAAGTGGCAGAACATGAGTGTGAGCTTTATTTAAATACTTACCAGCAAGCTGGAAATATTTTGTGAAAGACTGCCAACACGTTTGGAATGAACATGTGAATTAAGGACATTAACGATTTATAGATTTCATGAAGAAAATGCAGCAAGCTCGATGCTAACAGGAAACTTAAGCAAATGGTTTTTATTATTCTGCTGGAACCGAAAAGAATATGTTTTAAGTATATATTTCTACAGGTTTTGTGAAAGATATTTTTGAGGGATTTTAAACACAGGAGTACAATAGTAAATCTTTCATGTTTATGTAATTACCAACACCTGTGGGGAGAATTTAAATTAAATGAACACTAGAATGCATTTTATGGATGACAAAGGCTGAAACAACAGCCGAAACGCGTTCCAAGCTTTTACGAGTGCTGCCTCTGAAATAAAATGGATTACTCCAGAGATTCGAGTGCAGGCCTTTTCTTGATGGAGAGATGAATTTGAGATATATATATATATTTTTAAATTACCGGATTTTAGCCATTTTTAGTAATTCATCTGTTTTATTCTGTTGAAATGATTTTTTATGTAATATAGAATATTGTATATTCTCATTTGTGGGAATCAACTATTTATAACAGATAGGTACTATTAATAAATGGCACGGTGATCCCTTTATCTTGCAGTGACATCGATCTAAATGGTATTATGTAAGACCCAATTAATGGCATTAGCCAAAAACAAAAGAGAAAATTGCTGCTATACCTTTCGAACATGAATTTTGTACACAATTATGCACATTTGCACATTATAAGTTTACGACTTGCACTTAGATAGGGGTATTCACGCGCCAAGCACTTTATTTTATTAATAGCATTGCATATGTATGAACGATGATTACACAACTAGACAATATGGCAAATGATTATTTTTTGTATTTATACAGAAATTATTTTTTAACTTAAAGATTTTAGCCATATCGATTTGATAATGTTTTAATTTTATAAACCAATAATAGTATGTTTTTAACGAACATCATCAATGCATTTAAGCATACATTGTAGAGTTTAGTATAGTATGTTTTCTATGTTTATCATTGCTGCTATTTTGCACTGTCACTTTAAAAGGGGAGCTCTCACCCCCAGGCGCTGTCATGTGATCAAGGCCGGGAATCGGCCGAAACGCGTCATGGCGGCATGGTGTTGTACTAATAAACACTATTTGCACTGATATTGGGTCTACTCTCGTTCTTCGAGCAGGAGCATTGGACGAGCTTTACTGGATATATATATATATATATATATATATATATATATATAAAACACAAAAGTTCACCGCCGTCGCAGCCACTCGCCCTGGGTGCCTCCTCTCGTGGTGGTGAGCCGCGTTTACGTGTAAACACAGTCGAAGACCCGAATTGTGTCAGCCGACACAAACAGGAGCACGTGCTTTTTGACAAAGACCGTGCTGTCGAAACGCGTCGAGTCATTAAAATACTAACTCCAAAATTGAAATCCTGAGTGCGGCTCTTCTTTCTTTCGTTCTGCGAGCATGGGAAATTTTCAAATATATATATATATATATTATCTACTGGCGGTCGCCAGTAGATAGTTATAGTAGGACCTATTTTCCATAGGAAATCCGCGACATTCTATTTGAAATAACTCTTGCGTCGGTTGACGAATCTTCGCGAAATTTTCAAACTTTATGGCCCGCTCCGGTCCGCTCCTACCCTGAAAGTTTCGGGGTGATTCGTCAAGTGGGGGCCGAGAAAAAAGGGGGGTCCCAAAACGTGTTTTCCCCATTCATTTTCCCATAGGAAACTTTAGCCACGGCTACAGCTCGAACTGCTGAACGGAATTACACCAAATTTGGCAAAGAGGTAGTTCTTGGTTCAGAAAGAACCCTTTTTGTTAAATGGTGTAAATCCGTTCAGTAGTTCCTGTGAAAATCAAAAGGAAAATCACATATATATCTATGGCCGCGTCGGATTCGCGCACCCTCCCGATCACGAGCTGCATGCTAATTGGCTGTCAACACTCCAAATCAGGAAGTGTTGGCAGCCATTTTGTCCCTCGGTAGAACCGAGGGACAGAAACAAGTGTGCAAAGCGCAAAAAGGGGGCAGGGTAGAAACACCCTGACCCCCTAGGTCTGCTCAGGGGGTCCCACAAGGACCCCGTGGGCAGAAAAAAGCTTTTTTTTTTTTTTAAATCGGCGGGATGCGCTTAGGGTGCGCGGATCCCACCGATAAAAAAAAAATCGAAGCGCGGTCTCCTGCGCTTCGAATGTATTTTGCCCCCGGGTGGCCCAAGTCCCGGGGGCATGCGGGGGTGGGTTTATGTTTTATATGGGGGGCCTCTAAGGCCCCCAAGCCCTGGGGACCGCCACCCCCCGGGGCTATAAAAAAATAATGGTGGCGGGGGGGCACACGGCCCCCCCGCAGCCCCAAGGACCGCCACCCCCCGGGGCTTCTTTTTTTATTTTTAAATTACCTGTGTGGGGGGGCTCGAGCCTCACCACATGCCCCGGGGACCGCCACCTCCCGGGGCACTAAATAATAAAATGTGGGGTCCGTTTAGGACCCCGAGCCCCGGGGACCACCACCTCCCGGGGCTTGTCACAGGATGGGAGGGGGCCACGTGGCCCCCTCCTGGAGCCTGTGGTGGCCCTGGGGACCGCCACCCCCAGGGCCGGCTCCTGCAGTGTCCCGGGGTGCCTACCCCCGGGACACTGCTGTTTGCAATGGCAGGACGGGAGCCTCGCGGCTCCCGTCCTGTCATTGCAAACTGCTTTGCTTCATTGAAGCGAGAGCAGGGAAACCTGCTCTCGCTTCAATGAAGCAAAGCAGAATTGCTTTTCCATAAGGGGAGCTGCATGTCAGCAGCTCCCCTTATGGAAAAGCAATGCCGGCTCCCGCAGGACGCGGGGAGCCGGCGGGACCGTGCGGGGATTGGGGACCCCCTCACGGTTCCCAACCAGTGGCTAGTCCCCGGGGGATGGGGTCCCCGGGGCCATTAGTGGCCCGGGAGGGGGGCCACGAGCCCCCCTCCCCAAAAAAGGAATTTTTATTTAAAAAAAAATAAAAAATAACGTAAAGGCCGGCCCCGGGGGATGGGGTCCCCGGGGCCTTAAATGGCCTGAGGAGGGGGACAAGCAGCCCCCCTCCGAATATTTATTTAAAAAAAACAGTGGGCATGCCCCGGGGGATGGGGTCCCTGGGGCCAATAGAGGCCCAGGGAAGGGGGGCCACGCGGCCCCCTTCCCGTTTTTTTTAATTAAAAAAAATGTGTAAAAAAAGTAAATCCTCAGGCCCTGGGGGATGGGGTCCCCGGGGCCAAAAGTGGCCTAGGGAAGGGGGGCCACGCAGGCCCCCTCCCATAGAAAGAAAAAAAAAAGACCGGCATCGTGCCGGAGGCCCCGCCTCCTCCCTGCAGAAGTCTGCAAACGCGCCCCCTGGCGCGTTTGCAGAGGGGGAACGAATTCCCCTTGAATACTGGGGGTCCCTGTGGGCCAACTAGCCCACAAGGAACCTCCAGTATGCGCCAGGGGGCTGCGTTGCAGAGGTGTACAGAGGCCACACCCCTTTTTACACCTCTCTGCAACACAGCTCTGTGGCGCTTACTGGAGGTACCTGGTGGAATAGTTGGACCCCAGGGACCCTCAGGATTCAAGGGGACTTAATCCCCCAACTTAAAACGCGCCACGGGGCGCGTTTGCACAGTGGTGAAGGGAGGGGGCGGGGCTTCAGGTGACATGTGTGCAAACAGGCCCCGTGGCGCATTTTTTGATGGGGAATTAAATCCTCTTCAATCCTGAGGGTCCCTGGGGGCCAACTAGCCCACCAGGTACCTCTAGTAAGCGCCACGGAGCTGCGTTGCAGAGTGTTGTAAAAAGGGGCGTGGCCTCTGTACACCTCTCTGCAACGCAGCCCCTGGCGCATACTGGAGGTTCCTGGTGGGCTAGTTGGCCCCTAGGGACCCTCAGGATTGAGGAGGAATTAATTCTCCAACTTAAAACGCGCCACAGGGCGTGTTTGCAGACATGTCACTTCAGGCCCCACCCCCTTCCTTCACCATTGTGCAAATATTCCTCTAAAATCAGCCGAACTACGAATTCCGATTTACTCACCTGTTATCAGGAGAGACCTCAGTGCTGCATCTTTGAGCCCAGTACTGATCCTGAAAAGTAATTTTAACCGTACTTACCAGTAACTTGAATTTCCTTCCATAGGATATCATTGCCTGCTTTTGGCTGAAAAAGTTTCTTAGTGTCGATTTTTGAAACATACAAATATTCCTCTAAAATCAGCAGAACTACGAATTCCGATTTACTCACCTGTTATCAGGAGAGAACCCAGTGCTGCATCTTTTAGCCCAGCACTGACCATGAAAAGTAATTCTAACCGTACTTACCAGTAACTTGTATTTACTTCCATAGGAATCCATTGTCTGGTTTTCAGCAGAAAAGTTTCAAAGTGTCGATTTTTGAAACATACAAATATTCCTCTAAAATCAGCAGAACTACGAATTCCGATTTACTCACCTGTTATCAGGAGAGACCTCAGTGCTGCATCTTTGAGCCCAGTACTGATCCTGAAAAGTAATTTTAACCGTACTTACCAGTAACTTGAATTTCCTTCCATAGGGTAACATTGACTGGTTTCACTTGGAAATTCTTCTAAGTGTGGAGTTTTGGAACTTTATAATATTCCTCTAAAATCAGCCGAACTACGAATTCCGATTTACTCACCTGTTATCAGGAGAGAACCCAGTGCTGCATCTTTTAGCCCAGCACTGACCCTGAAAAGTAATTCTAACAGTACTTACCAGTAACTTGTATTTCCTTCCATTGGAATCCATTGTCTGGTTTTCAGCAGAAAAGTTTCAAAGTGTCGATTTTCACAAACTACAAATATTCCTTAAAAATCGCCTGTATGACTTAAACACATTCTTTCAACTGTTTACAGAAGATGCACCAGTGCTGGATACAGGATCCACCACTGAGTAAGAAAAAGTAACGATAACACTACTTACCTGCTAAGTGAATTTCCTCCCATAGGATAACATTGGTGATTCTATGTGAAAAAGTTTCTAAGTGTCAACTTTTAAAATACAATAATATTCCTTAAAAATCACTAATGTAACCAAAACGCTTTTACTCAACTGTTTACAGGAGATGTCCCAGGACTGAATCTAGGATCCAGTCCTGTGGTTAGAAAAGTAATCCATAAAGTAACTAATTGAATTTAACTAGAAATTCACATTGAGCTCAATGTTGCATTGTGTTTGAAATTGTGTTGCCCATTGCAACAACTGTAACTACTGTACTTAAAAGTCTATTGCCTATTTGCAAAGTATTTAAACTAAAGTAATTCATTCTGAGAAAGTATATTTTGTAATGTAATGTATAATGTAATTACAATGTAATTTAAAAATAAAATATGTAAAAATAAATAGTTTAAAAAAATGTAGTAAATCAGTATCAAAAAATAAATATAACAATTAATACATTTAAAAATTGTCATTTACAAAACCTTTGAAATTCACTGAAAAAAACCATAGGTTTTAGGGGCGTTATAGTTAGAAATTAGCATTTAAAAAACCTTTGAAATTCACTGAAAAAACCATAGGTTTCAGGCACGTTATAGTTAGAAATTAGCATTTAAAAAACCTTTGAAATTCACTGAAAAAACCATAGGTTTCAGACACGTTATAGTTAGAAATTAGCATTTAAAAAACCTTTGAAATTCACAGAAAAAACCATAGGTTTTAGGGACAGTTATAGTTAGTTGGACATTTCACTCGTACAAAACCATAGAAATTCCCCCGTTATAGTTAGTTCAGCTAACTATAACTCGCGCCCCCGCAATGCACTGCTGATGACGTCACATTTTACATCACTCATGACATGGTCAGTGACATCACTGATGACATCACTGATGACATCTCAAATGACATCACTGATAACATCACTGATGACATCATCCATGTGATAATTTGATGCATCTTCTCACACCCTAATATAACTTTTGATACACCCACTGTAAATTACAGACTGCCATTGTCAAAACCATAGACACTCCAACACCAATTACTATATACACACTCACTGATTCTTAGGTCTACACACACACATCTACTCACTCACCCGTACAGTCACTCATACTTATAGTCACTCAGTACAGGACTATTATATGCACTCATACACCTATATAAACACTCACACACCGCCACTCATCCATAGAGGTACTCACACACCTAGTCAGTCATGCAAAAAATTAAGCACACACCCATTTACTCACCTATACAGTTATACACACACCAGCTCACTTACTCATACAAATACTAGCACATTCTTACGCTCTTATACAATCTCTGATACAAGCACACACTCATCCATACAGTCACTCTCACAATCACACACTCTCGCTTATAGCTATTTATATACTCCAACACACATATATACTGCCTTTCACATATGTAGTTACTCACATATGTACCACTGGGACATACATTCACTCACTAACACACTCTTACACACACTTACCCACCCATACAGTCTATCACAGGTGCACTCTTGAAACCATACACCCAGTGAATCACCCACTCACACATCTATGCACAGAGTCGCACACACCCCACCCACACAAACACTCAGGCACCCATACAGATACTCAGACAACCAATCAATAACTCATATAGACACTCATGTAGCTATTCACAAACCCATGCAGCCACTTACACAGCAACAGACAGACGGATACAGACATTCACCCAGTTTAGTCACTAACCCTTGCATTCAGTAAGATACGTTTAATCACTCACTTATAGAGTTAGTCACGCACCTACTAAATCCTTCATCCACACACTTCTACACCCACTCATTCTTCAATACACCTTTCCCTATATATTAAAAATATTTAAACTTTACAGAAACACACAGTCACTGGATGATGTCATCAGTGATGTCATTTGAGATGTCATCAGTGATGTCATCAGTGATGTCACTGACCATGTCATGAGTGATGTAATATGTGACGTCATCAGCAGTGCATTGCGGGGGCGCGAGTTATAGTTAGCTGAACTAACTATAACGGGGGAATTTCTATGGTTTTGTACGAGTGAAATGTCCAACTAACTATAACTGTCCCTAAAACCTATGGTTTTTTCAGTGAATATATATATATATATATTTATATATATATACATATATATTCGCTCCAAAGTCTGCCACTTGCTCCCGCACTACCTAGTGGGTGCAGTGTCACGCGAGGGCAGTCTTGCTCCAAATCTCCAAGCTCCATAAAGAGAGATCAGCACTCACGGGGGGTTAAATCCTCGTACGGATTTATTCGTACTCTACAACAAACGCGTTTCAGCGGTTCGCCTTCTTCAGTGTTGGCGACCGCCGCGTCAGTGCCTCTTTTATTCCATACACATCAACTATTTCCATTGAGGGTCAGGCATTTACAATAGCGCCATCTTTGAGTGGTGATTATTAAAGGCAGAATTCATCATTAACTGCGACTTTCGCAATGTCAAAAGGATCAACAATTCAATTAACCATCTGAAGCTGTGGGCTCTTTCTTTTTTCGTGGTTGAATAAGCAGGATTCTCCATTCCTGACTAATGAGAGCCCGCCCTGCAGAGTTGGAGGCCCCCGGTAAAGTGGAGAAATGTTTGTGCAGTAAATGGAGGGGGCATGACTCGCTTTCCAACCGAAACAGTCGAAAATGGATTGCCGTGACTATTGGTGAGGCTGGAGAGAAAGGGAGTGAAGGAGGTGTTGGCCTCTTTCTAGCAGTCTTCGTGTTTTCCTTTCAAGCACCTACTCATCACGTGGCAGCGAGGTGCACTATGCTTTTAAAATATTTTCCTGAATGCATTGCATATAATAAGGTAAATGCTGGACTTTGGCAAAATTTGAGAGCTACTAATGCTAGAAATGACACTATGTCGAAGCCGGTTTGAAAATTTGCATAATGGTGCATTTTGGGAACTGTGGTCTAAAGAAAAGGCCACATGACCACTGGGACTAGATACAACTCACCTGTGACCAAGGCGCTGTGCGCTGAAACGCGTAAGGTATAAAAGAGTTGCTAAAGCTGCCACGTGATTCCCATAGAATAAGGTGTCAGTTTGAAAAGTTGCCGAAGCTGTGGGCTCTTCCTTTTTTCGTGGTTGAATAAGCAGGATTCTCCATTCCTGACTAATGAGAGCCCGCCCTGCAGAGCTGGAGGCCCCCGGTAAAGTGGAGAAATGTTTGTGCATATATATATATATATATATATATATATATATATATATATATATATATATATATTCACTGGAAAAAACCATAGGTTTCAGGGGCGTTATAGTTAGTTGGACATTTCACTCATACAAAACCATAGAAATTCCCCCGTTATAGTTAGTTCAGCTAACTATAACTCGCGCGCCCGCAATGCACTGCTGATGACGTCACATATTACATCACTCATGACATGGTCAGTGACATCACTCATGACATCACTGATGACATCTCAAATGACATCACTGATGACATCATCCAGTGAATGTATGTTTTTCTGAAAATTAAATATGTTTTATATATGTATATCTCAAGGTCGATGGAAGAATAAATGGGTGTATAAGTGTCTAAATGGATGATTATTTTTTGTAAAATTGATTGTATAACTGACTGATTAAGTGTATCTTAGTGAATACATGGGTTAGTGAGTAATGTTTAAATATGAAAATATCTGTATCAGTCTCTCACTTTGTGTATAAGTGGCTGCATGGGTTGGTGAGTAGCTACATGAGTGTCTATATGGGTTATTAGTTGGTTTTTTGAGTATCAGTATGAGTGTCTGTATGGTTCTGTGGGGGTATTACTTAGTGCATAGATGCATGAATGAGTGACTCACTGTTTGTATGTGTTGAAGACAGCATGTGTGCAGGACTGTATAGGTGGATGAGTGTGTGTATGGGTGTGTTAGTGAGTGAATGACTGTCTCAATAGTGTCTTTATGAGTAACTACATATGTTTTAAACTAGTATATTGGTGTATATAAGTGAGTATATGTGAGAGTGAGAGATTGGAAGAGTTCCTGTACAAATAAGTAGGTGTTTCTATAAGTGATTGTTTAAGAGAGTAAGTATGTGTAAGTTTCTGTAGAAGTAAGTGTGGTAGTGTGTGTATAACTGTATATGCAAGTATATGGATGTTTGATACTTTGTTTGCATGTGTGACTATGTGTGTGAGTAACTCTAAGGATGAGTGGCGGTGTGTAACAGGATGTATAGGTGTATGAGTACATATGATGAGTGAGTACATGTATGAGTGACTGTATAGGGACTGTTGGTGAATGAGTGGATGTGTGTGTAGATCTTGGAATTACTGAATAGGTGTGTTGTAACTGGTATTGGTATGTCCATTGTTTTGAAAATGTCAGTTTGTATTTTTGAGTGTGTGTCTCAAAGGTTATATTAGGGTGAGAGGAGGTCTGCCACTCTATCACAAGGATGATGTCATCAGCGATGTCATCAGTGATGTCATTTGAGATGTCATCAGTGATGTCATGAGTGATGTTACTGACCATGTCATGAGTGATGTAATATGTGACGTCATCAGTAGTGCATTGCGGGCGCGCGAGTTATAGTTAGCTGAACTAACTATAATGGGGGAATTTCTATGGTTTTGTACGAGTGAAATGTCCAACTAACTATAACGCCCCTGAAACCTATGGTTTTTTCAGTGAATTTTTAAGGTTTTTTAAATGCTAATTTCTAACTATAACGTGCCTGAAACCTCTGGTTTTTTCAGTGAATTTCTAAGGTTTTTTAAATGCTAATTTCTAACTATAACGTGCCTGAAACCTATGGTTTTTTCAGTGAATATATATATATTTATTATACTATGTATACATGTGAAAATGTCTCGGTCCGCCTGTTTGCCTCGGTGGCACGGAAAAAATGGGTGGAACTGACGTCAGCACGCTGACGAGGTCCTCTTATGGCTCCGATGACGTCATACGGTGTCGCGAGCGGAGCCGTGCTATTATGACGTCCTCGTTGACGTGGGAGAGCTAGGAAAGAATTTCCGTGGAATGCTGGTGCAGGGGATATTCACCTAAGTGTTCAGGCTAGTCCTTTGGGAGCAACTGTTTATGTTGCCACTCCAGAAACCAAAACCAGTGATCAGAGGGCAGAAGCCCTGCAGATGGCACACGAGGTGGGGTGCCCAGTCGTGTGCACCGGCGGGGCAGCGAAGTGACAAGCACCACAACCCACAACAAAGGTAACGAGGGCACTGAATAACACAGGATCTTCTCTTTGTATCTGGCAGGAACAACGAAGTTAAAATGCCCTAGTACCAAAATGTAGAATTAGTGCTACAACGGTCTTCAAGAGGACCTGCGATGCCGCTTCTGCCTCCCGTACCCTGGAGGCGGCACATGGGTCACGCGGTACGGTCATACTGCGGTGGGATGCACACTCGTTGACCTCTCATGGCACTGCTCCACACTTCAGGGAGGACGCTTTCCATTAGCTATGTTTTCTGATGACGTTTCGCGCCAGCCCCGTCCAACAACAGAACTCCTTTAGATCCAAACAGACTCTTTCACTCTCTCACCGGAAGTGAAACCAGGCCACGCGGACACTTTCACAATACAACAGCCGGGAATGCACTTTTCGGTAAAAAAAACACATTCCTTCCTCCTAATTAATCAAATAAACGTCTCACTGAAGAACAGGGGCCAGCTTCGATCGGTAAGCAGCCGTTACAACGACTTTTTTACTTCGCGATACCATTACAACGCATGCATTACCACGCATGCGTTGTACATCGCGAAGTCATTACTACGCATTTTTTTAGAACGCATGGTCATTTACCACGCATGCCTTTACAAAGAATTTTGTTGTAAAGGTATGTATGGTAAATGACCATGCGTTCTAAAAAACATGTAGATGATCCATGTCGTTGTAAGGAAACAGAGGCTGTTCCGTTTCCTCACAACGACGTGCACCGCCCCTCAGAGACGACGTGAAGCAGGAACCACGAGGAGAGAGGAACCACGAGGAGTGAGAGGTAAGGGGGATTGGGCATGGGGTGGGGGTTTCTTTTCTAGGGTTTAGGGTAGTGCAGTGGTGTTTGGGTGGTGTAGGGGGTCGTGCTGGGGGTAGTGTTTTAGGGTTTAGGGTAGTGCAGTGGTGTTTGGGTAGAGTAGGGGGTCGTGCTGGGGGTAGTGTTTTAGGGTTTAGGGTAGTGCAGTAGTGTAGGGGGTCGTGCTGGGGGTAGTGTTTTAGGGTTTAGGGTAGTGAAGTGGTGTATGGGTAGTGTAGGGGTCGTGCTGGGGTAGTGTTTTAGGGTTTAGGGTAGTGCAGTGGTGTTTGAGTAGCGTAGGGGGTCATGCTGGTTGTAGTGTTTTAGGGTTTAGGGTAGTGCAGTGATGTTTGTGTAGTGTAGGGGGTCATGCTGGGGGTAGTGTTTTATGGTTTAGGGTAGTGCAGTGGTGTTTGGGTAGTGTAGGGGGTCGTGCTGGGGGTAGATTTAGGGTTTAGGGTAGTGCAGTGGTGTTTGGGTTGTGTAGGGAGTCGTGCTGGGGGTAGTGTTTTAGGGTTTAGGGTAGTGCAGTGGTGTTTGTGTAGTGTAGGGGGTAGTGCTGGGGTAGTGTTTTAGGGTTTAGGGTAGTGCAGTGGTGTTTGTGTAGTGTAGGGGTTAGTGCTGGGGGTAGTGTTTTAGGGTTTAGGGTAGTGCAGTGGTGTTTGGGTAGTGTAGGGGTTCATGCTGGGGGTAGTGTTTTAGGGTTTAGGGTAGTGCAGTGGTGTTTGGGTAGTGTAGGGGGTTGTGCTGGGGGTAGATTTAGGGTTTAGGGTAGTGCAGTGGTGTTTGTGTTGTGAGGGGGTCGTGCTGGGGGTAGTGTTTTAGGGTTTAGAGTAGTGCAGTGGTGTTTGTATAGTGTAGGGGGTTTAGGGTAGTGCAGTGGTGTTTGTGTAGTGTAGGGGGTCATGCTGGGGGTAGTGTTTTAGGGTTTAGGGTAGTGCAGTGGTGTTTGTGTACTGTAGGGGGTAGTGTTTTAGGGTTTAGGGTAGTGCAGTGGTGTTTGTGTAGTGTAGGGGGTCATGCTGTGGGTAGTGTTTTAGGGTTTAGGGTAGAGTAGTCGTGTTTGTGTAGTGTAGGGGTCGTGTTTTAGGGTATAGGGTAGTGCAGTGGTGTTTGGGTAGTGTAGGGGGTCATGCTGGGGTTAGTGTTTTAGGGTTTAGGGTAGTGCAGTGGTGTTTGGGTAGTGTAGGGGTCGTGCTGGGGGTAGTGTTTTAGGGGTTAGGGTAGTGCAGTGGTGTTTGTGTAGTGTGGGAGGTCATGCTGGGGATAGATTTAGGGTTTAGTGTAGTGCAGTGGTGTTTGGGTAGTGTAGGGAGTCATGCTGGGGGTAGTGTTTTAGGGTAGTCCAGTGGTGTTTGTGTAGTGTAGGGAGTCGTGCTGGGTGTAGTGTTTTAGGGTTTAGGGTAGTGCAGTGGTGTTTGGGTAGTGTAGGGGGTCGTGCTGGGGGTAGTGTTTTAGGGTTTAGGGTAGTACAGTGGTGTTTGGGTAGTATAGGGGGTAGTGCTGGGGTAGTGTTTTGGGTTTACGGTAGTGCAGTGGTGTTTGTGTAGTGTAGGGGGTCGTGCTGGGGTAGTGTTTTAGGGTAGTTCTGTGGTGTTTGTGTAGTGTAGGGGGTAGTGTTTTAGGGTTTAGGGTAGTGCAGTGGTGTTGGTGTACTGTAGGGGGTCGTGCTGGGTTCTAGTGTTTTAGAGTTTAGGGTAGTGCAGGGGTGTTTGTGTAGTGTAGGGGGTCGTGTTTTAGGGTTTAGGCTCGTGCAGTGGTGTTTGGGTAGTGTAGGGGGGTCGTGCTGGGTGTAGTGTTTTTGGATTTAGGGTAGTGCAGTGGTGTTTGGGTGGAGTAGGGGGTCGTGCTCGGGGTAGTGTTTTAGGGTTTAGGGTAGTGCAGTGGTGTTTGAGTAGTGTAGGGGGTCATGCTGGTGGTAGTGTTTTAGGGTTTAGGGTAGTGCAGTGGTGTTTGTGTAGTGTAGGGGGTCATGCTGGGGGTAGTGTTTTATTGTTTAGGGTAGTGCAGTGGTGTTTGGGTAGTGTAGGGGGTCGTGCTGGGGGTAGATTTAGGGTTTAGGGTAGTGCAGTGGTGTTTGGGTAGTGTAGGGAGTCTTGCTGGGGGTAGTTTTTGGGTTTAGGGTAGTGCAGTGGTGTTTGTGTAGTGTAGGGGGTTGTGCTGGGGGTAGTGTTTTCGGGTCTATGTTAGTGCAGTGGTGTTTGGGTAGTGTAGGGGGTAGCGCTGGGGTAGTGTTTTAGGGTTTAGGGTAGTGCAGTGGTGTTTGTGTAGTGTAGGGTGTAGTGCTGGGGATAGTGTTTTAGGGTTTAGGGTGGTGCAGTGGTGTTTGGGTAGTGTAGGGGTTCATGCTGGGGGTAGTGTTTTAGGGTTTAGGGTAGTGCAGTGGTGTTTGGGTAGTGTAGGGGGTTGTGCTGGGGGTAGTGTTTTAGGGTTTATGTTAGTGCAGTGGTGTTTGTGTAGTGTAGGGGGTCATGCTGGAGGTAGTGTTTTAGGGTTTAGGGTAGTGGCGATGTGTTTAGGTAGTGAAGGGGGTTGTGCTGGGGGTAGTGTTTTAGGGTTTAGGGTAGTGCAGTGGTGCTTGTGTAGTGTAGGGGGTCGTGCTGGGAATGTTGTTCATTTCTATGGCAAAATGAACCCCCTCATTTTGTTCCTTTTTAAATTAAATGTTTTAAGTGTTACCAGTTTATTCCAATCAAGATGGCTTCAGGTGTGCCATAATTTTGTCATAAGTAAGACTGTTAGCTCTCTAGTTGTTCTTTAGAACACTCTGGGAAGCTGCAGTAGAACACAAAGGCATCAACTGACAGGCTGCTCCTGTTGAAATATAACAGGAAGATATTTGAGATCCCACTTGAAACATGTCCTAATTTTTCTTTCTACAGCACTAACCATAATTTCTATGACAAAATGAACCCCATCATTTTGTTCCTTTTTAAATTAAATGTTTTAAGTGTTATCAGTTTATTCCAATCAAGATGGCTTTAGGTGTGCCATACTTTTGTCATAAGTAAGGCTGTTAGCGCTCTAGTTGTTCTTTGGAA
This sequence comes from Calotriton arnoldi, assembly GCA_963921515.1. Lineage (NCBI taxonomy): Eukaryota > Metazoa > Chordata > Amphibia > Caudata > Salamandridae > Calotriton > Calotriton arnoldi. Next base: position 406,016 of record CAWUFW010002531.1, on the reverse strand, counting down.
CACTCTGGGAAGCTGCAGTAGAACACAAAGGAATCAACTGGCAGGCTGCTCCTGTTGAAATATAACAGGAAGATAGTTGAGATCTCACTTAAAACATGTCCTAATTTTTCTTTCTACAGCACTAACCATAATTTCTATGACAAAATGAACCCCCTCATTTTGTTCCTTTTTAAATTAAATGTTTTAAGAGTTACCAGTTTATTCCAATCAAGATGGCTTCAGGTGTGCCATAATTTTGTCATAAGTAAGGCTGTTAGCACTCTAGTTGTTCTTTAGAACACTCTGGGAAGCTGCAGGAGAACACAAAGGAATCAACTGACAGTCTCTGCCCTTGTTGGATGTACATGTTTTACTGAGAATGTCAGACTTCATTCTCACATGACTGAGAAAGATAATGTGAATTTACAGAAAATATGCTCTCATTTTAGCTTCTGGAGCACCTTCCAAAACTCTATGGGACAAGCATGTGAACATAGTTTTCTCTCAAACATGATTCATGATATCCCAGCAGAAGGTTTTTCACAGGGTAAAATCACCTTAGAACACACCACAATTCCTGAAATTAGTATGGTACCATCAACAATGAATTCTAATGTAACTAAAGTCTGTTATCACCCATTATAGTTCTCCTTTTGGTAACCCTCAAAATCTTTGATTCACTACAATGCATTTCAATGGGGTACTATCATGTATATTGGTCCCAAGATGGCTGCCAGCAATTCCAGGATGAAGTGCTGACAGCCAATCAGATCTCACAATGACATGTGTGGTTAGGCTCCGCCCAGATATATATGTGATTTTACTTTTGATTTTCTCAGGAACTACTGAACGGATTTACACCATTTAACCAAAAGGCACGACTCTGAACCAAGGGCTACCTTTTTGCCAAATTTGGTGTAATTCCGTTCAGCGGTTCGGGCTGTAGCTGCGACTAAAGGTTCCTATGGAAAATTGCATGGGGAAAACACGTTTTGGGACCCCCCTTTTTTCTCGGCCCCCACTTGACGAATCACCCCGAAACATTCAGGTTAGGAGCGGACCGGCGCGGGCCATAAGTTTTGAAAATTGCGCGAAGATTCGTCGACCGGCGCCAAAGTTATTGGAAATAGAATGTTGTGAATTTCCTATGGAAAATAGGTCCTAACTATAACTATCTACTGGCGACCGCCAGTAGATAATATATATATATTTATATATATATATATATGTATATATATATATATATATATATATATATATATATATATATATTTTGAAAAAAGAGAGTTGCTCCTCCTGGGAACTCCGCCCGTAGTACGGTGGCGCGATGAAGCCGGTAGAGCAATGCCGGCATAAATATGAGTCCACAATTGCAAATAAGCACGCGCTCTCAGATTCCTATTAAAGGTTTTTTAATGTTCAAGGTTACGCGTTTCGGGAGCAAGCTCCCTTGATCACACACTGAACCAAGTGTACACCAAGTGAATACATAGACTCAGTACAGGGGAAATGAAATCGACATAGGACTGCACGATACCCAGCTACCTACGTAAAAGTGGCGGCCATATTGGAGTGACTAAATTCAGATTAAAAAGGCAATAATTCCTTAAAGAATAACAGCAGATATGTTATACCAAAAACGAAAATCCATTTCAATACATGGTAAATCAATATCAAATTAAGATGAATAAACATAAATCCACATCATGCTGAAATACAGCTAGCTCAAGACCGGAGGGCATACCGACAGAGCGTGTGAATTACATTGTTTCTGGTCGCCAAGTGGCAAGAGAATTTCAAGTACCATGCAGTTACAGTAGACCAATACTAACGTCAAGTGACATAGTCATACAAATCCTTATACTGTACAATAGTCAAATAGCAAGCGTGACTATAAGTGAAAAAGTAAGAAATTCCCAAGCAGGAAATAGAAAGGCAAAGAGAAAGAGAAAGGATAAATGTTATAAATCGTCTTATCTTTAAAACATTAGTGCTCTAGTCGTGGAGACGAAGAAAAGGTTAGGAGGCCCGTGAAGTGTCCGCAGAATATCGGTGGGCCCCTTCCTTTCCTCCTGTGTAGAAAAATAGAAAACACAAGAATATAAAAAACACAAGATTAAAAATGTGCAAACATTTTAAACAAATTGCTAGACTGTTCATTAGTTGCTTATATTAACCAAGTTACTTTAAATCGCATGCAAAAATTGCTTATACAGTCTAACTTATGCAGCTTGCTGATCCGGGAAAACAATATCATAAAAACCTATGTTGGTGTAAGCCAGTTATTCTTCCATAAGGTGCGTTGCTAATTCCTCGTCCAAATTGTGCCCATTCGGGTACCTCGTCTCGAGCTCAAGTATCCATTTAGATTCTTTTTTCCTCAATCTGAGCTCCCTGTTCCCCCCTCTAAAGCTAGTTGTCACTTGTTCAATAACAAAGTAGCTGAGAAGTGAGCTGTTAGCGAGGTGAAAATCGGCAAAGTGTCTTGCGATAGGATAATGCGGATCCCTATTGTTTATGGCCCTGAGATGTTCTAGGACCCTTTTCTTAGCCATATGTGTCGTGCTGCCAATATATCTTTTGTTACATGGACACACTAAAATATAAATGACATGTGTGGTACTGCATGTCAAAAATTGTGAAATGGTATTTTTCTTCATAGAGTGTGGCACACTGTATTCTTTCACCATATGGCTATTTTTACAAGCTTTACAGTGTCCACAAGGGTAAAACCCTTTGAGATTGTGTGTGGAAGTCTTAGGAGGTATGGTGATATCCCCATGCATAAGCAAGTCCTTCAGGCTACGACCTTTGCGATAACTAATACTCGGTCTGTCGCTAAGGGTGGGGCCCACAATGCTATCACTTTTGAGGATATTCCAATTGTCTTGGAGAATTTTTTGTATTTTCCTTGACTTGTTGTTATAAGTAAGGATAACACGTGTTACTTGGGGCTCAGTTTCCTTGTTTTTCTCCTCTAGTGTACTGGGTCTGTCGATGTCTTTAAGTTTGGAAACTGCTCTCTGGAGTACCCACTCGGGGTAACCACGTTCCCTGAAGCGTTCTAACATAATTTCCTGTTCTGCCAGATAGTTCTCATCCGTATTGCAATTCCTTCTTGCTCTCAGCATCTCTCCATAAGGGATACTCCATTTCAGAGCATCCGGGTGATGACTGAGAGCATGAAGAACGCTATTGCCAGCTGTGTCTTTACGGAACAGTTTAGTTTCAAGGGTGCCATTGACCACCTTAATTTTGACATCCAAAAATTCTATCTCTTCTCTGTTTATATTCTGAGTGAGAGTTATGTTGTACCTATTGTCATTTAGTTTGTCAATGAATTCAAGAGCTTCTTCCTCACTGCCTTCCCATATGAGAAAAAGGTCATCAATGTACCTCAACCAAGCCTTAACTTTATCAAGATACATAGAGAGACTAGTATCCCTCATAATTTCTTCCTCCCACTGTCCCAAGAACAGGCATGCAAAACTTGGGGCAAAGCAAGTACCCATAGAAGTTCCGAGTATCTGTTTAAAAAGTTCCCCATTAAACAAAAAGATGTTATTACGTAAACAGAGACCCATCATTTCAATCAACATATTAGTATGATCAAAGTACATGATATTTCTGTCATTAAGGTAATTCATGCATGCTCGAATGCCTTGGTCATGGTCTATGATGGTATAAAGACTGGAAACATCCATAGTGATAAACATAAAGTTAGTCTGCCATTCTATTTCATCTATTTTTTTCAAAAAATCTTTCGTATCCCTCACATACGATGGAAGGGAAATGACATACCCCTGCAAGAAAAAATCCACATACTTTGACACATTTTCAAAGACACTCCCCATAGAAGAAACAATTGGTCTCCCTGGTGGATTCGTGGGGTCCTTGTGCACTTTGGGTAAGAAGTAAATAATAGGTAATTTGGGATAGTCCCTTTTCAAAAATAGGTACTCCACCCATGTTATAATACCATCCTCCTGCCATTTGTGCAGTTTATCCCAAGTCATCAGGATACTGTCATTGTATGTTTTGGTGTCGGTTTTCATATAGAACATGTTGTTCTCAAGTTGTCTGTACGCTTCAGTCATATACATGTTTCTGCTAAGTAACACAACGTTCCCTCCTTTATCAGCGGGACGGATTACAATCTCGCTATCAGTAGCCAAAGATGTAATGATAGATCTTTGTGCCCTGGTCAGGTTACTACCTTCAAAATTTGATCTAGTCTTCTGATGTTTACAGTCCATGAGGGCTTTCGTAACTACTTCATGAAAAGTATCAACATTGTCATGCGAGAGGTTAGGGTAGAAAACAGATCTAGGTTTAAAGGGGGTTTTGGCAGCCCTATCAGTAGTTATATCAGAGTTTTCAATTGTCGCAAGAGAATTTTCTACATTGCTGATGTTATCTAGATCCTGTAATGTACGAAACATAGTCATATCACCTACTGTGAGACTGGTAGGATCGACATCTACCCCTACATGATGTCCTCGTGTGATGTCACCCTTTAGAGTATGCCATTTGGTCAGTTTAAGTTTTCTTATGAATTTAAAAATATCTATTCTGGTGTTAGGGTAGTCAAAGGTTTCGGTGGGGCAAAAAGATAAGCCTAGGCATAGTGTTTTCTTTTCCAGTGCAGAAAGAGTTCGGCTTGTAAGATTAATAACAGTTTTATTTACCATATTGTCGTCCATCATGTTTATTTCCTGTTCCTTAAGCCACCACGTCTGGTTCCCATTGGCTTTGTTGCATTTTCTTTTTGTGCCCTGTGTTTCCGTCGGCTGCGTCGTTGTTTGCTCCGCCCCTGCCTCTTCCTTTTCCTCTTCCTCTTCCCCGATGTCCTCTCCCCCTCGGAGTTGGTTGAGGGGTCGTGATTAATGTTTTCTGTCTTCTCATTGTCCGGTACTCGTCTAAAAAAGTAGCTGGTCTTGTAATGATTTCTACTTCAGACGCAGTACTCGAGGTATGCGCCGAGACATCTGTGTCCGAATCACTAGTCACTGTAGTCAACGGGGTGCCTGTCCCACTGACAGTATGATTGGTAGCAGAGTCGTGGGGCTGGAAATTATATAAATGGTCATACTTTCTGCTATATGTAAGGATTCTCCCAGTCTCGTAATCCGTACAGTCGCGATGAAGCTTACGTTGTTTTCTAAGCTTAATGTCCTCTTCGTAGACTGTCATTCTTTTCTTTAATTCTTCCTTGAAGTTGTTAATAGTTGTCTGATCGGTATCATTTTTAAAATCTTCTTCTAGATCAGCAATTTCTTTCATTATGATCTCTCTGTCCTCCCATGCGTATTTGATAAGAATGCAAAGCATGTTTTTAGAGCTGGAAGCAGAATTATTTGCCCACTCCTCTAACATACGCAGGTTCGGTGATTCATAAGATGGTGTTGTGTATATACGTAGCCCTCGCGGGACCATATTTTTATCGACATAATCTTGAAGGGAAACTGCCTCCCACCATTTAGATGTTTCCGTTTTTTCAATTTCTCATACTTTCGCAGTTTTTGACTTAAAATATTGTCTCTGTTGGCTGGAATTAGCGTTGCATTGGCTTGTGTTTTTCCTGGTGCTCTTGCAAGTAATGTTTGGGCAGCCAGGCGTCTCCCGGATTCTTCATCCATGCTGCTGCCAATGGACAGAATAAGTGATCTGGATACAGTTGCCTTTCGCAACTGAAGTTAATGCCTCTCCACGGGACCTCGTTGATAAGTTACCTCAATGTAACAGGAATTATTGCCTTTTTAATCTGAATTTAGTCACTCCAATATGGCCGCCACTTTTACGTAGGTAGCTGGGTATCGTGCAGTCCTATGTCGATTTCATTTCCCCTGTACTGAGTCTATGTATTCACTTGGTGTACACTTGGTTCAGTGTGTGATCAAGGAGCTTGCTCCCAAACGCGTAACCTTGAACATTAAAAACCTTTAATAGGAATCTGAGAGCGCGTGCTTATTTGCAATTGTGGACTCATATATATATATATATATACATATATATATATATATATATATATTCCAAAATTCAATAGCGATGGAACCCGCGCCACTTGTAATGGCGGGCCGTAACAGGGTCGCAAACCCTCGTAAATCCAACAAACACAGCGCCGTCTCAACTTCTCAAAGACAACACGTTAAGGCCCATCTTTCTTTCAAGCGTGATTTAATACAGCAAAGTCACCCTACGCGTTTCGGAGCGTCCGCTCCTTGCTCACGAGTAGTGTGTATGCAAAAAACAATAAAGTTATATAACCATGTGACATATCAAACATAGAAAGTGAAAACAGACTTTTTGCATTTGTCTCTCCTTATATATAATAGAAGACTTTGTGAGCTCATCTGCCTTAATTCATAAACGTTTGCATACTAAACAATAATGTAAATCACATCGTGACAAATAATACATTTCATTATTTACATTCTTTGCAACTGAATTAATGCAAGTGTGTACATTCTGTGGTAGCTGCATCTCTAGGGGGACTACAATCCCCACAATTCACTCTGGCCTATTCCGAAACGTCACCGGTGGTTGAGCCGTTCCAAATGTAAGTAACCGTGAAATCTGCGGCCGCTGTCGTTACCAGCGCACCATACACTGGCACAGCATTTAGCCCAAGTGGGCATGTATTCTATCCTGTGCAATAGTTTATAAATAGAACCCTATTGAAATAGCTCGGATCCCGTCCCAATCAAAAGACAACTCCGCAAATGAAAAACGGGTTGCCACCCAACTCACTGCGCCCGCCACTTGTGTTCTACTGTGCGAGATACAAGAGTTATCTTATACTTCTTCATAGCAGTTAAATCCACGCCCAAGTGGGCACACTCACTAACTTCAACCCCAGTGGGTAAACTTGATACCACTTCCGGGACCACTTCCTCAAAATTCGATAATACTTCAACACAGAGTCACATTCATAGTTCATTAGTGTTACAACACCATTCCGGCAGATATTCGCTCATTTCGCCTTCCACTTGCTACTGAGACAAATCCAAAATCTGAAATAAAATCAAACAATAAAATGTCTAATACAAACATCATATTCCAATTTTTACATAAACACACAAAATAGATTTGATAAGAAAGAGTGGGAATAAAAACATGTATTAAAATTCCTAATTTACTTCGACATATTAGAATAGAAGCATATATGTAGTGTATTAATTTCTCAGCCTAAATGTACTGCTAGTGCCTCGTCACTGTTGTGGCCCTTTGGTTGCATAGTGTGGTATTTGATAATCATCCTGGACTCGAGACGTCTAAGTTCCTTAGTTCTATCTCCTCCCCTCTCCCTTCGGGGAATACTGTCCAGGACAATAAACGATAGCAGATTAGTATTTTGATTGTGGGTAGAAAAGAAATGTCGCGCAATAGGGTATTGTTTATCATTGTGAGTTATTGCCCTCAGATACATATTTACAGTTAGGACCATGTTTCCATAGGAAAAGTGTTTTTTGACTTGCCTATAACTTTGGTATCGTTTGATGAATCTTCACCAACTTTTCCCAAAAAGTGCCACAGTGATTCTTGTTGTGCAGGGAAAGTTTCGGGATGATCTGTCAAGCAGGGGGCGAGAAAAAGGGGTGGTCTAAAAAAGTGTCTTTCCCATGTTAATTCCCATAGGAGTTATGAACACGACTACAGCCTGAACCACTGGACGGAATTACACCACATTTGGCAGAAAGGTAGATTTGGTTCCACAGATCACGCCTTCAGTTATTTGGAATAAATCTGTTCAGTAGTTGTTGAGAAATTTAAGGGAATTCAAATTTGTATATCTGTGGTCATAAAGCTTGGGCGAATAATAACAAGCTCGTGCAGAGATCTGCAGAACTCTGATTGGCTGCCAACACATCATCCTAGAAGTGTTGGCAGCCATCTTGGGACACGGCCTTAGCCGAGTCCCAAAACTAAACGCAAAAAGATGAAAAGGGGGCAGGGTATGAATACCCTAACCACGTAGCCTTGGTCCTGGGGACCCAGAGGGACCCAGGCAGGGCAAAAAAGCATTTTTTTAAATACGTTTTGTACCTAAATTGTGAAAATAGCAGCAAAAATGTAAAAAAACACTTGTTTTGAAAAGGGCCCCAGGGTGGGCTAGCACCCGGGGGCATGCAGCGATGTACTAAACAATTGAGAGGCGCGTGGGGCTTGCCTCCAACTGCTTACTTCCCACAGGGACCACCACTTCCCCGGGGCTTATGCTAATATTCGGGGGACCTCATGGGCCCCACAGAGAGCACCACCTCCCTGGGGCTACATTTTGGAAATATGTGGGGGGGCCTTGCAGATGCCCCTGGGCACCACCACCTCCTCAGGGCTAAAATTAAATAAATAGATGGGGTGCCCGTGGACCCCCCAGGGCCCCAAGGACCACCACTTCCCCAGGGCTATAATTAAATAAATAGAATAAGGGCCCATGCACAACAAAGAAGTAAGGTCAAGCGGCCCCCCCTACTGGAGCCATGTATGGCCCAGGGGACCGCCACTCCCCAGGGCGGTTCCTGCTATGTCCCGGGGTGCCCATCCCCGGGACATAGCTGTTTTTTGGGCCGGAGCTGACAGCTCCCGCCAAGCAAAAGCAAACACTCTACTTCCAGCAAGCTTGAGCTGTCAAACCACTCCCGCTTGCTGGAAGTGGAGGTCTCCTGCGCTTGTTTTCAGTTTACATATTAAAATAAGGAGGGGGCGCACAAGGACCCCCCAGGACTCATTTTAGGCCTGGGGACCACCACTTCCCCGGTGCTTTATTTACATATGGGAGGGAGGGCCGCTCATTGGGCTTGTTGAACCCAGGGGACCACCACCTCTCCGGGGCTTTACATTAATAGTGGAAGGGGGCTGCGTGGACCCGCTGCTGGGGCTTTAATATGCCCAGGGACCACCACCTCACTGGGGCTAAATAAATAATGAAGCAGGGGGCCACACAGACTCCCCTCCTGGACCCCAGGGACCACCACCTCCCAAGGGCCAAATCCATATTTAAAACTGGGAGGGGGGCCATATATGGCCCTGGGGACCACCACCTCCCTGTGCTGGCCTGTGCATACTAAAGAAGGGGACAGCGCAGCCTTCCCTTCTGGAGTCACTAATGGCCCTGGGGACCGCCACCCTCAGGACCGGCTCCTGCTATCTCCCGAGATAGTTGTTTCCATTTGCATGGCGGGAGCTGTGACAGTTCATGCCAAGTGAGAGCAAACACTAACTCGGCTCCCAGCAAGCAGGAGCTGTCAAACGGCTCCTGCTTGCTGGAAGTAGAGTTTTCATCTGTTTCTCTACCCGCTGTAATGCGGGCAGGCAAACAGATGAAACATTGCTACTGCACACAGGGAACTGCATATTTAGTAGCTCCCTGTGTGCAGTAGCAATGCCAGCTCCGCAGGAGGCCGGGAGCCAGCTGGAACCAAGGGGGCATTAAGGCATTAAGGCCCACTGTGGTCCCCATCAAGGCGCACGGGCGTGGTCGCTCTCCCCCATTGAATTTTGGCCCAGCCCTGGCGAGAAGAGGGAAGAAACAAGCAGAAATAGGCGAAACATAAGGCAGAAAAGCGAGCAGAAAAGGCAAAATACAGAGCGGAAGAGGGCACAACAGAGGGCAGAAAATGAGCAGAAAAGCAGGCAGAAAGGCAAAACAGAGGGCAGAAAAATTGGAGCAGAAGAGGGCAAAACAGAGGACAGAAAAACTAGCAGAAAAGGCAAAAGGCAGGGCAGAAAAATGAGCAGAAAGGCAGAACAGAGGGCAGAACAACAAGCAGAAAAGTAACCCTGGGCGTAGTTCGCGAAGTAGCGCTACGCGAAGCTACGCAAAGTGCAGTTCGCACTACGTGAGCTACGCGTAGCACTACGCGAACTGCGTAGTGCGCTGTTCGCGATGATTGCACAGTGCCGGATGCTTGTCCGCACTGTGCAATCATTGAAAACGGCATCTTGCACAGTGCGAGCTGTCTTTACTGCCGCTCGAGTAGATTTTTACTCGAGCGGCAGCTTTCTCAACGCGGACTGGTAGTTTCTCATCACGAGCGGTCGCGAGCATACGCGACCACTCGCAATGAGAAACCTGACCTCCCGCGTTGAGAATCTCGCCGGGAGGTTTATTTTCCACGCTCGCGATCGGCAACTTGATGTTGCTGATCGCGAACGAGAAAAAGTCTCGCCGGGATGTCATTTTGCTTGCTCGCGGTCGCCAACTTGACGTTGAGGACCGCGAGCAAGCAAAAAATGACCGCTGCACTACGCTACGCTACGCGTGTTTGCACTGTGCTACGTGCAATTCGCGTTGTGCGAAGTAGCGCAAACTTCGCAAACTACGCGAGCGTAGCATAGTGCTTTGCCCAGGGTTACAGAAAAGGCCAAATGGAAGGCAGAAAAACAAGCAGAAAAGGCAAAACAGAAAGCAAAGAAATTAGCAGAAAAGGCAAAACAATGGGCAGAAAAACTAGCAAAAAAGGCAAAAAAGAGCAAAGGAGGGCAAAACAGAGGGCAGAAAAACTAGCAGTGAAGGCAAAACGGAGAGCAGAAAAACGAGCAGAATAGACAAAACAGAGGGCAGAAAAGTGAGCAGGAAAGGCAAAACAAACGGCAGAAAAAAGAGCAGAAAAAGGAAAAACAGAAGGCAGAAAAATGAGCACAAAATGCAAAACAGAGCAAGAAATGAGCAGAGGAGGCACAAACAGAGGGCAGCAGGTAGGCAAGCAGCAGAGGGTTGCAGACAGCAGGCAAGCTGGACAGGAGAACTGTCTCAGGGGAACCTGGCACAAGGACCTGTTTAATATTTATAGAAATTAAATCTCAACGAGAAAAACTTACATATATAAACATAGCAAGTCCCCCAAAATGAAGCTCTGCTTCTGTAAAGGACAAAATAGCCTGAGCTCCTGGGCTTGACAAACGCAAAGCAAGTGTGTTTTCTCGGCAATTCCACATTGAAAGACGATCTGAAATGCTTTGTGGAGGTTAATGCATTGTTGATCTATTGGAGCGCAATGAGCAGTGACTGTGACAATTGGGTTCTTTCTTGTCCATACCTGGTAAGAGCAGAGTCCACGGTTCTCCCTTTAAATGACTATGAGTATACAAATGTGCAAAATCACCTGAAGCTCAGTACAATACAAAGTTACATTTATACTGATATGTGCTTATGCTGTTCATTTGTTTGATTGGACTTATATAGACCGTACACATATTTACCAGTCACGTCTTAGAAATAGTTCTTATGACGAGCAGGATATTGTGTTGACTATATGACGACTGGACAAGCCCTGAAGTAGTCTGCTGCAGTATTACAGCAAACACGAAACATATGTTGGCAAGGGCAAAGTGTGCTTTACAAGATATGAAAATAAAGAACAAAACTACTGATACCACGATTTCAAGAGTGATTTGCTGAGTGCTCGGAGAATATATACAAATTTTGGACCTTCCTATTGTGGAAGAATTGGTGGCTCTTCCTCCTCCTGAGCTGCGGACTTATATAGATTTTTTGTCTATTGTTTTGAATTGATATTGATGATATTGTGGTAGTATGCACCCATTCCTCCCAGCCACCAATTCATTTGCATTCTCTATAGGAAAATTCATATTATCACAAATTTCTGGATAAAGACACATGAGGTGCAATCATATTGCCAAAATTCACACAAGGTCACTTGCGACATTTCCTCATGCTCCCTTCTGCAGTTGTAGTGTAGAATATGTACTGGACATTTACTCAAGGAGGTAGTACTTAGTAATTAACCAGTAGAAAGCACTTCACTTGGGTAGATATGTTGTGCAAAACTGTGGACTCTTTTTGGATAAAGGGGCAGGTGCAATTCCGTTGTGGCCCAATCACTGGCACAGCTACTGACATACCCACACAGACACTTAGACACCCACTCACATGCTCAGGCACTCACACACCCACTCACAGACCCACTCAGACACTGATACATCTACTCATAGACCCACTCAGACATTCAAAGACCCACTCACAGACCTACTCAGACACTCTCACATGCCCTCATAGACACACTCAGGCACTCATGCACCCGCTCAGATGCAGACACTCTCACACCCACTCACAGACTCACTCAGAAACATACACCCACTCACATACCCACTCAGACACTCATGCACCCACTCAGAGACTCACACACCCACTCACAGACCCACTCAGACACTCATGCACTCACTCACAGACTGACTCACACACTCATGGAGGCACTCACAAACCCACTCAGACTCTCACACCCACTCAGATACTCACGCACCCACTCACAGACCCACTCAGATACTCATGCACCCACTCACACACCCAGTGAGACACTTTTGCAGCCACTCCCAGATCTACTTAGACACTCACACACCCATTGAGACACTCACTCACACACTCACTCACACACCCACTGAGATACTCATGCACTCACTCACACACTCACTCTCAAAGGTTGCAGGCTACAGTTAAGAAATAAAATGTAAAAAACCTTAGAAATCCACTGGAAAAAAACAAAGGTTACGGGGACGTTATAGTTAGGAAATTAAGTTTAAAAACCTTAGAAATTCACTGGAAAAAGCAAATATTACAGGGACGTTATAGTTAGGCTCAGATTTCACTTTTACAAAATCAGTGAAATTCAACAGTCATAGTTCCCTGAGCTAACTATAATTTACGCCTCTGCAATGTTCCGCTTATGACCTCACATATTGCATCACTCATGACATGGTCAGTGACATCACTGATGACATCATTGATAACATCATCCACGGAACCCCTCACACACCCCTATACAACCTCTCATACACCCAATCACACACCCACACATTCGCTCACATACCCATTCACAGACCCATATAAGTACTCACACAACCACTCTCTCATTCATAGAGCCACCTGCACACCCACTCACTCCCTCATACAGTCCCTCACACACCCACTTATTCAAAGGCACACTTGTTGCCTGTGCAAGTGTCAGAGATTGACCACTCCCCGAATTTGGAACAGATAGAAAATGATAACGCTGCACTCCTGGAGGCTTCAAATTTCCAATTTATTTAATTACTCATGGCATCCTCATCATGCCAAAAACTGACGTGTTTCAACTCCCAAGTCTTGAAATTTGAAGCCTCTGGGAGTGCAAGGTTATCATTTTGTATCTAATATATATATATATATATATATATATAGATAGATAGATAGATAGATAGATAGATAGATAGATAGAGAGATAGATAGATAGATAGATAGATAGATAGATAGATAGATAGATAGATAGATAGATAGATAGATAGATAGATAGATAGAGAGATAGATAGATAGATAGATATATGAGTCAGAGGACCAAGAACCTGTAGGAACACTGCCCCGTGAGCACCCTGATTCAGTCTCAGAAGTTAAGGCACATGTTTCTTTGAGAAAACGGCAGTGGCTTAAGATCGTGATTTCAGTAAAACAAATTAATTTAACGCAAAGTGAAACCACGATAATCCAATAAGTATGTTCAGTGATGCTGAACCTTAAGCGGCAGCTGAGACAGTATTTGGTAACACAGCACAGAGCACTAGAGGTGACAGTACTGCACAAGGTGGAGCCACAACTCCAAGCAGCTTAAAAGAGCTTTTTTCAGGCTACCTCTTTACAATGATACCTGGATGTAATTAGAATTCAAAGAGGATTGAGAATATACACGATTCCATCATATGAGAACTCAGACCCTAATTTACTCTAGGAATCGGTGGAATACACCACAGCCTCAGCCAGAGGCATGGTTGATACACTAATAAAGTATGCCAAAAGTGACAGGAGCAAACTGAAATTAAGAAATTGGAGGAGATTATTACACAAGATCCAGGAAAAGAGAATGCTGAACATTTGAAACAGGCTATGAAAGCTTGGCTGGTAACTTATGAAAATAGTTTCAAACAACATAAACAGAATAAGTTCGCAAGGATTCAGAGAGACTATGAGTCAGGTCGAGTCTTAACATTTGCTTAAAAAATTCAAGATTCCAAGAAAGGTGCTTCAAGAACCCAGAAATCAAAATCTGGCAAGTACAAGAGATACCTCAGAATCAGAAGTGGAAACTGATCATTCAGAAAAGGAAGTGGCAAGGGAATTTCCAAGACCCAGTATAAGTGGAGGGGTAAATTTTCCACAGGAGTATCAAGTCATCAAAGAATCGTGGAAAATATTCCTCCAAAGAACACATCCGCCAGACCAAGCGGGAGAAAAATCAGAAGAGGGGCAAAAAGGAACAAAACAGCCAGCCATACAGAGAATAACAAGGAGCAAGAGAGGAGGCTATCGCAAATGAAAAGAGAGAATCTCACTATTGTATAGCTATCAGACAGAATGCTCACAACAATGGAATCTTCAGAGTTGCAAATGGGACTTACTTTTTGCCCAACATCAGGATGGGATTACACACAGACACGCGTAGTTTTGTATCAATTTATTAGGCAATTGAAACAAAAAAAAATCCACAGGTCGAATCCCAAATGAAGGCATTTGGACCCAACTAGTATAAAGGAACCCACTGACATCTTAACAGGTCGTGATCTGGAATCTTTGCAAGTTCTTCATGAATTGCAGGGTATGGCTCCAATAGTAGCAGAGGAAAGCAATGAGAGAGTATTGCAGCTTTTAGATCTAGATTTATTAATAATCGCTCCTGAGTGTGTGTCATTCCTGTGTGTAGAGAAACACTTTTAGTGTAAGACCGCCCTCGCGAGCCGCAGCACCCGCCATGTACGAGAATGGCAGGCACAAGGTGGAACCACGGAAACGTATATATATATATATATATATCCAAACAACAAGTTGCCCAATATGGAGATGCCACACAACGGGAGCTTTGGTAAGCCTTTAATCAAGGAACAGCAGTTTAGCAGAGAAACAGAGTCCCCCTCAATCGTAAAAGCCCAACGCGTTTCGAGCACTCCCTGTGCTCTTGTTCATGGGCTGCGAGTTAATGAGCAGAGCGGCAATCTCAGGGGGCCACATGCATGATACAAAGTCCCGCCCATATGGGCGTATGCACACCGGCATTATGGATCTTGTGGTTCCTCTGAAAGTGAAATCCCAAGTGGGTGCCGTTAAGCGTAAAGTGACTCAAAGTATTCCCCCAGTGGGTAGGGTGGGGGCCAAGTCTCACGCCGTACTGCTTAATATCAGTCCCAAAACACGGCACTTCCGTTCCGCTGTATTTGGAAGTTTTCCCAAAACTGGTTCCGTTCAGATAACGGCAGGGCATCTCCGCGACCTGGGCCAGGCCGCCATAACATCCAAACAACAAGTTGCCCAATATGGAGATGCCACACAACGGGAGCTTTGGTAAGCCTTTAATCAAGGAACAGCAGTTTAGCAGAGAAACAGAGTCCCCCTCAATCATAAAAGCCCAACGCGTTTCGAGCACTCCCTGTGCTCTTGTTCACGGGCTGCGAGTTAATGAGCAGAGCGGCAATCTCAGGGGGCCCTATGCATGATACAAAGTCCCGCCCATATGGGCGTATGCACACCGGCATTATGGATCTTGTGGTTCCTCTGAAAGTGAAATCCCAAGTGGGTGCCGGTAAGCGTAAAGTGACTCAAAGTATTCCCCCAGTGGGTAGGGTGGGGGCCAAGTCTCACGCCGTACCGCTTAATATCAGTCCCAAAACACGGCACTTCCGTTCCTCTGTATTTGGAAGTTTTCCAAACACTGGTTCCGTTCAGATAATGGCAGGGCATCTCCGCGACCTGGGCCAGGCCGCCATAACATCCAAACAACAAGTTGCCCAATATGGAAATGTCACACAACGGGAGCTTTGGAAAGCCTTTAATCAAGGAACAGCAGTTTAGCAGAGAAACAGAGTCCCCCTCAATCGTAAAAGCCCAACGCGTTTCGAGCACTCCCTGTGCTCTTGTTCACGGGCTGCGAGTCTTGGGACTGATATTAAGCAGTTTGGCGTGAGACTTGGCCCCCACCCTACCCACTGGGGGAATACTTTGAGTCACTTTACGCTTAACGGCACCCACTTGGGATTTCACTTTCAGAGGAACCACAAGATCCATAATGCCAGTGTGCATACGCCCATATGGGCGGGACTTTGTATCATGCATATGGCCCCCTGAGATTGCCGCTCTGCTCATTAACTCGCAGCCCGTGAACAAGAGCACAGGGAGTGCTCGAAACGCGTTGGGCTTTTACGATTGAGGGGGACTCTGTTTCTCTGCTAAACTGCTGTTCCTTGATTAAAGGCTTACCAAAGCTCCCGTTGTGTGGCATCTCCATATTGGGCAACTTGTTGTTTGGATGTTATGGTGGCCTGGCCCAGGTCGCGGAGATGCCCTGCCGTTAGTTGAACGGAATCAGTGTTTGGAAAACTTCCAAATACAGCGGAACGGAAGTGCCGTGTTTTGGGACTGATATTAAGCAGTACGGCATGAGACTTGGCCCCCACCTTACCCACTGGGGGAATACTTTGAGTCACTTTACGCTTAACGGCACCCACTTGGGATTTCACTTTCAGAGGAACCACAAGATCCATAATGCCGGTGTGCATACGCCCATATGGGCGGGACTTTGTATCATGCATATGGCCCCCTGAGATTGCCGCTCTGCTCATTAACTCGCAGCCCGTGAACAAGAGCACAGGGAGTGCTCGAAACGCGTTGGGCTTTTACGATTGAGGGGGACTCTGTTTCTCTGCTAAACTGCTGTTCCTTGATTAAAGGCTTACCAAAGCTCCCGTTGTGTGGCATCTCCATATTGGGCAACTTGTTGTTTGGATGTTATGGCGGCCTGGCCCAGGTCGCGGAGATGCCCTGCCGTTATCTGAACGGAACCAGTGTTTGGAAAACTTCCAAATACAGCGGAACGGAAGTGCCGTGTTTTGGGACTGATATTAAGCAGAACGGCGTGAGACTTGGCCCCCACCCTACCCACTGGGGGAATACTTTGAGTCACTTTACACTTAACGGCACCCACTTGGGATTTCTCTTTCAGAGGAACCACAAGATCCATAATGCCGGTGTGCATACGCCCATATGGGGGGGACTTTGTATCATGCATATGGCCCCCTGAGATTGCCACTCTGCTCATTAACTCGCAGCCCGTGAACAAGAGCACAGGGAGTGCTCGAAACGCGTTGGGCTTTTACGATTGAGGGGGACTCTGTTTCTCTACTAAACTGCTGTTCCTTGATTAAAGGCTTACCAAAGCTCCCGTTGTGTGGCATCTCCATATTGGGCAACTTGTTGTTTGGATATATATATATATATATATATAGTCGAAACCGAAGAGTTCCTGCTGGGATCTCGGCCTGTGGTCAAGTGGTGCGCTGGAGCCGGTGGAACCAAGCCGGACAGTAGTATCCAAAAAACGAAATCCAGTAAAGCGCACACTCAGAGACCAATTTGCTCGTGCAAATGTATTTACTCAAAGGCTATGCGTTTCGACTGAGAACAAGACAATTCTCTGTCGAAACGCGTAGCCTTTGAGTAAATAAATTTGCACGAGCAAATTGGTCTCTGAGTGTGCGCTTTACTGGGTTTCGTTTTTTGGATATATATATATATATATCAATACATTGTATTTATTCTATAATGCATTTAAACAGATCTTGATTAATTCATGTTTCAGTTTCTGGGGCAGCCATAACGTAAGACATATTTGCCTTGATAGAAAATATTTTTAGGATTGACTATTCTTTTTGATAAATTGACATGATGTGAGGGCAGCATTGCATTTTAACATGGTTTGACTGTAAATGTTTACATTATGTATTTAGAAAGCAGTCACTTGCAGTGGCGGCTGGCATCTCAGGAGAGTGGTGAGGTGGGCAAATGGGTTGTGGGTAGTTGCATGCACTATCGTAGTGTGCGCCACAAGTGAAATAATAAAAATCCACTTACCTTACATGAACAAGTACTCCTTCTCGCTGCATGGACTCCTCTTCGCTGCAGTACTGTGTTCAGCACGGGCCCCAGCCAACTCCCTCAAGCAGTCCTGGCGCTGCTTTAATGCTGTTAACCAGCTTGAGAGAAGGGTCAGGATTGGAGGGAGCGGCCTCTTTAAGCCTCCTGAGGGCACTGGAGGCCTGTGTTTGGTCTAACCCAGCTGTCTTAAGATAGCTGGGTTAGAGAGGTTTCAAAGTGCGCATGTCTGGCTGGCTGTTGCAAGATGGCTGACCAAAGGGACTTGCACACTTTGAACTGAAGTGTCCAGGCAGCCTACCCTCCTCCCTGCTGCTGCCACTCAGAAAGCACCGGCCCGCCCCGTTCTGACACTCAGGACAGGTGGATGAAAAATAAAATGGTAATAAATTGACTTTATTACCATTTTATTTTTCATCTCTGGGGCATTTGGGGGCATTCTTGCTGGAGGGGCGACAATTCTCTGCTCTAACTGAGGAGCCGCTCCTGGTCACTTGCAAGATTGATCACTTTGAGATGTATTTATTTTAAATTATATTTTTAAAAGGCTTTAGAATTTTGCTATTGTATTTATGAAGAAATTAAGTTAGAAGTTGATGAAGATTTGAAGATTTTTATCAATCATTTAGAATAAAGATTATGATTGTTTGTAGATTGGTGTCATGCACCAACAAATAAATGCGAGCAGACCTAGAATCTTGTGCTGCGAAATTGTGGCGACGTAATGAATCCACCTTACCCAGACTGTGTCGGAATTTCTGAATCTTTTAAAAACTTTTTTGTTTCAGTATCAGTAAAGGGGAAGGGGGAAATAAGGAAGTAGATCCTCAGCTGTCACTGTCATAAGGTTTCTGCACATACACAGAGCTATGCACAGGAAAATGGGACCCCGGAATACAGTGGTTTGCCACCATATACCGTAGCACCCAAAAACCCCAACCCAACTAGCTTAGCATCCCATTAGCACCCAAGTACTAATGTTTGGACAACCCAGAACACGGTATCTTTATCTCAGGACTCGCAGAAACAAGAACACTCTTTCGTCACTCACTGCACTTGTCCACAAGGTGCGTAGGAAGAGACACTGGATAGGTTAAAATGTTTATTCCAACTTACGTGCTCTAATGTACAGTACACGTGTCAGTACTAATAGCATAATGCATATGAATAATATAAGCAGCATGGTTACAATTCCATAGAATACAAACGGGGAAAGCATCTCAGAGCTCAGTGGATAAACGTATAAATAACATTACCACCCTCCCCTTGCAGTAAGATAGTTTATTATAATAATAGAAGACCTCTGGGCTTTGACTAGCGAACCCCCATACCTCAGTCTCTAGATGCAGAATTACATCAGCAGGACATCATAGCTCTTCTCACTGAAAGGGATTTCTCCAAGTGTGTTAAGCGCTAGTAAACCACAGTATTAAAAGCATACCAAATACTTCATGGCAATTGCACCTAATGTTATGTCTGGGTGCGCGAGACTGGCCATATCAGGAAGAACCAAAATACATTGTTATGCGACCTTGTACATGTTTGTGCAGACTGAGCCCAAAAAGGTGAACAACAGAAAATGCAGACAGTGCAAAAGAACTTGGCACGAGCAAAGGGCGAGGAGGCCCGGCTCAGTGTAACGTGCGCAAAGAAAAGCAGCAAGGCAGCCAGGCCTAGGCCAACATAACAAGGCAGGTAACAATCCACAAGACACCCTCCCCTGGTCAGTCCAGCGGCCAGGACAGAGGCCCATCAGAGGAAAAACACAGCCGTTGGAGCACAGGGAGCGCCCAAACGGCGAAGGGCAGGTCAATCCATGAAAGTGTAAGTGCAGAGAAAAGCCATACCCTCCAAGAGTTCATCATTGGAATTGTCAAAAAACATAGATGCCATCCAATCCATGAGATCAAAAGAGCAGGAATGCTCCTCAACAAAGGGAGCATCCAGAAGCAATGCGGGACAGCTTGCGTGATAATCGAAACAGTTTCGTTGTAGGAGATCCTGGGCAGCCGCCCAGATATCCCATTGTGCCAAAATCCCCAGTGCAGCCGCACGCGCCATACAGCCAGCAACGGAACAGTCCTGCTCATGGGCCTCTAAGGGACCCATCAACTGAACAAAATCCGGAACAGACAATGACGAATTGGAGAGGCAATAATCCAGAGTCCAGGTGAAAGGACAGCGGACACAAGTCATCACAGGTTGCACGCAAGTGAAATACGCAAAGCGAAATGAAAGAGTATATGACACACTCAGTGTCGCCAATGGCAAGACACCAAAACCGGCCAAAATGCGCTCACGGAGCAGCTGGAGGCGTTCTGGATCGAGCAGGTCCCATCAGGGAGCAGCCATTGCGCAGAAAGCAAATTAAGAGCAAGACACCAGCCGCTAAAGCGAGGATCAATGGGAAACCGCCAAAGACACTGGAAAAAATAGAATGTATGAAAGCCGGGATGGCACCAAAAATAGTTTGGAAGGAGGACACCAAGCCCGACCCCACGACCTTAAAAAGTGTACTAGGCCTTCAGTGTTAGATGCGTTAAAAATACGATGTATTAACTCCCCAAAATGTTGGGGAGATTAGTGTTTAAAAGGGCCTGTATTTCACTGTGGGTACTCGCCACCTGGAGAATGAATGTCTCCCGGGCGGACGTGAGCATAACTTCCTCGTTTAATAATAGTGCCTTTATTCTGCTCAGTCTATTGAAATCTGCTTCCATGGTAGGGATGGAAGGCCAAATAGAGATATCAACCTTGCCATGAGGGGGAGGAAAAAGCACATTTTTGCAGCAGACAACCCTGTGCGAAACTGTTACAATGTAAGGAATGCCAGCCTGCAGGCCACAACAGTTTTCGTTATTTAAAAGTAAATAACTACCATTGGAAAGGAGAGTGAAAGTAGGTGAAATAACAGGAGCAGGAATACCTTTCAGCACACAAGCAAGATTAGGAGCGGAAACGCTACATGAGCCATGCAATTTAATGTGTTTACAAATAAGCGAATGACCCATAGTCGAGTCGCAGTACTCCCCGTGAGAAAGACTTCCTTGCCGTCCCGAAGGCATTTATACATGAAAGGCAAGGACCAGAGTTCATGCAGGAAAGCACTGCCCAAGGGCCGGTAACGGCCCACAGGATAATGTTTCATGCAGGAGTCAAATTCAAACAAGGAAAAAGGTAAAGCGATAACCCCATGGACTAGCCATACAGCAGAATCAAGTTCTGCAACAGAGAACGGCAAAGGATCCATCTTTTCGATATGTAATAGAGTGTAAGTTGCATCTTTCATGGACATAAATTGCTGTTTGTCAGTTAAGTTAAAAGGTAGAAACAAGGCAGAGGTGTTCAAAAAATGCCAAGGAACTTTACCTAACTTGAGCGTTTGTAAAGTCCATGCAAACTGCATAACCGAACGCAATTGATTCTGACCATGATATAACACAGAAACATCATCTTGTACAATATCAACAACAGAGGACACAATATTCTCCAAAGTATAAATGCGAGAAGACAGGGTATTAATACTATTGTCAACAACAGCAAGCACCTTTTCCAAATTTGCTTGATCTATTTCCCGAAGACGGGAAGCAGCTTCCATTTGTGATAGCTTCCAGAGTTCATTATATGTCTCATAAATGAATCTTTTAGGTCGGGGACCACGAGGTCCCAAAACAAAGTCGGACAGATCAATATTGCCTGAAAGGAGGGACAAATGTTGTTTAACAGAATCAAGGGACGAATGTTGCAGCCATTGTTTGCATAATTTACCAACAGAATATGTAGTGACAGTACGGGAATCAGTAAATCTCGGATCAGGCCTATCCTGTGTGTAATTAGCTCCTGAGTCGTGAAAACGCATTTGACATGCATTTGATGATGTAGGCCATACCAACCAGGGTGACTGAACTAGCTCAGAAACATTATACGAATTATTTTGTAACCGAGCCTGCAGGGACACGAGGGACATATTGAATCGTGAGCTTTCATTGGGAAAACTTGACAGGGATGGTATTGATGGAGTATTCAATTGTTTAGTGGTTGCTAAGCCCCAACATGTAGTCTGATAGATGGAGACATTGAGGAACATAATTTGTGTAGGGATGAGGCAAGCACGGTGTAATGCCTCGGTTCCCTGTACCTGCCATGGCTTGGAGCCCCAAATAGATTTTAAATCCACTGTATTATCCCAGTACTCATAACCACCCACAGCTAGGGCACTTAGAAAGGAACCTGAATAAAGCAATTTGGTGTGTGTTAACATAATTTTCTGAGTTGATGTGTTATTTAGTCTAAAATAATAGGATGCAGGGTTCGACCGATTAAAATCAGTAAAATAATTAAACTTATTTCGAAGAGTTTGAGAGCTACCTGGCAAGGGGTTTGGACAATGTTCACATTGGGTATAGTTAACAGAACTACGCAGGGCACTGGGCTTATGGAGAAAATGATTACCCCAATGTTGGTAACAATACAAATCGGCATAATTAGCAGAATTCATATATAGATCTTCAGCATTAAAAGATGCATAATATTTTAAATCGGCAAACAATGCTTCAACGGCATGCACATCCCAATCATCAGAATGAATATTATTTTGTACTACATCACCCATTGAAACACGAAGGACATTAGGTACATTAATAATTTCCGTCGGACCATGGATTTGATAGTTCACTGCATCCCATACGATGCCATCAGCAACTGGAAAAGCTGAAATGTTCACAAATGTGTGGTCACGCTTCATGATGTGAGACGAGGAATGAGGAGCCAAAGTTCCAGAAACGTAGTCTACAGCAGAGCGTTCAGGTAAATAGTGACCATTGATTAGTAGAAAAAACACTGTGACAAAGCCAATGGACATGAACAGAAAAATCAAGAAAAGTACCAACCAGAGGTATGTCCAGGGTGGAATCAAAAATTGTCTCTAAACCAGGATACAAAAATACTGAACTTGGATGGGACTTTTGAAGAGGTGGAATCCGAATCAAAGGAATAACGAGTCTGGCTTAGTGGCGATATTGGTTGATGTGCCACCGATTCAGATGCAGGATAAGTATACTCGTCCTCGTCGATGTTGGTGGAGAGTTGGGGATCAATTATAGTTTCAGGCAAAGTAGAGGATTCAGGCAAATCAACCATCTCAATTACAGCATCAGCGATCGTTCGTGCAGATGGACTATGAACATATGTCCGATAAATGGCAGGACAAGAGACCGCTGGTGTGACACTATTCAGGATCGGCCAGGCGCTGTAGCTTGACATTTTCCACTGAGATGTATCTGTTCTCCTTGCGACCAGGAAGCGGTGGTAAAATGACTGTACGTGTTCCCTTCAAGCCCAGAACTGGAACCGGTGCACGAAAAGAGGGGCCGAATTCTTTTTGTTTTCAACCTTTTCTCGAACCAGTTCTCCAACCTTTGGAAGCCAGCCGGCTACCGGAATCTGCAACGCAGGATCTGTGGCTGAAGGCAAATGTGTAGTTGCAAGTTTGTCTCGGGCTTCTTGTAAGTCCTGTAACATAGCAGAATGGTTATCTACATCAAACTTGGCGGATTGCGCCGCGATGTCTGGACCCTCAAGGTCAGGCCCAAACATTCTTATGCCAAAGAGCATTTCGTATGGGGTCCGCCCACCCAGAGGTCTTCTAGGGAGATTATTAAGTGCACGCTGAACGGTATACAAATGGGCCAGCCAGTTCCTGCCAGTACCTATAACCCTAGCTGTTAAGGATTGCTTTAAGTCACGGTTCATTCGTTCAACGATAGAGTTGCCCTCAGGCCTATACGGAGACGAAAATTTCACCCGCACCCCAAGCGAAGCCATTGCATCCTTGTAAGCCCTAGAGGCAAACGCTGGACCTTGGTCCGAATGGAAGGTGCCGCATGCGAAAATTCCCACAAAGACACGCAAATCCCTGATTACATTTCGGGCGTCAGCACTCCGTTGTGGCCAGACCCAGAGAAACCGTGTGCACGAGTCCACTGCCACTAAGATGTATTTATAGGCAGTGTCTGATGAGAATGGACCGCAGTGATCCAAGTAAACACACCCAAAGGGTCTGTTAGCAATGCAGAGCGGGGTTTGTGGTGGACGTGTTACCGTGGAAGGCTTAATCTGTTGACAAACATCGCAAGAAAGCACAAAAGCACGGGTGTCTTTATACAATCCACGCCACCAATAACGCTGCTGCAAGATGGAAACTGTAGCTGACACACCTGCATGAGCCGAAGCCATGCCTTCGTGTGCAGCTGATATCAAGGCACTCCTGCGGTCCGCGTTGGGGATCAGCCGATCACCAACGTTAGGTATAGTTACATAAGGAACCTGATCGGGACTTAATGTGTAAGAATACTTGGAAGGGAAACCTGTAGGGTAATTATTACCTTCCTTGGTTGCAGCAATAGCTGCTAATATAACAGGGTCTATTTTCGACATACACCTGGTAACCGCTGCTACTGAACACGTGACTACTGCTGAACGGGCAGCTTCATCTGCCAGATCGTTACCAATAGCGTGTGCGCCCACCCGCTGATGGCCTAATGTGTGAACCACCTGTGTGAGGGGCAGACGTTGTTGCAATTCTGCCACTCGAACCCAAAGCATTTTATGCTTAATTGTGCTCCCTTTTGCGTCCTTGTAGTCGTTTTTCGACCAGAAAAACAGATTGTCATTGTAAGATTGTACACAGTAAAAAGAATCACATACAATAAGAGTGGTCTCATCCTGAGAAGCGAACTCAAGTGCAAGTAGCAATGCATGCAGCTCGGCCAATTGTGCGGTACTATCTCCAAGTGTGCGAGTATGCACTGCAGAGGATTTGAACTTTCCATCTACAAAGGAACCCGCAACAATAGCACATGCAGCTGAATAAGCGTGCTTGGACCCAGTGGCCGGTTGCGCCGAACCATCGGTGTAGATCACACATTTGTAATCCTCAAGCGGTAATAAAAACAAAGGAGGAGGATGAACGAATTCATACTGCAAAAACTCCTGAGTCTGCAGAGAAGAATCAAAAACAAAAGTGACGTCCGAAGACGTCAAGGATGTAGCCCATTGTATCCAACGGGGATGCATTGCTTTTGAGTTCGGTACACTTGCCTTTGTTACTGCCTCTAGGGCAGGACAGGGTATTACCACTAGAATCCGCTTTCCCTGTGCCAGTGCGCGTTCTTTTAGAATCGCCATTTGCACTGCAGTTAGAACTTTTTCGACAGAGGTAAAGCGCAATTCAGCGGAAGTGTACAGATGTGATTTGTATGCGATGGGTACTGTATCACCTTCATTAAAGGTTAAGTATGTGAATCCCACCGCCCCGGAATTATTCTAATCACCAGGTTTGTGTGGTTATCACGAGTCAAAAGATATTTAGACTCCAAAGGTCTGTCTGCAAAGACTGCAGAATTGAGGTATGCTCAGGCAGCCAGCAAGACCTTGAATAAGTAGGTTGTATCAAAGCATACAAAGGCTTGATACGCTGGGCATATTCGGGAATGTAAGTACGCCCGAAATTCAGGAAACCCAGCAAAGACTGAAGTTTCTTCAGAGTATTTGGAGGCACAAATGTGCACATTTTTCCAAGAAATGGGGGCTAAGCCCTTACCTTCGTTATTGAGCTCATAGCCCAAGAACAGAACGGTAAATTCAGCAATGTGTGACTTAGCAAAGTTAAATTTGTAACCCTGCTCCGCAAATTCAAGAATAATGCGGTCCACACGGGACAAATGCTGAAATAATTCGTCGTCCGTCAGATAGATGTCATCTACGTACGAACATGCGTCTTGATCAATGTCATTTAACAAAGAAACAACACGGGCGGCGAATATACCCGGACTATTTTTGTAGCCCATGGGTAAACGCCGGAACTGGAATAATTTACCACCGGAAGTGAATGCGGTCCATTGACCACTCTCCGAGGCTAGGTTGTGCGTGTAGAAACCGTTTGAAAGGTCAAGTGTCGTTTTGTATTTTTTACGAACAAGACTGTCTACAAGCGCAGAACTGTGTGTATTTTGCACCGCAAAGTTCCGACAATGAGTATTTAAATGCCGGTAATCCAAAACTAAGCGGTACGATCCATCGGGTTTAGAAACCACGAAAAGGGGATTGTTCATAGGTGATACGCATGGTTCAATTACTCCCTGATATTCCAACTGTGTCAGAATTTCGGAGACGGGGCCTTTTGCCTGCCGTTTGATGGGATATTGGGGTTGTGGCTGCGGTAGTGACCGCAAAGGTATTGCATGAGGAGGTGATTCTTCATCCCATCCCACATGGTTGCGGTATAACGCTGGTGCCAGGTACACAGCCCACTCAGCTGCAAGTGCTTCAGCTTTGTCTTTTGGGACATGCCGTGAGAAGCTTGGAAGGATTACCTCCTCTCCTTTATGTGCAGCTAAAACGAATGGGGGTGGCCAATCCACCTCTGCTAACAAAATGTCATATGAAGAGGTTAGATTTTCCCAAAAATCCCTTTTATTTCACGCGGTATGTCACTTTCAATTTGTATGACTATATTATATAGTCTGTCAGGGGGTGCCACTCTCGTGTCAGCTGTCTCTACAGTAATGAATGTTTCAGTTGCTGTCGCCTCCATATGAGGACGTAGCGCCTCCCGCACTATGGTAACTTCCGCGGCGCTGTCTAGGAGGGTCACTGCCCACGTCCAATTCTGGAGTCTCGTTCTCACGGTCTGAGGCATATTTCGCTGTGACAGCGGCAACTTTTTTCTTCTGAAATTGCGGTCGAGGAAGATGAAAGTCTTCTGCTTTCCCTCTGACTTGTTGTCGAGGTTGGTCTCGCTCCTGGGGAGCCTCTCGGCCCCTTCCTCTATCTTGCCGTCCTCCTCCACCAGCCTGTGACGACGTCTGGGCCTGTGAAGAACGAGGAGAACGCGTATCAGAGCTCTGAAACCTTTCTGGTGATTTAATCCTTGACCTATCACGTAAATCATAAGTACGTTCAGAAGAAACTGAAACTGGGGAAGCGCCTCTCGACCCCGGCTTCTTTTGTTGCTTACCCTGTTTTTTCTGTCTCCAACTCTTTTTAGTGAAGACCGGTTTATCATCTTTCTCAGATGCACTTTTTGTTTGTGTAACTTGTGTTTGCGATTGAGTTTGCATTTTTACAAAAGGCTTGTTGCCCAGGCTGTTTCTTCCAATTGTTTTATAAGCCCTGGCTATTATTTTCGGTAATTCGCGAGGCCTGTCCAACTCTGGGACCAAAGCCAAAGCATTCGCTACTTGAAAGTTCATAGCATCGCCCTTGACATTTCCAAGGATCAGTTCAGCTACTACATCAAACACTCCCACTAGTCTCATCCCTAATTCCACAGCCGCTTCAGGGCCATGTTCGTCCTGTACTTTTTTAATTACAGAGGGTAGAACCGTCATGGAAGGAGTTCCAAAACATTTTGAATAAACTGCTGCGAATACCTTACCCCAGTTTTCACATGATGTCAAATCGGGGATTAAGTCTTTTGGCAAACTTATCGTAAGGATGCGGTGTTTATCTACTGGGGATGTATGGGGAAACACTGCTTCTATCTGATCGAACTTTTCTGCAAGCCAGTAAGGATAGTCGTCCTTATTTTGTGGACGTTTGCCCATCACAGAATTTACCATGACAGGACTTATGGTCACTCCAGCGGCTATAGCTGGTTGGCCTGCGACTACAGGAGCAGCTCCATGTAGACTACCTGTAACGTATGTCACTAGGGCTCGATGCACTCGTACCAATCCGGTATGCATAGTGCGCAGTTCCGCAATCGGTAATGCCAGATAATTTGGATGCGGGGTATACCCGGCCAATACAGGCCAAGTGGCCCCCTGAATTGACAAGGGGCCTAAACGAACTGCGGTAGTTGGTTGTGGTAGGCGCCATTAAACCAAACACGGTGCTGCCAAGCCGTGAGAGGCACTTCAAGATTGGTATAGGGTCGATAGGCAGCAGGAATAACGGTGGGTTTATATTCATGAAACAGATTATCATCTGCCTCCACCGCTTCAAAAGTGATCCAAGTGTAAAACACCTCAAAGTGGTAAGCCGGATCGGCTTGAACCACAAAGACCAAATCGATCCCTGTATCAGGCACTCCATACACCCGTAAGTGGTCTCGGAGTGCTCCTCGACTATGTGCAGCAATCGCCACACCAGCCATGACTAAACAGTTATATTCGACAACCTAACAGGGAGCACAAAAATGGGTCTGTTAACTAACCTTTTTAATAACATCAAGCTTGAAAGAACCTATAAAACATTCAATATAGGAGGTATCACCGTCACATACGCCTCCGGAAGCGTACGCGAGGGGTTTGTGGACAAGCACAAGTACTACTCAAGCGTCTCGCAGATAAGCTGCCCCACGGTGGTCGCGCCATGTCATAAGGTTTCTGCACATACACAGAGCTATGCACAGGAAAATGGGACCCCGGAATACAGTGGTTTGCCACCATATACCGTAGCACCCAAAAACCCCAACCCAACTAGCTTAGCATCCCATTAGCACCCAAGTACTAATGTTTGGACAACCCAGAACACGGTATCTTTATCTCAGGACTCGCAGAAACAAGAACACTCTTTCGTCACTCACTCGTACTTGTCCACAAGGTGCGTAGGAAGAGACACTGGATAGGTTAAAATGTTTATTCCAACTTACGTGCTCTAATGTACAGTACACGTGTCAGTACTAATAGCATAATGCATATGACTAATATAAGCAGCATGGTTACAATTCCATAGAATACAAACGGGGAAAGCATCTCAGAGCTCAGTGGATAAACGTATAAATAACATTACCACCCTCCCCTTGCAGTAAGATAGTTTATTATAATAATAGAAGACCTCTGGGCTTTGACTAGCGAACCCCATACCTCAGTCTCTAGATGCAGAATTACATCAGCAGGACATCATAGCTCTTCTCACTGAAAGGGATTTCTCCAAGTGTGTTAAGCGCTAGTAAACCACAGTATTAAAAGCATACCAAATACTTCATGGCAATTGCACCTAATGTTATGTCTGGGTGCGCGAGACTGTCCATATCAGGAAGAACCAAAATACATTGTTATGCGACCTTGTACATGTTTGTGCAGACTGAGCCCAAAAAGGTGAACAACAGAAAATGCAGACAGTGCAAAAGAACTTGGCACGAGCAAAGGGCGAGGGAGGCCCGGCTCAGTGTAACGTGCGCAAAGAAAAGCAGCATGGCAGCCAGGCCTAGGCCAACATAACAAGGCAGGTAACAATCCACAAGACATCACAAGCCCAGAAAATTCAATAAAAGTTACTAAATACTAGTACGCTGAGAAGGTTAATCATCAACTGTTCATATTCTGCTGAACAGACAATTCTTACTAACCTCATGAATTTCCTGAGGGCATTCACAAACAAACGTTGTGACCAAAGGGGCCAAGGCTCCTCCTGCAAAATAGGGTACAGGAACCAAGTGATTTATCAACACCAGAATCCCTAAACTTTCAGTCATAAAAGATAATTACCTCCTAGTAACTCTAACTAACCATTAGAAACTGCAATCCAAAATAATCACTGAACCCATAACTATACGCTATGCGGTTCTAAGCACCACCTACAAGTCACGCTGGTAGCCAGTCCATAAGATTCGCCAGACCAATGCCACCCAATAACAAAGCCTATTGCTGGCAAGATGCTGGGAATAAGAAAGAGGAACACATTTATCAAAAACCAGCTCTGGAAAACATTACTTAAAAAGATGGTGATGTCACTAGAAAACTACACCTACCTATTTATGAAGAATAAATATCCTCCAAACGCTGCATCGTTTCCTGGAATGACACAGCAGCACCAGAAGACCCATCCTTCCACGGAACACTAGACCACCGCACTAGCACTTCGGACTGCCGTTAATATATTACATTTCTTTATTCATACATATAGGCTAATGAGGACAAGTTATGGTTCATTTCTAATGAAATTTGCTTTGCCTTCCCTCCTGTACCACTGCCTATGTGATCAACTAATTATTGGTTAGAAATGTTAAACTGAACTGCCACTGCCACGAATGCAAGCAAATAAGATAGTAAATTGAAGGCAATTGAGCGGTATACAATTTAGGATGTTTTGGAAGTAAGGCCCTGTATAGTTGTGATGAGAGAGTATCTATAAGTATCCACTAAAAACTGGTAAAATGAACGACATTTCTACGTAACATTTCTACATTGGCTTTATAGAGAATTTGAAACAAGAATGTTAAATTTACAGAGGCAAAGAGCAGGCAGATTAAGCTGCTGGCTGCTTCGTTTTATGTTAATCGTGAAATGCACAGCATAATTTACCTCAGCAGTATATAATAATAAACAACTTCTCTCTTTTTCAGCAATGTTTACTGCTGCAAAATGTCTATCAGCATAAAATACAAACTAGATGCCTCAATCTATATACATTCTACCTGTTTCTGATATTGAAAATAGTATCACATGTAGGTGCTATGAATATTTATCAATAAAATATAACACAGTGAGAGGGTAGATTAGTAGAAATGTTAAGAAAACTAAATCGCTCTTCTTTTCTGAAACTATAAAACTTGGACCAATTTAAAATGCAAATAGGCAGAATCATTCCAGAATTGTCTACACTGGACAATCTCTTTTGCTCAAGTATTCTTTTGTGCATCATACAAAGAGAATCAAAAACAATTGGAGTCTTTATCTTTTGCAAATGTAACCACCTAAAATGGCTCCAGTTTGCACTATATAAAACAAGTGCATAAAGTGGCCTGTTTGTAGCCTATCTCCATACTCTGGGGCATATTTACAAGCCTCTATCGCCACCACAACGTCACCTTTTATGATGTTGTATTGGCGATAGGGGGCTTCACCTTATTCACAAGGCAGCGTTAAGCCACTTAACGTGGCTTAACGCCGCTTTGTGAATAAGGCCCCCTTTCACGCTATACTTAGCATGAAAGGGGTGGGCAATGGGTGATGCAGTGTGCGTTCCACCGCAACACCCATTGATTTTGACGCTGCCCCATATTTACAAGGGCAGCGCCAAAATTAAGACCAGGGAAAACCTGGTCTTAAACAGGTGCAATGAGGAGAAATGTTTAATTTCTCCTCGTTTTTGCAGTTTATATGTGTGCTGCATTGTGCAGCACACACAAACAACAAAAGCCCATTGATTGTTTATGTGCAGGAAGGTGACTCTTTCTTTCCATAAACAATCAATAAAGAAAACGACGTTTTGCAACTTCTATGTGTGTTGCATTAGTTTCAAAATTCCATTTCAGATTGTTTATGTGCAGGAAGGGACACCTTCCTGCAAATAAACAATCTTCCCCTACAACGCAGGCACCCTTGCACTATGGTGCAAGGGTGTCTGCGTTGGCGCTAGGAAGCTAAAATTAGCACCAGCGCAGGGGGAAACGCAGGGCTGCACCATAAATACAGTGCAGCCATGCATTTTAGAAGTGGCAGAGTGCAGCGTTAAGCCAAGGTGGCTAACGCCGTGCTCGGCCACTTCCTCGTAAATATGCCCCTCTGTGTGCTCTGACAAAGCACTGCATTGACTTTTCCTCCACATGAACAAATGAGTATCTGCTACTTAGAGAGATAATGCGAATGGACACACAGAGTTGGAAGTTTACCAGGTCCACTAACTGTAAATCCACTGCAATGTAGTTAACTGAAATGCACCACAGAGAGCTAGTTATAAGCAGAAACAGGCTACTTCCCATGAACGGTGGGAGGGAGTTAGGTAGAAAGAATTTTGTCTAGATTTAATTTTCTTAACTCTTCATCTACTTACCTTAATGATACAGTTGTAGTCAATGTGGTGGGTTCGATATTGCCGCATGTTGACATTTTTGACCACAGAATTGGGACTCTCAGTCCAAAACAGATCATAAAGCCAAGACGGCTCTACACAAAACAAGACTAGTTATATTCTGGTTGTATTGCAGGTAGGGCATTTGAGATCACCAGGAGTTCTCATGAAGACATAAATACGTTTGAGAGTGGATCATGGTACCCCTGATGACATTAGGGGTAATGCACTATACTAGCAAACATCCTCCAAATCGTGTGGGTACTGCTACAGTACAGGGGGCCCTTATGATCCATTGCTACAGTGATGGTAAAACAGGCACCTCAGTATAGTTTGACAACATACCAATTCAAAGAGTGATTCTTTCTTTCAGCACCCATTAGAAAGACCATGTTCCTGTAATGCTCTATGAGCATCTGCCTTGACTGTTAATAGGTCAAATAGCCCCCAATATAAATAGGCAGGGTGAGGCCAGATTACATTGAATGTTGTCTGTAGCAGTCCTGCAATGGAAACTAGTGATCTGACCTGTCTATTGCGGCGAAAGATAAATCATCCTATCGCTGATTTCCTCTAAAGCTAGTACTCAGAAATCCCAGTATTATCTGCTAAAGGAATTATTATATTATATAGTTCTTTGCACTGAAACAAACTCAATATATTTTATGCCAGCTTAACATATCACATGTCTAATCTCACATGTGTGGGTATTTTAAAATTAGTTTGACAAAACCTACCTGATGTATGCCAAGCAGACATAAGTCACTTGAGTCTTGCAGGTGCCTCCCATTTGTGTGCTAGGCCAGTTAGTGCTGCCCATAATTGAGACTCCTCGGCAATGTATCTGTCTGCAACAATTTGTTTTTAAACTTTCCATTGGAGGAATCTTTAAACTCGGAAAAACACAGCACTGTAAACAAGTTGTAATAATGAACTTTAATTTTGGCGGACACATAGGTGAATAAAATATCTGTTGTCCATGTGTTTTCCTAATGGAAAACAGAAAGTCTGCATCACAACCCACTACACGTGTTTTTTTAGGTTTAGGTGTAATACCTTGTTTCCCCATTCATTGTAAATCAATTTTAGAGCAAGTGTACCAAAACATAGGTGCATACATGTATTGCTACATTCTGTGAAGGTGACATCAGAAAATACTGTGTAATGCCCTTAAATATGTTACTTATTTCAGTTATGGAGGGGGGGGGGCATAACCCACTTGAGACTTTGCCTCTTGTTAGTCAGCCCCCGTCCCACACTCAACAGTCACAATAAATAGTATATTACACCCTGAACATCTGTACATACACTCTGTACATGAGATGGGTCAGATCAGAAATCACACGTTCTAAAGCCTATTGTCGATTGATAGAAATATTTGAAAGTATCACTGATGCTGTGTGCTTGTCTTTCTCTCCGCCAGCATTAAAGAGTCCGGGAGACCATTGATTCGTTGCATGCACTCCTCAGGGTTCACTTGGATGAGCAAGAGCGCCTCATCAGCCCGCACTACTGACTAACAACTCAAAGAGGGCTACACACTGTGGGTTTAAGAGTTCCTTGGTACTTATTGTTTAAGTACTTATGGTCAGAGGGCTTAAAGAGGGCTCCCCTCCTGTGTTAGGAGATTTAGGCCAAAGCTTAGCCCAGCATCTTATGCTACCTAGACATTTTACAAAATTGCATGCTAAAATTTCCCATGCGTTGGAAAAGCTCGGAAAGCAGGGCTCAGCGCAGAGTTGCCTGTTGAATCAACGCCACACCAGCCTGCTTACCCTGTGATTTTGGCTGTGTGCAAAAGCAGTGCTGCCAAGCAGACATAAGGGGACAGCCATGAGTGAACCAGAGAATTAGACTGCAAGGACTTGAGACTGAGAAATATGAAACTGCTATGGCACTAGTCAAGAGTTGACACTGACAGCAATCCATGCCCGTCTCACAGCTGTACTTTATCCCCCAGAGCTCTTTTTTTAAATTTTTTTTAATGAGTTTTATATAGCGCTGGCTAGACCCTAAGGTATCAGAGTGCTTTACATGAGGATACATTAGTACAAAGTTACATCAGTTACAAGTTACACATTGTTCCAAGTATAGACATAGGAGAGAAAACATGAGGTTATACAATAATATGAGTTATTAGCGTGTACGATAGCCAGGAGAACACATCTTAAGG
The DNA here is from genome assembly GCA_963921515.1 of Calotriton arnoldi. Lineage (NCBI taxonomy): Eukaryota > Metazoa > Chordata > Amphibia > Caudata > Salamandridae > Calotriton > Calotriton arnoldi. The sequence goes on along the minus strand of CAWUFW010002531.1, from coordinate 372,162 downwards.
GTAAAGGAGGGTAGAGGGGGATGGGAAACAGGAGGGAGGGATGCAGATTGAGTCAGGGAGAAAGCCAAAGAATCAAGGAAGGAGGAGGTGGGGGAGGGAAGGAGACGCAACAGGGAGACGGGGAAAACAATGTCGGATGTCCGGCTGGGGAGGTGACGGCCGAGGGAGTGAACCTGAGCCAGACTCCTCTATAGCTGCATATGACAGCTCCACCGGGCATCGGCCAAGGTTGCTCAGGCTCCGTGTTCAGAACAAAGTTTTTTTTGTTGTTTTTTTTAATGTATCCGCCCGGGGGGCATCATCATAGGTCATCGGGAGAAGGCCCACCATGTCCTGGGGCAGGCCCGGTGGGGGGGAGGGGGGTATTGCTGCCTGCTCAATGTATCCTTGGGGCCCCCTGGGGAAGGCTGGTAATCCGTTCAGGCAATTGCCGGGGGGAGAGTTGGTCCTGGGGCATCACTGCTGGGCCTTCTGTTGCTGTCTCTGATGGGAGCGAGGGGGGACACTTGCCGGCCCCATGGGGGCGAGAGGGTAAAAAACTGCGTGTCTTTGCGGTGGGGGAGGGGACGAGGGTATCCCCGCTCTCTTACCGCAAGCTGGCTGGTATGCTCCGATGAGGTCGTATCGAGCGCTGCGGGCCCGTCGGGAGGTCGTCCTGACCCCCACAGGGAAAGGCCAGGGTCGTCGCCGAGAAGGCCTTGCTTTCGGCCGGGATCACCGCCCTGGTGTTGCTGGTGCTTGGACTGAGGCCAGTGGAGCAACCCCGGGCCCCTACCCAGCGACCGCAGGTCAGCCCGCCGAGGGGGGAGAGGGGGAGCGGAGAGTCAAGAGCGCGGCCGCTCCCGCCCGGAGCTAGACTGGGCCTGGGAGAGGCACCGGGCCACTCCGTCCGAGACGGGAAGAGGGATCGGTGGTCTTAAGCCCAGTCCCCACACGCACCCAAGTGCCACCGCCCCCACCTCCCAGTGGCGTCTCCGATCCGCTTACCCGGGGGCTTCATCGCGGTTGTCCGGCGTCTCAGATGCCCTCGTCGCAGCAGGTCCACCTCTCTCGGAGCTGCGCCATATGCCGGCAGCCACCGCAGCAGCAGTTTCAGTATGCGGGCCGCTGCGTCTTGCTCTGGATTCGCCGCGACAGCGGCACAGCAGCAGCCTCGGCACAGGCAAGAGCGGGCGGACCCACTCAAGGTGCGCCATCTGAACACTCGCCATTCCCTCGGAGGTTGAGGGGGCAAGGTCTCGAGGCCCGATCGCGGGAACTTGGAGGATCGGGAGGACCGCAGTCCAAGGAAAGCCCCGGTGAGCAAGGAGGTTCAAGGCGGGGGTCGATTTCCGGGGATTTCAGCCAAAAAGGCAATCCCTAGCCGGGAGCTCCCGGCCGGAGCTCCTCACCTGGCGGCCATTTGGTTGATAGAAAGCTCTTGATAGAACAGTGGTAGCTCTATTGCTGCTCCTTAACTTGCTTGCAGGATTATGTGTTCAAATTCTGAGTTATATTAGTTTGTTATTATCAAGATTTAAATACACAGCCCTGAGTGTGTCTTGAGGACTGTTTTCAGCACGTGACTGGTAGGAATTGTGATGTCTGAGTTACAAGGAGAGTAGCAATATGCACTCACGGGTCATCTTCCCTCCATCTTATTCTTATCTAGCTTTTTTGCACTTAGATGCACTGATCACCTTCCACTCCACAGACCTCACTGCAAACACTTGTTGAAATATATACATACCCTCAGCATATGGACATACACATGTGCAAGTGAACTAAGACACTGGCATATTATGGCAGTACCTGGGCACATCAGGCGGCATCTGACATTGTATTAATGCATTTGCATATGAGGCTTCATTTCACATACGATGGCTTCATCTGGGTTCTAATTTGGCACCTGGCCTACGATGCAGGTACCTGGGTATATGAGCATTGCCTGGGCATATGAAGCAATACTTAAGCAAAGGCATATAGGCATTTATCTGTTAAATGAGTCTGTGTCTGAGCACATGTCGGTTCACAAATGTTGCTAAAGATGGTCGAGTCGTTTCTGGGATCATAAGTCTATTTGAGCATAAATATCTCTATCTGCTCAGTTAAAAGACTGCAATGTCTTGGAGACCAGCTATTTCCCTGGTGGCTTACATAAGAATGTGCTAAATTTAAAAAAAGAATTCTTCTGAAATTTTATGGAATTTCATTGAAATTTTGTGAAATTGCTCTTTTGTATCAACAGTAGCAACTGCTACCGGACCCGGGTGGTGGGGCGGATGAAAAAAGAAAAGAAAAACACTTACCTTGATCGGCCGGCCACTGTCTCTCCTCTGGCCTTGTCATCTTCCTTCTTCCTGCAGTCCCGGCTAGCAGCAGGAAGCACCCGGGCTCCCAGGCTCTCCTGAGCAAATCACAGTGGTGCAATACAGCATAGTGATTGGTCTGAGCGCGGTAGTTCGGTGCTCAGACGGGCAATGGGAGGCTGGGCATGTTCCGCACCAGGCTGTGTAATGCAGCCTGGTGGGGAAGATGCAAAGTGCACAGGACTGTTTGGCCGGCCCAAGAGGGCCGACCAAGTAGTCCTGCGCACTTAGGGAGTGCAAACCACTCCTCCCCCTGCTCTGGCCAGCCCCGCCTGAGAGCCGCTGACTACAATAGGAAAACTAACATGATAATAATAATACATTATTATCATTTTATTTTTCCTTTTGTTCAGTGGGGCGACACTCCTCCACCTTAGCGGAGGAGCCACCACTGTGTAGCGAAATGTTTGCCCCAGTATCTCGCACCACTTTATCTACCGGAACCAGCAATTAGTGTAAAAAGGTATCACAATAAAATGTCAATGTTGACTATTGCTCAGTGTGTGGATTTACCTTAATTTTTTCATGAGTTTAGGTTCATGAATTTTTACACCGCAATCTTTTTTATGTTTGTTAATCTTTAAAACCTCATTTTTAAGTCCCTTTAATCAATGCCTGTATTTGTGTAAAGCTGAACTAAACATAAATTAACATCTAATGGGCAATTCGTCCAGCCTAGTTAAATCACACTTTTTACCGCTTACTCTAATCCTCTGAAGTAAAAAAATATTTGAAGAGGCAATCTAGTTATGTCGAACAATAAAGCTTTTTTAAGTGATTAATCAAAGGATTCAAAAGGAACTGAGGGATCTTTTTTTAGAAGTGTGTATACAAAATCGCTGTTTTTATTATGTGGGATAGTGTTGCACAACAACGCTTGAACAGAAAGGTGGTACATTTCGCAAGCACAGAGTCGCATGGCATCTGCTTGCTTTCCAAAAAAATGATTTCTGCCTGCTACCTTTGTTTTATTTGTATAAACAAAATGTTTAACTACCTGTGCAAGAAATGTGAACTCAGCAGTAATCTGTTTATCTCAAAATCTTAAAGACAATCTAGAATCTAAGCACTTCATTTTAAGTCCAGAGGGATGACTGCGCTTTGACGATCTGCCTATGCAAATTTTGAGGTCTTTGCGTTTGGTGGGGTGTGGAGTTTTCGTGGTATGCTTCCACATACAACATTAACTCCTTTCAGCAAAAAACTAAGGGGCATATTTACAAGCCCCTAACGCCATGGAAACATCACTTTTTGCGACGTTCCCGTGGCGATAGGAGCTTCGCCTTATTCACAAGGCAGCGTTACGCCACATTAAGTGGTGTAACGCTGCCTTGTAAATAAGGCCCCCTTTCACGTTATGGGTAGCGTGAAAGGGGTGGGCAGTGGGTGTTGCGGTGGGAGTTCCACCGCAACACCCATTGATTTTGACGCTGCCCCCCTATTTACAAGGGCAGCGTAAATAGGAGGCAGCGCCAAAATTAAGACCAGGAAAAACCTGGTCTTAACTTGGCGAAACGAGGAGAAATGCTTTATTTCTCCTCGTCTTTGCTTTTTCCATGTGTGCTGCCTTGTGCAGCACACAGGGAAAAAGCAAAACGCCTTAGATTGTTTATGTTCAGGAAGGTGACCCTTCCTGCACGTAAACAATCTCTAAAAAAAAAGACATTTTGTAACTTCCATGTGTAAGTGTGCAAGGGGGCCTGCGTTGGCGCTACACTGCTAAGTGTAGCGCCACCGCAGGGGGAAACGCAGGGCTGCACCATATTCTTGTAAATATGGTGCAGCCATGCATTTCTGAAGTGGCGGAGCATGTCGTTAAGCCAAGGAGGCTAACAACACGCTCCGCCACTTCTGTTGTAAATATCCCCTAAGGATGGGGGACCCCACCCTCATTGCCATGGCGGGCTAAATGGCCAGTCCGCATTAATTTTTTTCTTGTAATACTCAATTATTTTTCATAGACCAACCTTTAAAACGTGTTTTTTTTTTCAAAAAGTGTTTTGAAGCACACGCGAAAAGAGGAAAAGAGGTGCAAAAATGACATGAGGGCTGAGGCGCTAAATGACATTTAAACGACCCAGGACACACCGTATAAACAATATTTAAAATTAAAGTGACTTAAATTGTAGTTTAATAACAAGAGTCAGATCGCCAATAGTTCTGAAGTGGATGTGTATCGAAGAGAGCTTTACACAAAAATTGTTGTTCTGCCACAGTCTTTTGATCGCGAAGTGCGGCACCAACAATATTGTGCAAAGTACAATGACAAAAATATAAAAGCTATTTCCTGAAGAATGAAATGCAAGTGAAATGGCATCATGTATCAAGTAGCATTTATAAAGCGCGACTTATCACCCGCGAGGGTATCCAGGCGCTTGTTGTAGGTCTCAGTCGAAGAGCCAGGTCGTGAGCCCCTTCCTGAAGTCGGTCAGCGAGGGTGGGGTGCGAAGGTGGAGGGGGGAGCGTTCCAAGCTTTGGCGCCCAGATGAGAGACAGAGCATCCTCCGGTGCAGCAGTGGCGTATGTGTGGGATCTGTGCGAGGGTGAGGTGTGTGAAGCAGAGGTTCCTGGGGGGGGGGATCAGTGGAAGTGCAGACGGTGTTCATGTAGGTGGGTCCTTGATCATGGAGGGCTTTGTAGGCGTGTCATGAGCTTAAACTGCCACCTCTTCTGGACCAGAGCCAGTGGAGGTCCATCAGGTGCTGTGTGATCTGGGTTCTCTTGGGCAGGTTGAGAATAATTCTGGTGGCTGCGTTCTAGATCATCTGGAGTCTTTGCATGAGTTCGTTGGTGCTGCCTGCATAGCGTTCATTGCCGTAGTCCAGTCTGGTGGTAATGAGTGCCTGCGTTACCATCTTCCTGGTGTTGATGGGGAGCCACTTGAAGATTTTGCAGAGCATGCGGAGCGTCTGGAAGTAGGCTGAGGATACAGCGATGTCAAAGACAGGCACTATTGTGACATTTACCCAGTTAACTGGGTCTCACAAGCTGCTAAAAGTTGGCAACAAGTGCACGACCAATCAACCAGTTATGGAGCAGTTCATATGCGGCTGTAACAAGGGCTGAAGGAGTGTGCTGGCTCTGCTTTCTCTCGCTTGCAGAGGAGAGGACTTGCATCTGTTGTGCTTTCTTCGAAATGCTACATTCCCAAAAACGCATTTCATAAACCTCCAGAGGATTTTTCATAAGCCTCATATTTGTATTTAGTGGAAGCAGTGCGTGGGCACCAAGCAGCACAGAGGCTTCCATTGGTTTTTAACTTGGATTACATGATCCAGCGCGTAAATTATTGTGTCTCTCTAGTGTAATGTCCTGCTGTGATTTAAATTCATACGTACATTCTCAGACATCTCATTACCAAATTCTTAGTGGCAGAGAGGGCTTTAATTGCAGCTGAGAGATATCAAACACACAGTCCTACAATTAAGCCCAATGAATACATTGGCAGTGCCACTGTAATGTAATAAAACACCTTGCATTTCGGTTTAAAATGCGGGGTGATTCCCCCCTGGAATAGTAAAGAATGTATATGAGACTTTGTGTACTATGCTTCGTGTTGGATGGCTCTTCTGAGACTCATTTTGTAAGTTGTGTTTTACAAACTCCGTGTCTTGGAGGTTTTAGTGCTTGTTTTTCTGTTTCTACAAAAGCCAAGTCTTGATACGGTTCTTTTCTTCCCATCTCTGCTGATTTGATTTGACATCTCCTTCTGTTCATTCGCTCTTCCTTAAGCATAATTTGCCTCCTAGCACTGCCTGTAATATGTAAATACGGTTTAAATGTGTGCTCTTGAAACGTCTGACTGCATTAAAGACAGCACTCAGTTTGGTTAAAAATCTGTGGAATTTAGAACACATCAATCTGCTAGGTCTTAAAACTGAATAATGTTTATGTGCATTCGGTTGTGACTTGTATGCGCTGCAAATGGCGATGACCCATGTTGTGCAGATTTAGTATGTGACGTGACCTTCCTCAGGGCTGTTCATTCACCAAATGTGCCATCCAAATGAGCAGCGGCCAGGCATAGTTTATAGCACAATAAACAAGCATTGGCATAGCCAATAGGTCTCGCCTTTGGGACCTTATAAGTGTTTAGCCATGCAGCACATTATCACCCACCGGGCAGATTTCTGTAATGGAACTAGTACTTATTTAAAGTGCTTTGATACCTTCATTCGCGCTACATAATGCAAAAAATAAAAAGGAATGAAAGGAGAAGTGCTTGCAGATTTCTGAGGTGGGGAGCGAAAAGATAAGTTAAGATTGCATTATATAATGCCAGTACCAAATCAGAAAGCGAGCACAGGAGAGAAAATCAGGAGCCGAATTGAAAGGAGGCGAAAGTGAGTTATCCCAGTGTGCAAGTGAAGGCGGGGCTGGAGTATGCTGCATCTTGGTGCCGAGTAACAGATGTTTATTGCCAACCAAATGAATGTTAATTAGTTCGTCGGCCTCTAGTAGGATGAAAGGCTGAGCAGACGCGCTGTGGTTCGAACCTGCGGTTGTGAGGTGAAACATAAGATTAATAGGGTGCTTGCCTTAAAGTTAAGATTGCATTATATAATGCCAGTACCAAATCAGAAAGCGAGCACAGTAGAGAAAATCAGGAGCCGAATTGAAAGGAGGTGAAAGTGAGTTATCCCAGTGTGCAAGTGAAGGCGGGGCTGGAGTATGCTGCATCTTGGTGCCGAGTAACAGATGTTTATTGCCAACCAAATGAATGTTAATTAGTTCGTCGGCCTCTAGTAGGATGAAAGGCTGAGCAGACGCGCTGGGGTTCGAACCTGCGGTTGTGAGGTCAAACATAAGATTAATAGACATAGAAATTAGGTAGTAGTGGACCCTAAAAGGGAGAAACCGCACATCAAATACTGACCAAATATATAAAAATATCGTAATTATTGGCGTGTAGTATTGTAGTCTGAAAATATTTAGGTCGGGGTGCTCTATCAGCCTGTAACATCTACTACCTAGAGATGTTGTCAGCACATTAAAACATAACATGCATATATTTGCACCCTAATAAAGCTGCTTGCAGCACACCCTTGTTGTATATTATTCAGTCCAACACAAATTTGGGTTGAATTCAAAAGCTCCAATCAACTACAAGTATTAGTTTCATTGATAGATCAGTGTTATACAAAGCCGACACACAGCCCAAAAACGAGTTCAATTCTTCAAATCCTTGTCTTTATTGATTCATGTTTTAAAAATTATTCCAGCACACGATCTAGCCGACACGTGTTTCGTCTGCACTCAGACTTTTCAAGGCTAGAAAAATAAGTGAATACAATGAATATAAATACAAAACACCAAATTTAGAAAAATACCTTATATACAAAAATAAAATAGAACCTTATCACAACCTACTATGATTCCACATCATTTAAAAACACAATTAAAAATTCTTGCAACATGTAAATATATGTATTTGAACATTAATGCACCATTCACTAGAATGAGCAATGCAAAAGATCCACTTAAAAAACGGAAAAGAAAAGAGCAGAACGAGGAGAAGAAGGAAATAAAGGAGAAATCAAGTCTAGTAGGTACAGATAACCCACTGAAATACCAGAAAATTAGACACATACCCGAGAATGTGACCAGTTCACACATCAGTGAAGACTATTGCTATACAGTGAAAAGACACCCATATAATGTGCATGGGAAATAAATGCGAGAGTATAACTCTCTGAACCACAAAATTATTCCACCACTGTGCTCCACTTAATAAAACCCACTAAAAATGAAAGGGTGCTATTCATTCCCTTGTCATTAATCAAGAAACCCACCAGTATAGTAGCGAAGCAACTGTCAATTCGAATAATGATGTAGACACACGGGCGCATCAATTGGCATACGAAGTGTCATGAAAATGTCATGTAATTTGCCCGTAGATCTAAAGTATCGGAATAAAGAAATGCATTTCATTATGGCAAATGTAAACAAAACTGTACATGATAACTCTACTCCATAATTGCATGACCATTATCAAGGACCAAACTGGCGACTAGAGATCACTAGATCCATTGGCCTCGGTACTGTGATCTATAAACCACAAATATTAATACAAAAGCTGGTGTAGCCGAGAAGTGACAAGCTATGAAAACAACCACTAGTTCCATTCATATAGATAGAAAAGGTCATATCTGCTACTGATAATCCTAATAGAACACGGGTAAATTAACTCCGCTAAATGTCATGTAAATGCGTCCATAAAGATATTGTAGATCGTATTAGCCACTGATGATCCTAATCAAACACAGGTAAAGTGACTCAGATATAAGTATGAGGATGTCTTAATAATGAATGTTCCCATGTAGGGAAATACGTAATGATCCAACGTGGTGACATGACGAAATCCACAAGAATGACACCACAACCTAATTGAAACATACCTTAAAAACGAAAAGTCACAATATGTGTGCATCAAGTAGTGCGCCCTTAGTGGTTATATATTCAAGATGAAAGATTGTAGGTACACATCCATGATAAGAAAGTACCTATCAAGAGAGCACAACAATTGGGGTGAAAATAAGCATCTAACATTACGTATAGTGCTGTATGAGTGTCCCTAGTAATATCGCTGAGCACTCACCCTAAATATGCGGTAGTCCACAACCACTGACAGCACAACAGTCAGCTCGCAATGCTCGCAATGCGGCATCGGAGGCCATGTTCCAAATTTAAATTCTAGATCACGTGTCACGTGACCTGCGTGAGCACGGTGTTGATGTAACTAAAGTCAAACTAGGGGCATGGCTAATAGTAAATATAGTCGCCATCTTGTAGTGATGATAAATAGTAGAACAGACATATCACACGGATATGTCAAAACAATCACAAAGCTTATCGGTATGGCGGTACTTGTGTCGATCATTACAAAAATAAACAGCGCCCCAGACCTCAATTGGCGCGAAACTTGGATGTAATCTTATCAAGTGGTAACAATTAAAATACACACCCGACAAATATTAGTCTAGGAATTAACATTTCATCAATGTAACTAGGCAGCCTACGCTGATGGGAACTAAGATTATTGTATAAATAAGAACGTGTATCTGGATAGGATTTTATCATGTTGGCTGTATGTTGTATATAGGATTTTCGAAGTTAATTTGGCAATGCATATTATGTGTTAGGAAATGCTGTGTTCAATAGCAGACATATCGAGTTATTCCTCTTTCTACTCTTCTATAATAATACCTAAACACAATGGTGATTGGTCATTACTTTCATTACATCTTTTGAGTTACAAAACGATTATTGAATATCTTATGCTTCTTCTATTTCCATCATTTGGGCATTTTACATTACATGAATATTTGTCGGGTGTGTATTTAAATTGATACCACTTGACAATATTACTTCCAAGTTTCGCGCTAATTTAGGTCTGGGACGCTGTTCATTTTTGTAATGATTAACACAAGTACCGTCATACCGACAAGCTTTGTGATTGTTTTAACATATCCTTGTGGTATGTCTGTTTTACTACTTATCACCACTACAAGATGGCGATTATATTTATTATTAGCCATGTCCCTAGTTTGATTTTAGTCACATGAGCATTGTGCTCATGCTAAACACAATGGTGATTGGTCATTACCTTTATTACATCTTTTGGGTTCAAAACGATTATTTAATACCTTATGTTCTACATATTTCCATCATTTGGGTTTCTTACATTACATTAATATTTGTCGGGTGTGTATTTTAATTGTTACCACTTGATAAGATTACATCCAAGTTTCGCGCCAATTGAGGTCTGGGCGCTGTTTATTTTTGTAATGATCGACACAAGTACCGCCATACCGATAAGCTTTGTGATTGTTTTGACATATCCGTGTGATATGTCTGTTCTACTATTTATCATCACTACAAGATGGCGACTATATTTACTATTAGCCATGCCCCTAGTTTGACTTTAGTTACATCAACACCGTGCTCACGCAGGTCACGTGACACGTGATCTAGAATTTAAATTTGGAACATGGCCTCCGATGCCGCGCTTTACCTCTTGCGAGCTGACTGTTGTGCTGTCAGTGGTTGTGGACTACCGCATATTTAGGGTGAGTGCTCAGCGATATTACTAGGGACACTCATACAGCACTATACGTAATGTTAGATGCTTATTTTCACCCCAATTGTTGTGCTCTCTTGATAGGTACTTTCTTATCATGGATGTGTACCTACAATCTTTCATCTTGAATATATAACCACTAAGGATGCACTACTTGATGCACACATATTGTGACTTTTCGTTTTTAAGGTATGTTTCAATTAGGTTGTGGTGTCATTCTTGTGGATTTCGTCATGTCACCACGTTGGATCATTACGTATTTCCCTACATGGGAACATTCATTATTAAGACATCCCCTCATACTTATATCTGAGTCACTTTACCTGTGTTTGATTAGGATCATCAGTGGCTAATACGATCTACAATATCTTTATGGACGCATTTACATGACATTTAGCGGAGTTAATTTACCCGTGTTCTATTAGGATTATCAGTAGCAGATATGACCTTTTCTATCTATATGAATGGAACTAGTGGTTGTTTTCATAGCTTGTCACTTCTCGGCTACACCAGCTTTTGTATTAATATTTGTGGTTTATAGATCACAGTACCGAGGCCAATGGATCTAGTGATCTCTAGTCGCCAGTTTGGTCCTTGATAATGGTCATGCAATTATGGAGTAGAGTTATCATGTACAGTTTTGTTTACATTTGCCATAATGAAATGCATTTCTTTATTCCGATACTTTAGATCTACGGGCAAATTACATGACATTTTCATGACACTTCGTATGCCAATTGATGCGCCCGTGTGTCTACATCATTATTCGAATTGACAGTTGCTTCGCTACTATACTGGTGGGTTTCTTGATTAATGACAAGGGAATGAATAGCACCCTTTCATTTTTAGTGGGTTTTTATTAAGTGGAGCACAGTGGTGGAATAATTTTGTGGTTCAGAGAGTTATACTCTGCATTTATTTCCCATGCACATTATATGGGTGTCTTTTCACTGTATAGCAATAGTCTTCACTGATGTGTGAACTGGTCACATTCTTGGGTATGTGTCTAATTTTCTGGTATTTCAGTGGGTTATCTGTACCTACTAGACTTGATTTCTCCTTTATTTCCTTCTTCTCCTCGTTCTGCTCTTTTCTTTTCCGTTTTTTAAGTGGATCTTTTGCATTGCTCATTCTAGTGAATGGTGCATTAATGTTTAAATACATATATTTACATGTTGCAAGAATTTTTTATTGTGTTTTTAAATGATGTGGAATCATAGTAGGTTGTGATAAGGTTCTATTTTATTTTTGTATATAGGGTATTTTTCTAAATTTGGTGTTTTGTATTTATATTCATTGTATTCACTTATTTTTCTAGCCTTGAAAAAGTTTGAGTGCAGACGAAACACGTGTCGGCTAGATCGTGTGCTGGAATAATTTTTAAAACATGAATCAATAAAGACAAGGATTTGAAGAATTGAACTCGTTTTTGGGCTGTGTGTCGGCTTTGTATAACACTGATCTATCAATGAAACTAATACTTGTAGTTGATTGGAGCTTTTGAATTCAACCCAAATTTGTGTTGGACTGAATAATATACAACAAGGGTGTGCTGCAAGCAGCTTTATTAGGGTGCACATAAGATTAATAGGGTGGAAGCGTCAGCCCACTGAGCCAACAGAATCGGCTTGGACCAGAGTGGACCGGGCAGGCTAACTGAATATGGCTTATTGTCGGTATTTTCCTGCTGCTGGTGTTTCTAGAAAAGCAGCGGCTGAAATGCAAGGTTTTCACGTTCAACTGGACACTGCAGTCTGAAGTCATTTGAAAGTAGTGTGGATGGACATAATAAGTTTATTTGTAATTTCCCGTGAGGCTCTGGCCAAGGCCCGCTCATTAGACGGTGCTGACGATTCGGCTGAAAAGTAAGATGTCACCGTAATTGATTTAGTTTCTGTTCCTTTGTGTTTTAGAGAAAATGAAAGCACACTCTTGTGGAGGTGAAAGCGGCAAGGTCTGTAAATGAAACCTGACCCAAAACAGATGGCAGCCTGCGCGCCGCTGCTGCTGGCTCCTGAGAGCAAAACGCTCTGGGAGTAAACATTTCCCGAAAAGCAAAGAATGGCGTGAGAGAGAAGCGGGGGCGAGTGAGCACAGCAGCGAGGCGAACGCGCTAATTAAAAACAGATGTTGACATGACCCCGAACAGATGGCGCCCCTGCTCGTAACCGCAAGCCGTAGACCGTGGGCGGATACATTCCCTGGGAAAGGTGGGACATGCACCCGCCTTTGCCCAATTGCGTGCTGTCTTTTTATAAAGACGCACGCAAAGCCCAATAGAAAAAATGCTAAAAAAAAAACACACGCACGTGTGAAAAGTCCAGAGTGATGCCAAGAGGTCGTTTTCTAGTGCAGCGCATGCGCACTGCGCTAGGCTCGACCTAAAAAGTAGTCACCTACTTGGAGACTTCTGTTCGACAACTTACTTGTTGACTAGCTGCGATTTCTAGGTAATTTTCTTGACTGCATTTATCGTTTATGCGTGCACAATTTACTACTTTTTGAGTATATGCTTGAGTTGCCTTGCGCTTTATGCATAACGTAGTTATGCTGAATTAAATATATGCTATTCATATCCATAGGTGACACTCAAATCTTTCTAGTTCTACGAGTGCATCATTTTTACAATGCTTAGGGCAGAAGTGGATTTTTATTCTATTAGTGTATGTGATGTGTTTTACCATATATAAGAAATTTGCTTCGCCTCCTCGTGGGAGAGATCAACGAAGTTCATGTTATATAGCTTACTCCACAAACATGGGCTCAAGAGGCAAACCAAAGGCAGCATTGAATGAAGATGCAGTCAGGAAGACATGATTGTATCAATTCATCATTCTTTCGAAATCATTGCTGCATGTAACGAAATGGAACAAAAGTCAGGGTCATGGGCATGTACAACTGGTAAACATGCACAATATAGAAAATGAAAGTACTCAGTCCTTGTTTCCTAATGCAGTCCCCACTTAAAGTACTTTATGTTAGACCATCTGCTTCAAAAAGGGAGTCATAATAACCTTTATATGAAAATAAAGGTGAACTCCTCATAACTGCACTATCAGCAAACCAGTTATGTGTGCAGTTTTTGTGGGCAAAGACTTAAGGGCCTTATTATGAGTTTGGCGGTGCAGGAGTGGGATCGCCCTGCTCCTGCACTGCTAAACCCATGTTTGAACCACCCGCCAGATTAGGAGTTTTCTCCTGTCTGGCAGGCTGGTTGTTGGCGTTCCCGCTGCAGTGCCTATGAAATAGGCACCTCAATGGGAACGTTAAAATCAGTAACTGCACGGTATGGACTGCTGCAGTCCATGCCATGCAGTTACTGGGGTCCATGCACACAGGGTGGCACAACATGTACCTCCCTGCATGCATCCCATGGCCCTGAGGCAACAGGGTTTCCGGTCGCACCACCATGTAAAGTGTGGCAGTGAGGCAACTTGTGATATGCATGGCGGGACCGCAGCAGCCCCACCAAGCATATGGCGGCCTCAAGACTGCCGCACCACCACCAGGTATCTTTGATACCTGGCTGTTGCGGTGGTCCCAGGGTGGCCCAACCGCCCTGGTCGGGCTGTCGGAAGACCACCACTGCCGCACCCCGTGAGTCTGCCAGTCCGTGGACCTCGTAATAAGGCCCTGAGACTTTAGTCTTCTCACAGTTAATGGCCATTACTGGTATTGTAGCCAACACATTTTCTAACATTGTTGTTGGCTAAAGTGTGTTAAAACACACAACACAGTGCCATCTGCACACATCAAACTGTATCCCCAAGCCTAGCAGGCAAACACGTTAACCATTCAGGCAAACATTTGTAGTATCCCTGTATAAGTTTAACAGCAAGCGGCCAAGATGCAACCTTACTTCAAGTTATTTATTTCAAAAACATTTCTGTGAGCATAGAAATTTGAAAAGGGAATAAATAACTTATAATACATAAATATAACATAGCATAACACAACACACTAAAATTTTTCTTCTAAACCAGACACAATACATGCACTTGGAGATTGTCAAATTATACCATACCTCACATTCAAATAGACAGACCAGCATTTCCGAGAAGGAAGCAGGTACTGTAAAACAGTTTATCTGCACATTTTTTAAATCCCAAATCAGATGGCTAACCTAATCCACTATTGTGGGTTCTTCCTCTAGAAATGGTTCTAAAATGCCACCTTTCCATCATTCGTCCACAATCTGTTCTTGAATGTTCTGCTCACTGACATTTGCTCGTTAGTTGCTATATTTATGCTGTTGCAGAGTGATTTTCAAAACGCATTAACAGCATCACAGTCTTACCTACATATTTAAAGATGTTGAGAGTTAATGTCAGTATGTGTAACTGCTGTTCAGAAATTCTGTTAAAATCGATTGCTTCAGACCTTTGGTTTCCTGGGTAGTAGTCCCATGGCAGCACATACTAGTTAAGATGGATCAGTTGCACTGTTGGGAGAGAATGTTTGGCAGGTACAAATGATATTTTCTGTTTCTTTCAACGAGTCTCTCCATCACATTGGTCAGCTTTTCTTTGTCTGTAAAACAGTACAACAACATGGTGGATTCTCGCCAAAGCTGACGGAGTACATGCATCAAATAACATAGTTTTGTAGCTTTAAAAAAAAACAGTTCTTGAGTTTTTAAGCTTATGTTGTGACTAATTCATCAGAAGCTCCAACATGAGTTTGGAGTATCAGTTTATGTCATCCCCGTGGCCTTTGCTTCTACTACTCTTGTCGGTGTGATGGAGGTGAAGCACTGTGCCTGTGTGGTTGCAGTCACACTGCATACAGTGAAAAGGGGTAATCCCCAGGTTGTGATCCTGGCCACTGCTGCATTGGCCTGGATGCAGA
The DNA here is from genome assembly GCA_963921515.1 of Calotriton arnoldi. Lineage (NCBI taxonomy): Eukaryota > Metazoa > Chordata > Amphibia > Caudata > Salamandridae > Calotriton > Calotriton arnoldi. The sequence goes on along the minus strand of CAWUFW010002531.1, from coordinate 356,886 downwards.
GTTAGGCCATACCCACAGAAAAACAGCTAAAAACTAGGAAAGGAGATAGGGCACCAGCATGAAATGATTGCACTGGCGACATTTGGTGAGTCTATGTTGCAGGTATGCAGACTTTTACAGACTGGGTCCCTGAAAGGGTGCTAAATTTCCACATTTCATGTTATGTCTGTGGAATCCACATTTTCATGTACTGTGGAACAACAGCAACATATAGTGTTTGTTTGTCCATCTGTATGATAATTAATTTCTTTCCCTGCCATCCAGCCATTATGCCCAGATACCTTTGTTCTGGCAGCCTTACAGCCTGATTACATAGTGTAAAAGTACAGCAAGTCTTTATTCTCCACCCTTGGAAGATGGATATTGTAAACAGTGGTGTAGCAAGGGTGTCCTAGGTCCTAATGCAAGCCAGGAATAAGACACCCTACCTCCTGGTTTGGTAGTAAAAAATAGCCACTAATTGGGGAGAAGTGGCCACCTCAGACACCAGGGTCCTGGTGCCACGCCACTAGCTGCACTATTGATAGCTACACCCGATTATAGAGGGAGCTCTTCATCCCTTTTTTATTTGCAGATTTTCTGGGATATGCATTTGTAAAAGCAGATTGTTGGACTTGGCGCTTTTGGAGGTTGGTTCGCCAATGTTTTGCTTTACCCTCCTGATTTCCGAACCCGTTTTTGTTGGCTTGTATAACTCTGCACACTTTACCACTGCTAACCAGTGGGCAGCAGTTATTGAGCCACCCATGTTAGTAGCTTTTAAACATGTCTAAGGCCTTCTTTTGCAGTGTGTGTGCAGTTTCAAACTGTCCTTTCGACCTGAAAAGATAAATTTCTTACCCGATCCAAAGCTTCCTTTTTAATACATATGTCACCCCTAGGGTAGGCCCTAAATAGCCCATAGGGCAATGTGCAGTGTATTTAAAAAGTCGAACATGTACTTTTACGTTTTACATGTCCTAGTAGCGAAAAACTCTCAAATTCATTTTTCACTACTTCCAAGGCCTACCTCTCCCATAGGATAACTTTGGGTTACCTTATTATATTTAGTAAGTGATAACTTTCAATTGGGAGCAGTTAGAAATATTGAGCTTGGAGGCTAAACAATTGTAATTTAAAACCCTTTTTAATGGTAAAGTCGCATTTTAAGTCACAACTCTCATTTGGCGGCTGCACCCTATATTCTGGATCACATGATGAGCTGGCAGTGGGTCTTTGTGTATTGCTCCCAGACAGTGGAACAAAGGTCAATAGGTGCTGGCAGGATGGCTCATCTCTGACTTGATGGGGGGGAGAATCTCCCCCTACTACATTTGCGCATCACAAAGGCTCTGCCAGGGCACACTCACATATGGTTTGACACTGGTCTTTTGTGACCCTAGACAAGCTGGGTCTAGAGCAGGCACGAAGGAAATTTCAAACACCTCTGGGGGTGGAAATCTCCAGAACATTCTCCTACTTCAAAGTAGGTACCAGGTATAAATAATGGCTCTTCAGATCCAACTCTTCAGTACACCTATGAACGTATGGAAGACTCAGAAGGACTGCTGTGCCTCTCTGCTACAAGAAGGACTGTTACTCTGCTGCCCTGCTAATATGCTGCCCTTCTGCCTCAGTGAGAAGGAATAGGCCTACATCTTGAACCCAGGATGACCAGAGTGACTCAAATAGCTAGTTGGTTGGACTCCTGATTAGAGCCATAGGGACAGAAAAGGCTCCAGTTGAATTGAACCTTGCACCAGGTCTGTTCCTGCTGTGAGTCCTGCCCCCCAAGTTGTGCCACCGTAGTCCTGGACTCTTGCAAGTGGGCCTGAAGGTGCTCTGCCAGTCCAGCTGTAGTCCCCATCAGAAACAGACACAAAGTGGCGCAGTCTGGCAAAGCCTCATCGCCCAGCTGCCACCCTCATCGGAATTGATGCCGAGTGACGCAGAGCCTCCTCTATCAGCCAGCTTCATCGGAACCGACAACATGAAACCTTGCAAAGCAGCGCTGCACAGATTGTGCACCAGAATTTAAGTTTTGATAAATTTTGACTTTGTCCTGGTCCGGCGCGACCAGATAACCACAGTCCGCGCTTTGTGCTACTATCTAGGCCCTGTTTTCCCTCAAATCTTTAAAGTTGCATATCTCTAGTTCTTCTGATTGGAATTTTGTTGTTTTGTTCTGAAATAATTTATTTAAATTTTTGCCATTTTTCTAAACTTTAGTGGGATTTTTCTTGTGTGATGTTTTCACTGTATTACTGTTTGAAGTGCTGCATAAATACTTTACACATTGCCTCTAAGTTAAGCCTGATTGCTTTTGTACCAAGCCACCAGAGGGTTAATTAGGGGTTTGGATGTGACTTCAACCTGACAGAAATTGTGTTTGCTGCTTGAATAGGGTTTCTTTCACCCTCCTCAATCAGTAACCCAATTTACAACACCAATTTAGATACGTTGCAGAAAAAGTCTGGTGTTGCACTGAGAAGAGGAAGTATCTAACGAATGGGTCAGTCCCTGAGGGAGGGTTGATCAAACTGATTAGAGGGTGGTTTGATCAAATTGATCAATGGGGTGGCAACATCTCATTCTAGGCTTGATCCTTCTTGCAACCCATCCTTCTGCCTTATCTCAACCTGGTTCTGAGTTATTATAGCACACAAGCTTCAACCACCTCAGCCCCCGCCCCCATTTAGGAGCACAGCACTTGTGTGCACACTCTCCCTCTGCCTCTGTTTGCAATGCAGAGGGAAGAGGAAAATTATTGGTGGTGCAAGGGATTGAGGTGCAAAAAAGAACGTCTACAAGCAATCTGATATATTAGCACAACACATCATAGATCTCCTGATTTAACATTAACCTGTTACCTACAAACCCACAACTGAGCCAGAAGTAGCCAAAAAGTCCATAGAATATGTTTGGAAATTAATTGAGTCACAGTTACAATCACAAAGTGTACAGAATTTAGCCACAAAAAAGTTTGAGGTTTGGTCTGCAAGCCACAAGAGCCTAACAATTTGCTCAACTGAGTTCATGTAGCCAGCCATTTGCAAATCAGTCTTGACCCTCATTGGAACAGGGTCAACACTGATTTACATATGGCTCAGTCCAAACTGAGGTGGTATGGTGGGCAAAAAAATGATGGACTGGGATGTGGCCCAAGCGTTTGCCAGTGGCTACAATTAATTCAAGCATTCCATCCATCACCTTATTGTTGTGACTGTTGCCACCCTAAGTTCGACAGGTATGCCGAGATGTGGGTCCATGCTCACTGTGTCATTGGAACCAAGCTGTACCTGGCTTATTTGAAATTTGTCCTAGGTTGCTTGTGTTCCAGTTCAGGGAAAACTTGACCTGGTAGTTCGGGCTGGACTGTTTCCATTACAGCAGGGTCAACACTGGTTTGCATATGGCTGGGTCCAAACTGAAGTGGCATGTTGGGTGAAAAACGATGGACTGAGATGCGGCCCGAGCGTTTGCCAGTGGCTGAAATTAATTCAAGCATTCCATCCATTACATTCTTGTTGTTGTCCTCGACAATGAAGCTAAGCTCTTCTCTGACATATCACAAATTCTTTCAGAAGTTCATCCAATTGCTGATGTGACCCTTTTATGAGATCTTTGAATTAATTTCTCTGTTGAGTAATGATATGGGACATTGCTTAGCTGATTACAGAAAAATTTCCATGATATGTAACCTTTGAGAAACACAGCCATGTGGAAATCTTAAGGAAATATCGATGAACAGTTAAAATTGCCTTTGTTTCAATCATTTGTTGTATACATCTTTAGTGTAGAATTCAACTGTCAGTCCATCTTGGCTTGGAGAAATCTCAAACTGTGTAGGAAATCCGGCTTGTGCAATTACTGTAATGGACATTGGGATATCTAAAAAGTAATTGCGATCATGTGTGAGGAAAGAAATATGCAAGTTGTCAGGAAGTTTGTTCATTTTCTCAACATCTATTCCTTTGTCAAAATATAAGCCCTTATAGACGTTCTGAAAGAGTTTATCTCTTTATTCCTAACCATACTGCTCCAATTTGTTTCTTTTATTAAGTGGACAATATGATTATTCATCAACTGTTTTAACCTAGGCCTAACAGTTTGCCACATTTAACTCTGCCTTCTCAGTAATAGGTTTTATTTAGATTTTTTTGAGGTGCATAATCTCTTTTTTTTTTTAACAAAAAGCGCATTAAGTTCATATTTGCATTTTGAAACTCATTGTTGACTATTGAGTCATTTGTTTTTATTTTATGTTAAATATTGTTTTATCAACATCCATTTTTATTTTAAATTTCCAGCTTATTACTGTCTGCTACATTCTGTGTACAGGTGCGTTTGTGGTTTAGCGAGACGATACAGGTCAAGGAGCTACAGGGTACCATACTTTGGGGGTGCGTAATGGTGAATCATGTCAATTTGAAATTGAAGCACTATAAAATTATACACAGCTTTTATTGTACCCAAAGAAATTATATGCATCCAGTTGCCTCCAGGTCTCAAGATGCCCAAGTTGTTGACTTGCGAAATCAACATTGTTGATATGTTTGCTCTGTAGCAAGAACTTAAGGGAGTTTGGAACAATATTTTAAAGGAACTTAAACGGTTTACTGATACTGAAGTGCTGCCCTCTTCTAAATAATCATGCTTGTTATCTTAGAAGATCTACCCACTGATTTACACTGAATATTCTTAGTTTCTATCATTGTACCGTGATTATGTATTGTGAATGTTGATTAAAGAAAGGATCTCCCCAGCTTCGCCATTGTGAAATACTTTCTATGGATTTTTATGGCATGGAAATTTTGATCTTGTAAAGTGATGATACGAGATGTAGGATGATGCAGATTTGTGGCCCATTACAAGTGTGTAAATAGACTGGAAGATGTATGTGCATCTTGGTTGTGGGTTATAGTCGTTGATTCTTGACGATATTAATTATGCGGTCTCTAGCTTATTTCATATTGTTCAACGGATCTGTCAGAATGAATCAATGATAATCTCCTGACCAGAGACAGTTGTTTTATGAGATCTGCTGAGACCACTAAGCTGTTTTAGATGTTCATAATCGAGCCAAGGACGATAGCCCTTCAATTTGTAAAGTTTATCAGGAGCAAGATGTGACAAGCAAAAGGCAGTAGGAGTACTCACAAAGTACTTGAAGGATTCAGATTAATTAGATAATGGCATAGCTTGTGTTTATCTCCAATGGTAACATTTTTGTTGTGTGGGGTTGGGCAAAAACAAAGTTGCTGAAAAATGAATTGGGTGAAATTTGCCTTTTTTAGTCTACCTGTGAAACATAATTGTGCTGAAAATCCACACAAATCCTCTTATTGCCCAAGCATCTTTTATTTATAATAGACTACTACTTAATAGTTGATGATTTATGTTGTGGTGTTATCATAGAATGGGGGATTTGCTTCATATGTTAGCTTCATGAGACAAAGTTTATAGTTTTTGCATTCTAGTTTAGAAAAATATGAATGGCAGTCATATATTTAACCTCTTACTTTTCCAATTGTATGGGTTCACTTATTTTTTAGGCAGCAGTTGTAATTATCATACGATTTAGGATCTTTTTATTTCTATTGCTTTTCAGAAAATCACTTCACTTTGGAAAGACTTTTGTAAACTGTCCAATGTATCATGGTGGACTGTGGTTGTGCAAACAAGAGAGTTGATACAGCACATGTTTTTTCCACCAAAATAAAAAGTAAAAGAGATATTTTGTTACCTCTATCTAATGTTTAATTCTTCCTGTACTCTAGTTGTTAATAAAAAAAGGGGAAAACGTAAAACATATCCACTCCAATCTGCTCTGGGGTGAACTAGAGAAACAAAGGGATTTCAAGCAATTATAAGAACTGCCTTTACCTGTTAATTATTCAGTGATTCATGGGCCACAGTGAAAATAAAACTAGCAGTTTGTGACCAGAAATAATTTGGTTAACCTAACATATGAGCACCTGAAGCAATACCTTTACCAAAGATGTATAATTGGACAGACAAAACAAGAAATGTAATGTAATTTTTACCTAGGCATATAAATTAAAACGACTGCTCATCGACTGATCATTTAAATGATGCAATCCCAGAGGCTGAGAATGCTATCAGAGGCAGGTTGAGCTTGTGCAATGTTTTGGGCTGCAATAATGTAACCCAGATAGGTAGAGTTATGAGAGTTCAAATGGGAGGAATATTCACATTTGCCACTGACTGTAGACTTCCAGGCCCAAGAGAAACTGATCAGGGAAAGTTGAAAGCAAAGTCTGGAAGCAAATCCTCCGAGTACCGAAAATCTACGTTCCTCCACTTCTCTCGACAATAGTACCTACATCTGCACAGACAAAACAAGCAAAACTGCGTGATGAGGTAAAAGGATTGAAGGTAGAGAGGGCACCTACAAATAAGACAACAGAAAGGAGGTTTCTAAGAGTTAGTGGTACACTAGCACTTTAATGTAACTTGAAGCTGGTAACTGGGTTGCAACTTTAGTCAACTTCAGTGATACTCTCAATCATGGCTGTTTCCAATATGAGGTTCATGTCGTTTTTTTGGGCTTGATTCTTAGATTGGTAATCTTGCCACAATGATCGTGACTCTCAGATTTGACAAACTTTTCCGGATTTCAGGCTGGCAAACTCCAACCTGAGAGAGTTCTGGTTCCTCATCTTGTGCTGAGCGTTTATGTTCACGTTGGACAAGAGAGAGCAGCCGGTGGCCTGTAGCCCTTGTCTACTTCCATCTATAGAAGAGTTCCGTGGTACCAAATGTTTCGTGGGGTGGTTCAGTGCGACCGAGAAGGTACCTATTTTAACTAGATCTCCCTCACAAGTTGATGCCGATTCCTTGAACTGACAGCAAACATCGCGTCTAGTATAAACGGAAAGCTTAAAGCGCCATTAAAATGAACGAAATAAAGTATAAAAAATACTTTCACTAATTTTATTTGTCGAACCTACATAGAATAATGCATCTCAGCATTTAATTTAGTTAAATTCGGCTGACGGAGCCAATTAGATCAGTGAAGTTTGCAATTAGAATCCTGTGGAGGCAGGTATAAACAGGTGCGTTGCCAACTAACATACAACATTTGGTGCATCATTTTAAAGAACGTTTTCAGAATATGAAGAAAGTGGGCATGCTGACTAAACAGGCATTGCATTCCAATTCTAAACTAGTTCCTTTCAACGTGTCTTGTAAGAGTTCTAGTCTGTGTGCGGAAGCGACGTCAGCTAAATATTAAGGGGCAGATTTACAAGCCCCTTGCGCCACTTTTGCGTCATTTTTAACATGGGAAATGTGACGCAAAAGTGGCGCAAGGTGCTTGTAAATCTGCCCCTAAATTCATTGGGGTGGTAAAGCAGATTCTTTTTAAGAAACTGAACCGGGGAACGCTTGTGTGCTTTTCAAGACGTTTGGCATCGTTATTGCCTCGTTCCCTGGCAATGTGTATTTTAAGCGTTGCAGAATTTGTAGGAAGTGGTGTCATTTGCGTCTCCGTTGCAGTATTCCTCTGTTTGAAATTAGCTTGTTCTTTTAGAAACTAACTCAAGGGGCAGGTCTTAAAATATTACAATTGGATGAAATTGAAAAGGGAATTGTTCGCTCCTCGCTGCTTTGTACAAAATGATATATCTGGCAGAAGCGTAAGAGTCTCATTAAAACGTGCCTCAGCGCTGCTACACACTCGCTCCAGTCTGTGACCTTTTCTCAATGTTTTTCAGTTGAGGGTGATCTCTAAAGAACTGTTCTTTGTTTCTTTGCGTCATGATGATAGTATGCATTACTGCCACCGATGGTAATGCATACCTGCCAACTATTTAATTAAACATTCAATACCTGCTAGTTTAACATCATCTCAATGCTATAGTGATGCTATATCACATGAATATATTTCCTTTGCGATTTGGTAATTTAAGAAAGGTTCTGAAACGTTAAAGTTTGAAGCCTCTCCTATTTCCACTGAAAGTTCTGCCAGTTAAACGTACACAGATGTTCCCCCGCCCTATAAGCCCTCACTGAAATCGTCACTCTCTGACTATTGTGGTATTTAATGAACAGACACATAACAACATCCTATACCATCTTCAGCCTTGTCTGGAAACCATCCTGACCTTCTCCTAACCTCTTCTGCTGAAGAACACTTGCTTTCATGGTCTGCAACAAGAAAAACTCGGTTCCCTAGGCAGCGCATCTCACAAGTAGGTGGCAGGTGAGTTTGTTCAATGGACCCAATTGCTTCCTGCAGAGATCTAAAAGTAGCCTGCTAGTCACAGACGTCAAGTTCGGGAGATCAGCCCAATTCTTGTCACAGACGTCAAGCTCGGGAAGTCAACCCAACCTCTCAGACACTAGAGGTCAGTAGAGAATGAAATAACCAGCCTCACCAGGCTGACAAGGCACAAGCATGCCTTTTTATTTGCAGTTTTTAATTGAGCCACGTGTAACCTTTCAGTTACTTCAGAGCACTCGATGAGGATTCTGACAGTGCACAGTAAGAAGATAAAAAGTGATGGGGTGCATAGGTATGGTGGGCGCCCATAATTGATGCACTGAGATCACAGTTTTAGTGGAACGCCAACGTGTATCAGGAATCAGTATTATGACCGAAATGATTGCAAATCCAGCTGAAAAACCTCTAGCTGACCTGATTTATGTATTAGCTAGTGCTAATTTGTAAGAGAACAGGTGCTGGTGCCCAACGTTTTGCTATGAAGCCCTCGGCTGACTCTATGAATAACTGGGGTGCTGAATGCCAAGGCTACATAATCTTGATTCCACCTTATGCCCCTTTCGTCCATCACAAGACCCCCGCCCCTTTATCTCATCCTTGAAAGTTCTTTTTCATCCATGCTTTCTTCTTTTGTCACTGTCTTTCCATCTTTGTCTTCCTCTTACTTTCCCCTTTGGTGTTTTTCTCTCTCTTGCTCCGAGTGAAAGTCTTACAAGGAAAAATAACTGCTGGTCCCCAAAAATGAGTGCCTGTGTGCCCCGCCTGTAACCACTGGCTCACATTAAGCACTGGTAGTAGCCATTGGTGCCCATGCTCCGAAGTAGTAGAAGGCCACCCTTGTGGATGCGTGCTGTATTTAACACCTAGAGGGAAAAAATGTGACTTGACAATTTTGAATTAGCTCTTGTCAGAAACTCAGAATTACAGAAAAGACTTCCATGCCCCAAATGCAAAGATGGGTATGACCCATCCTTATAGATAAAAATGGTGGTTATTTAATTCAAAGGAAAAAATAATTTTAAAAAACTCAATTGAAAGAAATAGGAGGGCCGGCTGCAGCTACTGGTAGCTAGTATGGTGTGGCCCTGTGCAAAGCATGCCGAAAAAAAGGGCAAGAGCCGAGGCACACACTTCCTGCTCCCCGCTTCCTCAGCTTCTTGGCACTGTCAACCTCATACCATAAAAGATCATCATTGCCAACATAGTCATTATTTCAATGTGCTCAGAACTTTCATAATTTCTGGACATTAACCTTAGAGCAGTCTCCCCCTTTCCACACCTTCAACTGTTTCCCTGTCTTCTGCTACTACAGGGCCTCAGCCACAAAGGCGGGGGAATCTGGGGGGATGAATAGAGCCCAGCCAGTCTATATTTGTGTCTGGGCCACCTAAAATAATTAGCCTCAGATTAGTACTGTAAAATCACAATATACTGCTGCAATTGTTTGAGATGGATGAGGGTCGTATCAAACACGGCCGTGTAGGAGGAATATAATATAAGGCTCATACCTTAAATGAAGAATATCCCTGGGAACCTTTCCCCTATTGGTTAGGGAGGGGCTCTAAGTCACCCCACCCACAAGCTACTGCCAAGCTTATATGTGGCACCTCAGGACCCCCTCTTCAGAACATTACTGGACCTGTGGAAGACAGAAGAAGAACTGCACCTTCTTTTGAGAATCGTGAGGAGGACCTTAAGGGCTTGACTTGGTCCCACCTGTACCCAGGACAAGGAAGTGAACTCGAAGAGGGTCAGTTAGATGACTTCCTGTTAACCTACAGGGACACAAAAGCTGCAAGAAGCCTACTTTTGTGAAAGAACCCAGGAGACCAGTTTCAAACTTACCTGGACCCTGCTGGCGGCTAGAGGGAGTCCTGACCTCCAAGTGTGGTTCCTGTAGTCCTGGAAACCTTTGCTGGTGTCAGTGTGTACTGGGACCAACTTACCAAGCCAATCTGCCAAAGGTACATCGCCAGTGGGCCTGACTTCAACGTAGCTCCCACAACGTTCTTTTGCACAGCAGCAAATCCATTTTAGTGGGCCAGACGCTGACCAGCATCCGACGACCTTGAACCCTCCTCTTCTACAGCTTACTGCCTTGTCCCACTGGAGGAATCCAACTTTCAGAAAAGCATCCTAGTCTGATGGTAGAAAGCTGCACCGGGCTTGACACGGAGCAGTATCCAGATCACCGTCGACAATTTTCTGGGCCAGAACTCGGGAGTTGTCATGCTCAGAGCTTTCCCCACCATCAATCACAGCTTCATCAAGACCTCGTCTTTTGTCAACGACCTCGTCTTTGGATTCAGTACTGCCTTGCCCAACTGAAGATTCTACCTACTCAAAAAAATTTAGAAGTCAGAAGTTAACTCTTTGACCTGGACAAACCTAGTCCTCATATGCAACCCATACTCTATCACAGTTGGCGTCAAACTTTACCCATGTTATGGTCTAGCATGCCCAGCTGTCCGCAGTTGGTGTTTTGCACTTTATTGTGCATTTTTATTTAAAACTTTGAAAAAATCATAACTCCTGTTCCCTTTATTGGATTTTGTTGTTTTGGTGTCATTTTGTTAATTACAAAGTTATATTTTCATAAACTGCAGTGGCAGTTTTATTGTATTGTGGTTTCTATGTTTTAACTGTTTTGGTACTTCTAAATTCTTTGCACATTTTCTTAAGTTGAGCCTGTCCCCTTTATGTTTTAAGGAGATGCTGGTGGTCTTCATTTAACACGTCAAGTTGTATGTTTTTGTCTTACCCTTTTAAAAAAAATGTAAATACCAAAAAAAACGGTTAACAAAAACGGCTCTTTTCAGCGCTACCTTATAGTCTTATGATCTATTTTGTTTGTACTATATTTCCTTTTTTTCCCTTCTCCAGAGCTATTATGAGACTCTTGCAAGAGCCAAGGAGACAATCCCTCAAGTGCAGTCCGAGGGGGCAGTGCTTCCTCATTTGATCTCGCGAGATTGTACTTTTTATAATGGGCTTTGCATTTACACTGAATATATCTTATTGTAGTATGTATAATTTATATACATCAGAATAGTAACAGTGTGTTTAGTTTAATGAAATGCAATCCATTATATAATTGTGGGGAAAAATAAATCACTTAGATTTATGAAAAAAACCACATGCTTCATCTGCATGAGACGAACAATGGTGCATTTCACACATTGATACTCATTTATTTACTTTAAGTCCATTTATTATTATTAGAAAAAGTTCAATCACTCCTTTTTTTATGATCCCTCAAGAGACTTGCGAGATCATAAACCTTTTTCTACAGGAAGAATTTACACTTTCCTTTATTAAAGTACTTATGCTTTATAGTCCCCATTAGTAGGGTGTGGGGAGAAAGTAGACTCTCAAATGAGACCTTTTCACAGTATAACTACAGTGCACAGTAGGGTGTAAGGAGACATTGTGATCTCACTGACACCTCTCCACAGCCTAACAACTATGTATAGTAGCCTATGGGGAGAGGCTGGCCTCTCCAGTGCGACCTTGCATGAAGGAAACCAGTGTGTAGAGTAGGGTGTAAAGCGGCACTGCCTCTCCATTCACACCTTTCCCCAGGCTCAGCAGTATGCAGAGTAGGTTGGGGAAGGTACGCACCTCACATGTAAGACCTTACTATTCAATAGTAAGCATAACGAGTACTGACCTCTTCCCTGAGACCTCTCCCCAGAGATATAACCATATATATTAGAGTGTGAGAATGGATTTGACTGTCCAGTCAGAGCTCTCCCCAGAATGACAGACATATACAGTAGTGAGTAGGGAAACATTGTCTTCTCCACCATCACCTATCTCCGGGACAACATGGAAGAGCAGTACGGTGTGGGCAAGCAGTGGCCTCTCTACTGACACCTCTCTCTAGAGCAACAGGGATACGCTGTGGTGTCTGAGAAGGGAGTGACCTGTCAGCTAACACATTTTATGAGGGTGAGAGGTGTCTGTAATAGGCTTTCAGAAAAAGTTATCTTTCTGCTTATACCTCTTCCCTTGCTGACAGGTATGCATAGTAGGCAGTAGAGAGGAACTGTCCTGTTTGCCGACACATCTCTCTTGCATGATAAGTCTGTGTAGTAGTGTGGGGAGAGAATTGCCTCTCTCCTGTGACCTGTATCTTGGATGATGGTTGTGCAAAGTAAAGTGTGAAAAGAGACTTGCGTCTTTGATCACAGCTGTCCCCAAGATGACAGATGTACAATTAAGGGGTGGGATGAAATTACCTCTATGCTGCCAAGTTTGTCTTGCACACAACTGTACAGAATATGACATGAAAACACACTGCACATTTAGCTGAGACATCTCCCCAGAGTAACACATGTGCAAAGTAGGCTGTGGGTAGGAACTGCTCTCTCTGCACATAAATATCTTCATAGTGTTGGATGTCCATAGTACAGTATAAACTTAAGTTTTCTCTCTGGTGAAGCTGCCAGTTTTAGTCAATATTGCAATACAATAATAACATTGAAATGTATAAGTGTCAAACAAAGAAATCAGAAGTAACTTAAAACTTTTATATTACAGCAAAACAATTTAACAACAATACAAAACTACAACAACTATATTTAAAACTTTATGAACAATTACTAAACAAACAAAACAAAATAGTATATAATGTACAACATTTTTCACTGACGCTCATCAGCAGGCGTTAATGCTTCCCCCTGTTTGCTTTATTTGCTTAATGGATTTTGATGTATGAGGGCTTCTTTTCCAGTCTTTTAGCCACCTTAGCCTGCCAAAGAGTCTTCAGTTTCCTGGTATAGCATTCAGACGAGGTTGCAATAAAGTCTCAGCAAAGCAGCATATCTATATATTATAGTTCACAAAGCCTAGCTCATGCAGAGTTAGTTCGTGCTGCTGAACTGCACATCTGTTCAGGCACTTCCACATCCTTCCAACCTGAATACACTGTGCCTGAAGAGGTAGTTATTGCTGAACAGCACAAAAATTCTGCTTGTGTTCACCAGACTCTTTTTTGCTGCTTATGTAAGCAGATAATTATTTCCTCAGAGACAAGTTTCTATCTTCCTCCTAAAAAATACAAAATACCAAAAAAGATAAGATACATCACTATACCGTCTAAGCTTTACTACATTGTTCACCCACAATCACTTATTTATATCTAGTACACTAGTAACTTGGTATTCCACACTCTCAACCACTCTATTTTCATATTTTCATAGTTGAATTAGAACATGTCATGAACTCTGCTTCCATAACAGTTTATAAAGTAACACATTCATCTTCACACACCTTTGCTAACACTCACCACAGTGTTTCGCACTAGAAATAGCAACATCACCCCTCAAACACCTTACAGGGCTAAAGTACATGTACTGTGAGGTTCATAAAACACTAGGGCTTGTATTAACACATTCCACAATCTTTCTTTTATAGTCTGAGAAATACTGCTTCCTTTTCTTACAAGTACATACAGTTGGAACACTTCATTTCTTAACACAATCTACAATACCTGCTGATATCTCTCTACATTCTAATGTTTCCCTCTCAAAAACTATATTGAGAAATCTACACCTCTACAAACAGCTTTTCACTCAGTAAACATTGTGTAGAATAACTTTACCAACAATATTACACTTACTGACACTTCACAACAAAGTTTATAAAATATATTATCAAATACCTGAACTTGAAGCTCTTTCTTAAATACAGATGAAGACACCTGTCTCTTTCTGCTCCACATAAATTCACCTCTGCTCAAAATAACTCAAACAGATTTCCTTCTCTTCCAAAGCAACAAGGACAAACTGAACTATCTTTGCTTCTCCTCCAATCACATGACAGCATTTCTTCAACCATGTAATAAGAATGGTAATTATTGGGTGAGCCTTGGCCTTTTTTTTTAAACTTCTTCCGATATGATCTTGCGAGACTCTTGCAGGATCGTAAAACACCTTGTGGCAGGCCCAGTAATTTTTCATGTGAGTCTCAAGAGAGGCTTGCGGGATCGTGATTGGCTCAGCAATTTTCCATGCTGGTCTTGTGAGATTGCACGAGCCTTATGCAGCAAGCTTTACTCCCTGAAGCTTGCACTCTACTCTCGCGAGACTCTTGCGCAATCTCAATGCAATTGTAGGGAAATAGTAGCATATAGGAAGCACTAGCTTCTCCACTAAAAATCCCTCTGTTGAATAATGGGTGTGCATACTGGAGTATCAGGAGAGACTACCCACTGCTTTCAAACCTCTCTCTCAAATAACAACTATGCATAGTAGGGTGTGCGCAAGGACTGGCATCTCCACTCAAACCCCTTGCTTGCATAACAGGTGTACATGCTAGGGTGTGTCGTGGGACTTGCCTCTCATTTCAGACCTCTCTCTCAGATGATCGGTGTGCGTAGTAGGGTGTGTGGATGGAGAAAACTCTCATTTGAAACTTCTCTCTCAGATGATGGGTGTGCACAGTAGTGAGTGGGGAGGGACTGTCCTTTCCTCTCAGACCTCTCTCTTAGATGGTGGTTGTGTGTAGTAGTGAGTGGAGAGGGGCAGCCCTTTCCTTCCAGTGCTCTCTTACAGATGACAGGTGTATGTGGTAAGGTGTGTAGAGAGAGAGTGGCCTCTCCGCTGAGACCTCCCTCTTAGATGAAAGGGTGTGTGGATAGACTGGCCTTTCCTTTCAGAGCTCTATCTCAGATGAAGTTTGTGTAGAGTACTGTGTGGAGAATAACAGGCCTGTCCATTCAGACCTCTCTCTCAGATGATGGGTGTGCATAGTAGGGTGTGTTCAGAGAGACTGGCCTCTCCTTTCAGATCACTCTCTCGGATGACAAGTGTACATGGTAGGGTGTGTGGAGAGAGACTGCCCTCTCCACTGAGACACCTCTCTTGAATGATGGGTGTGCATAGTAGGTGTGTGGATGGACTGGTCTTTCCTTTCAGACCTCTGTTCCAGATGATGGGTTTATGTAGTAGTATGTGAAGAATGACAGGCCTGTCCTCACTGATGACGGGTATGCATAGTAGGGTGTGTTCATAGAGACTGGCCTCACCACCCACACCTCTCTCTCAGATGACATGTGTGCATAGTAGGGTGTGTTCAGAGAGACTGGCCTCTCCTTTCAGATCACTCTCTCGGATGACAAGTGTGCATGGTAGGGCGTGTGGCAAGAGACTGCCCTCTGCACTGAGACGCCTCTCTTGAATGATGGGAGTGCACAGTAGGTGTGTGGATGGACTGGTCTTTCCTTTCAGACCTCTGTTCCAGATGATGGGTGTATGTAGTAGTGTGTGGAGAATGACAGGCCTGTCCTTTCAGACCTCTCTCTAAGATGATGGGTGTGCCCAGTAGGGTGCGTTGAGAGAGACTGGCCTCACCGCCCACACCTCTCTCTCAAATGACAGGTGTTTTTAGTAGTAAGTGGAGAGGGACTGTCCTCCTTGCTAACACCAATCTCTCTGATAATAGGTGTGCATAGTAGGGTTTGGGAAGAGCCTGTACTCTACTCACAACTCTTACCAAGCCAATGGGCGTAAATAGTACACACTTATAAACACCATCTCCAGTAATACTTCTTCCTACAATAGCAAGAGTTTATACTACAGATAACCTACTCCTTTCTACTTTTCAAGATCCCGCAAGAGTTTCACGAGATTGTAACATTTTAAGAAATAAATAATTAACCTCATCCTCACAGTACATATATCTTACACACTTCCTATCAAAAAAGGACCACAATATACATTCTTGCTGATAGAGTGTATTGAGAACTCATCTACTCTTTTTTACTATTCACAAACCCCCTAGAGGCCCAGGAGATCGTAAAAATTAGTTAAAAACAATATGCATTTATTATCTTCACAGTAGGTATCCCTTAGACACCGCCTCTCTAAATCTAGGGGGACAGCATGCTTTTCTGCTGCCCCCTTATATAGCTTTTTACTTCATTTCCACAACACCTCCAACTTTTTACAGTAAACAGTAATGGCGGCCAATTAATTTCTAACATTCAATCTTCCAGCCAATCAGGGCACTTGCTCTCAGGAGACTCGTGGAAGCCTTTCTGGAGAGCGTGATGGCTCACAAGAAAATTGGGCCTCTTCACCAATCACAGTGTTCCAGTTTTGATTTGGCGCTCTCACATGACGCTTTCGGGGCTCTCGTGAGCCCAACTGCCAAAATACGTAATTATTTTTTAGTCTTTATATCTCAAGAACTACAGAACAGATTTACACCAAATCACGAAAGGCACAATCTGTGGGCCAAGATCTAGCTTCCTCTCAAATTTGGTGTAATTCCGTTCAGCAGTTTTTGCTGTAGCTTTACCTAGAGAAGTCTATGGAAAATGCATTGGGATTTTGTCAAATAAAGTTAATTTATTTTAACAACATTTCCCATGAGGTTTTATTTTAAGCCCCTGCATCATCTTCTTTGGAAGGGTATTGCAGTTCCAATGCTTGGCCATGTTGTGGTGCTGGCCTTACTCCAGGTCTAATCTGGAGAACATTTACCACTGTTATTGTGACTTTTTTTTGCTGTTGTAGTTTTAGAAGTGCAGTTTACAAATAGCAATAGGCTATGTGGGTGGGTGTCCATCCCTCCCTGAGCACTTCATTAGCCCTCCATAAACCTCTCCTTAGTCTTCCCTAAGCCCATAAGTATTCCCCATTTTCCAGCCACTCCTTTGTACTTCCCACATTTACTACTAAAATATGCGCTTACGTGTACCGAGACCTCCACAATCAGGTGGAGATCTCCACATAGAAAAGACAGGAGAGGCAGTCAGAGGTTTCCACATGTATTTCGTACTACGTAATAGTACTGTTGTAGTACTAATAAAAATTCTATAAAGTGCAATTTATGAGTAGGCCCCATACCCTTTTATTGCTGCATGCCTTTATGAATTGGTACCAAACCATCTAAAATGGAGATAAAATTGAAATATTCAAGGAATATGCATATGGAATTCATATAAATAGAAGGACTGTGCCTACTTTGCACTCTTAGTGACAGGGAGTTAGATGATTCCAGCTGATTCACAATAGCATGTGGGAGTATGTAAAAGAGTAATCTACTAGTACTACTTTTTGTCTTTCTACACTCAAACGCTTTTGAGAATTGAACTCTTAATGTTGAATTCAGCTTTTTTAAGGCATTGACTGATTGAAACCAAATCCATTGATCAAACCCATAAGGAAAACATCCAAGGGATTTGTTTGCCTGTTACACAGAATCATGCAGTCTTTCAAATACTGTGCATTGCAGATTTTCAGGAGATTTGTCTCAAGCCTTGGAGAAATATTGCATTAAATATAAATTTCCATTTCTATTTCACGTCCCTCAAGCAGATGGACTGTGCAATCTGTGCCAAATGTAGCTTTTATTCAGTATAGTCAGCAGGGCACTGCTAATCCAGTGTGTGGAGCAAGCAGAACCCTCTAAAGCAACAAGAGATCACACAAGTGGGATTCAGTGTGTCCTTAATCTGCAAGTCATTGCGCTTTGCGGAAAACAAGTGCACAAACAGGTTACAGTTGTCAACTTCATTCTAAATTAAGCCACCAAAATCAAGATCCTAAGCTATATAAACATTTATATTTCTTATATTTGTATGTTTGTATACTTCCAGTGATAGAATTTGCAGTTCTTGCAGATTTACTGTGAAATTATTTGTCAGGTAAATCAGGTTATATCTAAGGGATGGACTGTTGTACATTTGGAGGAAGATTCTCAACTTTTTTCAAGGAATAGGTCAGACTTACTCCCAAGTATTGCCACACTATAGGGGCTGCAGCTGCTCTAGTTGAGTCTTGTAGGATACCTGCTGCTATATTTAGAATACTCTAGCAATCCAAAGACGTGTGGCGCTTTATCAGGAGCATAACACAGATCCCTGTAGCCACTGTGGTATAGGGGGTGCCCAACACTACAGGAGAACCTCAAGCTTTAAGGGGGCCTCCATTTAGGCCAATGAGAATGAATATCTGTAACATATAGGAGACTCAGTGGTCCCACATCACGTTCTGCCCTATAAGAAACTGGTTTTCTGGTTGGCAGAGGTATGCAGGAGCCACAATCCTAGTCAGGGTAAGTCACAACACACCCTAAATTATCCTTTGTGCACCCTCTGGCAGCTTGGCACATTGCAGTCAGGCTTTAACTTAAGTGGCAATGTGTAAAGTATTTGTGCAACACTTCATACAGTAACACAGTGTAAACGCCAGGTTAGGAAAATAGAGACTAATTCTATAAATAAAACAAGACTAAAACAACAAAAGTCCAACAAGTAGAATTTGAGATATGATTTTTCAAAGAATAAACTGTAAAATAGTGCTAAGAAGCAATAAGTGCTGAAATGAGATATCTGGTCGTGCCGGACCGAGGCAAAGTCAAAAGTTCAGACTTACCCCGATGGAGCGCAAGCCAAAAAAAGGGACTCACTTAGGTCCACTGAACAACACTACCTCGATCTGGGTTTGCGTCAACATCGCAGAAGATGCAAGGTGCAGCCGAAGCGATAAGTTGGTGTCGAGCCACTCATGGGCGAGATGCGTCGAGATTCTCCACACAATGTTGGAAGTCTTTTGAATTTCTGAGACTTCAATCAGGAGGCAAGCCAGCAAGCCCTTGGTGTCACTCTGGATTTAAGTGATGCAGGTCTCATCCTTCTCACCCAGGCAGGATAACAGCATGCAGCAGGGCAGCTCAGCAAGGCAAGAGCACAGCAAGTCAAGAGTCCTGCAAAGCAGGAGTCTAGCAAAGTGGCAGTCCTTCTAGCAGCACTGCAGGTCTTCTTCCTGACAGAGTGGTCACAGGTCCAGATGTGCACTATAGTCATGGTTTAATAGGTCTTATACCATGTTGTGCCTTTGACATGGGAGAGTCTTCAAAGAAAGATTTGAAATTCACAGAGGTCCTCCCTTCCTGCCCTGGCTCCATACTCACTACAGGGGTGTATGCAGTCCTTTGTGTGTGGACAGGTCACAGCCTATTCAGGTGTAAGTGTGATGCTATGCCCAGCTCCTCCCTCCCAACTCCCAGGATGGCCCATCAAGACACACCTAAGCTCCCTTTGTGTGTGGCTGAATAGAAGGAATACACAAGGCCCAGCTGTCACCCAACCCAGACTGAACAGAGACAGACAGATTGTACCAAATGGCTAATGTAAGTAAATGTAAACTTTCTAAAAGTGGCAAAAGTAAACTTTCTAAAGGTGCTATTTGCCAAACTGCAATTTAAAATCCGTCTTCACCATAAATTGTGATTTTAAATTGTGAGTCCAGTGACACCAAACTTTAAAAGTCTATCTCTTCACAATTGGGAATTACACTTAAAAGATGTAAAAAGGTAATCCCAATGATATCCTATGTGAGAGAAAGGTCTTGCAGTAGTGAAAAACGAAATTGGGTGTTTTTCACTTCCAAGACATGTAAAACTCAAAGGTACATGTCCTGCCTTTTAAATGCATTGCACCCTGCCCTGTGGGCCATACAGGGCCTACCTTAAGGGTCACTTATATGTAAAAAAAAAAAAGGGATGGTTTAGGTCTGGCAAAAGGTTTATCTTGCCAAGTCGAGGTTGCAGCGTAACTGCACACGCAGGCTCTGCAATGGGAGGCCTGAGCCATGGTTAGAAGGCTTCTAAAGTGTGAGGCACAATGAGTGCAGGCCCACTAGTAGCATTTAATCTACAGGCCGTGGGCACATGTAGTGCCCTTTACTAGGGACTTATAAGTATATTAAATATGCCAGTTGGGTATGAACCAATGTTACCAAGTTTAAGGGAGAGAGCAGAAGCACTTTAGCTCTGGTTAGCAGTGGTAAAATGCACAGAGTCCTAAAGCCAGCAAAATCAAGGTCAGAAAAATGGAGGGAGACAGGCAAAATGTTGGGGCAAGACCACCATAAGGCTGTCAGGCCTAAAAGGCCCCATACGTTTGCGTTACACCACTGCTGTTTATAGAGTCATAAGTACCTCCAAGGAGTTTGAGAAATAATTGTTCCCAGTGGAAGGAACAATGTAAATGATGGGAACACCCACCATGACATTACTTTCTTCTTACGTACAAGAACATTTACTAGGCCCACCTTATCTGCTCTTCTACATGTACATCTTGGTGACCTAGCCTAAGTGGTGCAATAGTGAGGGAATGTGCATGAAACTATTTTGTTTTTTGGAAAGGGAGTATAAGGAATGTGCAAGGGCCGAAAGCAGTCCTAAGAAGTATTTTAGTGCTAATTTTATATTTTACAGAGTGCAGTGAGTAAGTCTGATTCTCTTAAGGGACTTGTGACTCAGTTCTCTCCATAAGAATGACACTTAATACAATGAGTCAACTGAAAAGTTCACAGAAGAGTTTTCCAAATATATTTAAAAAAAATCTATAGATTCCAAAATCAATCCTCGAGAATATCCCAGTATTTCACAGATATGCACATAATCCAGGAGCATAGTTTTTCTGCAACAGCAAATAATTTGTTTGCCTGTTGAACAAAATGTGTGCTAGAAATGCAGATGATGACTCAGTCCATGCATCCAGGGAGCAGCCCCCACCAGAGGTTTACCATATCGTCTGTATTAGTCCTCCGGCTGTGGGGCCAGGAGAGTCTCCAGAAAGGAACATGGTTTTCTATGTTAAAACAATAAAAGAATTAAAAAAACATAGGGTAAAAGATTCACCAAACATGTTCCCCTAGATTGTGTGTCTTTATAATGAAAATTCAGAAGCAAATCACCTCTACATCAGGAATAAGACACAACTGCTCACAGTAAAAGCTTTGTGAATCATGTCCTGTGGAATTTCACAGTAACTACTACCCTGTTCTGGTGGACATCCTGCAGTGAAGGCAACTGTTTCCCATAGAGCAGGGGCAAACATGTATACCAGTGAATCTATGTCAATTGATGTGTTTTAAGGTGTATGGCTGGGGTATTTGAGAATTGATTAAAAGTGTGAAATCTCAACATTTTGGGCAAGTACAAATGCTTGCACGGATTTTCAACTTTTTGAAAATCTGGTGGTTTTGATTATTTTCAATGGAAAATAATTTGTTGGGGAAAAACAGTGTTGCAAAAATAAATACGAAAGCCCACACTGTTCTCCCCTTTTCTGCCCCTCTGCATTGGTACTATTGACAAGGCTTTCACTGTCCGGTATATGGTTAAATAAATAGTAGTGCCACCAATATACATGCATGTAGAGGATTCCACGTATAATGCATGCATGTGTCGCAAAGAAATTTGTGTGCCCTGCCAAACAGCAGTAATCTATTCCTATGCCTGTTACCGATATTCCCACCTTCACCAATATATTACTATTGATGCACAGATACATTATATTGATGTGTATTCTGTACTCGATCATTAACAAGAAACTTTCTTAATCACAGATACAGAAGCAGAAAGAAATTCACTGAGAGAGCATGTGTATCCCAAGCTGAGGGAGTTCTGCAGAGAAAACTACGGACTGGAGTTCCAGGTAGAGTGATAATAGATTTTTGTCATAATAATTTCCAAACTATACATGAAGTCTAAAAGGAATCCTGATCTTTTGTCCTCATGTGAAAATGAGATTTTCCTCAATTCAGTTTAATAACTTTAAGAGTTTATTATAGGCGTAATATCTGTTTTTTTATATCAAAAGGGGAATATGTATCATGTCAATAGGATGAGCTCTGTAGTATCTATGACTGCCTGTTAATTTAGATTATAATTCAGACATATATATGTATCAATGTTACATCTATAAATGTGGTATTATGACCTGGTCATTACTGAATTTCTAAGAAAGAATCAAGACACTCACAAGAAGCCACTATATCGCACCTGCATTAAAGTTGCTACAGTTACTCCCCTTTTAGATCTATGAGATCTATTGACAGAATTTTGCTGGGGATGCCTATACATAAATTAGATCATATGTATGATATCACTTTTTGGTCTTGCTTGACAGCAGAGCTGATTGTCAAACTACTATTATCATTTTTTGGGAAATATAGTCGGTCTACTTTGGCTTGACCCAGAGGAGCATTTCCTTCACCTCCTGCTATTTGCTGTTTAGTGTATCATCCACCTCCTGTGTTTTACTTGCAATGCACAAAGGAGTATTTTACATTTCAAAAGTACACAAAATCACACGTTACATTCCTTTTGTCATACAAGCATCGTTGCAGGAAACCAATCGTTTATGTTTCGTGTTTTTACTGCAGCAGGCTTTTTTAAAACTATTTAATCAAGAATTGCAGTGTCCTTGCTGGAGCAATGCATTTGGCAATGATAAACAAGCTTTGAAAAAGACGATAGGACTGGCTTTAATATGGTATCACCAGTTTGCACACATTCTATTTGCATACCTTTGTAGACTAAAGCCTAACCTATTTGCTTTGTCAATGATTGTTTGAGTTGGCTGCTAAACTGGGAAATGAGCATCTCTAACATTTCAAAGCCAATGAGCACGATATTAATACGGGCTTGCTGATGGCCTAGCTTTTCTAAGCATTTACATAGTACTTCCTGTTTCATCTGCCTGATACCCTCCATGCACAGCACTGAGACCCCACTAGTGGCTGTCACTGATACTACCAGACTGTCACTAGATGCAGGCACACCAGTAATGTTGGATTTACTAGACCTATCTGCAGCCTTCCATACAGTCTCTCATTCGATCTTAATCTGCAGACTGCATGATACAGGAATATATGGCAGTGTGCTACACTGGCTCAGGGACTTCCTTAATAATCTAACCCAAACCATCTTTTAGGACTCCTTCAAAACTCGTTCCTTGCCAGTCAACAAAGGAATTCCGCAGGGTTCCTCCCTGAGCCTGACACTATTTATTGTCTATGTAGCCCCCCGGCACAAAACATAAGATTATGTGAGACCTGAAACTAGTTAAGTCTCGGTTTGCCTACTGTATGAAAGAATTTGCAAATTGGATGACACAAACCTGCCTCTGAATAGCTAGAAAACTGAGATAGTACTGTTTGGCAAAGCACAGGAGCTCTGGTTGGCGGACTGGTCGCCTGTGGAATGTGGAACCTGCCCCAATTCCAAAACAGGTTGTAAAGAATCTATGTATCAAGTTTGATCAAACCCTTTCCATGAAAGACCATGTTAATACTACTTGTGGCACTTGCTTTGCCACTATGCATCTCCCAAAAAAGTTTTCCCTGGCTTCCTTAAACTTCTCGAAAGACCTTGGTCCAGGCAGCAATCACTAGTCGCCTCGACTATGGAAACGCACTGCTAGTTGCAGCTAATGACTCCCTGCTGTCTAAATTGCAGGTAGTGCAGAATACAGCAGCATGACTGATCTGCAACCTCCCCTCACGGTCTTCCTCCACACCTATTTTAAAAGCCTTACATTGGTTGCCCTTCAGAAAACGTGTCATCTTTAAGCTTTGCTGCTTGACCTATAAAGCACTAAGGTACTCAATACCCACCTATCTATATTCCAGACTCCTCTATTACCAAGCCACTAGATTGCTTAGGTCCACAAACAAAGCACTTCTAAGGATCCCTCTCATTCGCGCTTCCAGATTTGGGGGTCGATCCTTTTCTTATCTTGCCCCATTTCAATGGAGCAAACTTCCACTGTATATTCACACCTGTCCTGACCTCCCCAAGTTAAAAAAAATATTAAAAAACGTGGTTGCTCTAATTCCACTGTGCCGCTGCTGAGTAGCAAACAATGAGATACTCCTCCAGGAGTGAGTTGCTGCGTTATACGAGAGCTAATAACTTAACTTATGAGTCTTTACTTCACAACCGAAACAAATAAGTATCCAGGAGTGATATAATTTGTCACAGGCTGAATATGGTAAGAGTGATAGAGGGACTTAGATCCTTGATTAAGTTCTGGAACACACTCCACCTGTCAGTTATGGGCAGAGTGGTTCTAGCTAAAATGGTGCTTCTGTAGCAGTGTTTATATATGCTGCAGCGGGCTACACATGTGATACGGTAAGGAGTGTTCTAGCTCTTGCAGTAACATTCTGGTGAATTTGATATGGGCAGGCCAAAGTAGCTAGGTACAACTCACCACCCTGAAATGTGAGTGGCAGAAGGGAGAGCAGGAGGTGCCAGATATGGAGGCATACTTCATGGTTGCTTAGTTACAGCACGCAGTACACTGGCTGGACAAAGGGGAGAACTGAGAGAAACGGCTTCTAGAGGGAACACATGGGGACGATTATATGCAGAACCTACTCATAAGGGGCCGGGGTGTATCGACCTCTTTGCCCTATCTATTCATGCATATCTGTACAATATGGGATAGAGGAGTTAAAACTGTCCTGAGGCGCCCCCCATTCATTCCTGACATGTCAATGTAGAGTGTTCATCCCATTAGTCCCATTGCCCTTACTATGTCAGTGGAGAGTTGGAAGTGTCTGTCTGCAGCTGAATGCGGGAAAAACGGAGGTTATGGTTGTGTGTAAAAAGCCCTCCTTATGGTCACATTTATGGTGGCCGGAGGAGCTGGGACCGACTCCGACCCCCAAGGCTAAGGTCAAGAATTTGGGAGTATGGTTCAATGACACCCTCTCTTACTCAGAGCAGATATCAGCTGTGGCTGGTGCCTGCTTTGGCATCCTTAAAATGTTGCGTAAAATCCTGGATCTACTCCCATTAAATGCCAGACGCACCATTGTACAGGCCCTTGTTACGTCCCGTCTAGATTACTGCAACATCCTGTACCTAGGGGTGACCCAAAAAAATCTGAACATCCTGCAGAAGGTTCAGAATGCCGCAGCTCGGCTAATCCTGAATATTCCTAGGCGGGCTTCGATGGGTGAGGCCTTGAGGAAATTACACTGGCTCCCCATACAGGCCAGAGTTACTTTTAAGGCCTTGTGTTTTAGCCACAGGATCTTCAATAAGAAAGGTCCTAGCTTCCTGCACCCTCTTCTCACCGCATATAGACCTGCACGTTGCCTAAGATCCTTGGGTACGGCAAAGTTGACTGTGCCTAAGGTTCGGAAGGTACGGGCTGGTGGGAGCTCTTTTGGCTTCCTTGCGGCTAAGGCCTGGAATGACCTCCCGGTTGAGTTAAGAACGTGCCCGTCTGAGTCTTTGTTCCGGAAAAAACTTAAGACGTGGCTCTTTCAGCACCCCCTGGGTGGCCGGAAGTAGGCCATGGCAGCGGTTCCTTGGGGGTCTTTGGCCATAGGGCGGGTGGGCGTTTCTGGCCAGTTTTTCAGGCATTACTGGTGTTCTAGCGCGGGGACACTTCGTTTGGAGTAACCAGGCGCTCTATAAGCTGTATAATAATAAGTGGGGATGCTGGTTGATCTAAACCCCAAGAATAGATTTATGATGTTTGAGGTGGCACAAGATTGTTTTGGTGTTGGTAGGGGTCAGTTCCTCCAGTATGCTTGTATAGTTTGCACTGCAAGGGGAATATGGATCACATTCCCCAAGGGGCATTAGCCTACGCGAATGATGGTAATGCTGTTGGCCCTGCCACACTGTAGAAAATTGCTTTCTAATATTTACAAGCATTGAATGGGTAGGCCGTCTGGAACCCTACGTGTGAGGGGGAAGTGGCAGACGCAACTGGATGGAGAACTCAATGACAAGAAATGGATGGCAACATGGCAGGGCTTTAAAACCAATTCTAGTAATGCTTGCTTTAAATTAATTAATTATAACTACGTCCACATGGTGAACATGACCACATCAAAGCTGAGTGTCATTTACCTGGGCAAGTCATCTAGCTGTGCCAGATTTAATATTGAGGGGGAGATTTTATACATTTTATATGGAACTGCCCAATGAAACAGAGATTCTGGGAAGAGGTAATCTGCAGACTTGGAAGATGAACAGGATGCATGTGACCGCGCACATTGAAACAATGTTTGCTGGTAATAATTCAACAAAAGAAAAGGAAAAGGGCAAATTGGTATGAAATTTTATATCTTGGAAACAATATTGGCCAAGAGACTAATTGCGATACATTGGTTGAGCCCTAGGCCCCGATAATTGATAACTGGGTTCAGGATTTGATGGAATGGACTGCGGCTGAAGAAACCCTTATGAGGAAAGAAGTGAGGAGGAATGATAAACTTGTGGAAGATTTTATGGAATAGGCTGAGTTAATCTGTCATTTATCTGACCCACTGGGAACCAGACCTCAATGAATAAAACCGAGGGAAACCCTTAAACTAATGGGTGGATCAGGGTACTGTTGGGGGAATATGTCTTGGCTGGAGTTAGGGGTAGTGGAACAGGGGGGAGTCATTGTTGAGGGGGCTATATAATTTTGCATGATTCTGGATTGATTTATATTATAACATGCTATCTGCTTGATTAGAAGGCCCTTGCATAGTCCATGAACTGCCTGTATAGTTGACTACTGTATAAATAAGCTGACTACATGACATACTGTGGACAGTATATAAATGGTTGTGAAAAATATAATGAAGGACGCAGATGGGGAAAACAATGGAAAAAAGGAAATATAAGATGTGTACTTGAGGGTGTCAGACTAAGGGAGCGTGGGGGGAGTTGCTGTCACTGCTTTATCATTGTTTTGTTTTTTGATCAATATGTAGCAGCCCCTTCCATAACCCGATGAATTTACTGCAATTGTATTGCCGCGTGATTTTTTGTTTCTGGTAAAAAATCTAATAAAAACATTTTTTTTTTTTAAATAATAATAATAATTATTCACCCTATCTTAGAGTAATAAATCTTTGGAACTCATTAGAAACATAGAAAATAGAATGGAAACACTTGAGAAAGCACAAAATGTAAATTAAAAAGATACATGAAAGTGAAACATCTGGCAGACCCCTAATTAAAGCACTGTTACGTATTTAGCAACAATTACAGGGTCAGCCTCCACTGGGTCTGTGTCTTTGACCTGCGGAGACCATAAATAGATACAGGCATAGAAAAAGGTATATTTTGAAACAAGTTTTATGGGTTGGTATAATAAATAATTCAAGGTTATTATCTAATGGGTGGAAGTTGAACTATTTAGTGGACTGCTTGGGTTAAACCTTACTTCAAAGAATCAAACTATCACCAACTCAGTGCTCTAAATGAGACTGGAATATCTGAAAGGATTATACATCCTAGTATATTTCATTTGGTTAATAACTTGCAATACAGCAGATGCATCAAAAACCAGCAAGCCAGCAGATATTTGATAAGTGATAGCTCTCGATTCAATCATTTGTAGTTTTCCCATCTACATACAGGTTTAGATTTTTCCACGTCAAGACCAATATCTAAACAGCCTGATTTATATTAATTACAATATTATTATTATTTATTTATAGATGATCAGGTATTAAAAACCATTGCATACAAAATTGCTAAGATAATTCATTCACATAAAAAATACTAGTCATATAGAACTTCGAGCTTTGGCAATATTTCATGAGTTTATGAGTTAATTAAAATAAATTTACAAGGTTAATAGATTATATATAATTCCAAGGCATGGTATATATAACTAACTCCACAATACCACATCTTTTATGAGCATACCAATATATATTATTCACATTCATAGATTAGAAAAAGTACAAGTCGGGTGGATAGAATGTGCCTCAACAAAGAAACAGAATGGAACACAACCCATTCTAAGATCACTGTATATATTCCTTATAGGGTATCGTAAATATCAAAAACAATGTTCTCCTTCACTAAGACCTTCTGTGCAAATAAGATGGGTTGACCTGTGCCTCCTAGAACTGACCTTTCTGTCCCAGATTTGCTGGTCCTTGATATCATTCATATATGGCTCATCCACACCCTGCTGTGATGTGGTGATTGGCTGCAATCTTAATATATGCTGGGCAGAGGTGTGGGGCATACTAAGTGAGACCAGGAGGGCAAAAGTGCAGTGCTGGTATGTGCACCTTACACACTGAGCTTGTTTGGTGGGTGTAGCTTGTTTCAAGTCCAGAACTGAGGCGTTAGAGATAACTGTTGAGTGCCCCAGGGGACACGTTGGCTGCAGGGAATCTGGCTCTGTCAGGAGGTCTGCTGTGACTACAGTAACAGGGAGTGCAGTGTGGCAATAACAAGCAGAGGCATATGAGGCAGACAGCTCCTTCTGTGATACTAGTTGTTGGGATACAGAGAGGCAGAGTCAACTAATGATAACAACTCAAAAATAAAATAAAGGTTAAGTGCCTGGGAATTGATAATACACGGAAGCTCTGAAATAATAGAACCACATCACAACAGTGGCCAATCTCCAGATCGTTAGCTTTACTGCAGTCTTTTAATCCTCAGACCAGGAACCCTTTCTATCACTATTAATAAGTGCTGGCAATTATGGTAATGGGAAATGAACTGTTTGGCACCAGTTCACACAATCCTGTAGAAAGTGGTACGGGAAGCATATCTCCATTCAACATCCTGGCTTTTATGAACATATGGCTCATTTAGTATCAAGGAGTATGGCAAAAGACCCTGCCAATGGTTTTAAATAAGGAAGAGGCTGTATCCTACCACATGGAACCAATATTCATCTGACAGGAAACAATATTGTAGACAATCATATGCATTGTGAATTGTTTTATATTACCTGATATGCAGCAATACCCATATCAAGTTTGTACTTTATTATTGTATTGTAATTCAGACAGCTGTGCACCACTAAAAATGCTGCAGTTTGATTGGCTCCTAGCCACTCGTTATCTACCCCAGAGATTCATAGCTAGTGTCTGAGGCAAACTCAACAGTTTCTACCTATATTTCAATACACCATAACAGCTGCATTTCGTATTGCACCACCTCAAATGACTAAAACCCCATACTTCCCTTCACATTTTTATCAGCTGTTTTCAAAGCACTTCAATGCTTATTTACTTCTGGCTCCTCCACAGGCTTTAAATTCAATAGCTCCAAATCCAAGATAATTGTATTCAGGAACTCCTCCATTTTGTTTTGAATACAGAATGATAACACTCAAGTTTGTTAGAATTTTTGGTGAAGCTATAGTAGATCACTATGGAATAAACTGACAGACTGCTGCTGTTGTTGGTAGTAGAAGTTTCACGTAGAATGCCAGATTTTTTTCTGACATGAATGAGGAAAATATTTGAGAATTTATAGAAAACATGTCCTCATTTTAGCTATTTAGAGCACTAATTATACTTTCTATAACAAAATGAAACCCCTCCTTTGCAATCTACTTCTTAGGTAACGCTTTCAGTTCTATAGCTCTGATTCCAGCAACATGGCTTTAAGGTGTTCTTCACATTTATAACATAAAAGGGGGCTCAGCCTCTGAAGACCTTTCAGCAATCCAACTGTGTGGGATTTACTGGAGGTAACAGGAGGGGTAGTTTGCCACCAAGGACCCTCAAGCGCTAAGGGGACTTCATCCCTTAACTAGTAGTGCGCCAGGAGGCACATTTGCAGAGCGGTGGAGAAAGGGGTCGTGGCTGCTGACAACCTCTCAGCAATCCCACTTTGTGGGACTTACTGGAGGTACCAGAAGGGGTTCCTGGCCCCCAAGGACCCTCAGCATCCAAGGGGACTTCATCCCCAAACCAGTAGTGCACCAGGAGGGGCATTTGCAGAGTGGTGGAGAAAGGGGGGCGGGCCTCCGATCACCTCTCAGCAATTCCCTTGTGTGGGACTTACTGGAGGTAAGCTTTTTATTAAAAACATTCCTACTGGACAAGAGATCATTTTAAGCTCATGCCACTGTCATTACACAGAAAGTCTCCCTCCTGATGGAGGATGTAGTATCACTTGGAGAATGGGACACTCAAGTGATAAAGACCTGATGATGGCGCTATCCACCAGATCATGCTAGCAGAGATAAACATACACTGCAGGCTATGACGGCATGGTTGAGGGACGCAAGAAAATCTTTTTTGAGACTCTGGCATAAAAGGCACAAGTGGTTCATTCCCCCCTCATGAACTTTGGTCTATATGAACAGGAAGCCGAATGAACTTCTGCTTCTTTCTCCCCCATCTTGATTTGAATTATGTTACGAATTACCACCATTATGATTGTTTAGATTTGCCCCATCACTCATTAATCCTAACTGCATGTTTAGATTTGCCCCAACAGTCAGCAGCCATTAGTGTTTGTTTTGAATTGCAAACAGAAATTTTAAGCGTAAGGTAGATTTGCTCCAATACTTAGAAGACTTATTTGCATGACACATTTGCACTATCACTCATTAAACCTAACATATGTTCACATTAGCATGTTATGCATGCCACCATCACTCTCTAATCCCTTTGATGATATTAATACAGAAGCTTTATGTTTAAACTACACAATAACTAGGTTGATGATACAACATCTCTCCCCATCCTTCACCAACAGTGATGTCTTTATTCCTCCTTATCCTAACAGCTGCACAAAGGTGCAGTATCGCAGCCCATTACTAGAAATCTCTCTGATATCAGCAGGTACACATGCAAAACCACACAGTCATTTCTAGACATCACCCTTAAGTCAATAGAATAGGTGCTGTAACTCAGATAGATCATTACTAGAGGCTCCTGACACATCTGCAGAAAGGGTTATTTACCTTGGGCCATTAGAGAAGGTCCCTCTGAAGCTAGCAGAAAATTGCAGTACCTCAGGTGGTTCTAGATATCAAAATAAAGGCAGCAATGTAGCAGAATGCTTCTATATGGGTCTCTAAAGTAAATACAAAGGTGTGGTACCATAATTCTGGTAGCAGATGCTCTGTGCCTACATGCCTAAAGAAGCCTCCTACTACCCAAGACAGTCAGCTGACTCTTCTCCCAGCACCAGCACATGGAAGCCTTTCCCAATAGGGCAACACAATACCCTGAATATGTCTTTTATAGCTCCTAAAATGAAGTTGTTGTCTCTGCTGGACATTCCCTGTTTTTTTTTTACTATATTACAGGTTCCCTTCGACTAAGCTTTGCCTCCTAGACCCTGATCTGCTACAATTGGTGGTAAATCTTCTTAATTCCTCAGTACAGGAGGGTTATGTTCCAGAGATGTGGAAGCACGCCATGGTATTACCGCTTTAAAAAAAGCCTAACTTTGACCCTACTAACTGGTCAAACTTTAGACCAATTTCTATGCTGCCCATCTTCTCCAAAACTTTGGGGAAACATGTATGTGCTGCTTGCCACCTTTGTGGAAGCCCAAAGCTTTCTACGCCTCTCACAATCGGACTTCAGGGCTGGACAGAGCACCAAACCCGCCCTCCTAGGTGTCCACAAACTTCTAAGACTACTCCTGGAAGAGCAGAGCGCGCAGATTTTGTTAGATTTTAGCGTGGCCTTCGACAGTGTGTTCCACTCCATTCTGGTGGAAAGATAGATGACATTGGGTCTCGAGGGAACAGCTTTAGCCTGGATGATCTAATTCCTGGAAGATCATACATTTTATGTTTTTTCGGCCAGGGCTAGGTCAGAGCTGTGTGGTCTGACCTCTAGAGTTCCCCAGGGCTCAACCCTAAGCTCAATGCTGTTCAATGTCTAGTTCGCCCATTGGCAGACGTGGTGGAAAGCTGTAGCTTAACCCTATTCTCTCACGCAGATGACACAAAAATAATTTTCTCCTTGTCATCTGCATCTGCACAGGGTCACAACCCTGGGGCTCTCAATTGAAGTCTGAGTCGAATCTCCACTGGATAAACAGCAATTTACTCAAACCCAATGGTGACAAGACCGAGATAATGGTCTTGGTCAAGAATTATCATCTCTGGGATTCACAACATTGGCTGGAGTCTCTAAAGCTTCTCCCTGAATTGTTCCCTAAGGTAAAGGATCTTGGCTTCTGGTTAGACAAGAGTCTTTCCATGAAGCCTCAGGTGGTTAAACTAGCCTCCACCTACTTTGCAGTGCTGAAATGGGTAATGAGTCAGCCCAAAGGACAGTGATCCAGGCTTTGATACTCTCAAGAATAGACTATGGGAACATTCTACATCGAGAAATAGATAAGGCATCCATCCGAAGCCTAAAAGTAGTACAGAACTCCTCTGCCAGAATTTTGCATCGCCTTCTGAAAGATGCCTCCGTTTCGAATCTCCTCCGCTAGCTTCATTGGCTCGCTGTGGAAAAGCAAATATAATTTAAAGCCTTGTGCTATATGCACAGGGCTAGATCTGGTGCATGCCCACGATATATCCAAGACTAAGTGGTGCCTTATCAGCCCACGCGTGTGTTGTGATCACTTAACCAGGCCCTGTGTACTGTGTCCAGAATCCGATTGGCTCGTATGGGAGGCTTTTCTTTTACATAGCTTAGCCCGAAGTTGTAGAACGCCCTTCCTGAGTCCTTGAGCTATACCACACTATCCATGTTTCGTAAGAACCTGAAGACCTGAATGCTTTAATCTAACAGTCTGGTTTGCCCTAGCTTTGCTTAGTGCTGGGAAACCCTTTGTGGGTAGCTGAGCACTTTATGAGATGCTATAATATTAATAATAATTCCCACACCAGGAAAAATTACGATGTGTTTTGCTTTTTTCCTTGCACAATGACATTTTGAAGGCATCACTGTGCAATAAACTAATCTTGTAAGGAAAGTAACCTGAATGGTGTATATTCTGTGGCCATGGTCATAAAAACATTTAAATGACCAGGCAGTGTTCTTAGGAAAATGAATTACCTGTGGAGCTAGCATGGCCCAGAGTTACTGGTAGAAGGAGCATTAAGGAACTTCTTTGGCAGATATGGTAAGGATGTTGCATCCAGATGCTGCATTTGAGGCTTTGCATTGTGCCTCATATAATTTCAATGAGCATGCACCCTTACTAGTGTATGCAGTTTCATCTTCATACACATGAACAAATACATGCAGGTACAGAGATGCACTTTGAGATCCCACGTTACCAGTATCACCAACAGGCAGGGCTTACATATGCCAAAATGCTTTCAGAAGCATCATGTTCCTAATTGAAAAAAATCATGGAGAAACTGATATTTAACAGAACGTGAGTCCTAGATGTGAGAGATGGCGGTGTAGCAGAGGGGACAGTGTAGGCTGGATCAGACTTCCACTTAACCTCAGTCTTTTACACAATCATGAATCCTTCAAGCTAATTTTTATTAGAATAGAGACAAAACTTTAGTGTTAGATGTGTTCGACAGTGTATGTAAAGTGTTATTTGATTTACTAAGTGTGGTTGACATTTATAGGATGAACACACTCTATCATTGCAGGCAGCTTACTATAAGTACTATTAGAATAGCAGTTATAATGGATGATGTGGTAAATAGAGCTTATCCATAATTACGCGGAAAAGCCGCAGACGCAAAATAGCATAATTTCAGTGGTCCTGCATAAAGGTACCTTAAAATTAAAGTAATCATATTTCACTGTTGTTTAACTTATGGAGTTTCTTCACTAGTAAAAGCATAAAAAAGAATAATTATATGCTCATTGTCCTTAAAGTGAGTTGTTAACTGCCGTAACTCCCGACAGTCAGCTTCAGCTGCCCACAAGGCACACGAACACCACAGGCTTCATCACGGTGTTCTCTACAACAAAGTACCTTGTGGCATGGGTCCAGGGAGAGGGAGCCAATGACCTCGGACAGAGGCTGCAATATAAGGCACTGTCGTCCTCCCGATCTGGAGGTCAAAGACAGCCATCGGCTCCCGGCTCAGGTTCCCCAACACCCCTTGGACACCACACACTCTGGAGCGCAAGCTAGCAAAGGTCACCTTAGTTGCAAGGACTGGTCCATCAAACTCTGCAAGCTCCCCCTGCACTCCTCGAACTCTTCATGTCTCAGCACCTCAGGTGGCTGCTGATCTTTACAAACACACTCCTCTGCACAGCGTGATGATGACGTACGTCAGGATGGTCCTTGTCCCAACCAACAATCACTTCCACAGGTTTCTGCCGCACCCAGTGCAGTTCTTATGATCTCGTGGAAATGATGAGATCCTTTGTGTCTTTGGGATTTTCTGGACAGGAGGCCAGCTAACCAGCCCTTGGAGAGTACTTCTGGATCTGGGCCACAACAATTGGCACTTAGCGGCAGGTCAGCAACATCCAAGCAAAATCCACCAAGTGATAGCCCCTTCCTGGAGCACGACAAGCCCTAGGCCACCACAAGTCTGCGGATGATCCAGTTGCAGTCCCTCCT
Organism: Calotriton arnoldi; assembly: GCA_963921515.1. Lineage (NCBI taxonomy): Eukaryota > Metazoa > Chordata > Amphibia > Caudata > Salamandridae > Calotriton > Calotriton arnoldi. The sequence continues at coordinate 322,616 of CAWUFW010002531.1, read as the reverse complement.
GCCCTAAATATCCCTTGAGTTGATGTCTCAGCATCAAACCAGCATAGTATGGTTCTATATCTAAAAGTGTCTCTAACTTCTGAGGCCAGAGCCCCCATTAGTTATACCCACAATGGCCTTTGAAGAGGCAATCAGTTCACAAGGCCACCTTTGGAATGCACAGGCCCTATCTAAATTTTGCCCTGTCTGCCATCCTACCGCTGGAGGTTTGATCTCTATCTTTAGTCAGGCCAAGACCCTGCCCCTTTGAATGCAGGTGCCAATTTCACCCCCACGTAACTGTCCCAGAAAGGCTCCTCAGAGTTAGAAGTCTGTACTTTCCCTTGAGCCCCTAGCTTATGGCCTTGTATCAGGAATGCACAGATGTAACAGTCCCCTCAATACCCAGATGTTAATTGCAGACAGGCCGGCAGGCACACAGAGCCATGAGCATCGAAATACCCACTTTCCCAAAGTGACATTTCCACATGTGTAGTAATGTTGGATCCACTCCCACTACCGGAGAGGATTCGCCATTATGAACTCATCGATATCACTATCTTAACCCCTTCGATGCTTCTGTCGGCCAACGGCCGTCGCGAGCACTACCTCGGTAGTGCTGCGCACGTCCGTTGGCCGACGCGGCCCCGCCCGCTTAATAGAACGTTCCGCACTGGCGCGGAACGTTCTAAGCAGTTAAGCGGTTAATAGCACTAGTCAAACATGTTTTCTAATCCAGCATGTGGAGGTGGGTCAGTATTCCAGTACGGCAGAACAGTATACTTGTAAATGTTCGGCCTGTGGCTAATCTGTTACAAAGAAAAACGTGTATATGCTCCAACAGCAGAACGCTATTTATACATCGCCAAGATAGCTAAGAAAAAAAACCAGAAACTCTCATTTATGTGGAAAAATAATGCATAGATATTATCCTTTTAAATTGCACTTGATCTGCGTTATAAACACTCTGGGCCAATATGCTGAAAATCTTTTTTTTCCTTTATAATATATTTTCATTATACATATATCTGAAAGCTCTCCCCTTTTATGAGTGGTTATAGTTGACGTTCGCATATGTTACTGTGTGCATTAGATTCGCACGCAGAGTTGTTATATTTCTGTGCATTTTCATAATCTAGTTTTTGCGGAGTAACAAGGCGCCTCCCCATGTTTATAATGATGACCTTGCAGGTAACATCTGAGTTCCAGGACCTTATAAAACACTTGGCCAGAGGTCTTGCAGGGCCCAGATTGGTTTAGCAAGAGGCACTTTATCCCATATAAATATATCATGTATATCTAGACGGCGGCGGCCACAGCTCGCTGGATCATTTGGAAAGTATTAAAGAGCAGCTTTAACAATGCATCATGTTTCCCCATGAATGGTAGGGAGCTCGAATATTTCACAAACCCCCCGTGTTGCTAGCAGCGGTTCTCTCCCTGGAAGAAATGTCATTTCATTTCAACATTTATTCCAATGTAAAGCTTCAGTTTAGTTTAATACTAGATATTGGCCCCTTTGGATGCGAGCCCCTTTCCAAAGAATGCCTTTGAGCCTGATTGAATCCGGAAGTGGGCATTATGCAGCTCGTGCAGACCCCTTGACAGGCTTCCGTGTTAGATTAGGTCAGGCAGCGGCACGTGACGAGAATCTGTAATTGTTTTGCGAGCTGTTGACCTCGATAATGTATTCAGTGCTCCAGTTTTCTCTGACTCATCTGGCTCCATTGATAACAGAGACATCGGTTCTACGGAACAGAGCTGTCAGCCTTCCCAGGGATACTTGCAAAGCAGTCTGGGAGGGAAATCGGGACAGATTGTTACACCCTTGAGTGAGCCTCGTTGCAGGGAACCGCAAGGAGTTGTGCTGCCATTGATATCTTCTTTCTTGTTTGACCTTTTAAGCTCTTTTTTTTTTACAAAGAGAGATTTAGGTAGAATGCCATTTAAAGAGCCACCCTACTGCCATTAAGGATTATGCAACGGTATTGTTGTAGTGCCGGCTTCGAGTTACCCTACCCTGCCCCTTTCTCTATCTACTTCGTGAAACAGTAGTTGCAATATCAAAACAAATTCAAACTTCAAAGAGAAGATTGTATACAACAATACATCACTCTGTAAATGATTAGTACATATACTTTTTGTATTGTGTTCATTTTGAGAATATGTAATCCTGGTGTTTGCATGCTCCACTTATGTTACCTGGGCACTGTCAACATTCAATAAACATCTGTTATTCAGCGCCAAGAAGCCCAAGAAGTGAACCTGCAATTTACAAATAAGTGTTATGGGATGAGTGGCCATTGCACGAACAACAACTGGGTCTGGAGTCTCAGTGGCCTAATACTCTCCCTGCCGGGATCTGTGTTTGGCCTCATGCGCACAGATTCAAATACCGGCAGGTCCAATCACCCTTTCATACTTCAGAGGCCAATAACAAGAGCGCCATTGAGTTGGGTAATAGTAATCACCTGTTATTTCAGCGCCAAGATACCCCCACCTGTGTAAATGTGCGCTTTACAAATATGTATGTAAGATCAGCTGCCTTTAAATCCATACCTACTGTTGCTCAGTCACAAATATCCATTTGACGGATTTGAACTTATCTTCATATATCCTCTTTGGTTTACTCGTCGTTTCTATATGCCCTGCACCCTCAATTTAGTCTAATTAGTACATTTTGTGGATGGTTAAAAACCTACAATTGACTAATTGGTTGCATGAAAGTTGTCCAGTGACTGGTCCCAGTCGCTCCCTGTGTACTTCATACTATTAGTTGTTAATACAAGCATCGTAACCCTGACCAACCAGCTCTCCTTTTCTAGTTGAGATGAACAAGGTGATGGGACGGCTTCTGCAGAACCATACAGAGCGAGCGCCAACGTTATCCAGGTCCATGTTGAGTAGCTCATCCAGTCCGGGAGTTTTGCTTTACATTCTTGGACTTGCAGTCCTGATAAAATAATGAAATATATAGGACTACATGTCGAAAAGTGCAAAACAAAAACCTGGACTGGGTGAGCTACTCATGCATGGATCTGGAAAACGTGAGAGCTCGATTCTTAGTAGTCAGTCTCAGTACTTCAGTGTAAATAAGGTCAATCTACAGTCAGATTTTTAGCAACTGTCCGGGGATAGTGCTCAGAGCCGTTAACAAGCTAGAGCATCAACCTGTAGATAAATAATTCTCAATATTAAGCAGTGTCTTCTGTAGACGAGAGCTGGTAGGCGCCTATATTACAAATATGTTCTTTTCATGGTACCTAAAGGATTTATTATTGTGCAAGAAAAATGTCCTTTCACATCCTGACTGGCATTCTGATTACCAAAGGGCTGTCCTCTGAGCTGATCCAAAATGAGTTTGATACTGTTTACACTCTGTTAGAAATGGGGGTCTCTAGTTGGCCATGGCTGGCGCCAATGCCCAAATAGGGACCCTTCTTCCTAAATCAGGGCAAGTGGGCTACCCCCTTTGATAACCCCTGCTCAACCCTGTGGTAACGTAGCACGAGCAGTTAGGCCTATCTCAGAGGCAGTGTGTGAAGCATTTATGACCATGCACAATAAGGCAGTAACGACACCACAAAAGGACACAACTCAAGGAGGTATAGAAAAATAGTATCTTTATCTAAGGTTTAGTACGAGACTCTCAAAAGCGTTTTAACCAGTCACAATGCACGTAAATCAGTAGGGACTTTAAAAAGGCAATAACGTATTCACCAGAACGTGGCACTGACTGAGTTCAAGGCCTGGGTCTACGCGACCCGTTGCGCACCAGATACCTGCCGTTGGACGGGGACACAGTACGTAGCTTCTCGAAGAAGCGGAGACGGTGACAGGCGGACTCCCAGCGACCACAGTTCTCGACTGCAGTGGTCCGCAACGTGCACTCACAATGATTCGGGCACTCGGGGACAGGCGGGCTCCCAGCGGCAGCAGCACGCGGCTGCGGCGGCCCGGGCTGGTGGTGGCGATGACTCTCGTCGTGCAGCTCCGTGGTGGGCGCACAGCGGCAGCAGCTCTCTCCTAGCTGCGGCGGCCCACAGGGCGATTCACGATGATGCAACGTTGGCAAAGATGCGGGCACTCAGCGGCAGCAGCTTTCTCTTAACTGCGGCGGCCCACAGGACAAATCACAATGGTGCGAAGTTGGCAAAGGTGCGAGCACTCGGCGGCAGCAGCTCTCTCTAGCTGCGGCGGCCCACAGGACAAATCACAATGATGCACAGTTAGCCAAGGTGCGAACCCTCAGCGGCCGCAGCTCTCTCTAGCTGCGGCGGCTCACAGGACAAATCACGATGATGCAAAGTTAGCAAAGGTGCGAGCACTCCGCGGCAGCAGCTCTCTCTAGCTGCGGCGGCTCACAGGACAAATCACGATGATGCACAGCTGACACAAGTGCGGGCACTCAGCGGCAACAGCTCTCTCCCAGCTGCGGCGGCCCACAGGACAAATCACGATGATGCACAGCTGACACAAGTGCGGGCACTCGGCGGCAACAGCTCTCTCTTAGCTGCGGCGGCCCACAGGACAAATCACGATGATGCACAGCTGACACAAGTGCGGGCACTCAGCGGCAACAGCTCTCTCTTAGCTGCGGCGGCCCACAGGACAAATCACGATGATGCACAGCTGACACAAGTGCGGGCACTCAGCGGCAACAGCTCTCTCTTAGCTGCGGCGGCCCACAGGACAAATCACGATGATGCACAGCTGACACAAGTGCGGGCACTCAGCGGCAACAGCTCTCTCTTAGCTGCGGCGGCCCACAGGACAAATCACGATAATGCACAGCTGACACAAGTGCGGGCACTCAGCGGCAACAGCTCTCTCTTAGCTGCGGCGGCCCACACCGATTCAGCGAAGGTTCTGAAGATTCAAATTAAGGCGGGCGCTCAGCGGCGGCAGCTCTCTCTTAGCTGCGGCGGCCCACACAGATTCAGCGAAGGTTCTGAAGATTCAAATTAAGGCGGGCGCTCAGCGGCGGCAGCTCTCTCTTAGCTGCGGCGGCCCACACACAGAGTTAACAAGGGTTACCAGTCCGCGTTCCTCACAGTAGAACTAGAGGTTCCGGATTACTCGACGGAGGCCTCACCTGCAAGTAGAATCCCTAGCACAGGAATTCAGGCGGCTGACGGGGTGAAGTCTAATGTCCCTGAGACTTCAGCAGGAGGCGCTCTCAATTCAGGCCCTCGGGTAGTTTCTTCAGCAAGCTTGGTGAAAGTTTCAAAGTCCTTTCCTCTGTCCGCTCGGACAGAGTTTCGTCTTGACATCCAGAAGGAACACACTTGAAAAAGGTTTCAGCGCAGCGTTTTATACCTAAAAAGTCTTTGTTCTCTGCAGTCACAAATCACTGCATCCAGCCAGAACCAGTTCGGTGGGGTCGGGGAGCACTTGGTTTACGAGGCGACATCCTGCCCTTTGAGAATCTGGGGGTCTGCTATCAGACGCCCAGTGGGAGGTGGAGCCATCATTCACCTTGCCAGGCACGGCCCTGCTCAGATCAAAGAGTCACCCCTCACCCTACTCTAAATGCCGATCTCTCTCTCCAGCCAGGTCTGACCCAGCTGGCCCTGCTGCTCCAAAACCAGACGGCCAATACACACGCTAGCAAAGCCTACAGGAAAGCTTAGGCCAGAAAATACCTCGTTTCTAGTAGAGGCATTTTCGAACACGGGCTACGCTAATAATCCTTACTAAAAGATGTATCTCAATGTTCTGAGCTTAAACATATCAAATTCGACGTTCCTATCAGGTTCCTGGGGGCAGGTAGGATTAGGGCATGTAATGCTCAGCCTGCCCATTCTGGCCTATGAGAACGGATAGCCTCACAATAGTAAACAGGGAAATGGAGGGTAACTCGCTATTAGAACATGCTACACAGACATACTTTGAAAGCTGCTTCGGTGGGTAGCGCAAATCAGCGCTGCAGGCCCACCAGCAGTATTTGGTCTACCAGCCCTGGGCACACACAGTGCACTGATACTAGGGGCTGACAGGTAAACCAAACGAGCCAATTATGGTTATCCCAATTCATACAGTTATCTTTACACAGGGAGCATTCGCGCTGTGTCACTGATTGGCAGTGGCACAGCGCCCAGAGCATCTAAATCCAGCCAACATAAAAGGTCAGAAGCGAAAAGAGGAAGGGAGACCCGCGCCAATGATGCCAGGTCTAACACACGTCCCCTCCAGCTGAAATGTGGGGAGAACTAACCATTCCCTTGGGAGTTCTCATCACTAAGGCAGGAAAAACCTGGACAGACCGTCAGCATTGGCGTGTTCTGTACCAGGGCGGTGTTCCACCGTGAAATCCATACCCTGTAGGGAAATGGACCACCTCAACAACTTGGGATTCTCACCCCTCATATGCATCAACCATCTAAGGGGCCTGTGGTCTGTCTGAACCCGGAAGTGAGTCCCAAACAAATATGGTCTCAGCTTCTTCAGCGCCCAGACCACAGCAAATGCCTCACGCTCAATTGCACTCCACCTCTGTTCCCGGGGAAGTAACCTCCTGCTTAGGAAGGCTACCGGTTGGTCTAGTCCCTCCTCATTGATCTGTGACAGAACAGCCCCTATACCATGCTCTGAGGCGTCTGTCTGGACAACGAATTCCTTTGAAAAGTCGGGCGCCTGAAGCACGGGTGCAGTGCACATGGCAGTCTTCAGGGCGTCAAAAGCGTTCTGACAGGTGTCAGTCCAGTTTACCTTCTTTGGCTGCTTCTTAGAAGTCAGCTCAGTCAAGGGTGCAACAATGTTGCCATATCCCTTGACAAACCTCCTGTAGTACCCCGTGAGTCCTAAGAAGGCTCTCACCTGCGTCTGAGTCTTGGGGGTTCCCACGCCAGGATAGTTTCAATTTTGGGCTGAAGGGGCGCCACCTGGCCGCTCCCCACCTGGTGCCCCAAATACACTACAGAACCCTGCCCAATCTGGCACTTACTGGCTTTGATTGTGAGGCCTGCCTTCCGCAGTGCCATCAATACCTCCCAGAGGTGGCGCAGGTGGTCCTCCCAAGAGGAGCTAAACACCGCAATGTCATCCAGGTAGGCGGCACTGAAGTCTTCCAGCCCAACCAACACCCTGTTGACCAGCCTCTGAAAGGTGGCAGGGGCATTCTTCATTCCAAAGGGCATCACCCGGAACTGGTAGTGCCCATCGGGTGTGGAGAAGGCTGACCTCTCCTTTGCTCCCTCGGTCAAGGCGATCTGCCAATACCCAGACGTCAAATCAAATGTGCTGAGGTATTTTGCAGCCCCTAACCGATCTATGAGCTCATCAGCTCTGGGGATGGGGTGCGCGTCAGTCTTCGTGACTGAATTGAGGCCCTGATAGTCCACGCAGAACCGAAGTTCTGGGGTGGTACCAGGCGCTGCAGATTTTGGTACCAGGACCACTGGGCTGGACCAAGGGCTGCTAGAGGACTCAATCACCCCAAGGGCAAACATTTTAGTAACCTCATCCTTAATGTAGGCCCTTACTCGGTCAGTCACTCGGTAAGCCTTGTGCTTAATGGGAGGACTGTCCCCGGTGTCCACGTCATGGACACACCAATCAGTGACACTAGGTACCAGGGAGAACAGATCACTGAATTGCCCCAACAGTTGGCGACAATCCCCCTGCTGCTCAGGGGTCAGTGTGGTGGAGAGGACCACACCCTCCACTGACCCATCTCGCTCCCCTGCACACAGGAGGTTAGGAAGGGGCTCGCTCTCCTCCTCCATCCCAGCATCTGTGGCCAGAAGCATGCCCACTTCAGACCTCTCAAAGTGGGGCTTCAGGCGGTTAACATGCAGGACCCGCAAGGGGTTCCTGGGAGACTGCAAGTCCACCACGTAGGTAACAGGACTCTTGCGCTCCACCACCTCAAAGGGGCCGGTCCACCTATCCTGGAGCGCACAGGGCTCCACCGGGGCCATGACCCAAACCTTTTGTCCAGGCTGAAACTCGATCAGAGTGGCATTCTGATCGTGCCAGCGTTTCATCTCTTCCTGGCTGGCTTCCAGGTTTGCCTCAGCAAGTTTCCTGAAACGCCGAGTCTGGTTCCTGAAGGCCAGCATGTAACTAAAACACATCCTGGGGAGGTTCCCTGGGAGATTGCTCCCAGCCTTCCTTGACCAGACTCAGAGGCCCTCTTACCGGGTGACCATAGAGCAGCTCAAAGGGACTGAACCCTAAGGACTTCTGTGGCACCTCACGGTAAGCAAACAACAGGCATGGCAAGAGGACATCCCACTTACGCCTCATGGGCTCACCTAGGCCCATAATCATGCCCTTGAGGGTCCGGTTGAATCTCTCAACCAGCCCATTCCCCTGGGGGTGGTAAGGAGTGGTGAACTTATACGTTACCCCACACTCCTCCCACAGAGACTTCATGTACTTGGAGATGAAGTTAGTTCCCCTATCGGACACCACCTCTCTGGGGAATCCCACACGGGAGAAAATCCCCATCAGTGCCCGTCCCACCACGGGGGCCGTCACTGTCCTGAGCGGGATGGCCTCAGGGTACCGGGTGGCATGGTCCACCAAGACCAGGATGAACCTGTTGCCCATGGCTGTCTTGGGATCCAGAGGCCCCACAATATCAATGCCCACTCTCTCGAATGGGGTGCTCACAACGGGAAAGGGCTGTAGTGGGGCCTTAATCTTCCCCCACTCTTCCCACTTGCCTGGCAAGTCTCACACGTCCTGCAGTGAGCATCTGAGCTCCTGCGCATCTGGGGCCAATAGAAGTGGGTGACCAGCCTCTCAAAGGTCTTGGTCTGCCCCAGATGTCCGGCCAGTGGCACATCATGAGCCAACCCCAGTAGGAAGGTCCTGAAGCGCTGGGGTACCACCAGCACACGGGCTGACCCAGGCTCAGCAACCTTAGGCTCGCTGTAAAGGAGGTCGTTCTCCCAATAGATCCAATGTGACCCTGTCTGGTCACCTGCTGCTTGGGCGGCGGCCTGCCGCCGCACCCCCTCAAGAGAAGGGCAGGTTCTCTGTTGCTCGCAAAATTCCTCCCTGGAGGGCCCCCTTCCTGCTGCCAATGGGTCAGCTCCGGTAGGTCCCCCAGTTCGGCCACTTGTTCCCCTGTAGGTTCCAGGGCATCCCCTCAAGGTCTGCTCCCTCCGGGACCGTGGGAACCGCGGGGGCCGGTTTCCCGTGCCCCCTACCCCTTCTCTTTGAGGCAGGGGCCTGGGCCATACTTTCAGGCTCCAGACCCTCCTGAACATCCTTCTGAGCTGTCATGGACCGAGTGGTCACACACGCCCACTCAGGCAGACCCAACATTTCCAAATGAGACTTTCTCTCCACCGTAGCCCACGGGGAGTTCTCTAGATCATTGCCCAACAGACAGTCTACAGGCATGGCGGGCCTCACAGCCACTTGAAGAGTTCCTGAGACCCCCCCACTCGAAGGGAACCTGAGCCACTTCACACTGGCTCTCTGAGTTGTCCGCTGACACTACGGGGCAGAATGCATGGGGGACAACCTGCTCTTTGGACACCAACCGGGAGCTGACAGCAGTTACACTAGCTCCGGTGTCCCTGAGAGCCTCCACCCTATGGCCATTGATGGTCACCCACTGCCGGTACTTCTGAGTGTTATTCGGCAGTGTGGGGTTAGGGACCTTCTCAAAGTCTCCTAGCGAGACAAGGGTTAACTCTACGGGATCCCACCCACCTTGGACCTCTACCTCCTCCCCCCCAGGGCTACACTGGCAATCTGGCGGGATGGTGCACGGGGTGGTGCACGAGGGGATGCATTGGGGTCCCTCTGGGGACACTGGGGATCATAATACCGGTGGCCCACTTGACCACACTTGAAACAGGTGAGTGGCCCCCTCTGAACAGGCCTACCTGTCGGGGACACTGGCTTCTTCTCAGGGGAGGCTGGGACACCACTGCTTGGTTCCCTTGGGAATTACTTTGGGGCCCTCTCTGGAACTCCCTCGGCTTACCCTTGTCCCCCCACTTCTCTGCTGGGGACCCTGCCCACCTCTGGCGAAGTCTCCCACAAAACCTTTGCGGACCCGGGTGTTCACCCAGCGGTCCGCCTCCTCAGCAAGCTTCCTAGGGTTAGTCAGCTTGCTATCAATCAGGTGCTGGCGTAGCTCTGGAAAACAGTTACTAGAAAAATGCTCCCACGCAAACAAATCATACAATTGCTCGAAAGTTTCCACTTTGCTACCCTTTACCCAGCGATCCATTGCTCTGCAGAAAAAAGACACATATTCAACCCACGTGGTACCCTCTAACTTCTTACAGGTCCTAAACCTCTGCCTGTACATTTCTGGGGTCAAACCATAACGGGTCATCAAAGCTTCTTTCATATGGGCATACACCATCCTGCTCTCCTCAGGCAGGTCCAACAGGGTATCCCTACCATCACTCACAAAGCGCCCCCACAATCCCGCTCCCCAATCCTGCTCAGGGACCCGGTGGGACACCATTGCTATCTCATATGCGGCAAACCATTGCCCAATATCCTCACTCTTGTGAAAATCCTTAATGACATCCTTAGGAATATAAACTCTACTCTCAGGAGTTACTAAAGGTATGCTGCCACCAGAGGGGAGACCGGGACACTCCTCGCCCTGATCTCTATCTCCCTCAACATTCTCTCATGTTCCATTCTCATTTTCTCAAGTTCAATTGACAATCGATTCTTCTCAATGTCTAACTTCTTACTCTCAAGGTCCTTCTGACCTTCCAATTTCGCCATCTCCAAACTATGCCTCCTATCTCTCTCCCTGTCCTCCAGCTCTTCTGGGGTCAGGCTCCTTTGGGATACACTAGTACCTGGATTGGAGGGTGTTCTATCTCCCCCCCCCCTCTACTGCATCATCCTGCTGCCCTCCAGCATTCTCTTCCTCATTCCCAGCGGACCCTCTGGCTTCCCACCAGGCCTTCAGCGCCTTGTGGTACTCCTCCTTCCTAGAGAGACCTACCACGGGGACTGCGAATTGCTTACAAAACGACTTCAGCTGTTTGGCAGTATAGGTATCTAATCTTTCCTCCTCAAAGGCGAGATCCTCCAAAGCATTGGATGTTGGCCTTCCCATATTAGCAGTACTCATGGCTGCGATCAACAATTCAATACTAAAACAAACAACCAAAAAAAAAAAAAAAATTAGAAGAGGAAAAACAAAATACGCGCGTGTCTGCGCTTTGGTCTGTACTCACTAGTGGTGTCTACCAGTTATTGTACGTGGATCATAAATGCAAGTTCTGATCCTCACCGCTGACCGCCAATGTTAGAAATGGGGGTCTCTAGTTGGCCATGGCTGGCGCCAATGCCCAAATAGGGACCCTTCTTCCTAAGTCAGGGCAAGTGGGCTACCCCTTTGATAACCCCTGCTCAACCCTGTGGTAACGTAGCACGAGCAGTTAGGCCTATCTCAGAGGCAGTGTGTGAAGCATTTATGACCATGCACAATAAGGCAGTAACGACACCACAAAAGGACACAACTCAAGGAGGTATAGAAAAATAGTATCTTTATCTAAGGTTTAGTACGAGACTCTCAAAAGCGTTTTAACCAGTCACAATGCACGTAAATCAGTAGGGACTTTAAAAAGGCAATAACGTATTCACCAGAACGTGGCACTGACTGAGTTCAAGGCCTGGGTCTACGCGACCCGTTGCGCACCAGATACCTGCCGTTGGACGGGGACACAGTACGTAGCTTCTCGAAGAAGCGGAGACGGTGACAGGCGGACTCCCAGCGACCACAGTTCTCGACTGCAGTGGTCCGCAACGTGCACTCACAATGATTCGGGCACTCGGGGACAGGCGGGCTCCCAGCGGCAGCAGCACGCGGCTGCGGCGGCCCGGGCTGGTGGTGGCGATGACTCTCGTCGTGCAGCTCCGTGGTGGGCGCACAGCGGCAGCAGCTCTCTCCTAGCTGCGGCGGCCCACAGGACGATTCACGATGATGCAATGTTGGCAAAGATGCGGGCACTCAGCGGCAGCAGCTTTCTCTTAACTGCGGCGGCCCACAGGACAAATCACAATGGTGCGAAGTTGGCAAAGGTGCGAGCACTCGGCGGCAGCAGCTCTCTCTTAGCTGCGGCGGCCCACAGGACAAATCACAATGATGCACAGTTAGCCAAGGTGCGAACCCTCAGCGGCCGCAGCTCTCTCTTAGCTGCGGCGGCTCACAGGACAAATCACGATGATGCAAAGTTAGCAAAGGTGCGAGTACTCCGCGGCAGCAGCTCTCTCTTAGCTGCGGCGGCTCACAGGACAAATCACGACGATGCACAGCTGACACAAGTGCGGGCACTCAGCGGCAACAGCTCTCTCCCAGCTGCGGCGGCCCACAGGACAAATCACGATGATGCACAGCTGACACAAGTGCGGGCACTCGGCGGCAACAGCTCTCTCTTAGCTGCGGCGGCCCACAGGACAAATCACGATGATACACAGCTGACACAAGTGTGGGCACTCGGCGGCAACGGCTCTCTCTTATCTGCGGCGGCCCACAGGACAAATCACGATGATGCGCAGCTGACACAAGTGCGGGCACTCAGCGGCAACAGCTCTCTCTTAGCTGCGGCGGCCCACAGGACAAATCACGATGATGCACAGCGGACACAAGTGCGGGCCCTCAGCGGCAACAGCTCTCTCTTAGCTGCGGCGGCCCACAGGACAAATCACGATGATGCACAGCTGACACAAGTGCGGGCACTCAGCGGCAACAGCTCTCTCTTAGCTGCGGCGGCCCACACCGATTCAGCGAAGGTTCTGAAGATTCAAATTAAGGCGGGCGCCTAGCGGTGGCAGCTCTCTCTTAGCAGCGGCGGCCCACACTGATTCAGCGAAGGTTCAGAAGATTCAAATTAAGGCGGGCGCTCAGCGGCGGCAGCTCTCTCTTAGCTGCGGCGGCCCACACACAGAGTTAACAAGGGTTAACAGTCCGCGTTCCTCACAGTAGAACTAGAGGTTTCGGATTACTCGACGGAGGCCTCACCTGCAAGTAGAATCCCTAGCACAGGAATTCAGGCGGCTGACGGGGTGAAGTCTAATGTCCCTGAGACTTCAGCAGGAGGCGCTCTCAATTCAGGCCCTCGGGTAGTTTCTTCAGCAAGCTTGGTGAAAGTTTCAAAGTCCTTTCCTCTGTCCGCTCGGACAGAGTTTCGTCTTGACATCCAGAAGGAACACACTTGAAAAAGGTTTCAGCGCAGTGTTTTATACCTAAAAAGTCTTTGTTCTCTGCAGTCACAAATCACTGCATCCAGCCAGAACCAGTTCGGTGGGGTCGGGGAGCACTTGGTTTACGAGGCGACATCCTGCCCTTTGAGAATCTGGGGGTCTGCTATCAGACGCCCAGTGGGAGGTGGAGCCATCATTCACCTTGCCAGGCACGGCCCTGCTCAGATCTAAGAGTCACCCCTCACCCTACTCTAAATGCCGATCTCTCTCTCCAGCCAGGTCTGACCCAGCTGGCCCTGCTGCTTCAAAACCAGATGGCCAATACACACGCTAACAAAGCCTACAGGAAAGCTTAGGCCAGAAAATACCTCGTTTCTAGTAGAGGCATTTTCGAACACGGGCTACGCTAATAATCCTTACTAAAAGATGTATCTCAATGTTCTGAGCTTAAACATATCAAATTCGACGTTCCTATCAGGTTCCTGAGGGCAGGTAGGATTAGGGCATGTAATGCTCAGCCTGCCCATTCTGGCCTATGAGAACGGATAGCCTCACAATAGTAGACAGGGAAATGGAGGGTAACTCGCTATTAGAACATGCTACACAGACATACTTTGAAAGCTGCTTCGGTGTGTAGCGCAAATCAGCACTGCAGGCCCACCAGCAGTATTTGGTCTACCAGCCCTGGGCACACACAGTGCACTGATACTAGGGGCTGACAGGTAAACCAAACGAGCCAATTATGGTTATCCCAATTCATACAATTATCTTTACACAGGGAACATTCGCGCTGTGTCACTGATTGGCAGTGGCACAGCGCCCAGAGCATCTAAATCCAGCCAACATAAAAGGTCAGAAGAGAAAAGAGGAAGGGAGACCCGCGCCAATGATGCCAGGTCTAACACACTCTGTGTATTCTGTTGCCAAAATCCGAATGGCATTCCAGCTGATTGATGGTTGAAGAAGGTTGATGTTGTCTCTATGTAGTATTACTAGAATATGAGGCATTTACTTTTTAGATCACATGAGGCTGGGAAGTCAGTTGCATCTGTCTCTACTCCAAACCCAATAATCAATATTTATAGTACAGGGCTTCCCGAACTATTTAGAACTACAACCCAATTTTTAGAACGACAAATATTTGCGACCCACCTAGCTTTAATGGACACGAGGTGGGCAATTTTTTAATGTAACTAAAACATCATTTGTTAGCTCACTGTCATTGAGAGACAGCACATTTTCTATTGAAATGGGCACTATATTTGCACAGATGTACTGTTTTACTGATAAAACTATATTGCACACAAACGATAATGTGTGGAAATTGGGTTTAGTGAATATTTACCATTTGTGCATCACCAAGTAAAATGTATTGGTTTGTTTTGATACTATTAACATCTTTATTTCCATCACGTTTCAGAATTATAAAAAAATAATTGCTTACTTTTTGCTTTCATATCTGTTGAACTGTTCAGTTAATTTACAGGTATTTACATTTTGTTGTATATTGCAAACAATGACATCCTACAACCTTTCCCTTCACACTGCTTGTACCACAGCACATAATTCACTTTACATTTCAATATCTGACTGCAAAGCGAGAGGAGTTTGTCAACACCATCCCCCATGTTAAAAAAACATAAGGAGCTATTTAGCAGAATACATAGCGTGATATCTGACCTCTGTCTTTGAAGGGCAGTAAATGTGACAGATAAATACAGAATTTAAAGGCATCTTTATTAATTGCTTGGGCTTTCCAGTCCCACCGTTTGGGAAACACTGCTCTAGTCAATCCACTAATCAATGGACCTATACAAGGAGAATGTCACACTCAAGACTTGCTGTTCTGATGCAACATCAAATTGGCCAATGTGAAAGGTCTGCTCACTGAGCACAATTAATGCCATCAACATACCATCCTGCTGCTGTCACCCTATGACAGCTTCTACACTGGTTCATTGTAGTGCACATACTTAAAGTGACAGGATCCAACCCAATACAGCTGCATGAAAAACTCTACTACAACAGCACCTACATTCCTAATGTGAGACAAGACTCTACATGAGAAAACCCATTTCTGCACTTAAATAGCAAATAAGAAATATAAAATGTGGGCCCGATTCACAGAACTAACTTAAGACAACATCCTGAACTTACTACCATTTTGGTATTCACAGAAGGCACTTACTCATTTTGGTATTCACAGAAGGCACTTACTTACTCATTTTGAGTAACTTACTCATTTTGAGTAACTTACTCATTTTGGTATTCACAGAAGGCACTTACTCATTGATGAGTAAGTGCCTTCTGTGAAAACCAAAATGAGTAAGTTACTCAAAACGAGTAAGTTACTCAAAATGAGTAAGTTACTCTACAACAGAGAAACAGAGAAAAATCTCTTACGATTCAACAAAAAGATGATGGATCTAACTGGCATCTCCACCGTGACTCTCTATAGCACCCAGGAGCACCTTGAAGGCCTTGGAAAAGTCAAATCTTTGAGGAGTCAAATCCAGGCAACTGGCATAATCATCAAGGGCTGACCAACTTTCAAGGTCGCCTTCATCTCAATTGAATTTGATTGCTTTATAATAATAATAATAATCCTTACTTGAAAAGCATGAACATTTCACCCCTTAAGGTTTCAAGGCACTGATGGCTGTCGGAAAGGTTAAGTGAGCTATTGCCCGGAGTCACATGATGCTGAGCTGAGCTGCTGCTGGCGATCGAACCGTGATCCCTGCTCTTCGGAGTCAGCCACTCTGGCCGCTGCGCCACATCTCTCCCTACTTTACTGACGAGCGCCTCCACAGAGGCTTGAAATGTCACTTTAAAAAACTATTTTATAATTACAGACAGTGATTGCTGGTGCTCAATACCGGCATTTTAATGCTCAACACCTGTGCTTATGGTAGAACACAACATAATGGTGCTGTTTATTTTTAGAGTGAGCACATCAGAGTGTTTAATATTGAGAAATATAATAAAAATGCACAGTACCAGCTTTCCAGGCCAGTCCTATAGCTTTGGGGGTCTGGAATAGTCTGATGTGTCTCACATGTAGGAGTGTGATGTAAGTAGCTGTGTTGCTACTGGCATTAGCAGTGCTGGCAGGGGCAATGGAGGTGCAAGCTGCAGTGGCCTCCTGAGAAGGGCCCTAGCTCTAACTTCTTCACAAATTAGCACCCACCTTCAGTCACAGCTCCCTGAAAAAATCCCACCTGGCTCAGTGGTCTGTTTGATCACCTGCCTCAAACCAGCACACTTTTAAGGGTAGCCTTTTCTCTATGCTGGAAAAAGTGTTGTGCAGACAGTGATGTATCATTTCACCATGAGCCGTAACGCAAAGAAGGAAAATTAGCCCAGTGTCCCCAGTTGGGCACTAAAAGAGGTATAGTTGGGATTCTTTCGCACTCTGGCATTTTCGTCTCAGTCCAACTGCACCTACTGCATTATTAATTATGTAACCCCTACATTTAGAATGATGCTACAGCAGGTGTGCATAAAATGTTTAATGTGTGGTTGACCAAAGCAGAAGGCTCCAGTGAGCAGCAGTGGCTGCTACCATGTACGGCGGGTGGGGGGGCAAAATAAAAAAGACTTACCTTCCTCCACAACATCCTCCTTCGGTCTTCTGGAAGGCTCCAACAAGGTACCCAACAAACTCCCCATACCAATCCTGGTGCTGCTCTCACCAGCATGAGAGTAGCACCAGGATTAGAGGGAGAGGCCTCACTCAGCGCTCCGAAGAGCACTGGGGGCCTGCGCTTTCTCTATCCCAGCTGCCTATGACAGCTAGGT
Organism: Calotriton arnoldi; assembly: GCA_963921515.1. Classification (NCBI taxonomy): domain Eukaryota; kingdom Metazoa; phylum Chordata; class Amphibia; order Caudata; family Salamandridae; genus Calotriton; species Calotriton arnoldi. The sequence goes on along the minus strand of CAWUFW010002531.1, from coordinate 305,693 downwards.
TAGAGAACTTTAAAATGCGCATGTTTGGCTGGCCGTCGCAAGACAGCCGGCCAAAGGGACATGTGCATTTTAAAGCGCACAGATCCCGGCTGCTGCCACTTGGCAGCACTGGCCCCGTCCAGCACATAGGGGTCTATTACGATGGTGGTCGGATGTCCACCGCCGGGCCGGCGGTGGTGCCCGCCGGACCGGCGGTGGAATTCCGACCGCAATCGCAAGCCAGAAATCCGCCGGTCAAATTAGGATGGCGGTGGTGACCGCGGCAGTGGGACATTCCGACCGCCGCTTTTCCGCTGGTTGCTATCCGCACTCCTGCCTGGCAGACGGAGCAGGACCGGGATAATGGTGGCAGTGCAGAGCAGGCTCCGCCGGCACGATTATGATGCCGGCGGTAGCCAGCCTGTCCTCAGCGGTCAGACCGTCATGGAAAGGCATGCAGAGAATGTCTTCTGGGGGCCCGTTGCGGGCCCCCAATGTTTTGGGGGGATGGGTGCACTGGGGGGGTACCCATGGTCCCCCCCTACATTTCCCTGTACCAGGTGGCAGGCACTGTGCAGTGCCTGGCACGCAGTGAAGGGAAATGCAGGACATGCTCCTTTTGACATCGCGGCGGTGCTGCGTGCATCAGCAACCGCCGCAATGTTAAAGCCCGCGATCCGACCGCAGCGGTCGGATTTCGAGCAAGGAACATCGTAATGCGACCGGCGGTTATGTCGCGGGCCTTGCGGGCGGTCTTTTCCCGTTACCATGGCGGTCGGGGAGGTTTTCCGACCGCCATCGTAATAGGCCCCATAGTTTGGGACGGGTTGCTGAAAAATAAAATGGTAATAAATAAAGTTTAATACCATTTTATTTTTCAGCTCTGGCATGGGGCTTTTCTTAGTGGGGCGACGCTCCTCTGCTCAAACGGAAGAGCCGCCCCTGGTGAGCAGCGGACATCTTAAGGATTTTGCCGCCATGGAACAAACATATTTTGGGAGCCCCTGTTTGGCACAGCTTTGAAATTATGATTCAATGTCAGCTCTTTCATGCCCTCTTTGGCCAGGTCGCTGACAGTGCACAAGCGCACTCGTCCAAATTCTAAATGTGTTCTTATCTAATATTCAGAGATAGTGACGTGTGTTTTCAGTATTGTAATACAGCATTAGCTCACTAATATGACTGCAAATAATCTCTGTGACACCCTCCCATTTCTCATATGTGAGGTCCTATTGTGATCTAAAAGAAACTTTTTATGGATGTTGCAGGAAACATAAACACAACTTTTCTCTGCAAAATGTCTGTAATAGACTCTCACACATCACCCACATTAAACATAAATTAAAGGAAAATGGTATTCAAAACAATCTGATTAAGAATTATTCAAGCTCATCAGGGCAAGGCTCTACAGACCAGAGCTGGCTCTATCACAAGCCCCCTGAAAGGCTGGGGCCCTGGGCCAGAGCACACTTTGCCCATGCCTTAAAACGTCTCTGCGACTGAGAGGCTTCCATGTCTTTCCACAGTTACAAGAATCGAAGTATGGCACAGGGAAGGGCATGTTTGGAGTACCGTTCATAGCTGAACAGCATACTAAGCAGCTGGCACTTGCAACTGTACAGGTGGACATCAGCCGCGGTCCGTGCAGGTAATACCGGTGGGGCGTTCGGGCCGGGTAAGGGGGGATTTCGAGGGAAACTTAATTATTTATTTAATTTTCCCTCTGCATTGTCCCTCGAAATGCCCCTTACCCCGCCCCACCGCCGTTACCTGCACGGACCGCGGCTGGTGGACATCTCACGCAGCCATGCATGTCATGCAGTGAGGCATTTCATTCATGGATGCACATACCTAGAACACCCTTCATACCCACCTCAGACATTCCCGTCGCTGACCCAATTCAGGAAGGACCTCAAGACCTGGCTCTTTGACTGAACACCTAAGCGCAGACAGACCAGCAGCTACCCCCTCCCCCCCCCCCCAAACTCCTCCCAGCGCCTTGAGACCCTCACGGGCGAGTAGACGCGCTTTACAAACCCTGATTGATTGATTGATACCACGAGCACCTAGTTCTACCTTAAATATAAAAGTTCTCCATCCAGGGCAGCTCAAGGATCTGGCGCCATCTAGTGGTACTGCAGTGTGAGCTCCCTAATCAATAAAGAGGGCAGGCTTGCTTCAAAATCTTTAAATGCATTTTGCAGCATGAGCACGAGGCCCTGAAAAAGCCATGGCCCAGGGAGTAATACCCATATCTCTCTCGTGAGACTCTCAATTTAAGCAGGAGACTTACAACTTCTTCACCCAAGTACGATATTATTTTACATGGTAATGGGCATGTTTAAAACACCACGGATAAACACTGACTCTAGTGCGTGCCATAGTTAACAAATAAGTGTTAACTTAATAAATGCGGCTGTCCGCGGCCCCGCAGGGGGCCACCTCAGCAGGGCGGCCCTTTAGTGCCATTTCGGCACCGCCCAGCCGCTCTAGTCTCTGGAGGGGTTCTTGGAGCCCTCTAGCTTGGTCGCCTCAGTGACGTCCTTCCGGTGCGCCGAGGTGGGGGGGAGGGCATATATGCCTCCCCAGCCCCTCCTGGCGTCCTCTGTTGCACCAGCCACGCCGTCTAGGTTCCATGTCGTCTGGTTCCTCCTGGCCGCGGTCCACAGGCCTTGGTCTGGCGTCGGCATCCTATGTGCTTCCCCCTGTCGTGGGTGAGGTGTTCGTTGATTTGCGTCGTTGATCGGCCTCTTTATTGGCGGTGAGTCGGGACCCCTGCCTCCTCGTGGTGGGGGACAGCCCCATGGATGCCAGGTGTTTGGGAAGGGGTCGTGGCATGCGGTCCTCCCGCTCACCGTGATCGTGGGGTGGGGGGGCTCTAGTCACGGAGGTGTGTGCTCGAGTGTGTAAAGAATTGTCTGACACCCGAATACAACCATTTCGTAATTACCGATCTCTTTCCAGCTGGGAATAATTTTGCAGGCTGCGCTGTGGCTTAGTTGGAAAGCGACTGTTTAATGCACGGGAGGTCCTGAGTTTGGTCCCCAGCAGTGCCAATGGTTTCTCACCCTCCACCGCCCCCGGCACCCCCCTCGTTTATGGGTCGGGCTTCGCTCACGGGGATGGGGGCGCGCGCACGGTGCCGGAGGTCAGCGATCCCCTCATTGGGTGCTCTGGGTTTGCGTGCTCCCCTCGAGTTGCATTTATCTGGGCTCCGCGTGGAGTGGGCTACGGGGTTGGGCGCCGTGGCTTGGTTTGCTGAGGGTGTCAGTGGAGGGCCGGTTGCCTGGTTGGCGTGTCTGGCCTCCGCCGCACTGCTGGGCCGGGTGTGGCACTAGCCCAGGAATTGTAACAAGAGCGAGGATGGGGGTCCTCTTGCCATGCTTGGGGGCGGAGGCACAGTGTTGTATTACATTCGTGGCGCATCAGGTGCTGCTGGGAAGGCACAAGCCTTAGTCGTGCTTTTAAAATGTGGTTTTCCTGCATAAATAAATTGTAGTCGCAGCCGGAGGCGGCGGACCACTCTGCATGAATAGTTGTAAACGCCTTGCCAAAAGCGAAAATGAATCGTCTCTGGGCCAGCTGCTCCTTCGGGGTTCCGCTCCCTTGGGGGGCAGCCTGATGGTGAACACTGCATGAGGTCGCCGGGAGCTCTGTTTTCTGGTGCCGGTCGCTCGAGGTGCACAGCCGGCTCCCCTGGGCCACTCCCGTCGAGTGGGTGCGAGTGTGGGGGACGCGGCATGACGGGCAGTGGCGGGGGTCCTCAGCCGGGCGGTGTGTCGCGTGCTGCGCGTGTGTGCCTGGGGGTGCTAGTGCCGGTGTGTGTTATTCTGGCACACGTGGGGTGAGTGTGTTTTCCGGCGCAGCGACCTAGGAACGGCGCACAGGCGGTCTGGGCTGAGGTCGCATCTCTGGGAGAACCATTGCCCATGATTAAGGGCTCGGGCTCCTACGCTGGAGGTTCTGTGTTTGTATGCTCCAAGGTTGAGCATTGGATTGGGCAGGAGTTGAGAGGCGAGAGCCCATGCACGAGTGCAGTGCAGGATCAACGTGCTTGCTAAAGCAAGATGCGGTGTTGGGAGGAGGGCTTTCACATGCCGGGGACTATGACTAGAGATCACGTATTACACCCGAGGGTGAGATTGTGATGCCCGTTGGCCTAGGATCATGTGTAGCTGGTAGCTTGTTTATCTTATTTTATGCGTTTTATATAGCGCGGACTTTACCGGAAGGTGTCAGAGCGCTTCACAATAGGAACAGTAACATTACATGAAGAGAAAATTATACGTGAGCATAATACAAAAGCGTTGTAGTGGGCGTGTGCTGGTGGGGGCATAAGAGCACAGCAGGAGTGCATGCGGGTCATTTTCTCTGTGGATTTCCCTTCCACTTTTGAAACTCGGTAACGGCAACATTGTCCTGGTGTCAGCAGCTTTAAGTGAAACCTTTTCAATATTATATACAAGCCATGTGCTGCTCATTTATCTTAGGCAACCAACAACCTGTGACAAAGTCAAGAGCCCCGACATGTTGCAGGCATGATGTCCTGCTGCATCATACACAGGATTGCAAGGGCAGAAACAGTAACATACTAGTCGGGCGACACACCATGCTATGCAAATATCTTGCTCGCACGGGTTAAGCCATACCCTTATACCTCGTACGGAGGAGAGTAGGTTTTGCGGTTACTACCACCGAGGGGCTGTTGAGGTTTAGTTAACGTATCGCAGCATATGTTCATGGCCAGCTGCGGAAGGAAAGACATGCCTGATGCCTGGTCGCACATGGATTGATCATTGACTTCTCTCTGTTGGCAATGCAGCCTACTTCAGGATGCGTGGTTGGCGCGTTTAACACGGCATTTGAAGGTTGGAGGTCAGGAGTGCATACTCGTGCACAACAGCACTTGCGGGAGTGTTATCGGCTGCCCGTGGCAGAAACTTATTTGGGGCCCCGCCTGGAACAGCTTTGAATTATGTCGGCTAGGTTTCATTCTTCCTGAGCGTAGCCATGTTTGTGTTTTTGGAGGTACTGTAATGCGATTTCCGGCGGACGTATTGTGTGGGTATATCAGTTGGGCGGGGCACCTACGGCCGTTTTAGGTTCGCCGCCATTACCATTTGCACACGTGGGGGAGGGGCTATCGTGGCGGTCTTCGGCTGTGTGCATTTGGAATGCAGGTTTCATTGGTGGTGCTCTCAAATCCTTGGAGCCCACGTGAAATTGTGTGTGTATTTGATAGGGGTGCATTCTTGGTGAGCACAACTTACTTTAGACTGACAATGGTTTGATGTGGAGCACAGTTCGCCAAGCTGCCTGCCCCGTAGAGGGATAGTTTGCCATTGCCAGACTGGGATCTCCATGTTTTGCGTCTGGTTTGCTTGACCTTGGGTTAAGAGGGAGTGGATGCGGTTTGGAGATGGCCGCCTGGGGGAGCCAGTCACGGCTTCGACAGGTACGTCTTACAGGTCTGTCTCGTGCCCAATGGGTTGGTGTAGAACCGTTAAGGTTGCTGTCGTGATCCATATTCAAAGCTCCGCAAACCTTGAGTTGTCCATTACCCCTGCTGCACAGGCTCACCCAGGCACCACCTTACTACATAATGCAGTGGGTGGGATTACCGTTAAGCTGTACAGTTCGGGCGGGCTGCCTTACCTGGCAACTGGGGGCATGGTTGGCTGCCTCATCAATACTCTGTGGTCTGCTTGGTGTGTCACTGCTATAACACCATGTGCACACAGTTTGTTATCCCCTGGGGCAGCCACTCACAAGTACAACTCCACACCATCTCTGCTTGGTTAAGAATGGTACTGATCATTGTTGATTCGGAAGGGGATCCCATGGTACTGACCTCTTGGACCAACCCAGTGTTTTGTTTGCAAGTTAAGGCTGTGGGTCGCGTTATCAGGTGTGCATTAGATAAGTGAAGGTTGCTAGGCTGACCGAGGCAGCAGCCTTAGTGTCAGTGACGCTTGTTTGTTTTGGGCTTAGTCCCCAGTCACCACCGGCATTACTACTGGCTGGACTGCGTGAGGCGTCCGGGCACTGCTAGGCACACGAGGTGGTAATTGTAATCACAGAAGGGACGGTGTGTCCGTGCGTGGCATAGCAGCAAGGGTAGGGTGTGGCGGTGTCTTCCCAGCACCGGTGTTCGCATCCTTCGTCTAGGGACTGCACCCTTGCCCAGTGCACTTGGTAGTTGTACGTCCCGCTGTGTCTTGCTGACTCCATGCAGCGCCCCCATTTACACTGCCTCTGGGAGAAGCCTAAGCGTGGGCTCCCGACTAGAGAGGTGGGTTCGGCCAGGCGTAGGTGCATACCCCAGCCAACCAGAAACTCCATCTACAACACTGGTAGAGAATGCCTAGGAGTGGCTTGCAGTCCATTCGCAACCGCCCCACAGGGGAATGTTTTAGGCCACAAGGTGTGTGGAGGGCTCTTGTGTGGGAGCCTGGTGAAGAGCTACATTCAGGCTAGGATGTCTCGTGCTGACCTAGTGAGTTATGTAATCCCTGTGATGTCATGAGGTTTGGTGGCACAGGATAATAGGGGCAGATGGTACTAAGTCTCTCTTGTATGGACGATACGAAGGCTAATCAAAGAATTGTGTGGGAGCCTAGTGAAGAGCTAAGGTCAGGCTAGGATGTCTCGTGCTTTCACCGCACTGTTGAGTCCCAGTCACGAGCGGATTCCAGCAGGGTCAGCTGGCGGTGGGTCAAGAAGGCCAAGGCATCAGTAGCACTGAGCGGTTACAGTCTGAGGCGGTATCCTATTAGTGACTAAGGTGAGGCAGTGGATAGTGTTACAAGCATGCGCTCAGAGATGGGTCCTTCGATACCATTATTCCCCTTAAGCACGTCAGTGTACAAGCCAAGGAATGGCGGCATGCCCCCGGGTGCTGGGGATGGTTTGTTGGTGGGCAGCTTGTCATGTTTGCCGCAAGCTTGCACTTGCTGCGGTTTACGCAGAGTTGGGGGCAGGTTAGCATCCCCACCTGTTTCCGCAGGGTTGATGTGTCTTCGGTCAGTATGATCAAGTAGAGCCATTATCGATTGGCGTAGCTGGACATAGGAATGCCAGGCTGGAATCCAAGGGATTATAGAGCAAGGGTTCCGTGTTCTGAGCCTAGTATATGCAGGCGTGAGTGAGAATGGTAGCCGCCAGTCCAATCTTGCATCACTCTAAGTTCAGGAGAATAGGCATTTGTTTAAGTGTGAAACAGGCCCCACGCAGAGCTCAGAGGGACCCTCACCTAGGCCAACCGGGACTGTGCAAACTAGTATGAGCTGGGTCGTACGCTGGGACCAAAAACCCCCCTTCACCAAGCTACTGGGCATTATGCCGCCAGGGTCGTTGGACAGGCAAGGGCATCAATGGGCCATATTTAGCAACAGGGTAAGCTGCGGGGCGGACTGTCAGTGGTCACTCCACGATGGGGTGCGGTGGTGCTAATAGTGGGCACAAACATTACCCTTCCAATCCAGATGTGACGCCATTAGGAGGTAGGGTTTAGCAATCAAGAAGGTTGGTGCAAACTGGCCATCTGGGCGCAGTAAGTGCATCCTAGAACCAAGGGTAGGCTCCATATTGCTCCATTAAGCACTAATCCCCGCCTGGAGAGCGGGACCAGCCAGGCGGGTTGGGGACGCTGGAGCCAACATAGGGTGCTGCTGTCCCAACAATTGGGGAATTAAGGTATGGGGGGGTGCCTAGTTGCTCCCAGCACAGCACATTAAGGTGGGCACAACCCGGGATGTCACCCATTTATGTTGCGGCTGCACACGGGGTTAGCAGTTAAGCAAAGGGAAGTCCCTCAGCAGGAGCTGAACAGGTGTAATTCGGTAAGTTAAGCAAGCCAAAGGGTCCAGTGCAAATACCTGGGCAACGGCATCAGAGTAGGGGCACCTTGCTCGATGGGCAGGGTTTGGGTTGCTTCAAGTTAGCACAATATTCTCCGCCCTGACAGCCCCAGCAGATAGGCTGGTTGTGCAAACGGTCATCTAGCTAGGGTGTAGCTGTCCCACAACTTTGTGGAAAATGGTGACCACAGAGGGAACTGAGCAGGCGAAATTCCCATAATGAATAAGGGATGCATGGTAAGGGCAGGAGGGCACCCCCGATCATTGGCACAAACTTCCAGTTATGACCATGCCCATGCGTCATGATTTACAAAGCAGAGGGACAGTGCAAACGTTAAGCACATTTCTCCTCGCCCGAATAGCCAAAGTAGGCAGGCGGGGTGGGGAGCGGTTACCTAACCAGGGGGCTGTTGTCCCATAGATGGGGACTCAGGTGTTCAGGCACACACGGTGCTAGTAGAACGGCAGCTAAGTGAGACCAGCAAATAGATGGGGCATTGTGAGCCATGGTGTCAGAACGCGGCCCGCCCAGAGTTGGCACGGGGCTGGGTCATGTGAGGCAGTGGAACGTTCCCGCAGGAGGGGGATTAGTTCTTGGCAGGTTCACAGGCCAGAAGGGCCTTTGGTTTCATCAGATACTAGCTGAAACAGGCTAACGTCAAGGTCTATTGTGATATTGATGGGGCCATCTATCACCAGCAGGGAGGGATCCCTTTCCTTTAGATTTGCAGGAGCCCTGGAAATGAGCTGTTTTGTGAGAAATGAGCTGTTTGGTGAGATCAGCAACTACATGGGCAATGTAACTCTGGCGGTCCGAGATGATCCCCGCAGAGGTTGCACAGAGCTAAGTCAGAGGAGGCCGTTGAACATCCCTCTAAGAGTGAACAGTTCATGGCGTAAGTCCTGGACCAGAGACTAGATGATCCAGGCTAATGTTAGAGGCTACTTTGCTAAAGATGGGGTCCATTGCCACCATGCCATCCAGGCGTACGCCTAGGTTAGGTTGACTAACTTGGGGTGCAATTGTAACAGGTGGGCATGGATACTTTCCACTGGACATGCACGAAGCCTTAGAAAGCAGGTTGCAGGTCGGAAATGAGCTGTTTCACAGGACAAACGAGCTTTGGTTTCTTCAGACACTAGCTGACCCAGGCGAAAGTCAAGAGCTATTGTGATAGAGATGGGGTTCATCTATCACCAGTAGGGGGTGATCTCTTCCCTTAGAATTGCAGGAGGCCTGGAAATGAGCGGTCGCATGTAGTAATGCGCTGTTTGGTGAGTTCAGCAACTACATGGGGCAATGTTAAGCTCTGAGGGGCGGAGATGATCCCCTGCAGAGGTGGCACAGTGCTAAGTCTGTCGAGGCCGTGAACATCCCGGTTAGAGGGAACTGTTCAGGGCGCAAGCTCGCAGACCAGAGGGGTCTGGGTTTCATCAGACACGTGCTGATTCAGGCTAATGTTAAAGGCGACTTTGCTATAGATGGGGCCCATTTCCAGCCAGGTGTACGCCTAAGGTAAAGTTGACAAACATGGAGTGCATCTGTCACAGGCGGGCAGTGACACATACCACTGGGCATGCAGGAGGCCCTAGAAAGCAGGTTGCTTTGAGGAGGACGGGGTCCACTGTCCCCGGTGGGGATGGACTTGTTTCTCCTGGATGTACAGGAATATTTATTGGGCAGGGCAGGTAATAGGAGGTGTAGTGGTGGGGGGCCCTGGCTGCGACGGTGGCCGCCTCCAGGGCTGTGGCGGAGTTACAGGGCGATCTGGAAGCAGACGGGTACAGTAAGGGTACCTCTGCGGCAGACCGGTACAGTAAGGGTACCTCTGCGCGGCACAGTAGGGGTGCCAGAGCCAAAGACCAGGAGCCTCAGGGCAGGTTCCTGGAAAACCGCGACGGCGCCCCGTTAGTCCTTCAGGCGGTTGAAGGCCTGACCAACCGGGGGTTTGCCCTGCTACGCTCCGCCCTGAAAAGGGCGTGAGTAGAACAGACCAACGTGTCACGTGATCCGGAAGAGGATCATCAAAGGTAGCACTGACGGGGTGTCCCACAGTGCTGGCTCACCAGGCGGGCGGGGGCAGCATAGGTTGGTACAGCTGCCCGCCCTTGGATTGCCCATAAGATAACCCACATATTGCATACTCCTGTATGGAATAAACCTGCAGCAATATTTTCCCACTACAAAGTTGTCTCGTGTATTTATTCATTCTTGCATGCTCAGACGGGGGTTGGGAGAAGTTGCCGATAATGGCACTATGGGCTCTGTTGTGCTTTACTCTTCTTCCAACTGAGAAGCAAAAGTCAACAACTTGGAGACAGCTTGATGAGTTTGACGTTCTTTCTAGAACAAAGAGTTGATTAGCAGGTCACGAGTTCAAACCCAAGCAAGGCCCGCTCAGCCTTCTTCCCAAGCCTCCCCCTCTTCTGAAGGCCATGTAAGCAGCAATACCTGGTTTTGTTTACCAGTGCACACCTAGAGCAGCTGTTTTGGAGCTCACAGATGACAATACAGAACGCAGGACTTCGCCCCGCGAGAGGTCCAGTGGGAGCCACGGGCCAAAGGCGGCAGAGTGCCGAGTACCACGACCGTGTGTCTGCCCGGGCTCCACTTGATGGGCCGTGCGCTGGTAACGTGTTGCAGCTCGTTGTCGAGAAATTCATTCTGCACTTATCACATAGTCTGAAACGATGGCATGGTGTTTGCAACATCTTGCTTGCCTTGTGTTTAAATGTGCGCCTTCGGGTGCCCTGATATCGCAGCATGTGTATGTGCTGCCGTCCTGAGAGAAATGCCTTCTGAAAAGTGTCTTTAAAGCACACCGCGGTTGCCATTGGAAGCAAGATGCAATCCTCTTCCTAGGGATTTGGACAGGGCTGACTGACCTTTAAAGGGAATTACAGAAGACCTTTACAGTGAGCAAAATGTTACGAACGAGAACATGGGAGGGGAACATTTTTCAAGACAAAATCAGGGACTTTAAGGAGGAAATATATATATTTTTACATTATTTGGTCATTGATATTGTTGTTTTATTAGCTGGTTAATAAATAACACAGCGTTCTTCCGCGGTTCTTGGAGCATTTCTGTGCACTGGGAATGCTTTTTCAGCTCATTAACCTTAAACTAAGCAGCAGAACCTCAAGGAGTCTAATAACCAGCCAAGCGCCCGAAAGCATACACCAGGATGAGCACAGAAAATTAAAGCAATTTTCAATCACTTAGTGGCATTACTCCTATCAGCAATCACACATGACATTGCAGGGTTAAACTTCGACAGCCTTGCCGGGATAATCAGCTCTCCTGCAGATGAGACCGCTCAAACCAGGAGATTTCCATCGTCTTGGCCCTCGCTCAGTCCATATCTAATTACACGTGAGAGCTTCTCCCCCTCAGCCCAATCTGATAAAGGTTATGGGAGTTGTACACAGTAATGCGCCATCGGTCAAAACAACTGCACGCTGCATGGTGAGATAAACAATTAGCAAATGAAAACAACAGTATTTTAGAGCTCCCAGCTCACACCGCCGTTTTATTTCGAGAACAAATTTCTATTTTTGCTTTGTAGTCAAAGTGTAAAATGCAAATGGTGGGACTATATTTGCCAGCACAATTGCGTATCTGAAGTCAAAGAATAAAAGTGGAAAATGTAAGATAAAAATCAATTTAGAGCGCAGGTGGCATGCAGCAGTTGTTTAGACAACTTGTAAGTGGCAAGCTCTTTCAAAGCCATGTTTTAACCAGTCATTTTAAGTGAGACAAGTGTCTCTCTCTCTCTCTCTGGGCATAGTGACAATGAAACGCTTGTGTATGTAAATTAAAAGAGAACCATTAAATCTGGTTGTCAAAAGTGCCCCTGGCATTTGTGGTCTGCTTATGGGGCCAAACAATAACATAAGATATTTTAATTTTCATCTATAAGGGAGTTAGAAATGGTGGTCTCTAGTTGGCAGAGGTAGGTAGCTTTGTTCAAATAGGCATCCTTGCTTCTAGTCAGGGTAAGGGGGATACACACTTTAGATAACCCCTGCTTACTCCCTGGGTAGCTTGGCACGAGCAGACAGCCTTATCCCAAAGGCAATGTGTAAAGTATTTCTACTCAAAACAGACAGTAATACAGTGATAACACCACAAATGGACACCACACCACTTTAGAAAAATAAAGTATCTTTATCTAAACTCAACAAGACCAAAACGACAAAAGCACAACATACAGGTAATAAGATGTAACTTTCGAACAGATTTTGTAAAAATAAAGCTTGTAGAAAACAAATAGCTCCACCTGGGGCTATTGTGACGTCGTGACAGTAATAAATCCAAAGTACGGCGCCGACCGCGAGGAGCGCGGCATCAGACACGGAGTCACATGGACCCCCAAACAAACAGTACCTTGGAAACAAAGTCTATGACGATGCACAGCCTCGTGGAGGTGAGGCGTCCGTGCCAAGGTCGAGGCCGGCTCCCACGGGGGAGGCGAGGTGTCATGTTCGCAAGGAGGCAGCGTGTTGGGTCCAGGACAGGGGAAGATGGTTGCGTCGACGGTGAGGCGTCGGTTCCGGTGATGATGCGAAGTCGACGAGTTTGTGGAGTCACCCTCGGCGGTTATCGGCGCCGCGATAACAGGATGCAGGCGCTGGTGATGACAGAGTTGGTGCGAACGCTGGCATCGGGAAATGCCGATAACTGCAGGTGTCAGCAGGCGTCGAAGGGCGTCGGAGCTGCGGTGCACGCCGGGTGATGCGTGGCGAACTTCACGAGCCGTGCCCCTGGCCACGGTGCAGGTCGCGGCGTCACAGCGGCATTACTGACAGCGTCTGAGCCAGGTTTTCTTGCTTCTCTTAGGTTTCTTCCAGCTCCCAACAGCAGGAAGAACCTCCAGAGGCCCAAAACTGGAACAGGCACGTCCTGGCACGTCAGAACTCTCAGCAATAGAGGTCATGGGAGCTGGGGGTGAAGGCTTTGTGTCCCTGAGTCTTCAGAACAGGAGGCCAGCACACTCAGGCCCTTGGAGATACTTCTTCAAGCAGGTTCCCTTCAAAGTTCCAGTATTTGTCCTTTCCTTGGCAGAACCAGCAACTGCAGGCCAACCCCACACAGAACACAGCAAAGGGGCAGTACACCCCCTTACAGCTCTCCAGCTCTTCTCCTTGGCAAAGGTTACTCTTGAGTCCAGAAGTGATCTAAAGTTCTGGGGTTTAAGGTCTACTACTTATACCCCATTTTGTCTTTGTTCTCTTTGTGCAAGGGTCTCTGAGTTCAGTCTAACCCAGTTCTTTCCTCACTGGTGCAGTTTGACCACAGGGGTTGATGACAGCATTGTGCAAGGAAGACAGGCACTATTCAAGTGCAAGGAAAACTCCTCCCACTACTCTAAATGCAGTCAAGGTCTATTCAGCTGAACTCTGAGTCATCCGGGACGGGCCAGGCACACCTCAACCCCCCCAGTGGCTGTCAACATTAAATGCACATCCCCAGTCCCTGTCACTCCAAAACCAGACAGTCAATCCACAAACAGGCAGAGGCACACACAATGGTTAAACAAGAAAATGCCTACTTTCTAAAAGTTTGGAAACGAAGATAGTGTCCAGGGGGACTGTTCCATAAGCTATTCACATGAACCTTAGACCATGAATTCAAAGGTTCCCTGGCTTTAATAAGCTTAATTCATATTATTTGAATACACAACACAAGTAAACTTCTTTATAAATGTCTTGAGAAAGAAATCACATGTGTAACAAAACAACAGTATCAGACATTGAACACTATGTCATACAAAACTCATAATGACATGAAACATAACAAATTGGTAAGGAAGACCTACTACACAAATCATTACATAAACACAACATATACACATATGTATCAACTAAACCAGTCCTAGATTACCATTATACACTAGGAGGACAATATCTTGTCGCAAGCTAAGCCTGCCGTCCTGCCTGTGAAAATGAGCCGGGGGTTAAAATTCTATGGGTGTTGCCTGAAAGTAGGAAACTACATTTGTTCAATTCCTTGCGGCACAACCCCTGGATAATCCCCTTCGCTTGGTAGTCAACAACGTGTTTCAAACCCTGATCGTTTGAGGGTTCTCCTCAGGACTCGGACATGGTCTTTGGTTCTACAAAAAACAAATAATAATATTGTATGTAGATGTCTGACCCAACTTTGTTTGAAATCTCAACAGACAACTCCAAACATGTATGTACCTTTACAGACGGCGTGAAACACGTCCGTTATCTGTGAAGAGATGGTGCGCAATCCTCCGTAGGGGATTATCCAGGGGTTGTGCCGCAAGGAATTGGACAAATATAGTTTCCTACTTTCAGGCAACACCCATAGAATTTTAACCCCCGGCTCATTTTCACAGGCAGGACGGCAGGCTTAGCTTGCGACAAGATATTGTCCTCCTAGTGTATAATGGTAATCTAGGACTGGTTTAGTTGATACATATGTGTATATGTTGTGTTTATGTAATGATTTGTGTAGTAGGTCTTCCTTACCAATTTGTTATGTTTCATGTCATTATGAGTTTTGTATGACATAGTGTTCAATGTCTGATACTGTTGTTTTGTTACACATGTGATTTCTTTCTCAAGACATTTATAAAGAAGTTTACTTGTGTTGTGTATTCAAATAATATGAATTAAGCTTAATAAAGCCAGTGAACCTTTTGAATTCATGGTCTAAGGTTCATGTGAATAGCTTATGGAACAGTCCCCCTGGACACTTTCTTCGTTTCCAAATATAGAGTGGTCCAGTCCAGGTGGTTTAGGACCCAAGCCTTGCTTGTTTACACTACTTTCTAAAAGTGGCATTTTCAAACACACAATTTAAAAACCATCTTTACTAAAAGATGTGTTATTAAATTCTGAGTTCAGAGAGCCTAAACTTTATTTCTCCATCTTGTCCCAATGGGAAGTTATACTTGTAAGATGTTACAAAGTATCTCCCATTCTATCCTATGGGGCATGTAGCCTTTTCAATAGTGAAAAACGAAATTGGCAGTATTTCACTATCAGGATATGTCACACACACCAGTACTGGTGTGTGTGACATATCCTGATAGTGAAATACATGTCCTACCTTTCACATACGCTGCACCCTGCCCAAGTGGGTACCTTGGGCCTACCATAGGGGTGCCTTACATGTAAGAAAAGGGAAGGTTAGGGCCTGACAAGTGGGTGCAATTGCCAGGTCGACATGGCAGTTCAAAACTGCGCACAGACACTGCAGTGGCAGGTCTGAGTTACCTTTTCAGGGCTACTCATGTTGGCGGCACAATCAGTGCTGCAGGCCCACTAGTAGCATTTGATTTACAAGCCATGGGCACACACAGTGCACTGTACTAGGGACTTATCAGAAAATCAAATAGCCAATCATGGAAACACCAATCCATAAACACAGTTTTACCTTTGGCAGCATTTGGCACTAGCACTCAGCACTTTACCGGCAGCATTTGGGGCAAGCACAGAGCACTTTACCGGCACGCCGCCATCAGGGCCGGATTGGACTACACTACCCAGGAGGCCATGCGCCAAGAGGCGCCAACGCGCATTGGGTGCGTCAGGCGGCGCTCTTAAGCGAAAGCGGGCTCCCACGGCGCGGGGCGCGCGCGGGCCAAGGGCGGGCCCGTCAGCACCCGTCCGCGTCTGGACGAGGCTGGGCTGGGCCAGGGCCCTTGGCTGTTTAACACGGAGAGAGGAGCACCTGGAAAAAGCCCCCTGGCATAGCTAGCGCACTGGGAAAGGTAATACACAAAGGTAAGGAGATGGGGAAACGCAAAACAGTAATGACCACTGCTAAAGCCAGGCCGTTAACTTCATCAATCACCAACTTTTTAACAACAGCAATGGGGGCAATAACAAGCGAAATAGAGTCAGTGGAAGAGAGATTGGGGGAAATCCAAAGAGCTTTGCAAAATGGCATTTTAACGGAGATTGTACACGAGCATGATAAAACTTCGGAAGATATTGCATCTACTACCTTGGATGCAAGTAGAGATGAAGCTAGCACTGGCACTACTCAGGAGGGGGGATTCATGGACACTCTTTGCCCACCGCCATCCAAAAAACCTAAGGCTTGTGGGAAAGCTAAGAAAGACATATTACCCATGGTGACACGTAAGAAAACCACGGCCCCACCCCGAAAGCCAGTAACAAAGACTCGTGCAACGGTCATTGCTACGGACCCCATGAATACTGAGCCACTGGGGGATAGTGCGTTAATCAAACACTTTACAAGCTCGGTGGAGGACATTATTAAGTCAATTATTGACCCTCTTGTAGGGGTATTAAATAGCATTGACGTTTCGCTAAAAATATTAATTGGCTCCAGTATCTCAAAGGCAACCTTAGGCCCGGAGACTTCGACTAATTCTATCCCGAATGTGGATAGAATTTGGATATCTTTCAGGCTCCTCCACCCCCCCTGATACCGACTCCTGCGGGTGGTGTTACCAATAACACTGAGACTGCAATGCAACTATCAAATCAACTAGAAAAAGCACGGCCGGGTCTTTAAACAGTCACTGGGGAAAATAGTGAGACTAATCTCACTGGTAGAAAATATAATAAGCTTCTAGTTGGCACCCGGAAAAGCAACTTGAGAACACTCCATTTACCCCCAGAAGTTACCCCTTATGTCATTGTTCTTAAAAACGTCCCACCCTTGCCTTTCAGTAAGGAAGAAGACTGGAAACAGCTTAAAAATAAAACAGTGCATTGGCTCGCGAAGACTTTGGACTGGTCAGGATGTGACATTCTACATGATAACATAAATAATGTTGAACGTGTGTCATGGGTGGGTTCACAGGCAAAAACTGAAACAGGAGATTGCATTGTGGTAAACTTTAGGGACAGGAGCTTTGCACATTGGCTCATGGATAGACTCCCTTGGAGTAATAGTGTGGGGGGCCTTATTGAAGCTGTACCACTAGGATATTTCTATAAGCCGTTGTCAAATATAGGTACTGGTCGTGCCTCCTCACAAACTAAAATGTTCTCCCCGTTTACCATCCCAACTTTTAATTATTTTTCTCCTTTAGATCAAGTGGAATGACTGAATTATCAGTCGCTGAGGGAGCTTGGTGCTGAAAATTTAACCTCACCATGTATTTTCGTAGAAATAGAGAGAGCTAGCTATCATGCGCTAACAGTAATCCCATCATCACTTCCTAATACTAAACTTTTAAGCGAAATTGGCCATCCCAACCCGGATGGTTCGCCAGACTCGATTCATCCCATAGTGCCTGACCCTGTTAATCCTTTTTATGATGGCACATCAGAGTTTTTGCCAGCACGTTCTGATGTATTATCAACTGGTGCTCGGAACTCTAATGTGCTAATAGACACGCTGATGGTAGAAGGTGGTGTTGCAGCTAATTGCTGCTTAGAGAGCGAGCACTCCACTCAGACTAGTGTAATTACACACGGCAGTCTTTTTTGGAATATAGCAGGGCTGTCAAATAAATTGGAAATTGAAGATTGGGTAGAACTTGTTAGTAAGTATAGCATAGTCTGCTTACAGGAAACTTGGATGCGTGACATAGTTCACATAAATGGCTTTTATTCTATTCACACACCAGCTAGAGTTTCCGCAGGTGGTCATAATAAAGGAGGATTATTAACTCTGATCTCAACAACACTAAATGGCAGAGTTAGGGAAATGCAGTTGGAGTCTCCGCATTTTCAGATTATTAATATTTTGTTTAGAAAAAATTTGATGCTTGTGGTTGTTAATTTCTACCATAATAATTTTAATAACACAAATATTATTATTGCACAGGAACTGGAAACTGCATTAATGAAGCATATAGAGGAGATAAAAACTGATTTTGTAGTACTTTGGGGGTGTGATTTTAATTGTAAATTATGATCCCTGTCCAAACGTGGGGCATGCCACCGTCTAGCAAGGGACATGGTGGGCGGCTACCATTTTGAACATAGTCCTTGTGGGAACACTTTTAATTCTTTGTTGGTGAAATTCTCACTATTTTTAACTTTAGATCTTATAGAGCTGTCAAAAACTGATGTGGTAACATACGTGGGTAGAGGCCAAGGCACTCTGATTGATTTTATTATTTTGTCTGATTATTTTAACTCACAATCAGTGATTTTTAACATACCTAAAGTACATTTTAGTGATCATTATCCACTAATATTAAAACTGGTGGTTCCATCTGACGAGTTAATCACGCAGGTAGAGTATTACCTTTGTCTTATACTAAAAACAAGGGGTTAATCAGGAAGTGGTCCACTGTCAATCCAGACCTTGTTCTGGAGGAGATCATAAAGAGTAACCTTGGGCAAGTTTTGGATTGTCTGGAAGATAATTTAAACGTTCCAGCTATGATTAAATCGTATAAAGCAATATCCGAGACAATCAAGGTACTTTTAAATAAGAACCAGCCTGACAGAATACAGAAAAATAAAAGGTGGTTTAATAGTGAATGTTCTCAGTTACATAATAAACTAATCAAGATCTTAAAAATTAAACCACGTGACAAGGTGGCAGTGAGATAGACGCGCATAGACTACAAACGCGCGCTGGAAAATCGTAAGATGGAGATCAGGAAAGACGCATGGGGCCAATTACATCTGGCGTCGCAGAGTATTTTAGCGACACAAAAAATAGTAAAATTGATGTAACAATCATGCCTGAAATGTGGGTGAAACACTTTGCTGGTCTCTACGGTAATAGCACGGAGTCACACTGTGGTACTGATTTTCAATATGTGGTATCTCCTTTGGAACCCCCGACTTTAGATGAGGAAAATAGGGCGCTTTCTCAGACTGTAAAGAATAAGGCCCCTGGGCCGGACGGCATACACGCGGATCTACTTTTAGCAAACATCACCCTGTGGCTATCGCTGTTAACAAATATATTAAGATGCTATGCGGCCCAGGGTCCTCCAGATTCCTGGAGATCGGTTATAATAGTCCCTATATATAAAAAGGGAGACAGGACAGACCCTAAATGTTATCGACCAATCTCTCTAATTGATTGCTCCTGCAAGATCATGGGATGAGTAATACTGGAGAGATTGGAGACCTAGATAACGGAAAACGGGAATATTTCTAATGTCCAATATGGCTTTAGGAAAGGCCTGGGCACTGTAGAACAGTGCCTCAATCTGCACCTGGTCATTGGCAAATACACTATGGCAAAGTCAGGGTCCTTATACCTTGGATTTATGGACCTGACTTCTGTCTTTGACTGGGTGCAGAGGGGGAGACTCTGGAAGAAAATGCTGCTTATGGGCATTGATCCATCTATTGTCCATTATCTAGCAGCAATGCATCAGGGAGTCACAGGGAGAGTACGATATGGAGCAGCAGGCGAGCTTACCTCACCAATAAAGATGGACTGTGGGGTTCGTCAGGGATGTGTACTCGCTCCTTTTCTATTCTGTCTATATATAAATGACCTAGAAAGCCACATCAGAATTGGAAATGTAGACGCACCCACAGTAGGCCGCAGGTCTCTACCAGCCTTGCTACACGCTGATGATTGTGTCTTAATGTCGAGAACTGGGGTGGGACTACAAAGGCTTTTAACTAGTTTTAATGAATTTATGAGTGACCTTGAGCTAAAAACTAATGTTGCAAAATCACATGTTATGGTAACAGGCAAATCCCCATCAAAATCAAAAACTTTTTATATAAAGAATGAAATATTGTGCCAGGTACCAACCTTTTCTTATTTAGGCATCCTTTTTAATGAAAAAAAATCTTGGTCCCACCTAGTTGATGCAAGGATTGGAACCTTCAACAAAAATGTGGAGGCCATTTTTAGATTTACAAAAAAACTAGGCTCTCGCCCCATAAAAGCCATCATAGACATTTATAAAGCACGGACATGCGCCGTCACTTTGTATGGTGCTGGAGTCTGGGGCTGCACCAATACTTTGGGCCTTCAGAGAGCAGAAAACATGATGCTAAAACGTGTGTTGACACTACCTAAAAGCACTAATGCCACCATGTGTCATAACGAATTAGGTGTAACACCATTATCTTTTCGCACGCAATTAGCACCTCTGATGCTCTGGCATAACATTTGGATAAAAGAGGAACCAGTCCTGAATCGCGATATAATTTTAGATTGCATGAAAATGGACTGTGCAAAAAAAATTCCCTGCCTCTCTTATATGCAAGAACAACTGGAGAAGTTGGAACTGCAGGATTGTTTTAATACACCTGGAAACATATCCGCAATCCCAAAAGCCAAGCTGAAAAGAGATTTTCTCTTTTATCTGAAGCAAGTAAGAGATAGCCAAGAGATGGTTAAAAAAAGGGTTGTAGAGCACTCATTGCTAGTTAGCTCCCCAAGAATTGAATCCTACCTCTCTTTTTATTTTAATCAAGCCAAAATGTTTTACTTGATTAGATTTAGGATGGGTATTGCTCATCTTCTTATGTCGTATCCACGTGATGTATATTGCGATGCTAAATTAGAATTGTGTCCATGTGACTCAATCTCCGCACAGAGCACTTGACATTTTATGTTTTTTTGTAAACTTTATCTTAACCCGAGACGTATCTTTTTAAAACCATTGTTAAGATTTTTAAATATAAGAAAGTGTCAACCTGCATTATGCCATCTACTCCTTTTAAATGATGAATTTACTTGCTTAATGATTTATAGGTATATCTCCTCTGCAGTTCGGCTCCGTAATATTGTTAGAAAATGATTTTTTGTGTATTGATTATGTCGGTTAAATTTTATTATGCTAATTTTTGTGAAACAATGATTTTATGTGTTCTTTTATGGATGTTATTCAGCCGAATAAAGATCTTTGACTGACTGAAACACAGTTTACCCAGAGAGCATATGCACTTTAGCACTGATTATTAGTGGTAAAGTGCCCAGAGTCCTAAAGCCAACAAACGCAGGTCAGGCAAAAGTAGGAGGAAGAAGCAAAAAGGCTGGGGATAACCCTGCAAAAAGGGCCAAGTCCAATAAAGGGGCATTTTAAATTATGCATAGCTGTGTTCGTTACAGTCGATGATCCTTCTAGAGATTTCCATTATGTACAGGTATACCATATTTGATACCCCAGTGCTCTTTAACAACAGCATCACACCCTTCCTGTATAATCATTGTCCTGCTGGCTGCCTCCCCAGAGCCTCTACCTAGTCTGCAGCTCTGTGTTCGATCTTACATTATGATTCCTTATTCTATTGTAGGAGGGAAGTAAAAGACTCTTGCAAAGAAGTTCTGTTTATGGGGTAGGCCTACTTGTTCAGAGAGTATTCAATCCCTCTTCTCAGGAATTTAGGGTTCTCCAATCATTTCTTCTGTTTAAATGATTTATTTTCACAAATTTCAATACACCCAAGTAATTTCCACTGACAAATAAGGAAGAGAATCATTGTTATCTTTTCATCTTTTATTACATTTTTTGCAAACAAACTTCTAACAAGTTATGCAGTTCTATCACTTAATACATTCACAAATCCCAGTTAATTTGTCTTATTCACCATGAAGTATGACTTATTTACTATTACAATATTTCTTAAAAAATATCTTTCAGGCATCCCATTCACACAAAAACATCTAATACGCAGGGGGGTGGGGGCAGCAAAAGCACGACAATACAACTGCATTATTTCCATTTCACTTCAGTTGTAAGTTCTTTCTAACATCCTCAAATAGCTAACCTCTTCGAAAAATAGTGTAGTACTTTCCCCACATTCGTCTGGATATGTATACATTTCCTCTGCCTTCAAAGTGCATATATCATGTGTTTCACAATGTCTTTTTTATATAGGATGTATGATTTATGATGTCTCTTCTTAAGCTGAAACTGGATATGGCTGTCAGATATGAAATGTGATGTGACTACTCTTGTGCATGTGGTGCAATATCGCAAGTCTCAATTTCTTATATCATCACTCAAGTCTCTTTGGAGAGGGGGGGGCGCTAGATGACACCAAGCAAGATGGCCGCACTTACGTGAGGCTCCTGCTGCCTGGGACACCATCTGCCAGATATCCAGCTCCTACTCCGCTCCATACCACTGAGACTGACACCGTTGTGAAGCGGATGCCATACGCTGCCTGCTGAAGCCGTTATCCTCCTCAATAACAGCCTGATTCCCCTGGGGGCTGACTTGGCCATTGCGAGGCCCGGGCGACCTAAAATGGCGGCCGCCACTGCAGCATAACCCGCTGCGAAGCGGAGCTGTGGCCGGGGCGCACCAAGCCACGGCCGCACCACTACGCCTCCCTCAACAACCGGCTGCTTCCCCGAACTGCCTACACCTGGAGGGGCACCAACGTCTGGGACGCGGACTGCCGAATAGGAGCGGCGGCCCCGCGCCTGGGGACGTGGGGCTCACCTCTCAGCTCTGACGGCGCAGTGTCTCGAGCAACCGTCCTGGAGCCCAACGGAAGACAGACCGCGACTGAGCTGCCCGCGGGGGGACTCGCACCATCGCCTGGGGCCTGATCCTACCACCTCTGGGCTTCCTGCCCGGAACGCTTCGCTGACGTGGAGGCTGCTCTGGCTCCTGGCGCTGTCTGGGGCCCCACGGGGGTAGTGAGGCACCACCCGCGTATTCTCTGGATACCAGGGACTGGGGAGGGTCCCCGCCTGCCTCCGGTGAGTGCGCCTCGGCGTTGACCCGTTCTCTGCCTGCTGCCATCGCTTATACTCCCCTATCCGCCTCCGCTGCATGGAGTACTGCATTGAACACCTGCACTGCTCCCCTTGCTAAGACGTGGATCTGTTGCCCTGCGCCACTTCGGCGGCCCCCGGGGACGGAGGGGGGGCAGCAGCTGCATACCGCGGCCAAGCGGACCTGCCTCACACCACCATGCGGCGAATCCTGATCTCTGGGGCCATTCTGGGAACCTACAGCTACGAGGTGGGTCTTAACCCCCCTTACTAACGCCAGCCTGCCGCCATCGCCCTTGCCCCCTCGCCGCCTCCGCTGCACAGGAAGCGTGCACTCCCTCCCATGCTCCAATCCCCCCAGATCTTACATGGACGGGGACGGTGGCTGACCGCTGCGGGCAAGCGGACCTGCGCCTGGACTGGGCTGCCTCACTCCACCACGCGGCACATCCTAATCTTCTAGGCCGCTTTGGGAGCCCCTCAACCCCGCCAGCTCGCCCCTCTGGGACTAATCTGCACTTCTGGCCGGCCCTGCCCTCACTGTGGACCGCTCTCATCGAGTCCCCAGCTGCCTCCACGTCAATACCTCGGACCATAGTGCCCACCGCCATCGGAGGAGGCTGTCCCTGAGTGCCTCTCCCCTCTGGCTTTCACCACCGTACAGCCCTTGATTCCTGACATTGAAGGAGACCCCGACAGTCGGGGGTTCACCGCCTCTCCGCGCGGGTGCTCCCGCTACACGGGCCTACGGGGACATGAGACCCTCTGTGCCGTCTGGGCGCTGGACCCGCTCCAGATAGTGTGAGACTGTCCCCACTTTACCTCCTGTTCACGTGGCGAACTGCACCCTTTCTCCCATTGAACCAGCAGACGACTCCGCTTCACCGCACGTAACATCATGGGCCGCACCGATGGCAAGCAACCCAAACTAAATTTCCCTGCTTGCACGTCCACTAGGACACAGGTGGATATGGAAGACGATCAGCCTGGCGCCTCCGCCCCGGTACAGCCCACCTCCACGGAAGACCTCAAAGCGCTGCTGCTAGTCATCCAATCCAGCTTATCCTCCATAGAGAGCAAGATGGATACCATGAACGCTCGACTGGATGCTCTCACCCATAAAAGCGAGAAACATGAAGAGCGCATAAAGGAGACAGAGCGCCGCATATCGGACCTAGAGGACACTTCCACCTCAACAGCAGACAAAACGTTAGATATGGAAAAAGTCCTGAAGGTCATAGCCGCGAAGAATGAAGACCTTGAAGCCCGCTCGCGGCGGAACAACCTACGGATCCTAGGCGTGCCGGAATCCACAGCCAAGGGCAAAATGGAAGAATTTGTGGAACGCATGCTGGCTACCGCCTTTGGGAGAGACGCTTTCTACACGGTCTTCATCATAGAGAGAGCGCACCGATCTCTGGCCCCTCGTCCGGTCCCGGGCGCGCCGCCCTGTCCTATCGTGGCGAAACTACTCAACTACAGGGAGCGGGACACTGCACTCCGATTGGCAAGGGAACAAGGAAAGGTTATCTTTGAAGGCAACGAGATCTCCCTGTATCCAGACTTTACCTTGGCCGTCCAGGAAGGACGCCGCAAATTAATCCCCGTGAAGAAAAAACTGCAACAACTGAACATTGCTTACGCCATGTTATATCCAGTGCGCTTAAAAGTCACCCATCTGGGGAAACAGCACTTCTTCACTAACCCACAACATGTCTACGACTTCATCAAGACCCTGCCCGGAGAGACCGCGGATCGTTGCTCCCCCCACAACAACTCAAATGGAGGTGGCGGCACATCGGATGTCGAATAATGGCTCCTCATAGCACTAAGACTGCAGACCTTACCATCATCTATGCTGGGTGTGAGTACTGTCCCCCTTTTCCTTTTGCACTGAGACACTTACAGGCCTCAAACTAGTGGGCCGGGCGGACAGTGGTACATCTCCCCCATGCATACCCCTGGTCTTCAGTCACAAAGACACTATTTCTCAACTAGGACGGGGCGGGCGAGCCCCTATTTCCTATATCTCCCGGGCACCCTCGCCTCTGCGAGGAGTTACTGGTTTGCCCTGTAGATGCTACCCACTTGGGGAACCCCCATGCTGTTTTGGTTGCCTGTTTATGGGACCCAACCTCCGCCCTCCCCTGTGGGGACCGGGAGGCAAGGGATATTGGGGGTGGGATGGGGGGTTTGCGACACAGGATTGGGCTGCTGATGTGGGTGGGGGGTAGGGAAAGGGTTTGGGGCATGCCACTTACCACTGACGTAATCGAATACTTTATGGACTGGATAGACATTCTGCACGACTCATTTATACCGATCATCTACATGCCTCTGACAGACAGCCATGGAAAACCGACCTAGCCTACCCAAATACAACTTCTTGACCTGGAACGTGAGAGGTCTGGGAGACCCTCGCAAACGCTGTCACATTCTCTCTTATCTAGATCGACACAATATACACTGCGCCATGCTTCAGGAAACGCACCTCAGCCCCACCGCTCCTACAACTTTTGCGTCTCGCTGGGCGAGCTCTAGGAGCTTTTCCTCTTACTCTAACTATGCACGCGGCACAGCTATATTGATTAAACATACGCTAGCTTACACCTCTATTGGATCCTATTCTGACCCACAGGGACGCTATTGTATTCTATGGGGCAGACTGGCTGCACAGTCCATCACCCTCGTCTCATGCTATGGGCCAAACGTGGATGACCCTGAATTTTTCCGCATACTGTGGGGCAAAATCCTCGCGATTGATTCAACACACATAATATGGAGAGGGGATTTCAATGTCACCCTAGACCCAACTCTAGGCCGTTCACATCCATACCCCCATCATTATTCCAATGCGCACCACGCCCTCAATCAAATAGTCACTGACCACGGCCTTGTTGACGCCTGGCGCACACTTCACCCCCACGACAAAGAGGGATCCTGCTTCTCCACTGCCCACTCCTCCTGGTCTAGAATCGATAGCTGGCTCCTCTCCCAGGGATTAACTCCATGGCTATCTTGGGCCTCCCATCTCCCTCGCACTTATTCGGACCACTCGCCGGTACTCATCACACTTGCACCCCCTCATGAAGAAGCGCCTTACCTGTCCTGGCGGCTACCCCCGCAGAACCTTCTTGACCCTGTATTTAAATCCAAACTTGAGCAGGAGACAGAAGAATTCTTCCCCCGAAACGAAAACTCAGTCACGCAGTACTCCGTGGTGTGGGAGGCCTTCAAGGTCACGGTACGCGGCATCTGCATTGCCAAAGTCGGAGGCGTTCTGAGAGATATCAGTTCCACACTATGCAAACTAGAAACCGAGCTTAAACACACGGAAGCCCAACTGCAGAGCGCTCCCTCCCCGACACTACAGTCGCGACTGAGAGACCTTCTCAGTGAGTATCAGGAAACGGCGGAACGGGAGTGTAAATTTAGGGGAAAATATCACCAGGCGAGACGTTATGGAGAGGGTTAAAGACCAGGGAAGGCGCTCGCGGCTTTAATCCATCCATCCCGATTTTCCAACACTGTCCTCGAAGTTGAAGACGAGGATGGCTACATGCGTAGAGACACCCCTGAGGTTGCAGCAACTTTTAGAACCTTTTACAAAACCTTATACACCTCACAAAGATCTCATCCCATCGATTTTACCCCTTTTTTCGAGGACACTGCGATTGCTTGGCTTGGCGACACGCAACGGGAATTCCTTCTAGCGCACCATGAAGATGAGGAGATCATCGCTGCTATAATGCAATTGCAATCGGGGAAAGCCCCAGGCCCTGATGGCCTCCCGGTTGAGTTTTATAAAACCTACCGCCACTTACTTATCCCAATCCTACGACATGTTTTTGAGGAAGCCCGTGAGACGGGCATTCTGCCCCCAAACAATGCGGGAGGCACTTATAATCTCCATCCCGAAACCCGGGAAACCGACCACACAATGCGATTCATATAGGCCCCTTTCCCTTATAAACGTAGACGCCAAGATTTTAGCCAAATTGATTGCAAACCGAATTAGCCCCTCATGACCGTCCTAGTCCTTCCTGACCAGTCTGGGTTCGTACCAAGCAGAGGCACATCTCATAATCTGTGTACCCTGTTCGCCATCCTGCAGGATATTGACCCTGACACCAATGCGGTGGCGGTCTTCCTCGATGCCACCAAAGCATTTGACACCCTAGAGTGGGATTACCTGGTATACGTGCTCCAGCGTATGGGCTTTCCTGCCCCCTTTTTGGCATGGATAAACCTGCTATACACCAGTCTACAGGCAAGCAGCCTTGTGAACGGCGTACGCTCCTCTCCCTTCACGATAGCCAGAGGCACCAGACAAGGGTGCCCTCTCTCGCCCCTCCTCTTTGCCCTGGCTATTGAGCCTCTGGCTGCAAAAATCCGCCAAATGCGATGCAGCGCGCGCAACATAATTCGTTTTAATTATTTATATGTCTACTTACCTCTATACGGCCGTATTCCATACTTTACCACCCCCCACCCTGCCCCTCCCCCGCCCCACGTCACCGCCCGGCAGCACTCCCACCACGGTCCGCTACTGGGAACTGGCACAGGGGTTCATAGTCCTAATGGTGGGAGGGACACTCTACTGAGTCTAGATGAGAGGTGCAGGGAGAGGGGTTCCCCCATGGGAGAAGTCCTGGTGCATGTGTGTGGAGACCACCCAGAAGAGTGTGGGTTGAATGACAGAAACAGTCAGACACTGTCTTGCCAGTCTCAGGAGGGTGATGTGAGGTACATTTGTGAGGCTGGATGGTGAGGTGAAGGGTAGCAAGGTTAACACTTGTGAGGGGCTGTGTGACTCAATTGGTGCAGAGCATATTTTAAGTCCCTGTTTTCCAGAGCTATGCAAAAACCAGGTGGACTGTGAGTTCTCTGATTCCAGGGAGCTTGCACTGGAGGCAGACCCTTTGGTGGATTCCAGAGGGTCTGATGAGGCTTTTGGGAGTGATCCTGAAGGAGGTGGCTAAGGTTTCTCCCAACCAGGTGAGGTAGGGGAGGTTTGGAGTAACCCAGATAGGTCCCAGTGTAGTGGGATGGGTGAGGAGCCCCATGTCCTGTCTCTGAGTAGAGGGAGTGTGGGTGGGCTGAGTCCCAAGGTGTCCGAGACCCAGTCCCAGGGCCTGGTTGGTTCCATGAGTGAACACCAGGAGGGGAGCCTCGTCAGTACCGGGAGGCCATTCCCTGAGGGGGATCCCAAGGTGTCAGGTGAGCTGGAGGAGATTGCTGTAACAAGCGTCTCACCAGTTCTGGTGTCTGGCAGCACCGCTCCAGTTGGGAGGGTGCAGGAGTCCAGAGAAAGGGGTGAGAGGGGGAGACAGTCCCAGCGGAAGGACCCGTGGGTCAGGGGTTGCCCACTCTGAGGTCAGAGCACCCCAGGACTAACCCTGGTGAGGCCACTTCTGACCTGGGGGGTCTTTACGCTCTGTCAGGTAGACAGGAGGCAGGAGACTTGCGCCAGGCAGACTCTTACACAACTCATGAGGAGTGTGTTTCCCTTGGGGGGGGTGGTGTACTCCCCCGGAAGTCCTGGGTTGCCAGGCACAGGTCCAGCCTAAGGGTACAGACCAAGGGTTGGAGGACCAGGTTCAAGGTGTCCCCCCTGACCTGGAGGAAAGGGTGACTAGTAGCAGTGCCCCTACCGGTTTGTTTTCTGGGGGTACCGCTCCAGGTAGGAGGGTGCAGAGCCCCAGGGAGAAGGACAGAATGGGGAAGAGCCCACCCCAGTCTCCTGTCCACCTGCAGGGTACAGACCCTGAGCTGGTGGTTCAGTGTCAGGATGCCATTTTTGACCTCACAAGAGGGAGAGTGGACAAAGGGTGCCAGTCACCTGGGGCTACCGCCCCCCACTCTCAGGCGCCACAGAGGTTAGAGAGCCTTGAGAGGTATGAGGCCTGGCTTTCGCCACTGACAGCTGTCAGTGGCCACTTTGGCTTGCTGTTGTGGTGGACAGTTGTCCCTGGGAGAGGGACAGGGGTCTCACCCTGAGGGTGGACTGGGCCACACTACTGTGTTGGCCATGTGGATATTGTCTGCCTGCTGGGACACATCTGTGAGCAAGGTAAGCTTAGGCGCTGCACAGATGGGGTCCGCAGGTGAGGAGAAGGGTTCCCTATGTTCTAGCTTAGAGGGCCCTGAGAGTATGGATAAAAGGATCCACCTGGGTTCAGGAAGGCGTGGAACTGGAGCATGCCCCTGCTGTTGCTGGCCAGGGTCTTTGTTCTATCGCCCCAATCGGGGAAGTCCATCAAGGTGATTGATTGGTCTCCCTTGGCTTTAGGCTGGTAGGGGGTTGTGTTAGACCTGGCCCTTTTGACAGGTTTATCCCCAAACTTTTTGCCTTTTGCCTCCTATTTTTCTGACCCTGTTTTTGTTGGCTATAGGATTCTGGGCACTTTACCACTGCTGATCAGTGCTAAAGTGCATATGCTCTCTGTATAAATTATGACAATGATTGGTTCTCCCTGATTGGCATATTTGTTTTACCAGTAGGTCCTTAGTAAAGTGCACTGAGTGTGCAAGGGCTGGTAAATCAAATGCTACCAGTGGGCCTGCGGCACTGGTTGTGCCACCCACATGAGTAGCCCTGAAAAGATGTCTCAGGCCTGCCATGTTGTCCTGGCAAGGGCACCCACTCACCAGGCTCAAACCTTCCCTTTCCTTACATATAGGGCACCCCTATGGTAGGCCCAAGGTAGCCCCCTGGGCAGGGTGTAGTGTATGTGAAAGGTAGGACATGTACTGGTGTGTGTTACATGTCCTGATAGTGAAATACTGCCAATTTCGTTTTTCACTATTGAAAGGCTATCTTGCCCCATAGGACAGAATGGGGAATGCTTTGTAACATCTTGCAAGCATATCTTTCCATAGGGACAAAATAGGAAAGTGGAGTTTGCTATCCCTGAACTCAGAATTTAATAAAACATTGTTGGACTTGGCCCTTTTTGCAGCGTCATCCCTAAACTTTTTGCATTTCTCCCCGCCTTATTACTGACATGGTGTTGGTGGTTTTAGGCCTCTGGGCACTTTAGCACTGCGGTCCAGTGTAAAGTGTGTGCGCTCTCTGTGTACATTTGGTAAGGTTGGCCTGCCGTCCAATAGGAATGCATTGGGGATTCCCTGATAAGTGTGTCAGTTGTAATTCCTGGGATGAGAGGAGCAGCGCGGTCGAGTTTAGTATGTATGAAATTGTAATAATAAATGCTGCGCAATGGTGTGCGCAGATTTATTATGACTATTGGAGAAATGCCACTTTTAGAAGTTGGCATTTCTGTGTGCTGTGTGTCTGCCTGCCTGATGTGAATTGCATGTCTGGCTTTTGAGTGACAGGGGCTGGGAGGTGTGTGTGGCTCCAGGAGGGGCAGGGTGAGTCAGCACTAGGCTGAATGGGACATCTGCACGGGGAGTAGTGGGAGGAGTAATCCCCTTACTCTGAATAGGACTGTGCCCAGCCAGGACAATGCTGGCTCCGCCCCCTGTGGTGTGTCTGATCACCTAGCCCCCACCTGACAAAGGGGAAGAGGAGCTTGGAAAACAAAGTGCTCCAAATCCCCCCTGAACCAGTTGCATCTGGTTCCCCCAAACCCTACACTGCAGACAAAGGAGGGAAGTGGTATAAATGTAGGGGCTGTGACTCCATGTTTTGTGTACTATGCTGGTGTGCTGTTCCTGACTTAGCTGGGGCGAGCTGCTGCTGGGGCCCAGGAGGAACCGCCATGGGGGCTTACCTCCCTGCTGGAGGGCCCTGTGTGCTGGCCTCCCTGGGCCCAACTATGCCCCAGGGACCTAAGGACTTTGGTTGGCTTCTAGCGCCTCGTGAGCGCTATACTTTGATTTGTAGGAGGAGAGGAGCATTTGTTTTCCTGCAGCGCTGAGCTGCACCTCCTAGGAGAGGGAATTCCCAGCATAGGGATTCCCCCCCTGCTGCTGATCAGAGCGGGAGCCCACCCCGCTTCATGCCTATTTTTAAGGCGGGTGCCCACCCCGCATTGCGGTGTATTTAAATCGCGAAGTGGGAGCCTACCCCGCTTTTTGGATTCTGAACGGCGGGTGCCCACCCTGCATTACACCGAGAAGAAGAGGGAAAAAAATGGCCGCCGCGATCGCGCGGCGACCCGGAAGCCAGGCGTGTCCGCCTGACTGTGGGCGGGGCCTGCCTACGTCTCGGAGCCTCGAGGGCTCCATTTACGCCCACCGCACCTAGGAGAGAGGTCCCGGCAGTGAGGAGAGGTTCTGCAGCTGGTCGGCGGGGCTCCCGTGAGCTGAGGGAAGCCCTGCGCCGCCAGAGGAGGAGAGAGTCCTCGAGGAGTGGGGGCTCTCCTGAGGCATGCAGCCGCGAGAGGAGGAGAGCCCCGCAGATATCGAGAGGCGGCCCCAGAGGAGAGGCAAGCCTCCACCGAGTACCGCGACAGCCCCGGTGAGTGGGGCTTCACTTTATTTATGGTCGGTGCCTCCCTCTGTCAAAGGGAGCACCAGAGGAGCCGTGTTAGGGCTCCCTGAGGCACGTGTAGTGCCTGCGCCTATTTTACTTCTTGGGAGCAATTTGCCTTACAGAGCCCCAGAGCGGGGTCTCAGCGTGCCAGGGCCCATTTTACTTCCTCCACAGCTGCGCCACACCAGTGTGGGCAGCTGCAGCGTTTTTGCATATTTGTTTGTAGAGTCCCAGTCAGGCTCTCAGGGCACAGACGGTGCCAGTGCCTAATTTCTTCTTCACAGCTGCACGGTAATTAGCGGCAGCTGCAAGGTTTAGGCTGACATTTCTTTGGGGGCATTTTTAGTGAGATAGGAGTGAGATGCACTCCTCTGCCCCAGCGCAATTGCGCGCTTTTGGATTCTGCTGCATTGGCAGCCACCCTGACATTATGGACATAGGGCATTTGAGCCCTCTGAGAAGGCCAGTTGGCCAGGGGGACTGTGAAGTTGATAGGGCGCCAGGCCCTAATGTGATTTATGTACTGTGATTTATGCACCGTGATTTATGCCTCTAATGATGTTTAACCCGTTCTATGCTCATGATGAGCTCAGCTCGTCATGTGTCACGCTAGGCGTGTGCTCATGACGAGCTGAGCTCGTCATGACCACGCCCGCGATTGGAATGTCCAGCACCTGGCTGGAATTCCTGCCGCAGGCAAGCGGTTAAGCTTATGAGGTTATTGCATACTGTGTGTATACTGGTGAGGCCTAATGTCTAATGATGTTTATGCTTATGAGGTTATTGCATACTGCGTGTATGCTGGTGAGGCCTAATGCGTAATGTGTTTATGCTTAGGAGGTTATTGCATACTGCGTGTATGCTGGTTACGCCTAATGTGATGCTGAGTGCATAATATGATTTATGTTGCAGGAGATAATGCTGAGCACAGTGTGTGCCAGTAATTACTGGTTGTGTTCTACATTTATTATTGGTTCTACATTTACTATCTTTACTTTGTGATGGTTCTGATAGTGGCCCAATTGGCCCTGTCATGTGTATATAATCCCCTGTAAATATTGCCTAGTGCCAGTTGGCACAGTGTATATTGTGTGATTACTATTCTAAGGTGTTTATGGCAATACAAAGGCTATTTTTATATATAACCTTGTGTGGAGTTCCTTTTGTGGTGTGCCTAGTATGTTGCTGCTGTGTGTGTGTTGCGCAAACGCTTTACACATTGCCTCTGGGATAAGCCTGACTGCTCGTGCCAAGTTACCATGGTGTTGAGCAGGGGTTATCTTCAGCGTATAACTCCCTTGCCCTGACTAGAGTGGTGGTTTCTGCCTGGCTTAGGCGCAAGCCCTAGCCAACCAGAAATCCCATTTCTAACACACATCTTTTTAGTAAAGATGGTTTTTAAATTGTGTGTTTAAAGATAGCACTTTTAGAAAGTGGCTATTTTCTTGTCCAACTATCCTTTGTGCCTCTTCCTGTTTGTGGATTGACTGTCTGGTTTCAGTGTGACAGAGACAGAGGATGAGCATTCCCTGTAGACAGCCTCTGGGGGGGTTGAGGTGTGCCTGCCCTTCCTGGATGACCCAGCACTGAGCTGAATAGACCCTGGCTGCATGTAGAGTGGTGGGAGGAGATTTACCTTACACCTGCATGGAGCCTGTCTCCCTTGCACAATGCTGTCTCCACCCCCTGTGGTCATGCTGCACCAGTGAATGCAGAACTGGTTTGGACTGGGTTCATAGACCCTTGCTACAAAGAGATCAAAGACATTTTGGGGTATAAGTATGTGACCTAAACCCCCAGCAAATTAGACTAATTCTAGAATCAAGAGGAACCTTTGCCAAGGAGAAGAGCTGGAGAAACTGAGGAAAAGTACTGCCCTTGCTGTGTGTCTGGGGTTGGCCTGCAGTTGCTGTTTCTGCCAAGGAAAGGACAAGGACTTTGCTGTGTGCTGTGTCCCCCTGCTTGAGAGGAGTCTCCAAGGGCCAGTGTGTGCTGGCCTCCTGTTGTTGGAAGACTCGGGGACAATAAAGTCTTCCGTCTGGTGTTTCCACTTTATTTGGGAATGCCTGGTGCTTTACCTGCTGGACATTCCTGGTGCTTTACTTGATCTGGATTTCTGGTGTCACTCTGATATCCCCTGTGCAGCTGGGGGAATTCGTTGGCTGATCTCTATAATCACCGGGCGCCTGCAACTGCCCTAAAGCTAGCGCGTGGTGGGCGCATCCCTCCTTGTTTGGAAATGCACAGTGAGGCCCTGTGTGCGCTGGAAACCCGTGGGGAGTGCTGTGGACTACAGCCGGTTTTGTACTGTAGCCCGTGGGGAGCGCTGAGTCCTGTGGCCGGTTTTGCGCTACAACACGTGTGGAGCGTTTCCAGCCCGAGGTCAACGCCGTGCACCAAAACTAAACGCGGAGAGCGCCGGGCATTTCTCCTTTCTACCCAGCTCTGCTCCCAATTCTGGGCTGTCTCCCCCCTCCACAGCACAAAGCCGTGGGCGAGGCAAGGAACCGGCCGAAGTAGAGGCGTGGTAGGCGCAGAGGGATTCTACACCCCTCGAGACTTCAGCACCGCCGAGTGCTGCCCGAGGGATTTGTCCATTTCCCGGTGGCAGCCGTTGTCCCAGAGTAGTCAGAG
The DNA here is from genome assembly GCA_963921515.1 of Calotriton arnoldi. Taxonomy (NCBI): domain Eukaryota; kingdom Metazoa; phylum Chordata; class Amphibia; order Caudata; family Salamandridae; genus Calotriton; species Calotriton arnoldi. Next base: position 272,161 of record CAWUFW010002531.1, on the reverse strand, counting down.
CCGGGACGCGACCCCTTCACCACACTCCAGCGAGGTCAGCATTGCCCAGGATACAGAGCCCCGCCTCTCGCCGCTCCAGCCGCATCGGACCGCAAAGACCCGCTCTGCCGGAAGAAGCCGGCTTCTCGCGTCTTCTGCCACGGGGGCTGGAAGACAGGGACTCAGCGGTGCAAGAACGGTCTGCCCGGGTCCTGCTGTGCTGATCCTAAGTGGCGTGGGTGGCAGAGTGAGTACCTTCCCCCCTACTCTTTGGCCTGAGTGCGAGCCATCGCTGACGCCACTTACTTTGGGGGCATCTGTGCATTTACATGGGCCGCCCTCGCTGAGGTCGATGGAGGGCCCGACCTGGCTGCAAGTCTCATTGCTCCACAGACAGAAGGCACATCGGAATTCCTGTGCCCCCTGGTGAGGACGGCATATACGAGCAATATGGATGGGGGACTCCTATGTCTTACCTCCCCACCTAATGTGCCGCATTGCATGCCCTTGTGTTGTGATGGATGGTATTTTACCCCCGACAAGGAAAGGATGACAAGCATCTTTTTCAGGGGCTGCATATTATGAGTAATGGTAGACAGTGGGTTTATGGGAACCTAGCTACTGTCATTTGGTTTCCTGGCCTGATTTATCTACTGCCCTAACTGTGATCTTAAAAATGGTATGATGTGATGACAAGGGCAGATCATATGACCTGATATTAGTGCCCTACCTATGATATTATGATGATTGCCCGATTGGCAAAGTAACTTATGTGTTTCATGCATTTTCATGACAAGTACCTAGTGGCACAATAATATATGTAATTATGGTCTCATGTGTAACATGCTTACCTTACGACAAGGTGCCTAGTGGCACAGTGATTTATGTTATGTGGTCTAAAGGTGTTTTACATGTTACTCTGTGATTTATGGTCTAATGTGCTTCATGTATGTGTAAATAATACAAACGCTATTTTCATATATCCTTGTGTGCAGTCTCTTTTGTGATGTGCCTAGTGTGTCACTGATGTGTGTGTGTGTGTGTGTTGCGCAAACGCTTTACACATTGCCTCTGGGATAAGCCTGACTGCTCTGCCAAGCTACCAAGGGGGTGAGCAGGGGTTATCTTCAGCGTGTAACTCCCTTGCCCTGACTAGAGTGGTGGTTTCTGCCTGGCTTAGGCGCATGCCCTAGCCAACCAGAAATCCTATTTCTAACACCTGGCCTCTTTGGTGTGATTTTCCCTTTAACTTTTTGCCTTCAAACCTCCTGTTTTGCTGACTTCGTTTTTGCTGGCCTTAGGACTCCTCTCACATCAAAACATAGTAAGATTGGAACATACCCAAATGGCACATTTAGTTCACTTGTAAGTTCCTTGTAAAGTGGTGCTACCTGTGCCAAGGCCTGTAAATTAAATGCTACTAGTGGGCCCGCAGCACTGATTGTGCCACCCACTTAAGTAGCACTTTAAACATGTCTCAGGCCTGCCATTGCACTCTGTGTGTGCAGTTGTAAACTGACATGTCGAGTTGGCAAAATTAACCTTTTGCTAGGCCCAAACCTTCCTTTTGAATACATATGTCACCTCTAGGATAGGCCCTTGACAGCCCAGATGGCAGGGTGCAATATATTAAAAAAATGAGGTATGTACTTTGAAGTTTTGCATGCCCTCATAGTGAAAAACTCTTACTCGTTTTTCACTACTGCAAGGCCTACCTCTCCTATAGGATAACATTGGAGTTACCATATTACATTTTATAAGTGTAATTTATAAATGGTAACAGATACACAGTTCATGTTTGGTGTCTTTGGAATTGTAATGGAAATCCTAACTTATGGTGAAGTCGGATTTTAAATTACAATTTTGAAAATGCCACTTTTAGAAGTTGTCATTTTCCTGCCTTAGCCATTTGGTGCCTGCAGCCTGTCTCTGGGTCCTATGACTGGGTGTAGTTGACAGTTGGGCTTTGTATATTCCTCCTAGACAGCCACACAAAATAGGGAGCTTAGGTGTGCCTGGATGGGCCATATTTGGCAGGATGGGAAGGAGGCGCTGGGCCCAGCCCCACTTACACTTCGATAGGCTGTGTCTTGTCTCCACACTATGGACTGCCCACCCCCTGTAGTTAGTCTGGAGCCGGGGTCAAGAAGGCAGGGCACCTGTGCACTTCAAAGGCATGCCTCTAGAAGCTTCTCCCCACTTCAAATGCGCTACTGGGTATAAATACTGCACCTGGTCAATATACCCAAAGTTTTGGTGCCTGACTTTGGTGTGGGAGATGATATTAAGAAGTGGTTTGAAGCTTATGAGATTGCCTTACAGATGCATAAGATCCCTGAAGAAGATTGGGGAGTTAGTCTGTGAAGGCATGTCACTAGTGAGGGAAGGCACACCCTACTGGCCCTAGAGAAAGGAGACAGGATGATGCATCCCCCTATGAAGGAAGCCCTTGTCAGGAAGTATGGTCTGACCAGAGAAGTACAGACAGAAGTTTAGAGAGCATCAGAAACTGGCCCAAATGACCTGGGTGGATTGTATGGATTCCTTTTGTAAAGCACTGAATGGTTGGGTGAAGGTCAGTAAAGTAAAGAATGATTAGTGACTATACAATTTGATTGCAAAGGAGCACATGTTCTGTCTTTGTTTTGCAGATCTGTGCCAACACCTGATTGACAGTAAGCTCTCTGACCCCCAGGGAGCTTGCTAAGGAGGGGGACCGCAGGGCCAGCACGAGGGTCCATTAGAAGGTATCTGGGGGATCACCACAATGCTGGGCAGGGTCCCCATCAGAAGAAGGAAGGGGAGAAAAACATAAAAACAAGAAGCTCCCTAAAGGGCCCCAAACTAGATCCACAGGTCAGGACTCTCATCTCTCAACTGAGAAAAAGAAGAGATGGTTCTCTGACAGTAAATCTTCAGGGAAGGCACCCCCTAAGTGCTATAATTGTCAACAAGATGGGAACTTCAATGGGGATGCCAAGTGTCCCAAGAGGGCACAGCCCCCACCAGTGGGCAGTCACTGGGGTTGGCTAATGTAGCGCTTGAGGAGGAGATTGTCCCAGATAGTGTGGGGGACAGTGTAGAGGTTACCCTAGTTCCCCTGGGTGGCAGATAGATGGTGCAGAGAACTCACATGCTTAATAACACCAAGAAATACAGAAGTGGGTCATCATCAATGGACAAAGGGTGGAGGCTCTGATAGACACTGGTGACCTCAGAGCAGGTAGTCAGTAATGCATTCCACCAAGTTGTTGCAGCTGACAACCATGAGACTCACTAGCCAGTGCCTCTGGTTCCCTTGGAGTGGGAGGGGGGGTCTCAGATTCCTTGATGGTAGCTGTGACTCCATCCATGCTAGAGCACACCATCTGGAAAGAGGTGGAGCTGAGATTGCACTTGGAGATGTAAGGGTTGCCTGAGTGAGTGTGCCTGATCAAGACGTCCCTGGCCGCCCAAGAGGGTAGTCAGGAGGACCTGGAAGAATGGCGGAAGGGTAAGAGGTGTGGGAAATTCGCTCCTGAAACTCCCATGGTCCAGAAGGAGGCTGAGCCTGAGGGTGATGCCCCGGAACCTACAGGGTAGGACATTGCCACCCTGGGGAACCTACCTGAGCTGATCAACTGGCAACAGGAAGAAGGTCCCACCAGGAGGAGTTCTGCAAGGTGCAAAAGGAGCGCCTTACTCTTGAGGGCCTATGGCATCAGGTCGAGACCCAGGCAGCTGGCGACACCTCTGGTTATCACCTGATCTACTGGGAGAATAGTCTCCTATATAGTGAGCCTAAGGCTCCTGAGCATGGTACAACCCATGTGTTGGTGGTTCCCCAGTGCTTTAGGGCCTCCCTCCTGGAGCTGAATAATGATGTACCCCTCAAAGGTCATCTAGGGCAAGACAAGAACTTTGAACGGCTTGTCATCGACTTTTATTGGCTCCAGATGAGGAGGGCCTCAAATGCATTCCCTTTGAGCTTCTGTAAGGGCACCCGGTGCAAAGACCTCTCAGTCTATGGAAGTAGGGGTGAAAGCAATCTCCCCGGAAGGCACCCAGGATGTGGTCAGCTACATGCTGGCACTCCTTACCCAGATGAAGCACTTCTGTAAGAAATCTCAGGAGAATCTACTTGCCAGCCAGGAGGTCATGAAGTAGTGGTACGACCTAAAGGCCACTCTAGTCAAGTTTCAGCCTGGTCAAAAAGTGTGGGTTATGGAGGCTATGGAGCCAAGGGCCCTGGAAGACCCTTGGTGGGGGCCCTATGAGGTGAAAGAGTGCAAGAGTGAGGTCAACTACCTCGTTAACCTCAAGATTCACAGGAACCTTTTTTAGGGTTTTGCACATCAATCGCCTCAAACCCCACTTCGAGTGGTCCAAAATAACCATGCTCCTGCTCACAGACGATGGGGTGGAGGAGGAGAGGGAACCTCTCCCAAACCTCCTTTCTTCCAAGGAACAGGATGGGCCAGTGGAAGGTGTCAGCCTCTCCCCTACCCTGACCCTATAGCAACAGTTATACTGCCGCCAGTTGCTGGGGTAGTTTCCCTTACCCCAGGTCTCACTACATGGTGTGTCCTTGATATTGACATTGGGAACAGCACACCTGTGAAAAGTAAAATTTACAGGCTGTCTGATAAGGTGAGAATCAGCATCAAGGAGGAGGTCTCCAGAATGCTTGAGTTAGTGGTTATTGAGACTCAAAGAGCCCTTGGTTCTGTCCTTTAGTACTGGTCCCCAAGGCGGCCCCTCCTAGGTGCCACCCCTGAACTCCGGTTCTGCGTCGACTACTAGGGGCTCAATGCAGTCACAAAGACCGATGCACACCTCATCACCCAAGCTGATGAGGTCATAGATCAGCTAGGAGCTGCAAAGTTCCTGAGCACACATTTGACTTAACATGTGGGTACTGGCAGATTGCCTTGACCAAGGGGGCTAAAGAGAAGTCCACGTTCTATACCTTAGAAGGGCATTTCCAGTTCCGGGTAATGTTCTTTGGGTTGAAGAATGCTCCTGTCACCTTCCAGAGATTTGCCAACCAGGTCCTGATTGGATTGGAGAACTGCAGTGCCGCCTATCTCGGCGACACTGCGATCTACAGTTCTAGCTGGGAGGGCCATCTGTGCCCTGTGTCACCTCAGGGAAGTGCTTCAGGCTCTGCAGAGGCCAGGCTGGGCTATGAAGGCCAGCAAGTGTGAGATAGGACAGGATTCAGTGGTCTACTTGGGACACCAAGTGGAAGAAGGGAAGGTGCAGCCCCTCCCCTCTGGACAGAGGTGTGCCAGAATGATTTTGATGTCCTGAAGGAGGCCGTGTGCACAGCACCCATGCTGAAGGCCCCTGACCATGATAACACTAAACATACTTGGGTGGTCATAAGTGACTTTTGCCTTTAAATACAAAAGGCACACATGATATCTGCTCATTGTATTTTCCATAGAAGTTCTAAAGACAAGCAGTGAATGATGCTATCATAGCACATGCAGCCAAGGCACATATCTCGTTTCACAGCTTCTGTGAATCATTTTCTGCTCAACCAGCTCTCACGCGTGAACATTACAAGAAAAAGCACACATGGAAGAAACAAAGCAATGCAAAATGTGTGTAAGCCAATAATTAGGATCTACAAATCAATTATATCAAATAGTGACTAATAGAGTGGGATAAAGATATGTAAATCCTTGAAACACTCTTTTAGGAAACATTGCATTTGCTTTCCACAAAATCGTTATAAAATAACATTGCAACATTTAGAAATTGTTGTTTTCTGTGAATGCTGATATAGTTTACTTCAGTTCTAAGCACGAACCTGTTTATCAGACAGGGCAGACGGGAAGGACCAGTAAACGGACAAGCTTTAAACTGCTCAATTCTGAAAGCCATAGAAAATTAGATTTTGCTTTTTGCATTGATCTGTTGGTCATTAACTAGAAGAGTAAATTACATTTTTAAAGCATTCTCTAATATGTCTTGACTAAGTAAAAGCTTCATAAGAATACAAATGCAGGCACTTTCTGCCAGCTATTGATTTTTGGGACATTGCATACAAATGAGACAGAAATACAGCTTTATATAACTCATACCTTTTATGAGTGACCCTGTGCATCTGCCATCTTAGTCACTGTGCTATGAGTAGTGCTTGGCATAATCTAGCATTTGATTGACAAAAATAAGATATGTAGTCCAACAGTCTATCAGAAATTATGTCCATACATTTCCACTGTGAAATGCAAATCCAAATAAATTAGTAAATTGTTTTCTACAATCAGTTAAAGGACGATCTATAACTCACACACAGAGGGTCCAATTCACAAAGTAAATCTATGGGTGGAGATTTTCATGTATATGGATTTATCCCTAAACCTAGGCATGAATTTCCATCTAAATACAATTCACTAAGCCTAGTCAGAGATTTAAGACTAGAAGTATGAATATGTGTCCCACCCCCTTATATGAGTGGGTTGGAGCATGTAGACATCAAAATAAGATGATGTGGCCATATTTTAGTCATAATTCAGCCAAAAATAGGGGCATATTAGCAAGACCCACATTAAAATTATCGCCGTTTTAGCGGCAGGAAACTGCCGCTAAAACGGCGATAATGGGCTTGCTAATATGCGTTATGGAATTCCAATAGAAGCCCAGGTTAGATGTCCTGCACATCTAACCTGGGCTTCTATTGGAATTCCATAACGCATATTACCAAGCCCATTATCGCCGTTTTAGCGGCAGTTTCCTGCCGCTAAAACGGCGATAATTTTAACGTGGGTCTTGCTAATATGCCCCATAGTTCTTTATAGCATAGGTGGAGATCTCCTCCAATGCTATGTAGAATAAAAAATTGAAAAGAAAAGGTAAACAGGCCCAGGCAGAAAATAATGCTCACCTTACAAACATTACAAGTGGAATCAGATCAGTAGAGCTCGTGCCCTGTTATTTCTCCTGTGCTGCATTCTAGACCACACACCAGCTTCAGTTGTGTTGTGTGACGTCTATGTGTGTGTTTGAGAAATGGAATATTTAATAACGTATCTTTCACTGTGCCTGGAGCAGTGTTAGACGTAAAATTAGTCAGTTTTTATTATAATTCATTAGCAATTTGCATATGTGTAATTTTCTATGTATGTGCATCTGTAATGCTTACATTTTTATAATGTGATTTTTATAGGTAATGGAATTTTTACCGAATTAGCCTTAGTGCACACAATGTGATGTAGATGGGTGTATACAATGTCCAAAGTTTTATGACCATTTTCCTTTATTTATTTTTATTTTGTTTAGTCATTGGACCTTGAGCTGGAATATTCTTTACCTCCAATGGTTTTTGTATGATTTCCTTACAATATCTGCGAGTGACCATGTGTGGTGTGTGATTTATTTAAAGGCTTGACTGCAGTATATTGCAACAAAATTGTTCACCCGCTGGAAAAGAAACATACAGCCAATGACGTACAATGGAGAAACTGAATCTTATGCCCAATAATGGAGCCATGACGAAGGAACTGCTGTATAAGGAGCAACTTGACACATCCTTGGTAACATTGATGCAACCATGGTTACTTTCACAGCCATTTTGTTGCACTGGTTGCTTGATGACATTGCCATGGTAACATTAGATCATACCATGACGTGGGTACCTATATCAATTAATCAATAGCTTTATCCGATCATTAAATAATAATCATAAATGCGAATACAATCCATAAAAACATGAGTCTTCTTCATCATGGGACAATAAATTCAACAAGGATAAAAACATCAAAATCACTAAAATGAGATGAAAAGTCAGCCTCTCATCCCGTGGTCAAAAAAAGGAGATTTTTCCTGCAGCTCAGAGCAAGTTTAAACAAGCATTGGCATAGCCAATAGTCTCGCTTTTGGAACCTTATAAGTATTTAGCCATGCAGCACATTATCCTGTATGCTACAACCCCTACTGTTCTTTAACGCGGAAGCTTTGACAGTAATAGGCAAATTATAGCACTGCATTGTGAAGTACTTATTTAAAGTGTTATTTTGTACAACAGGTAGTTTGAAGTTGCATATCTGGAAGCGCTTTTATAAGTGATAATGAAGAAAAAAGGTGTTTTAGTGAAATAAATAATTTTCACAATTTAAGTGAGGAAGCCAGAATGTATCCTGGTTTCACTTTAAACAGTGATGACGGAGGGGGTGGGGGCCGGGTCAAAATGCAAATTGGGAGGGGGTTGGACGATGGCACGCAACACCGGAAAGCAAGCATTTTAGTTCTAAATAGGTGCAAGAGCAAAACTGGGTTTAAAAACGAGTAGCCGCGTATTATCACTACAGCAATACTTCCTAAACTCCTATTGAGTGAACACGATGCGATGCAAAAAATGGCAATTGTTTGAAAGAAGTTTGTAGCTCAGATTATGCACTCACTCCAAAGCTGCACCCAATTGAAAGCTGGGGCACCTTTCTCCTTTGCCACGAGTGCTCGGTGCACAAAGCAAGCAGCAATGAGGGTGGGGGACGGGTCAATCTCTGAATTGGGAGGGGGTTATGCGACAACACGCAACACCGGAAAACAAGCATTTCAGTTCTAAATGGTTGCCCTATCATTTGCAAGCGCAAAACCATGTTTCAAAACAAGTAGCCGCGTATTTTCACTACGGCAATACTTCCTAAAGTTCCGTTGTGTGAACATGTTGCGATGCCAAAAATGCCAATTGAGAGAAGTCTGTAGGTCTGATTATGCACTCGCTCCAAAGCTGCAGCGAAATGAAAGCTGGGAAACCTGTGTCCTTTGTAACGAGCGCTCGATGCACAACGCAAGCAGCGATGAGGGAAGGGGACGGGTCAAGCTGCGAATCTGGAGGGGGCTGTGCGACGGCATGCAACACCGGAAAGCAAGCATTTCAGTTCTAAATAGGTGCCCTATCATTTGAAAGCACAAAACTGTGTTTAAAAACAAATAGCTGCATATTATCACTAAGACAATACTTGCTGAACTCCTGTTGAACAAAAGCGTTGTGATGTCCAAATTGCCGATTGTTTGAGAGAAGACTGTAGCTCCTATTATGCACTCACTCCAAAGCTGTAATGAAATAAATGCTGGGAAACCTCTGTCCTTGCTCACAAGCACTTGTGCACAAAAAAACAGAGATGAGGGAGAGGGACGGGTCAAACTGCAAATTGGGAGTGGGCTGGGCGACAGCTCGCAAGACTAGAAAGCAAGCATTTCCAACATTCCGAAAAGACGAGTCGAGATTAAACAAGCAAATGGTGCGCGCGAAAGTGATCGCGAGCAAGACGTGCGGCCGCGACCGGGAGTTGTGTGTGTGTGCGCGCGCAAAAAAAAACAAGCACTGAAACACAAGTGCGGCCCCGCGCCGCGAAAGTGAAACAGTACTCCGGGTGGAGGGGTGGGGGGGAGTGCGATTCCCTTGCGGGAGCGAGCGGCTCCAGGAGCGATAATTGCTACCATATGGCGCCAGCTGCTCGCTCCCGCAAGTGAATCGCCAAACGTGCACGTGTTGCCATTGAAGGCAATGGAACGCGTGCACGTTTTTGGCTGAAAAGCCGAATCGCTCGCAAAAGGTCTTTTTGCTTATGCAGCGCATGCGCGCTGCGTAGGCGAGACCTAAAAAGGTGAAAACACTTAAGCATACCTATGGGGAGCTAAGCAATTGAAGATATGACACAGCGGGTCTACACCTTGATAGACCTGAATCCATCAGAACAAGAATTAAAAACGTCTTCATAAATGGACAATAACATTTACAGAAAAATATAAAATGGAGCAGGCTCTGTGGGGATTTTTCATTACAAGATCAAACACGGTTGTACTGTCCGAGAGGGCAACAAAGGTGAGATCTTATAGTCCCCAATCTAAATCTAGTCAGGGGCATCCTATCCCATGTATTTGTCAGCAGGTCAATATACAGCTCCTAGTCCGGTAAAGTTGGTATGAAGATGTATTCATAGTTTTGATATTTAGTTAGTTTCACTACATCATTTCCCTCTCTAACGTCCACTAAAGACTTTCTGATCCAAGATCTATCCTTTTAGTTAGCTCACCCTGCTTGGAAAAATGGCTGGTCTGCATAGCACACGCAGGCGATTCCCAGAACGTTTAGCACACTTAGGGGCATATGTACAAGCCCCTATCGCCACGGGAACGTCACTTTTTGTGACGTTTCCGTGGCGATATGGGCTTTGCCTTATTTACAAGGCAGCGGTAAGTCACTTAAGGCGTCTTAATGCTGCCTTGTAAATAAGGCCCCCCTTTTACGCTATGCTTAGCGTAAAAGGGGTGGGCAGTGAGTGTTGCGGTGGGCGTTCCACCGCAATACCCATTGACTTTGACGCTGCCCCATATTTACAAGGGCAGCGTAAATAGGAGGCAGTGCCAAAATTAAGACCAGGGATAACCTGTCTTAACTTGGCGAAAGGAGGAGAAATGCTTTATTTCTCCTCGTTTTTGCTTTTTCCATGTGTGCTGCCTTGTGTAGTACACATGGAAAAAGCCAAATGCCTTGGATTGCTTTTTTCAGGAAGGTGACCCTCTTTGCACATAAACAATCCTTAAAAAAAATGACATTTTGTAACTTCCATGTGTGCTGCATTAAGAAGCAGCACACATAGAAGTGACAAAATGGCATTTCAAGATTGTTTATGTGCAGGAAGGGGGACCTTCCTGTACATAAACAATCTTCCCTGCACACAGACACCCTTGCACTATGGTGCAAGGGTGCGTGCGTTGGCGCTACACTGCTAAGTGTAGCACCAGCACAGGGGAAAACGCAAGGCTGCACCATATCCTTGTAAATATGGTGCAGCTATGAGTTTCTGAAGTGGCGGAATGAGGCGTTAAGCCATGACGGCTAACGCCTCACTCTGCCATTTCTTTGTAAATATCCCCCTTAGTGACATAATGGTAAAAATCGCTTACCAAGCGAAGACCTTTCTCTCAACAGTCCCATAACTTTTTTTTTTTTTTTGCAGAGTTTTATATAGCGCGAACTTGACCCGCAACCGAATCGGGTATCAGAGCGCTTTACATAGCACCAGTTACTTTACATGAGGACACACATTCATTTTTGTTAGGCACGGGGAGATTAAGTGATTTGCCCAGAATCACAGGATGTGATTACCGAGACTCGAACCCAGTTCCCCAGGTCCGAGCTCGAACGCCCTAGCCGTTAGGCCAACTCCTCTCTCCAACTTGATGTATGGACAGTAGGCAACATGAAATATGCCTTCAATCTGTCTACCTCATGTGTGAAAATGATAGTATGGAATTTAGAAAAAGATACATATTCCATTCTGTATGTGAAATTTCGAGTTGTAGATGTGTAATCTGCACAGATGATCAGACACAGAACAGGAGAGCAGTTACAAAAAAACCTCTTGCAGTTCCGGTAGAGCAAGCCGCCTTAAGCGACAGATAAACGCCCCTGAAAAAGAGAGGCATGTAGCAAAACAATGTCATTACATTCTGCATATTCTGAGGGTTTTGTAGGGTACCAGAACTATCCTCTTGACTGGTTTGCCAGCAGGCCCTGTGGAGTGACCATTTTTTTCCATGGCATGTATCAAAGGGTGACAATCATTTTCTGCTTCTTTCAATCCGGAAGAACTGGTAGGAGGTGAGTATTTAGAGCTTTTATATGGTACCTCTATATAGAACGTCGCAGGCGCAGGACTTAGATACTTTTTGCTCCAGCTCTCTTTGAAGTTTCATTAACAAACCTATGCACTTTTTTAATTGAATTGGTTCACCAACCGTCCCTAAAGTAGATAAAGGGCAGGTAAACTATTCATGAAAACAATCTTGCAGAGCATACAGTGTGTGCACAGATACATTTTACTGATGTCTGCTAGAACTGAATCATACATCACTACGGAAGCCGCTTCTCTGTAGAATCCAGTTCTCCTCCAGAATATAACATATAAAACCAGCCGCATTTTAGAAGGAATTCTGATGTGCAAAGAATCACTGACTTCAGGAGACAAGTGCCTCTTTGTTACCCTTACGGCCTGTCCATGCGCAGCAATGTTGTCAATTTGCGCATTTTTTGGGAGTTTATGATCAATGTCATCAGCTATCTTGGCTCACATACTCTTATGTATTTATTTATTTGTTTATTTGAAAAGTTTTATATAGCGCTGGCTAGACCCGGAGGTATCAGAGCGCTTTACATGAGGATCAGCGGGTTACAGGTTACGAAAATTACATCAGTTACAGTTACAGTTGCAGTTACAAGTATAGGCTTAGGAGAAAAACATGAGATTACACAATAATATAAGTTATTAGCGCGTAGAATAGCCAAGACACGCGTCTAGTGGGGAATGGAAGGTGGGGGGGGGAAGGTAACAGGGGAGAGGAATGCAGATAGAGTCAGGTAGACCGGAAGGGGGAAAGTACTTCAGGGGGAACAAAGCAGTCAAAGAGAAAGACAGATAAAACCGTGAAGAACCGTGAGAAACAATGTCCAATGTCCGGCTGGGTAGGTGACGGCCGCGGGGGTGAACCAGGGCCAGACTCCTCTATAGCTGCATAGGACAGCTCCACCGGGCAGCGGCCAAGGGTACTCGGGCTCCACGGTAAGTACAAACAGTTATTAGTTTCCGCCCATGGGGCATCGTCATAGTTCCATAGAAGGCAACGGTCCCGGTGTTACTGGGAAACTCCGTCCGCCTCATCCTCCAGCTCGCCCCATTAGAGGAGAGGTGGAAGAGAAAGCTCCGAAGTCTGCAGATCTTCTCCATTCCCCGAAGCAGTAGTGAGTGTTGGGCAATAGTCCAGGAACACAGTGGTAGGGGGGCCATGGGCACCTCAGGGTCAAAAAGTGATGCTCGGAGAGTGGTAGGCCGCCAAATAGAGCCTTATAGCCTCAACCAGGAAACTGGGGTCTCCAAGCTCCCAAAGGAAATAGGGAGAGATCATTGGCGACGTCAGAGGAAAAGGTTCCCTAGCGGTGGATGTAGTGGAATCGTCTCTCTCAGAGGGGTGTTTTGTATGCAGAGGGACGGTGCGCAGCCGCTGCCAATGACTACCATCAGGTGCAGCTCAATATGTGTTGGACGCCATCTTGTCCGCAGAGCACTCGGCTGCCTCAACAAACGCGGACCAAATTGAGCAATAGAGAAGTTGCAACAGATCAAGGGGCCACCAATGAAGAAGCGCTGGCAATTAGTGCTCCGTATTACACATGAATCTAATATTTGCAGCGAGATGAGTGCAGACGAGGTTCGAATGGGGAAAATTGCGGCCACCATTTTAGAGTCAGACAGGTACAGGCAGCATCTCGGGACCGATCACCGTGAATGGCGAGTACAATGCAACAGTCCGCAAACAAATGGTACCTTGAGCAGAGGCATACAGATGGATTTCCTCACAAGAAGCAGCCGCTCGGTGAAGAAAACAGATGTACCACTGGGCTGGAGGTGCTGCGATCAGGTGCATCCGCCATTTTGGGGTTGATGCGGTATTACACTATGATGATCTCCCCAGGTGGGTCAGTCGGCAAGTCGACGTTTCAAGATGCGGGCCGAGGGGTGGGGACGCTGTATGCTGGAAAAACGGAGGTCGGCGGCAATGCGGTACACTTCTTTCGGCACCGGGCGCGTTCTCACAGCTCCCCGGGCGCCATCATGGCATATTCATCGGTAGGGACATCGCGGCTCATTTCTCAGCGATGTAAGGTCTGAGAAGGGCGATATTTAGCTTCAGGTGATCCGCCTGCATTCCGGTTGAGGAATCGTTGTTTTGGGTGGGATAACAGTTCGGCGGAACGCCACTCAGGAAGCTGGTAAGAGGGTTCACCACGGAGCATCAGCTCCGAGCGGCCATGTTGGGGACAGGCTCCTCCTTGCCGACACCCGCCGATACTCTCTCACCCACACCTACAAAACTCTCTACTACACTGGTCCAGTTTACCTCAACCACCGCCTTAACTCCAACCAACCCACCAAACACCTTTGATCTGCGTCCCAGGCAAAAGCACACCTCCCTTGCATCAAGAAGACTAGAAGCGGAGGACGCTCCTTCTAATACCTCACAGCCAAGACCTGAAACGACCGCCCGAAACACCTGAGAACCTCCCCCTCTCTCATGGACTTCAGGAGGAACCTCAAGACATGGCTCTTGCAGGCGAAACAGGCATGATCTCCTCCTCCCCCCTCAGGCATTGACCTACTCAGCGCCTGGATACCTTCACAAGTGATTAGCCGCACACTACAAATTCACATAACATAACACGAACAGGACATGTTGCAACGCGTGCCATTACAACAAATTTTTTACAACGCGAAATCCATTACAACGCATGTCATTACACCGCTTGTCATAATCTATTACAACACAAATTACTATTCTAACTCCGCTGGGGTGTTACTTTGGGGAATGCTTTGTAATGTCATGCGTTGTAATGACACGATTTGTAACGCGTGCGTTGTAAACAATGTTTCCCCATAACACATATACATTGTCACCATCATGGTAAAAAAATATTTATATTGGCCAGTGTCCCTGACCAGAATCCCATTTATCAGCAACCATCAGTCCAACGTCTGGTCAGCAAGCAGTAGTCACTCTGTAAGGGGTACCAGAAGGCCGCCCTTTTCCCTGGCTCACCAGCAAGCCATGTTGAAATGTCCCATCAAAGTATTTTCATGAAATGTATTAAAAGTGTTCATTTTCACTTTGGTCTCTTCACATAGGAAGATGTCAGTGAAAAGAGAAGTAAATAACTCTAAGCATGTGTATATTGCCTCTACATAGAACATCTCTGGTAGATGGCCTTGCCTTTTGGGTGTGTCAGCATTCAATGAACTAACTATGTCCAAATATTGCCTATTTTAATTTACAGTGTACCCATCATCATCAACCATGGTTAGTGGCCGGATATATGCATTGTTATGCTAATATATCACTTATGATTTAGTCGAATATGGGTTCCAAAATGATTGCATCTTTCTCTGTGATTAATAAACACATTGGGCTCACATCAGTGTTGGAAATGGAAAGCATTTTTCCCAGAAACCCATGAACAGGGCTTTAAGGCATACCAGTGGAAAGGGAGTGGAGTCACGAGAGGTGGATTCATCAAATGCAGAGTCTAATAGTCACCTTTGATAATCTGTTTTTTTAAACTATGCAGCAAAGAAATTGGCAAAAAGGACAAATGTGGCAGTAAAGCTGTTCTGACTTACTTAATTGTTCACAAAGAGACTGCATTTTAAAATATCTTACAGGACTAAGGCACCTACTAAAGAGAGCTTTGTGTGCCCAGTAATTTTCAGTGGGATAATAATGTTAAGTTAACTCTGGTGATTTATGCAGTTACAGGGGAGATGTGTGATTTATCTAGTCACAGTTTTGACTCAAACTAGCATAGAGAGTTAATGTGCCTGCTGCAAAGCACATTGTGTAACATTCATATAACAGATTTGCATTTTGTGTATATACCTAAGCCTGTTACTGCTTTTGATACAGAGATCATTTTGTTACTTGCAGTTCATACGTTGAAATCCTCCCAATATGGCACAATGAGATATAAACCAACATCAGGGAGCTGCATGTGGATTGCAAGGCATGGATTTAGAACATGTTTTTTTCTCAATTTATCCTTAATCTAATGTTGCTAAAAATAAATATTTGGGTAGCAATAAAGTCTTTTTAGTACGGACAACCCCAACTACTGGATTACGCTTTGAATCCTGTTTATCCTGATCATGCACTCCTGCCATATAATGCTTATCAGTATGGATGATATATAACTCCAAGACCTTGTAACACTCATTTGTCTTATACAACGTTTCCTGTACATTGATTTACACATGTGCATGATTTATTGTCTCATTATAATGTGTGTGTGAGGAAAAGCGCTTTAACACCGTGCTTTGGGATGAGTAGCACTATAATAAAATTAAATCAAAAATATTAGTGCTTTTTAAATTGCTATTGGTGTAATTACTCGTCCAGGCAGATAAATCTGGCATTCTTACGTACAAGGGTTATACAATCATTGTGTCTGTTACGTACTGTGAAGAGATAACAATCTGTATGCTTTCTCATTGTTATCTAGGTGTTAGGCTTTATATAACTCCCTGCCAGAATGATACTCAATAAAAAGAAGAGCTGATGGTCCCTTAAATCAAGCCTTTATCTTGGCGTCAGCTAGAAGTGAAAATAAGAATCACCTCACCACCTCCAGGTTGATGCTCTGAATGGAAAGCAGACAGTGTGCAGGCACTGCTTATTTTACTGGGGTTGCCTAGATCTAGATCCAGGATCCAGCTGGAACCCCCTTATTTCCTGTTCTACCTCACATTATTGGGCCTGATTCACAGAGATTGGACAATCAGCAGGTGTGACTTGCTTTTTAGGTATTCCAGGCTCGCTCACAAATTTCAGGAGCCAGCAAGTAATTCTGCTGGCTTACTCTTGGCTTACATGTGGGATTCTGGACTAAGACATGAGTAAATTACAGCAAAATATTTGTAGATCAGCCTCACATGGTTCCAGTGTCTTGCTTTGATACAAGGTTCTTTAGTTTGTAACGTTTTGGGCATTCCATCTGTGTGACGAGGGCCATCTGGGATTGTTAGTATCTACTGGTACATACCTGGCAATGTATTTCAGTTTAATTATTTTTACTTGCTTATTAAGAACACACTTCCTAAGCAAATTAAAAGCCCCTGAGACTTTGGAAGAAATACATCAATCAATCAATCAAGGATAAATAAAGCGCAGCAAATCACCTGTGAGGGTCTCGAGACGCTGGAGTTGATAGCTGCTGCATGGTGATCTGTTCATTTGAACAGCCATGTCTTGAGTCCTTTCCTGAATTGCTGGAGTGATGAGGCGGTCCTGAGGTGCAGGGGGAGGTTGTTCCCAGCTTTGGCTACCAGGTGTGAGAAGGAGCATCCTCTGCTGTTGCCTCGGCGGATCTGGTGGGTGTTTGTGAGGAAGAGAGAGGTGGATCATAGGTGTCCGGTCAGTTGGTGGAAGGTCATGCGTTTGTTGATGTATGTTGGTCCCTCACTGTGCAAGGCTTTGTATGCGTGGTTCAACATTTTGAACTGGCATCTCTTCTGGATTGGGAGCCAGTGTAGCTTCTTAAGGTGGGTTGTGATGTGAGTCTATCTGGGGAGGTTGGGTATGAGTCTTGCCGCTGAGTTTTGTATTGTCTGTAGCCTCTTCGGAAGGCTTGCGGTGATTCCCACGTAGAGTGTGTTCCTGTAGTCCAGCCTGCTGGTGACGAGGACCTGCATGACTGTCCTTCTGGTGTTGACTGGGAGCCATCTGAAGATCGTGAGGAGCATGTGTAGGGTGTGGAAGCAGGCAGATGAGACTGTGTTTGCCTGTTTCTTCATAGATAGCTTGCTGTTGAAGATGATGCCGAGGTTGCGGGCGTGGTCATTCAGGGCGGGGGATAGGCCGAGTTCAGCAGGCCACCATACATCGATCCAATAGCGAGGTGTTGTTCTAGAAGTTGAGGACTTCCATCTTGTCCATGTTGAGCTTGAGACTGTTGTCTTTCATCCAGTCGGCGACGTTCTTCATACATCTGGGGAAGCTGGCTCTGGTGGTGGAGGGGTCTTCTGACAGCGAGAGGATGAGCTGGGTCTTGTCAGCTTAGAATATGATGTTGAGTCTGTGCAATCTGATGGTGTTGGCCGGGGTGGTCATATATGTGTTGGAGAGGTATGGGGCTGAAGGACGATCCTCAGGGGACGCTGCAGATGATCTTCTTGGGTTCTGAGGTGAACGGTGGAAGAGGTATTCTCTGGGTTCTTCCTGTGAGGTATGAGGTAAATCATTTGAGGGCATATCCCTGGATTCCAATGTGGTGGAGTCTGTTGATGATCAAGATGTGATGGGAGACAGTGTGCAAGGTGACTGACGGGTCCAGGAGGATGAGGGTTGCCATTTTGCTGCCGTCCAGCAGGGCCCCGATGTCGTTGGTAGCCGACATCAGGGCTGTCTCTGTCCTGTGGTTGGCTCGGACTATAGATTGAGAGGGGTCCAGGAGGTTGTTGTGTTCTAGGTGTTCAGTGAGTTGCTGGTTGATTGCCTTTTTGAGAACCTTCGCAGGAATGGGGAGCAGGGAAATAGGCCATTAGTGATTCAGGTCTGCTGGGTCTGTGGATGGTTTCCTCAAGAGAGGCCTTACTTCAGGGTCTTCCAGTCCTCAGGGAAGGAGGTCAAGGTGATGGAGGTGTTCAGGATTTTTTTGAGCTTGTTGCCAATCGTCTTGCTCCTGAGGTTGAAGACGTGGTGGGGACAGGGGTTCGTGGGTGCTTCCGAGTGCACTGAGTTCATGATGGAGATTGTGACTTGAGTTGTGAGAGGGTTTCAATGAGTGAGCAGGTGTTAGGGTTCTGTGCAGGCTGATGCTGTTTGTGGCTGGGGCTGGGGTTTGAAGTTTTTGTAGATAACTGGGATCTTGTCATGGAAGAAGTCTGCCAGGCTGTCACACAGTTCTTGGGAGGGGGTGATGTCATTCTCAGTGACAGTGGGCTAGAGAACTCCTTCACTGTGGCGAAGAGCTCCTTACCACTGTTTCTGCTGGCTTATATGCTGTCTTCTAGGGTGTTCTTCTTTGGTTTTTTCAGGAAGCAGTGGTAATGGTTGAGTGCTGTCTTGAATGTTGTAGGGTCTGCTGTCTCTTTGCTGGTATACCACTTCCTTTCTAGTTGTCGGCAGTTGTATTTGGTGGAATTCAGCTCTGTGGTGAACCAGCAGTTTCTTCTGGCAGGTCCTTTGAATTTGGCTGGCTTGGTGGAGCAATTGTGTTGGCGCATTCTGTGATCCGCTGGGAGAAATTCTTCGCAGCCAGTTCTGAGTTGGATGTTGTGTCCAGGAGGTGGGAGTTGAAAGCATTGTTCCACTGGTCTTCTGATATCATTTTCCAGTTTCTGAGCATGGAGCTGGGGGGCATGGTGCCATTGTTGATAGGACCTGAGATGGTGAAGTGGATGCTGTAGTGGGCAGCCCAGGTGAGCTGTGAGACATGTTTGTACTTGACTCTGCTGCTGAACATGAAAATGGGGTTGAGCACAGGGCCGGACTGGGAACCGAAACCCGCCCTGGCAAACTGCTCGGCCGGCCCCCCCTCCAGGGGGGAGGGGGTGTGGCCGAGCTGTTTGCTGGTGCCGGTTTCAGCCGATTTTGTTACAGGGGGCCGATATTGCCGGCCCCAGCAACAAAATCGGCCCCCCAGGGGCCCAAAACCGGCCCCCACCCTAGCGGCCCACTGGGGAAATGCCCAGTGCCCGCTACGGCCAGTCCGGACCTGGTTGAGCATGCGTCCTGGGATGTGGGTTGGTGACAAGTTGCTTGAGGACGATGTTGCTCATGCTTTCCAGGAGGTCGGTTGTGTTGTTGTCGAGGTGGAAGTTAAGATCCCCTAGAGCGATGTAGTGCTCGGAGGTGGTGGCGACCGAGGCGATAAGGTCAGGGATGCATTGCAGAAGCTGGAGCGAGGTCCTGGTGGTCTGTAGGCGAGGGTGCCTCTGATGGTGCTTTTTCCATCTGTGTGAAGTTGGAAGTTGAAATATTGGAGTGAAGTCGTCTGGGGAGGGTGAGCAGCAGATGGTGTTGGGGATTCCACCTACATGGTTGTTGGTTCGGTCCCTGTGTGTTCTCTTGTGACATCCAGGGTGGCGTAGGCGATGTCCGGCGCGGAGGCGGAGTTCAGCCAGATCTCTGTGAGGAAGATGATGTCTGGGGTGATTGATGAGATCATGTCCCAGATCTCTGTGGCATGTTTGCCGAGTGATCATGTGCTGAATAGAATGCACCGGAGTTGTGCCTTGATGGTCTCGGTCGGCATGTCTTGCGGTGTCTTCGATGTTGGTGATCGCTTCCGTGTTGCAGGTGCAGCAGCAGTGCTGGCAGGTGAACAGTCCCCTGCTAGTGTGTGGAGATGTGCGGCAGCAGTTGTTGTTGATGTGCCTGGGATCCAGGGCTCAGAGGTCTGTGGCAGTGTAGCTGTGCGGGGTGGAAGAGCCAAGGTTCCTGGTGCTGGGTGCGGTCCAGATGTGCACAGACGGGCTTGCCTTTTGGCACGCAGGCTGTGCATCTGTGGTGTGGCCTCCATGTAGTAGGTCCTGGAATGGGTACTGGGTGGTGGGAAGCAGGAGGGACAAAGTGGTGAAAACGGCAGGAAAACAAGCAGTGGCAGGGGAGCTCAACAAGAGAACCGCTATTAGGGGCTAAATTAAACAATGTTGAAACAGAGTTACTGTAAGAGGCTTATAAATACAGTGTTGCAGTTATTAGCTAATGAGATATAGTGAAACGACTGGAATAGACAAAGGCAAAGGCAGAGGCTATGCAGAAACAATGACGGATAACATTACCACAGTCAAATGAGGCAAAAAGGAACAAACAGCTGAAGGCGAGCGAACGCAGCTGTGGCAGGAGCTGGTACTGTGACCTGCATGTAGGCTTTCTTATAAACTCAATGGGTCTGATTCACAAAGGTAAACTTGCTCGTTTGTGTATGTTTATGGTTTCTCAGTGTTCACAAAACTGCATTTTAGTAGTAAGTTTACAGATGAGGAGACTACACAGTCCGGGATGAGAAAACTCTGCTCATTGAAAGATAGGACGGGCCTGTCTTTCTATGTGCGGAGTTCTCTTCCCCGACTGCGAGCCGCAGCCGCTGCAGGTAAGAGAGGTGGGGCGGTGGGACTGGCTGGGGGGGGGGATTTCGAGAGATGACCACAAGAAAAAAATTAAATAAATAATGAATTTTCCCTCGTGGTCGTCTCTCGAAATCCCCCCCAGCCGGCCCCACCGCCCTTACCTTCAGCGGCTGCCGACTGCTGAGTCCCTACACCCGTAGACTTACTATTAAAATGCAGTTTTGTGAATACTGAAAAAGTGTAAACTTACACAGACGTTTAAGTTTACCTTTATGAATCAGGCTCTGTGGCCCTATCCTGTATGTAATTCCAAAACGAAAAGAAGGGCGTTTGTCATGAATGGCTAAATGTCACCCACATTTTCAGCAGAATTTTCAATGAGTTTGTATGATATTCGAGAACCATATATTTCAGGGTAATTTGTAGTGCATCCCATAGTTACTCATATAAATTCTAGCTTTTAGCTTTTGTTATAATATGTTATATATGTTATAATATGTTTCCAGAGTACATGTGCCTTCCAGATCTCTTTTGGTGTACAAGATTTGTACCCTTCTATTTCTTTTGTTAAATATAGTGAACTGGTTGTAGGCTTCCAAATTCGGACAAAGATATGGACGCTCTGCTTGTTTGGATTTTTAAACATCTGTTTTACCAGGAGCCATTCCAGGACAGCTCGTGACTCATTGTATGACCAGAGTATTCTAGGACAAACTCAAACCTGATCACTCAGGTCTGTACTCCTTGCAGTCTGCTAGCAAAACTCCTGCCAAGAGCCAAGTATACTGCATCACGCTAATGGATTCTTCATAAAGCTAATGCCTGCATTAGTGCATTTTTGTGCTTACGATGCAGCAGGAAAGGAGGGAAGTCTTGAATTGAAATTAAAAATCTGTGACACAAATGCTAAAATGGATTAAATAAGCAGCCTTACACAAAACGTCTGAAAATGACAACCCAGGTCCATCAAGTGGGACTAGCACATACGATGTGTCACCACACAACAGGAATTCTGCTTTTTAGGCACAACCCATTGATTTGCATTCACTGTTGCACTTGTTTCACTCAAACTAATCTGTATTAAAATACTTTCCTCTGGAGTTCTTGTGAGGATGTATGTAGCAGGATCTGGGTTTTCTCTACATCCTATGTTAGGCTGAAGTCCACTATTAACTTTATTAAATGCTACATGTGCACATTAAATGGCAGGAGCAAGATAGCTTACAGTTAGGGCACTTCCCCATACACCTTGCAATACTCCGGTTATTAGCTGCACTGTCAGACATGTTGCCCACATGCACTAAGGAAAGAGCAGATTTAACACAAAGCAGCTCCAAAAATTCATTTCCAAAGAATCTTTATTCGGTCAAATGAGGCAATGAAAGACATATTTCAATACCACACAACTCTAAAAGAAAAAGAAAATAATCACAATACAGCAACTAAAATAGCAAGATCTTACTCAATGCTCAATGCTCAAAGAGAAAACTAAAAACAACCACATCGTCCAAAAACAAATTCATTTCTCATGTTTTAGCTAAACGATCACTATTTAATGTTAATGAGTAGGGTATGCATCTGATCAAAGTTTTTGGTATGGGCAAGTAGAAATTACATCGGTAATGGTGTGACATTCCTAGAAACTGCTGGATACAAGCTTGTGTACCATGTCTACTTCAGGATGTAGAGTTGCCCCCCTACGTGCCACTTGTCAGCTCCATGATCTCCTTAAGTTTGGAAGTGGGCATGTTTAGTATCTTCTCCTTGGCAACATAAGCGTGTTCCAGCTGAAAAAACATTAACCCCTTGCGTGCGCGGCGAATTTTCGCGCTGTGCGGGGGTTTCTATTAGTGGGCGGGATTTGGACGGCCCCTGGCCGTCGTGCGCACACGCCCACCGTGACGCGTGACGGCCGGGGGCCGTCGTGAGCACCGAAGGGGTTAACCTCTCGCTTCTATTTTGTTTCTTTGTCTCATTTTTGCATATAGTACATAGCAGACATGTTGCTGATTATATCTTTGCACTGCAGTTGCAATTTATTTTCTTTCTATCATCACCATTTTTGAAGGACCTTTGCGTGTTAATATTCGGGCTTCCTTTGTGCTCATCCTAGTTTAATAGCAGCAGTTCATACTGTTACATTAAGAACAATATCCTTTAGGCTTGAAGGGTGTCCAGTACAGCAAGTCATGGCATACAGGCTTTTTTTCCTAAAATTTGAAAAACAGCCCATGGGTACCTACACCGTGCTCAAACCCTCTTTTCCAAGGTTTCTCTCAGATGGTATGATACCCAGATATCCTCTTCATGCTGTTGAGTGGGGGTTCATTTTCAGATGTCAGATTGTCTCTCCTTGTCCTAAAGTAACTTCATAAAAGATTTTTTTGAGTTCTATGACTTCAAGCTTTAAATGTTTTATATTGCTGAACTTATTCAGTTTAGTGCATATTCTAGCATCTGCTCTTAAAACAAATATTTTTCTACACCAGGTCTTTCAGCCCTAAGTGCTGCTGTCTAGATTTTCACTGGGTAATTCTTTAGGCTTCTTGGCGTTTTGTACCTCGTCCCAATCGAAGGGGTCTTGACTAAAGCACCCTTAACTGAACCTCACTTAAGGTACTCTTACAAGCTTTACATTACACTTGGTGCCATTTAATCTTTTCACCAGGGCAATTTGAGATGTCGCTTGGGGCATTAGCACTCAGCAGTGACACAGTGTGCCCTTGGGCCTTTCTGCAGCTAAACTCTTGACACCATTTCGGGCTTCTCACTGGGCTAATATTCGAGGTGGCCTTCAAGGCTGATGATATCTGGCCAGCCCTCATACATTTCTTTGCTTGGCCCAGACTGAGGAAACAAGCAAGTTAACACTATCAGGTCCTGATTATCATGCCTTGATTGTGGCACACTTCTCAATATGGGAAACTGGGCATTTATAATCCCCTACATGGTGACCCTTTCCGTGTTGCCCTCACCTGAGGGCTTTGCCTTAGAATGCACTTGGCATATTCTTCAGGGAACTATCAAGAATGCACATTATTTGGTGCTCCCCTGATCCTATTTAAGACACTCCCCATGGCCTTTTTCACTTGATTCAATGGGTAAAACTCTGTGGACCACACAACAAAAAGCTAACCTGTTCGCGAAACTGATTTCTAATACATACAGAGGCACATTGTGCCAATGATTTAGGTGGTGTTGGACATTACAAAAAATGTATGAACTGGCCTCACACACCACCAGGTGTCATGCTTCATCATCGGCTGTCCTCGCTCTTTAAAAACCACGTTTGATAAAGGGCGGGCCTGCACCTGGAGACAGGGAGGCACTTCTAAAACTAAGTGGGGGCCCGTGCTGAGAAAGTGAGTGAGTGGGTGATTTTAAAAACCGATGCACAATACTGCGTGAAATATTTTAATGATGCAGCTTGTGCTCGATATTAAAAATAAGTAGTGGAGACTCGGGGGTTTAGTGCCCCATCTCCATCTGTGTTGCCAACATGTTTCTGCCTATACGGCACGGGAGGTCCATGGCATTCATCAGGGCGTGAAGAAGAAAAAGGGCTCCTATCTCGTCTCAAGGAGACGGAGACAAATCCACTGTTTATAGGTTGGCACTAATCCAACTCTATCGTCTGAGTTTCAGGACACCTGTAAAGTAAAACTCTGTGGAGCCTTGCAGCAGGCTTCTCTGGCTTGTCTGGTGTGGTATCCCTGTCCCCTTATCTGCAAAACGTGGCCCCAAGGGCTTAACAGTTTATTATTATTATTAAGTTCATCTTAATAACCCCCTTGCATGAGGTAGGTTCCCTGTTCTCTCCCCCCCCCCCCCGGCCTCTGCAAGAATAGTCTTCTATGTGGGTCCACCCAAGTGGCATTTACTGGGACATGCCATACGTGCTATATGGGAAGTTACACATGGCACCATTCCCCATTAATGTCCTTGTCATTTTTCAGTAGGACTTCACTAGAATTCCTTCTGCGCCATACACTGGAGTTATTAAAGATGGTCTCTGAGACTCCATTTGAATATTTAGGCTCTTTCAAGGTATTTTGCAGGAGTTTCAACTGAAAATGCCCTTGAGTTCAAGGCTGTTGCTTAGTGTCTGGTGGGTGACAGTCTAATCCCTTATGGGGGTTTTTTGTAAGATGTTAGTGCTAGTGGCATGCCATAATAACAAGGTAAGGGAAACGTGCTGGCTTCTATCTGTATGCACAAGTCTGTGTTCATAGGGATTCCAGCCCCCTGACCAACATATTGGACGCTGGCTTTTACCAATGTATTTATCAGACATAGACCTCCTGAAAGGACAGCTGGAATAGGGCTTCTTTTTAGTTCATTGGAAAACTACTCTGTAATGTGAGGTGGAACCTTTAATTGCCATTGATCCTGACAGTGAATCAGACTACGTCCTCTCTCTTTCAAGTTATGAACTACAAGAGTGATCTTTACAAGGTGAGTTAATGAGGCCCACAGTATTTTAAATATGAAAACTATTTACTCTGGGCACATTATTCATTGAGTTATCTCCATTGATGAGGCTGGTAGACAATGAAAGGCCTTGTGTCCATATCAGTCCAGCCCTAGCTCCTCCTGCGAGGCCGAACTGTGGGTCTTCACAACTCTGTCAGACCCACCAGTGAGAATTAGGAATTTTATGGTAACTTTCTACATCTACTGATGCTTTTGGTTTTCATAAGGCCCCTAAAAATGTCTTTCTATGCCAAACTACCGTTAATAGCTTGCTGATGGGCCTTATAACATTGCTTACTTTTATATCTTAAGTGGCTAAAGTTTCAAATCAGGGCCCCATCCCTTGAATGGCCAACTGAGAGCAACATTTGTCACTAGAGCTTTCTCACTCTCGATCCTCATCAGCCACTCTGGGATTAGAGGGAAAATCTAGAAAGGGTGGAAGGCATGCAGTCACTCATAGAACCAGAGTGATTTACCCTAGCCCTCAAGCAGCCTCCTCCAAACACTTAGAGCTGAAGAAGTTCGGTTGATACTCTCTTGATCAGACAAGAAATGTATCATCAGATTATTAGATCCCAACTGAAAAAATGCAATCACCCCTAAACGGATGCAATAATTCTGCAAAGGAAACACATGGCTCTATCAATCTACTCTCTAATTGTTCACCCAATCCAATGTGAACCATGTGATGGGAATACAAAAGAACACCTGCCCACTTGAAGATGGGAATACCATGAACTGTTAGAGTACTAGGTCTCATAGTTCATGTTAGTCCATTCCCCCAGCAACTGCTAATTTGCCTTTGCTGTGATGAAGTTCACCCTGACTAGGACAGCCATCTATTAGATCAGATGTGATAACTGTAGAAAATGTAGTCTGCCACCAGCTCATTCCAATTCAATGTAGGTTTTTATTTAGGTTTTCACTCCAGATTGCACTAGCAGGTCTAGTAAAACTATCTTCTCATAGAAAACCCTCAAGCCTCACTTACTGCCATTGGTCATCAGAAGCATGGGCATGGAAGTTTAGAGTGGGATCCCCTTGAGGAAATTTGGCATGGGCATTTACAACAGCTGTTTCCATCAACTATCACATTCTTGAAGTTATTGTAGTAGGGACTCAGAATATTGTGCCTACTGGTGATGTACCAGTAGGCACAAATCAAACATGGAAAAGATCATCACAAAAAAGATCCTTGATGGCCCACAACTCCAATAAGTAGACAGGCGTCCTATCCTTATTATACCTTCCCCTGGAAAACTTCAAGTTTTATGTGGGGACCAAATTAAGGTAGGCCTTCAAAAGAAAACTGTGCCCTTACAGTAGGTCCACTACCAGCAGCAAGTCCCTCACATCTGGAAGGGGCCTTGAGCCAGCCAATTGTTTAAGTAGGAATTGAGACAAATACCCCTGTGCTTTCTCACAACCTTGGTAAACACTCTCTTGGTGTACATTTATTGCCAAAGAGAAGCATGAAAACTGGTAATGTTTACCTATGCATTGAAATAGGGAAACATGTGAAAAATGTGATGCTCCCATTAAATTGTAACACACTGGTATGCATTCTCGAACTCAAATGATTCCAAGGATTCCCCTAGATGAATTAAAGTAGTGATGTATTGTTGTTAGTCCATCTTTAGATGCTTTATGGAAATTGTCCTTCATCAGACCCTGAGCAGAACAGCAGCAGAAAGAGAATTGAGTACTTCATGCTATTTTGTTTCACAGGAGAAACCATGAAAATTACTTTCTTCCCTAGAATCAACTGAATACCCTCCCTCAATGCTGATGCTTTGCCCAGATGATACCAGCAGTCTTCTTCCAGACACGATCAACCTGGGCTTACCAGATCCTGACCAGTCATAGCTCATAGCACATTTGTGTGGCTGCAGGAGGAATATTATGGACTACAGAAGGTGCTGCTTTCTAGGTTCTTTTTGTGTGAAAAGTGGAAGAGAGATGACCTCTGGTGAGACTATTAAAACTGGGAGCAAATTACTTTTTCACTACAGTCTTGATGGTGATGTGTGTTTTCTTTTCTTTAATACCTTTGTCATCAACGTCTATTTGTGCAACAAGAGCATCCTTCACAGGGAAGGGATATTAGTGAGCTGTGGCTCAATCAATGATGAGAGGAGTGATCCCTTATCTAGAAACAACATGCGATTGTTTCCCACCAATATAAAAAAGATATGAAAAGGTCTCTGCTTGACACATACTGCTGGGACATCTTAGTTTAGTCTCAGATATGCTATTACATTAGTTCTAAGTAGAATCTCATTTGCCAATACACATCATGCACCAGAAATGAGTGTATGAAAGATAGAGTAGATTTTGCAAGGCCATAGGGATTGCCCTTTAGCTCATTTCTGAAACAGTTTGCTCCTAGCCACCTTGCAAACAGTGTTTGGTAGGTCAATAAAGATGCAATACAAATTAGAACTCTTTTTTCAGGTTTTTTTTGTCAAGTGTATTAACATACTCATATGGAACTTTTCATCTAAATTCTGATTCGGTACAAAGAATCACTTTCATCTTAAACTTCCAAATCTCAAGATCATTTAATAATAATTTAGCGGAAATGTTATCAAAAGGGCTAACTAAGCATAAAGTACAGTTGATAATTACTGGAATTTTCTATGGGGTGCTTCTCATCAATGGAAATGCTAATTGGGGCTTACGCCTTCCAGAATTAGAAGATGTTAGAAAATCACCCTTTTTGGACTGTTCACCCCCATGTTTTTTGTGCTAAATGGAAATGGTGGTAGCTGACTCTGACTGTGTCCTGGGCTCTTCTAGTTAGGTCGAGGGCCAGTGCTATGTTAAACACAAACACATACATTGAGGTACACTTATAATTGGCATGACCTACCCTATAAGTCCCAGGTAGATAATAGGGCAAGGGGATAAAAACTACCTATAAGTCCCTAGTATATAATAGGGGATGGCAGTTTAGAGACCAGCAGCCTTTGTTGCACTTGCATGTGTGCACTGCTGAGAGACAGGTCATTTTAAAAGCAGCCCTGTTTTGCAGCAGTGCTTTTGAAAGTGAAATTCGCTGCAAACTCGACTTTGGTGATATGGGCACTTTAAAAGTGATAATCTCTCTTATTTCTACATTGTGGGTAACCCCCATGGGTCTCCCCTATGTGTTCCAGGGGCGGGGGTCATGTAACTATAAGCAGGGTCCCTATAAAAGATGTTTTATAAACCATGGAGAGTGAAACCTGCATATTTTATTTTTCCTCAGTGTAGGAAATTCACTACAAGTTGACTTTGGTGCTGTGGGCACTATGATGTAATAACCAAAATCGTTTTTGCATATTAGGAGCCCCCCAGGTCTCCTCTACGTATTCCGGGGGTGGGGAGGTCCTGTAATTATGAGTAGGGGCTTTATAAAAGAGGTTTTATAAACCCTGGTGAGGAAGAAATTGCACATTTAATTTTTCCATAAAAGAAAGTTGGCCTCATAGGCTAAAATGGCAATATTTTATAGATGCATAACTGCTCCTAGGAAAGTAAAGAAAATATAATTCAAAGCCTTGACATAATGGTATTGATAAATCCAACAGATTGCTGTTATTGAATTTATCCTAACTCATACAGAAAAGAAGAGCACTTTCTTGTCTGTAAGCCAAAATCAAGCCTTCCTGCGTCTTCCCTGATTGGTCAGTGCTAACACGCTTAGCAAGGCTGCCTAGATTATGTGATAAGTGGCTATCCAGGGGAGAGGCGATCTGCTGGAGAGAGCTCTTTAGCTATACAGGAATGCCAGGGCAAGGGAAAGGGTTGTAAAGCATAAGGCTTCAAAGGAGGATAGGACAGGCAGGGAATGTCAGACCTACCTACCCCAAGTCCCCTGTGCCCCAGCCAGCTAGTAGGCTTAAGGAAGGAATTTGCAGATGTTAGGGAAGGAGAGCTATGGAAATTAGCCACACTGAGAGTTGGTTTAGGTAGCTCTTGCTGCTCTGCTGAGATTTCAGCCATGATGGATTTTGGAGGAATAGTGCCTTCTGGGACAAGAAGATGCCACACTTTGGAGGAAGTGGCCATGCGCCTGGGTGACACCCTACATCCCTTTGGTCAGGGGTACCCCCCTCTCTTGATGCCCAGAAGCTGAGATTAAATATGGGAGAGGTGCATAGCTTCTCAGTTCTGCTGCCTGAAACTACAAGAAAAAGAAGGATTGTCCTGCTGGAATCCTGAACTGCGGTAAAGGGCCTGCCTGGTGAAGACCTCGCTTGCTGCACTATCTGGGACTATTGCTCTGAGGACTTTGCCTTGCTTCAAGAAGGAGTAAGGAGTGGACCCCCTGTAGCTACAGGTTAACAGAGCTTAACTGCTGTCCAGTGGAGTTTTATGGGGTTGACCAGGTGCATTGTGGGAAGTGAAGTCCAGGCCAGCCAAGGACCATCTAGGAGATTCCAGACCCTTTGATTTGTGTTTCAGACACTTAGAACCCACCAAACCCACCAGGAGATCTTCTGGAAGAACCTGCAGAAGTTTGGGAAACATTTTGGAAAAAGCTCCAGGAGGTGACCAACCCTACAGTGAGAGACAAGTCGGCCACCTTCAACCCTGATCTGGCCCGTATTCCAGGTTTGTCCCACTGAAGAGCTCCGGAAGTCCGACTTCCAGAGTTTGACCAGGAGATCCCTGAAAGTCAAGCCGGCGTATCCTTAATGAATCTGGACTGGTGGAGAGCAGCGAGGGCCCTCGACGGAAAAAGCTCCAGAACAGTTTCTAAGTCCAAAGGTAAAATTTTGACTGAGGCCTACCGTGAGGGGTTTCCGAGCAGGGCAGGGACTTTGTCCTGGTCAGGCCTGATCAGATGTCCAGAAGTGGCACCATTGGTTTCTAAGCACTAGAAAGTGTTTAGTCTATAAAAAATCATATCTCCGGTTCCCTACATTGGATTGTCATGGTTTTGGTATCATTTTAAAGATAAAAATATTTCCAAGTTTTATAAAAGGGTATGGGACTATTATTGTGTCTTGTGTCTTACTTATTTACTGAATTAGTGCTTTTAAATGCTTTACATGCCTGTCTCCTAAGTTAAGCCTTATTGCTTGGTGTCAGCTACCAAGTGTTGAGCAAGGGACTAATTTATAGAGACCTTAGTTAGGACCAAGTACTGTGTTGGTGGCCTTGTTGCTGGTGTTAGGTGCCTACCTACCCCTCCCAATAACTCACCTTCCAACAGAAGAAACTCCAATAGCAGTAAGCATCTTACACAAAACAGGGGTCCACTATTGTGGAACCTGTCTATATCACCCACTTAGCAAAAAATTGAGTTTTAAATATGTAACTTCTGCTGCATCACATCATAAAACATGGTGGTAGGTATATGTATCATAGAAACTTCAAGCCATGGATAATAATATAACTAAAGCACATAAATGTACTAGGACTCCAAAGAAAATGGAGGCAGCTCCTCAGATTTCTTATAGTCAGTGTACAATTTCCTAATTTTCAACATGTTATAACATTACTTTCTCAATATGTAGAGGTTTCATGTGTTTTATGAGTTTCTTAAGGATTGCTTTAATGTATACATATGATCCCTTTTGCCTGCATAGTTATTTCCATCTGCAATATGCCGTTGGGTAATGCCCTCAAAACTACT
Source organism: Calotriton arnoldi (assembly GCA_963921515.1). NCBI lineage: Eukaryota > Metazoa > Chordata > Amphibia > Caudata > Salamandridae > Calotriton > Calotriton arnoldi. Next base: position 241,468 of record CAWUFW010002531.1, on the reverse strand, counting down.
TATCAAAAAAATACTGGTTGACTGTTTTTTGCATGCTTTGCATACATATTTTATTCATCTGATACCACTGTTCATATCCTATTTCCTTGCAGTGCTTCCTAGGAACTCCAGATACTCTCGTTAAATGATCCTTATTGCATGATTTGTTCTTTTAAGGCAATATTCTGCTCAAATATTTTGTCCCATGATGCTTCCTACGTTTTGAGGGCATTAGTAGACCACTATGTTTTTGGGACAGTAGAAACTGTAGTCTGAGCAAACACGGGAGCAGCAGTTTTATGATCTGTGGTACACTTATGTGTCAAGTGTTCAAACACACAAATCATGTGGGAAAAATGTTTGGTATTCAAATTTCAAGGAGTCTCTACAATAATTTCCCCAATTAGGATGCTATAATTAGGGTAATTCTATTATTAGGGACCTTTCACTGACACTTGAAAAAGAGCAAAGGATATCTGTTTAGGGTTTGCCAACCAACACCTGCATTTGGAGTCTATTGCCCCACTCACTCAATTTGAGCTGTCTTCAATGACTGTGTGTTATTATGATAGAAGAGGCTAGTAAAAACATATAATACCTGTTGGACTTGGCCCTTTTTGCAGGGTTATCCCCAAACCTTTTGCTTCTTTTTCCTATTTTTTCCTGACCTGTTGTTGTTGGCTATAGGACTCTGGAAACTTTACCATTGCTATTCATTGTCAAAGTGCAAGTGCTCCCTGTGTCAATTGTGATTACAATTGGTTCTCCCTGATTGGCATATTTGATTTACTGGTAAGTCCCTAGTAAAGTGCACTAAGTGTGCCAGGGCCTGTAAATCAAATGCTACTAGTAGGCCTGCAGCACTGATTGTGCCACCCACATGAGCAGCCCTCAAAAGGTATCTCATACTTGCCACTGCAGAGTCTGTGCACAGTTTTAAACTGCCATGTCGACCTGGCAAGTGCACCCACTTGCCAGGCCCTAACCTTCCCTTTTCTTACATGCAAGGTACCCCTATGGTAGGTCCAAGGTACCCTTGTGGGCAGGGTGCAGTGTATGTGAAAGATAGGACATGTACTGGTGTGTGTGACATGTCCTGATAGTGAAATAGTGCCAATTTCGTTTTTCACTATTGAAAGGCTCTCCGTCCCAAAGGATAGAATGGGAAATACATTGTAAAATCTTACAAGTAAAACTTCCCATTTGGACAAGATTGAGAAATAAAGTTTAGGCCCTCTGAAATCAGAATTTAATAACACATATTTTAGTAAAGATGTTTTTTTAAATTGTGTTTGAAAATGCCACTTTTAGAAAGTAGGCATTTTCTTATTTAACCATTCTGTGTGCCTCTGCCTGTTCGTAGATTGACTGTCTGGTTTTGGAGTGACAGGGGCTGGGGATGTGCATTCACTGTAGACAGCCACAGTTAATAGTGCCTGGTCCTTCCTGGATGACTCAGAGCTGAGCTGAATGGGGCTTGGCTGCATTTAGTGTAGTGGGAGAAGATTTCTTTGCACCTGAATAGGGCCTGACTCCCTTGAACAATGCTGTCTCCACCCCTGTGTTCATACTGCACCAGTGAGGACAGAACTGGTTTGGACTGGGCTCAGAGACCCTTACACAAAGAGACCAAAGACAAAATGGGGTATAAGTAGTAGACCTTAAACCCCAGATCTCTCGGCTCAAGAGGAACCTTTGCCAAGGAGAAGAACTGAAGAGCTGTGAAGAGGAGTACTGCGCCTTTGCTGCGTGGTGTGTGGGGTTGGCCTGCAGTTGGTGTTTCTGCCAAGGAAAGGACAAAGACTGGAACTTTGCTGTAAACCTGCTTGAAGAAGAAAGGCCTGTGTTTGCTGGCCTCCTGTTCTGAAGTCTCAGGGACACAAAGACTTCACTGCAGCTCCCCTGAACTATGCTGCTGAGAGTTCTAACCTGCCAGGAGGTGCCAATTCCAGTCGTGGGCCTCTGGAGGTTGTCCCTGTTGCTGGGAGCTGGAAGACAAGAAGAACTGAAGAAATCGACACATCGCCCTTCTTGTGGCTGTTTTTTTGACGCAGCACCGCCGTGCGAGAAGAATGTCCACGCATCTCTGTGCCGCTGCCAAACTGACGCAGTGCCTGTCGTGGCTGCAAGAACCGACATATCGTGGGGGGTCGCAGCTGAAGAAGCTGATGCAGCACCACTTGTCGCCAACGCATCGATTGCCGACGCGTCCTGGATTTCCACGCATCGCACCTGTGTGGCAAGTTTTCCTGACGCATCACCCGTGGACCAAAATCGTCTTGGAGTCAACGCAGCACTTCCCCCTACAGACCGGATTCGACGCATCACTTCTCCTGCGTGCAGCAGAACTGTCGCATCGCCTCGCCAAGGTCTCAGGAACAGACGCATCTCTTTGTTTCTCGATGCTTCCCATCTCTGCGGTTGTTTGACCTTGTGAATTTTGACGCATCCACAGGTACTTTGTGAGAAATCACACATCCATAGTTTTCTATGGACCAAGTTGTTTGAAACCTTTGAAAAGTTTTATTCTTATTACATGTATGTTGACTTTTGTCAAAACTGGTGTGGTGTCCATTTGTGGTGTTGTCATTGTATTACTGTGTGTTTTGAGTACAAATACTTTACACATTGCCTTTGGGATAAGCCTGTCTGCTTGTGCCAAGCTACCCAGGGGGTGAGCAGGGTTATCTAAAGTGTGTATCCCCCTTACCCTGACTAGAAGAAAGGTTCCCTATTTGGACAAAGGTACTTACCTCTGCCAACTATTTCTAACAATACCAAATACTTCTGTATCATTGTCTTCCCTTCTATTCCTGCAATGTATCTAATTTTGGCACTGAAGCCTCTGTTAGACATGATGGAACATTCAAAGTATGGCTAACGTTTACTACTTAGTAATCACAAGATCTTAAATTGCATTCTTGAGTAAATACCTACCTACCTTAACCACCATTACATTTTCAGGATAGCTGATTTTCCCTAAGCATCCACTGAGAATCTCTTTCTGATATGTAAACCTTTAAGTCACCAGGAACAAGCATAGATTGGTAAAACAGGTTTATTAGTCTAGAACAACAACCCCTGGAGTCCACCTCACTCATCAGCAACTGCCTGCTCTCTCTGCCCCTGGATTCCACACTCCAGAATCCAGTGGAGATGGCAACCAGATGCTGAGGTTGCTAAGATACAACATATAGCTTCCTTCTTAATAATAAACAAAATAAAGGAAAATACAGGAATAATGCACATTTAATTACACAGCATAGGAAGGTAAACACAAGGGTAAATAATGCTCTATATAGTAAAAATATAGGGCCATATGTATGAAGCCAATTTGCGATCGCAAATTAGCAGTGTGCAATGTAGCACACTTAAACCCCTCGCAAAATAAGGAATCGCAAAATTTGCGATTCCCTATTTTGTGACAGTGCTCAAGGAATCGCAAATTGCGATTCCTTAAATGCAATGTAAGAAGCACAAAAGAAAGTGCGATTTGGCCTTATGGAATCGCAATTTACCACCAACTTCAAGTTGGTGGTAAATTGCGATTTCACTTAAAAATGCAAATTTTTGCATTTTTTAAAGTGCCATGTGGCGCACATACATGCCCTTAGGGCATGTATGTGTGCCACATGTGCACACATGCACATTTCAGGGGTGTCCTTTTGACACCCTGGCACCCTTGAAATTGCATTCTCAATTTGCGATTCTCTAATTGAGAATGTCTTCCCATTCATTCCTATGGGTCTCCTAGCCCATAGGAATGAATGGGAAGGTATTCCTTATTTGCGAATCTCAATTTGCGATTCGCAAATAAGGAATATGTGGGATTCGCAAAATTATTTGCAAATCCCACATACATTGCATTTTCGCAGAAAATCGCAATTTGAGAATCGCAAAACTGTATTTTGTTACATATGGCCGATAATGCATAAAGGGAATGATAAACCATACAGGCAGGTGTCACCTTGGTACCCGCTTGCCGACCTGTAAGAAGACTAAATGAGGTCTCCTTCGTGGCTGTGTGGGGTGTGTTTCAATAACTCCACAACATTTCCTTGACAGCATTTTTACACTCCGCGCCACACGCATCAGCCACTTGCACACACTCCTTTAGCACACGGTTGGATCTCCCTAGTCCGCGGTCATAAGATGTGACACTCCAGTTTTTTCCATCTATCCTTCTAATTCTCCAGCAACATACTGTAGTCCATTATCTGTTGTGATATACTCTGGGTATCCCTCTCTACGGATTGCATCCTCACAGAAGTCTATGATGTTAGAAGTCTTTGTTTTCCTCACAAATGGAACCTCAGGCCACTTGGTGAAATAATCCGTTGGGCAATGGCATATTTGGTGGCAATACCCCTAACATTGAAGGGCCTGCAAATGTCCACTGCCACTTTTTGCCAAGGTTTGTCCGGCATAATGGTGGGTGATATAGAAGATTCCTGTGACTTGTGCGACTTGTCACTACACATGCACGCCACACAATTACATACACAACTCTCTATCTCCTTGGCCATACCTGGCCACCAAAAGTCACATCTAGCTCCTCATCCATGCCACGCCACACAATTAGGTACACACCTCTCTATCTCCTTGTCCATACCTGGCCACCAAAAGTCACCTCTAGCTGTCATCCCAGACATGCCACTATTGCCTTCACATAGCAACTCCAACAAACTAGTGTGCAGACCTGAAGTACCACCAATTTGTCCACCCTCCTAATGATGCCATCCACTACTGAAAATTCTGCCCACACCATTCTTTACTCAGTGAGTTCCTTTTTTATCATCATTCCCTGCCCTGTGTTATTGCTTAAACATATTATAATTTGTTTCATTGCTTCATCTTCCAAAACTGCCTGCTTCCACTCATCTTCACTTATGGCCCCTTTACACAATTAATCCAGTCTTGCCACCAACTATTCCACCCTTTCTTCGTTTTCTCTACTTTCATCCTGACACCGCAACGGTAAGCAACATAAACAATCAGCATTTATGATTATATGTCCAGGTACATACTTAAGTTGAAAATCATACTCTTGCAAACTGTATCTCCATTTCGCAATTCTGGGTGTTGCTTTACCACTACCCTTCGTGGTAAAAATATCAATGAGGGGTCTGTGATCAGTTCTCAACTCAAAATTAGTTCCCCACATGTACGTTTTTTAATAATTGACACCCCACCAGCAAGCCAACTCTTATTTCTCAATGATGGAGTAAGTAGCTTCCACGCCCTTCAGTGTGCGTGAAGCTAAAGCTACAACATGCTCAACACCATCTTTCTTCAGCATCAGTACAGCACCTAACCCATAAGCAATTGCATACACCACCACTATAGACTTGTCACGTGGATAAAATGGTTTGAGTGCCACTGCCTTCACTACTTTATTCCTTCAAGGGCCAGTTGACATTCATCAGTCCATAGAAACGGTGCTCCTTTTTTTCATTAAGACTCTCATTTTGTGTACTTTGTCCACAAAATGCCGAACAAATTTCGAGTAGTATTCAGCCACGTCTAGGAAAGACCGTAATTGCTCCTTGTCAGATGATGATGGGGCACATTCAATGACCTCAAGTAGGCTTTTCTTGGGCTTAACACCGTCCCTCGATAACGTGTGCCTGAGGTAATCAACTTGCATCACACCAAACCTGCATTTCTCTGCACTCACAGTCAATCCTGCTTCCTGTAATTTCTTTAGGACATCATTCAATACTCCATCATGATTATTCATATGTGCGCCCGACAAAAATGTAATCTTGGCACACCCTCATATTTGCAATACCCTTTAAAATACTGCTCATGAGTCTTTGAAAAACCACGGAAGCGGATGCCAACCCAAATGGCATGCATATAAATTGAAACGCTCCCTCTGGCGTTATGAATAAACTCAAGTGTCTGGAACCAGGATATAACTTAACTTGGTGATACGTGATGTATAAATCAATAGATGAAAAGTACTTGCCATTTTTTATGATAGCTACCATCTCATTAATGCATGATATTACGGTTCAAATCTCTCAAGTCCACACACATGCACAATTTGCCATTGGATTTGCATGCTGAAACAATGGGACTAAGCCATTCAGAAGCTTCTATTGGTTGTATGATTTTAGCTTCGCATAACCTGCCCAATTCTTCCTTTAGTTGTGCACGTAAAGCAAATGGTACATTCCTCACTTTGTGTACTACTGGGATGCTTCCAGCTTTCAATACAATGCAGGCTCAAATTTGTTCAGGCATCCAAGTTTGCTACTAAACAATTCAGGATATTTCATATGCCACTTCAATCTCTCTGCATCCTCAGTCAACAACACTTGATCAGGATGGTTAGTATCAAGTACAATACCCAAGGTTTTCTGCTCTCTCCATCCCAATAAAGCTCTTCCACTTTCCACCACATACACCTTTCCTTATGCGCTCCTATCTTTGTAAAATAAACAACACATGAAACACCCCAAAAACTGTAATTTTACACCACAGTACCCTTCAGGTTCAATATCAGGTGGTAACAACTTATTCATGCCTATACTCTCCCACATCTTTTTTATCTGTTATAATGTATGGGGAACATGGGTCTGGCCACATTGATATATTAACCTTGTTTATCATCAATGTGCACTTGGGAGGATGATATCCTTCCATAATTTAATTCACAGTGTTCTCACAAATCACTAATAGTTCAACACCATTGTCTTCCTCTTCTTCAGAATACTCACCCTCATACTCTCTCACAAGGTTCACAGATCATTTCCAAGTTTCACTATTTCTAGACATACACATTCTTGAAAAATTGCCTCATTTTTTACACTTGAAACATGTTACCTTAGAAGCAGGGCATCTTTCTGCTTCTGCCGTATGCCTGAAACTCCCACACCTGGAACATGTGTGTCTACTCTTCCCTGCTGGTGCCTTCCCAACAGAAACCTTAGCTTGATTTTTTGTTGAATCATCTACCCCCTTTCTGGCTTTGTGAATAACATTTATATTATTGGAGTCATTTGTGTCCCTTCCCTGTTCTCCACTGAGTGCCTTAACATATAGGGATGTATTCTCTACTCGTCTTGCAATGTCCATGGTCTTTTGTAAAGTCAGGTCTTTTAATTCTAATAACCTCTCTTGTATTTTGCTGTTATTCGTTCTATTGATAAACTGGTCCCCTAATGATTTCCTCATGTAAATCCTTTGAACCTGCATATGGCGGCTAATGTCCTTAATACAGCCACATACTGCTCCACTGTTTCTCCCAGTAGCTGTGCCCTGGAAAAGAACTTCTGTCTTTCCACAATTATGCTTGTTTTCTTCCCATAATTGTCTTTCAATGCCTTTAAAGCTGCAACATATTCATCTATTACTATTTCCTCCAACTCTGACCCTTCTTCCTCACCTTCACCCTCCTGATTAGTTGAGGTAGCACGTATAGGTTTTGGTAGTGTTTCTAACACTTTCCTACCCTCAACCCCTAAATAGTGTTTCAACAATGCAAGTTTACGAGATGCCAGAAAAGTTTCACCTCCTATTGCTTCTACATATGTTTTGAATGCTTTGCACCAATCTTCCCATACCATGGCAGGAATTCCTGGATTTTGCTAAAAAATTTGGGTGGTGCTAGTACTGATGTGGTATCCATTCCTGTATACTAATGTTTTTAGAGTAAATAATAAGATTAAACTGCTCCATGCTAACAAAATGTTCTGTTTAAATGCAAATTAAGACCTCATTAAAAAACAAAATTTCCAACATTTAATACTGATTCCAATTAAATAAATCAGAACTGGATACACACCCACTACATTAATGTAATTAATACTGTGCCTATTATGTGCATGTGACTACAACCTAATAAATTAAAATAAACAAAGTAGTTACCATTGTCTCATGTCCAATACCCGCAACTTAGAAACAAAATACATTTTAAAAAAACAAAGTAGCCTCCGTAGTCTCCTCACCACATGCAATGTTCTTTTCCCAACTTGCAGGTTTAAACAAAAATGCAGTTACCAACAATTGCTGCACTCCTCACTTGTTTGTCACTGTACGCACTGCGTCAAAATTGTCAAGACAATTCGCTGCATTTGCTTGTGGCACCACCACACAGTTTCTTCCGATCCAGGGTCTTTTACTGTGCATTTCCAGATCAATCACAAGCATCCTGCATACGTCGTTCTGTCTTCAGCCTCGATGCGTGTCTGCGTGTAATACGGCAACCATTCAAATGCATGTTAGACCAGATGCATGCAACGCCCCCAATCCACAACGTCACCAGTGTGCGGCATCTTCCGCTCGAAGACAATGCCTCCCACGTGCCAGGCGTGAGAGATGACTGTCTTTCAAGAGTGTTCAGAATACAACATTCACTGCTCAAAACATGTGTCTTCCCCTGGGAAGCTGCCTGTGCACCAGTTATCAGTCCAGTTCTCTCACATGCCAAGCAGCGATAGGAGTAGAGGGCAGTTTATTCACCCACATTTAGCTTCATGTCAACTTATGGTAGGTAATTATACCTACAAAAGGTCTTGCTAGAAGGTGGAAGAAGACATGTGTGTCACGACTAGACTGACTACTACTGCCCTGCAATTGTTTTGTAAAGGCTAGTATTTGTAAATCAAATTTTGAACATGGTTATTAATGTATATTTTAGTCAAAATGCATACGTATATGTGTGATGAAACTAAGCCAGCAGTATGATTTACCTTTGATGATCTGAGGGTTGGAGTTTAAATCCCAACAAGGCAGAGTCATCGATCCTGGGTTGGTAAATTGAGGATCATATATTGAGTAATAGTAACATCCATTAATCACAGAGCACACTTCAGTACAAACAGATTATATTAAATCAAATAGGTAAATAGCATATTTAAAACTGAGCAACAATCACTGAATGCATGTAACTGGTGCCAGAGCTCAGCATGAGCACAAATAAAGCACTACTGAAAATACTACTAGCCCTCAAAACAGAGTGGTGGTGCTGAAAATGCTGGCACAAAATAAGGACTGCTTGGAAATAATATCCTGGAATTGAGCAATAGAGTGTTATAGTTATTATATGGCACATCTGGTTAATGGAAGCTCACCTTTGATTGGGTCAAACTTAGGAGCAAGACAATGATTTGCTGTTTAATTCCATTAATCTCTAGTAAGCTTCAGGTGTAAAGGGCTTAACAGGTCGACTCCTATTACCTGATTCCTCATTCAAACTTTTTGATATTGAATTATCTTGATGTCTTATTTCAGACTATTTTATGGGTCCTACCATTAAGTTCCAACTGTGTTCCCTTTCAGATTTCAACTACAGATAGCTCATAGCTGGAGTTCTATTGCTTCCAATATGTTACATATACTTAGAGTAGGCTTTGGTTCAAGCCCATGCTCATGATTGGATGGCTTTTTTGTCTCTCTCACTTACCTGCTCTTGATTTGATATGTTTCCTCCCTAAATGTTTATTTAACTCAACCCAGGAGCATTATGGTCTCACTATCCTTTGATTCGGTAGTTTATTCTTATACTGTTGTCAGACCTTGCATTGCACTGTATGTGATACACTCTCCTATCACTGATCTCTCTTTTCCTGTTCCTTTTCTCCCCATTTTCCTCTCTTTAATGACCACCTCTTTGCAACCTTCCACCCAGAGTGCTCTTCTCCCCACAGTATCCTGCTCCTTTATGTGCTGCCCACCATGCTGTCAGCAGTACTCCCCAAAACTATCATCCACCAGGCTGTGTACATGTACACTTATCTGCAGTGGGCATCTTCTAATGACTTGTTATATTTTAAGAACATCCATTGAAAATAATGGCCACTGGAGATGCATGTGCATCCACATTAGCCATCTTGAGCAAGCTTTCTTAAAATATTGAGAAATGCTTTCAAAGGTAGCCACTGTGAATGCATTTGCATGCCAGATTCGTCATCTTTGAATGAATTTTGCAATATTTAATCAAACCCATTAAAAATGACACCGTGGATGGGTCCTCATTCACAGAGGATTTCAAGGATAAAAAGCATTAGAAATACTTTTAAAATTAACAATAAGATTAACATAATTGGAAAAATAATGTGTTCCCTTATTTTTTTATCAATCTGTAGTTCCAGACTACTTAGAATGCAGACTTTATTGTCATTTAAGCTAGTGTCATCTTAAGGATGTTTTGGGCCCTGGGCAAGACATACTTTGGGGGCCCCTGTTCCGAAATACATAGAGCCTTATGGCCAATTTCCTGATAATTCAAACCCACATGATGCAAACAATACAAAATGAAATGTTGAAATGTGTCTTGTCTGGGACCCCAACAATGCTTAATATGACACTGGATAGAGAGAGACAGAGTCAGAACTGAAGGTAGGCAGAGAGTTTATATAACAAAAGAGAATATACAGAGGTCAACTAGAAAGTTCACTTTTGCCAAGGGAAGGGAGGCCTTGGAAAGTTGGGCCACGGGCAATTGCCCACTTTGCCTATGCCTTAAAATGTCTCTGCCTTAGGCCAATATACCTAATTGCACACAACTGCCTGGATTTAAGTGTGATTAAAAAACTGATAAATAGACTCAGTCAACATGTTTACAAGTTAGAGAGTAAAAATATTGTTTATACACTGTTAGTGCAGTTGAATTACTTGGGCTTGTTACAAGAGTTTTCAGCTTTGTTTATATATAATGCTTGATACTACAGTGCTCAAATAAGGAATGTCTAAATCAGGCTTCTCTAACGAGTAGCTCGTTATTTACTGGTAGCACTCCAACTACCAGTAAGTAGTCCTCCTTTGTGCAGCTAAGCTTACTAAAGCTTTTGCTTGGTTGCTTTAATATATGTTGACCAAAATACAAGATGAAAAAGTGGGTATTGTCAGAGCTCATTAACTGATGTTTAGAGAAAAATGGCTGCATTTTCAAAATACATTTAAAGCGAATATTTTAGTGATAAATCATGAGGCTCTGAGGTGAATTATTACTTGTTATTACCTTTGTGCTGGGAGCATTGCAGCAATGGCTATGGCCGTGTATTATGCAGAGAGGCATTCCATATTGGCAAAGCATTGTTTACAATACTGCCTGCAACCGTGACTAAATAAAGTTATCTTAGCACTTGGTCCCATACGATCAGGATGTCAAAGAAAAAAAGAAAATATACTTCCTATCACAGTTTTTGTGTCAAACACGAAAATGAATAATGTGCTGCATATGAATACTTTGAAAAATTGGTTTGTTGTTGGTTGAGGGGGTGTGAGCCCTTCTCAAGCAATAGGCACAATCCCTGTCAGGGTGAACCACAAAAGTCACAAAATTAACCATGTGCATAATCCTCTGGTAGCTTGGCACAAAAGCAGTCGGCTTAACTAAGAGGCAATATGTAAAGTATTTATGCAGCACACTAACAGTAATAAAGTGAAAACACAACACAAGAAAAATACCACACCAATTTAGTAAAATATTGTAAAATGTAATAAATAAAATTACATCACAATGAAAAAAATCCATCAATAGAACCTGAGATTTGCAATTTTAACAATTTATGTCAAAATAGTGCCTAAAAGCACAAGTTGTTATCTGGAAGGTTTAGGCCTCACAAAAGTTGTATTTTGCCAGGTCGAAATGGCAGTTTAAAACTGCACACACAGGATGCAATGGCAGTCCTGAGACATGTTTTGAAAAGCCACTTAAGTGGATATGACAGTCAGTGCTGCAGGCCCACTAGTAGCATTTAGTCTACAGATACTGGGTACCGGTAGTACCACTTTACTAGGGACTTCCAAGTAAATGAAATGTGCCAAGTGGTTGTAAACCAATTTCATCATGTTTAAAGGAGAGCGCACAACCACTTTAGCAATGGTTAGTAGTGGTAAAGTGTGCTGAGCCCCAAGGCCAACAAAACAAATTCAGCAAAACAGGAGTAAAGGCAAAACATTTGGGGAAAGATCACCCTAAGGCTGACAAATTTAACAACCACTAATGAACTGAAAATAATGAACCCGCCTCCATTTGTTTAGAGCATGTTAATAAAATGTCTGTACACCTTTCTACAGGGTGTGTTATCTGCTTGTCAAGTTGCCTTAGTTTTGAGATACAAACTTACTGTGAAATAACAAACCCACAGTGTACAACAGCCATCAAAGAAAGTTGTGTACAGAAAATACAATTGTTGAAACTAAACAATTGTGCTGAAGATCTTTTATGTTATATAAAGTGGTGTTAAGAGCTTTTTCCATTTAATTCCAGGTCGTGGACTTGTACTGGGGAACAGACCCGGAAGAATGGGACAGCCCTGATCTACAGAGGACACGCATGAGACTGTTGGAAGAGTGCCTGAGAACCTCTGCAGGTCCATGTTTTGTTGTGGGTATAACAAATAAAGCTTTATATTTAAATGTGTGTGTATTGTACAGGTGTATGCGCAGAATCGTTTGTGTGTGTTTTTGCTTGTTTGCATGATGTATGGATGCGGGCGTCTGTGTATGTATAAAAGGAAACACATTTTTGCTGTCTTGGTGTCATGTCCTTCCAAACAATTTTTCACTTGCATCCCAGGTCATGCCTTTCATCTTGCCTAGCAATATACAACAAGCATTGGAAATGCAATAGGTCTCGCATTTGTTTGAGTTAGAGCTATTGGCATTGTAAATGTCAATGCCTTTTACCAATGTGTTATGGAGTGTCTGCATGTGGTCTGCAGTGGAAATCTGTGGTTTGGATTGGAATTTTTAGTTGTGGAATTGTGTAGTGTGGAGTGGATTTGTGGAGGGGAATTACATGTCAAAGTGTGCAGTGGAATTATGTGGATAGTAATTATGTGGTATTGAGTGTACTGGAATTATGTGGCATGGGAGTGTAATTATGTGGAATGGTATTTTGTGTTGTGGTGTATGATGGGATATTTACTTTTATACCCCTCCCTCCCCTGGGTGATTAGCGCGCTATACAAATTGCTGATTGATTGAATTTAATATGTTTTCTTCCAAACTCAAATCCACTGATGAACAGTAAAATCTGGACCTCACCAGAAAATCTGCCCTTCAGTGTGATTAAACATAGTGCACTAGTGTAAAAATGTGATAGGTAGCAAGTCTCAGGCTGACTAGAAACGCACAGTTTAATCCCTTATTGAAGAACAGTGTTTAAGGCTGCATGGAAAGCAGTCAAAACAAGGTATTGCAGTAGTTATCCCCTGTTTTGCACTCGTCAATAAAAGTTACTCACAACCAAAGTTTTAACCAATGTCTTGACTGATTAAAGGTAATGAACAACCATTGAATAGCAACATACATTTCCAACGCGTGACAATGTTCCCCATCATACAGCTAGCTGTATGTCTAGTGAGGCCTGTGGATTATGCATGGCAGCAAATAACACAAACAAAATCAGTTAACTTGTCAGCTTCTACCTTGTATGTCTCCAGACGTTGGAAACATGAACTAAAAGATAGATTTTAAAAATTATCTTTAATGCTAGTTGCATGTTTCAAGCTTTCGCGGAGATTCCAGAGCAGAGAAAATTTCTAGCAGTTACTGGGCACAGGGCAAGCAGGAGGGAGGGGCGGGTGCAGGCGCCAAGAGCAAAAGGGGTGGGGCGAGGGATGTTAAGAACCAAATGTGAGAGAATGAAGAAAGACAACAACAAAGCAAGCACGTCTCCATTTTCAGCCGAGTTGCGATGATAATATGAGTAACAGTATTTGTCAACCAGTTTTTAAAAGCATTTTGCGGCACTATTGCAACACTGAACTATTAGTATATGAGTGCAGCCTGATTAAAATAAATGTATCTGAAAATACCGGCCCTGCTTAAGAATTGTAATAGCCTTAGATGACAGTGGGAACAATTCTGCATGGCTTTCAATGGGATGCATGAGTTGAGATGCAATATTCAAGCACTGGCACTTTTACCCTGCTCGTTTACAGGCACCGGCAATTCAAGGATAGGTTGGAAATACCCGAATGTCTCTGCCGGGCTACTATACTCATAACATACTGGCAGCAGCATTTTCAGCAGTTTGACAATACTGATCCTAGTTGAGCGCAGGCACTTCTTGACTGTGTTGTAATAACGCTTCGCCATGTTGCAGAAAAAAAGAGAAAAGTTACAAGCAGAGAGAGATTACTTCGTAGATGAGCAGCCTCTGGGCTGCCCTCCTACAGGGAGGGGTTATCGAGGCAGGAAGGTGTAATTATAAATTATCCTAGACGAGGAAGGAATTTGAAAAGCTAGGAATACAGTAAATGGCTCACACGTACCTGACCACGTTTTGTATGCTTTAATGGACAGTGCTGTTACAGAGCATGTTTGTGCATAGGTGGGGGTGGGAGTATATACTAGAGTATATACAAGAGGTCTTGAAAGCTTGACCTAATGAAGTATATACTAAAGTATATACAAAAGGTCTCGAAAGCTCGACCTAAAAAGTAACTTTGAAAACTTGTAAAGGGTATTTTTAGTAATATAATCAGTTGGTAGCATTAATCTGAAGTAATGAAGGATGCATTTATTCCATCCCCGCAGAATTGTTTTAAAGTGCTGCCATGTTGCTGCACAAAGCTTTCTTATGTCTTACCAAAGCATTCACGTAAATGATGCTGTGTAGAGTTCAGCTTGGAATGACTGAATCTGAAATGGGGCTTCTAGAGTGAAAATATGCAAAAGTCAGACATATTTAGGGCGGGTTGAAATGCCCTAATAAAATGTCACTGAAAGAGTTAGTTTTAAACTACAATGAGCCAAGACCCTCATTAGGAGAGGCCCGGAAATATTGTGTTTTGTGATAAATAGGTCAAACGTTCCGATATTTATTGGAGGGAAAACGCCCAGTATTTATCGGAACGTGTGGATTTTGGTGCGGCAAGCCCAAAAGGCCGCATGTTATGACCCAAAAAGTTCTAATTGGCATTTATTGCACCTGATAAATTTCAATAGGGCAGAGTAGCACTTTATCAGGTACGAAAAATATCACATATTCACCCGTAATGAGGGCCCAGGAGGCCTGCAAAAGACCTGATTGCAACTGCCTGGTTAATTGCGACCGATGCTCCAACACCTGTCTGAGCAGGGAACATATTTATAAGCAGAATGTTGTTTATATCATCAGTGTATTACTGACTAGGATAAACTTCTCACCCTTAATTATATTTTAGCAAGATAAACTTGCCAGGATTTAACAGGGGATAAAGGGCATTATATTTATCTGGACTTGCAGAGTTAGATGCAGTAAGCACAAACATCTGCAGGTTTTCCCCAAAAAGTCAGAATAGGCGATTAATATCGCGTATGATAAATTCCTACCACCTCAGATGTTATCGCGTTTAATAATGTCACCACCCTTCACGGTTCACTTGTAATCAAGCCGCCAATAAAGTAACACCATCGGAGACTGTTTAAAGTTTCACAGAGCTAAGTGGGGTCATAAGGTCAGCTTCCCCGTGTGCACCATTCCAGCTTCTAGTCCATTAAAGCAGCGCAACAATCCTATGATGGGAATATGCTGCTTCATCCGAGGGTATACATTTGCATGCTATTTCAGCATCTGATATTTAACATACAGGTCGTGCAGAGTTTAAAAACAGAAGCCGAGAAAACACATCGAGTGTGCGGTTAGCTGTGAAAATGTAGTTTTTTTTCAGGAGGATTAAAGCATTATATCAGTGGCTCTGGAACCAGGTGTGCGCGAGGCGGGGCTGCAGCATTCTCATAAAACGTGAAGGAGCTTTGATGGAAAGTAAACAATAAAGGGGGCCTTTAAAGATTTTTCTTCTGGCAGCATTTTTTTAAACGCTGTCAAATATCTTGTAGCCCTTTAGTGGGGTGATTCTGTTGGACAGCACCCCCGCTCTAAGAATTGTACCAGCACCACTTGCGTTACAGACCTAGTTGCAAACTCCTCTCTGCAGTGTCACCCACATAGAAGGGGGTTATTCACAGTTGTACGTGTTGCTGTGAGTGCATGTCACTTTTGTCACAAAATATTATGCACGAGTTTTAAAGGCAGGTCTCAATACACAGAGACAAAATTGAACAGCATGTGGTGGATTCCCAAAGTGAGCTCGCTTCACTTTCAATGTGTTTGTATGTGCGCTTGTGCAAGTGTGAGTACATGCACATATATGTGGTGACATGAGGTGCCAGGTCCTGGTCTTAGGAAAAGGGCAGGTAGAAAATACAGATGTGTCTCTGTGGTCTGTTTTGAGTTTAATGCATTTGTTTCTTGTTACCAAGATTGTTATTCATATGCAAGGTACCCCTCAAACACCCATCACACGAAACAGGACATAGTCATAACGTTTTCCCCCATTATTGCATCACTTCCTCCTTCTCTATCTCAGTGTGTAAATCAGTATCTTTGATAAGTGTAAAATGAGCACCCCTTTTATTTTTTCGAATACACAAAATGCTACTAATTTGAAAGTGGTACCCTAATTTAAATTATTTTGACCACCTTACTGACTCACTCCGCTAAATTTGCCTACTCTAGTTCTAATGTAAGTCAAAATAGGGGTGCATAATGTATGCATGTGTACGTCGCTCACACACGTTCCTCGTAAATATGCTTTTTTAATGTGTTCACTTCTGAAAAAGCCCTGTGAATCATATCTTGTGATTCCAAATGAAGATTATTTCCACAACCACACAATTTTCCTAATAACCAGGACAAATGCACTCAGCAATAAGCTAAAATGGTTTAGAAAAAATAATTTTGAAGAAATTACGTATGCCACCCCAGAACGTATAGTGAAGCCTCATTACTTTGTTTTCTGTCAGATTTAGAGGGATCTTTAGCTATGTATAACAATATCATTAGAAACATCATTACAATATTAAACAACCATTTGCAAAGTCAATAGGCCCAGCCTTGGCAACCCTGCAATGTTTTGTTGATGTCTTTTTTATGTAAATATATTCAATAGATATTAAAAGTGTGAAAGTTATAAAAAGAAAAAGAAAACTGTCTAAAGCTGACCTGCGTAATTGTGATAAAAAGTATTTAAAAATAAAGCATTGCAAGAATAAATAAAAAAAACATGAAATGAAAGCTAAAACAGAGATGTGTTTTGGATGTTCGATGAGGGGGGCATGACCCGCTTGCCTCTACACACAAGAAAAAGGATTCAGCCTGATATTAAGGATTAACCTGGTGTGTTCAGGGGCGAGAAAGGGAGAATGGAGAGGCAATCACCTTTCCCTGGCAATTCCGGGACAGCTTACGTTTGAAAAAATACTTACAAATATGCAGCAAGTCCGACTAAGAGGTTGGTGAAAATGCAATTTAAAAGCCTTGATTTTGCACGTGGCACTTTATTGACAATGCACTGAAGTGGAAAGAACTGGCTTTGGACTGTGGTCTAAGTAGGCTATTAAGTAACATTGAAAATCAGTACCACGGCATAGAAAGTAATATCAAATGCATTGTGGGACCTGTAGTAAAGTGTCTCATGGCCACGTGATAGCATGATTGAAAGCACCTGCACCTTGTGACCTCGGAACCTATGATTAAGGCAGATCGCCGAAACGCGTCAGGAAGCAAGCACTATAGGACATGCTGCCATGCATTTCAAATAATAAAACGTCTTGATGTTACCGTGAATTGGCCTCAGCACCCTTTTGTTCGTGTTTGATTAACGGGATGCTCTGTCCCCGCAGTTGAGGCCGCCCTGCAGGGTTGGAGGCCCCCGTCGACAGAGACTGTGTTTTGGATATATATATATATATATGTGTGTGTATATGCCACAACGGGCAAGTAATATTAATACTATTTATCAACAAGGAAAATGTTTATTTTTCCTAGAGGGAATACTTGCAATGGTTGGAGAAAATCACTTTCACGTGACCAAGCAGCAGATGAGATGTGCATACAGTGGCAATAGGTGCTGCTATGAAATTGTGTGCTCTTATTCGAGAGGCACACATCAGTTGGAATAGAAAAATCGGCTAATTATATAGGACTTTTTGCGTTCTGGAACAAGGACCACAATTTTTCGAGCATTTTTTAGTATTGCATTGACATTAAATGCATACTCACACTGTCAGTTTTGCAAATGAATGAAACCGTGAACTTTCATACCTTTCCGTTTTTTCCTTCAAATACATGTTTTTGTTTATTTAGGAAACACAAAGCTGCTAGAATTTTAATAGTGTTCTGGGCTAGTATAAAATATTCAAAGTTTGTGTGCAGGTCAGGATTTCATGGCTATATTGGTGCTGGTGAAACAAACTGAGTGACTTGTAAAATGTTAAAAGTAATAATATATTTCGTTTCTCGTTCAAGAGCCTATTCATTTTCTTTGCCTTTTTTTGTATACCTATTGTAGGTATAAATAAGTAAAAAACTATTTCATGTAGAATATAGCAAATTGTTTTGGCATTTCTAGGTATCTTATCGCCTTTTATAAATTTTTATTTAGCTTCATTTAGAGTTTGAAGAGTCTGAAGAGTTAGCTGGTAGCACTACTTTTATTTGGTGTTGATCTTAGCGTTGTGTTTTTCAATACTTTAGTGTCTTTTATATTATGAAATGTACACATGCATAGGTAAGTACCTAGGCACATGGCAATCAATCAAAAATCTGTTTTTGTGGAAAGCGTCACCACGAAGTTCCTATTCCGCTCCCTTGCCTGACTATGAATATCTATCTATCTATCTATCTATCTATCTATCTATCTATCTATCTATCTATCTATCTATCTATCTATCCCAAGACAATACCCGTTCAGGCTTAGAGTGTCACATAAATTATGCATACAAGGAAGCAGGGAACTCTAGGTAGTTCAGAAGTTTAGGTGTAGAGCAGCTTCTTTATATGGAGCACGCTACAACGGGAAACGACCTTTACAACGACTCATTCACAACGAAGGGCCTGAACCACGACTCCTTAACAACGACTGAACCTGAATCACGAGTCTTTTAACCACTAATGCACTTACAACTACCTCTGGCCAGTAGATGGCACTCTTGGATTGTATATAAAAGATGTATTACTATTGATAAAATGGTGGATGGCTGTATTTTATATGGTCTTGTAGAGTGGATGTTTTTTTTTTTAACAAAATAAGTTTAGGAAACCGTTTTCTAAAATAGTGTTTATTATGTGAAAACGTGTTTGAATTTCGTTGTAAATGCATTAAAGGTAAAGGCATACTCGCAGTAAAAAAAATTACTTTAAAATGTAAGTATTTTGGTAAGTATTAAAGGTATGGTATGGGTTTTTGGGTGGCAAGGGTAATTTTGGGATTTAAGGTGGGTATGGGTTTTTGGGTGGCAAAGGTACGTTTTAAGTTTTGGGTGGGCATGAGTTTTTGGGTGGCAAGGGTTATTTTAGGGTATAGGGTGGGTATGGGTTTTGGGTGGCAAGGGTATTTTTAGGGTTTAAGGTGGGTATGGTTTTTGGATGGCAAAGGTAATTTTAGGATTTAGGGTGGGTATGGGTTTTTGGGATTGCAAGGGTAATTTTAGGGTTTAGGGTGGGCATGGTTTTTGGGTGGCAAGGGTAATTTTAGGATTTAGGGTGGGTATGGATTTTTGAGATTGCAAGGGTATTTTTAGGGTCTAGGTTAGGGATGGGTTTTTGGGTGGAAAGGGATTTTTTAGGGATTAGTGTGGGTGTGGGGTTTTGGGTGGCAAGGGTAATTTTAGGGTTTTGGGTGGGTATGGGTTTTTGGGTGGTAAGGGTAATTTTAGGGTGGGTATGGGTTTTTGGGTGGTAAGTATATTTTTAGGGTTAAGGGTGGGTATGGGTTTCTGGGTGACAAGGGTAGTTTTAGGGTGGGTATGGGTTTTTGGGTGGCAAGGGTAATTTTAGGGTTTAGGGTGGGTATAGGTTTTTGGGTGGAAAGGGAATTTTAAAGGTTTGGGGTGGGTGTAGGTTTTTTGGGTGGAAAGGGATTTTATAACATTAATAGTGAGTATAGGGGTATGTGTGTGTATATATATATATATAGTGTTAATACTTACCAATATTAACTTTACAACGCATATGTCTTTAGAATGCATTGCCTTTACCATGAAATTCAAGTGTTTTACAGGTACATACCATTACCCATACATACATGTATATATATATATATATACATATGGGTTTATACTTACCAGTAAAATAGATACATTAATGGGGTAAAGGCAAGCGAGGTAAAGGCATAGTAGTTGTAAAAGAAAGTTGTTGTTAAAACTTTAGTGGTTTAGACTAAGTAGTGGTTAAGGAGTAGTTGTTTAGACTGTAGTTGTTCAAGTGATAGTTGTTCCATCATACAATCCGCTACAACACCACCCACACTCTGAATCTGCTCACCTCAAATGTCTGTTTTTCTCATAGAGTTTCTAAGCACGGGATTAAAACAGTGCCATTCACATCGAGCTAAAAAGTGACCAAGCCTTTTGCCATTTTCACAGCAAAGTCTTTAAGCATAGGATTAGCTTGCTAGCACCATCCACGCCGAGAAATATAGAAGTCTTTTACCGCTCCAGGGTCACTAATACTGCTTTGGTTTGGAAAAATACCACCAAGCCAACCTGGAACGAATAAAAAGCAACCCTCTATTTTAATGACTTAATTCATCAACCTCAAAGTTCATTTTGTTATGTGTTCATATTAAATGAAATACATCGTTTTTTAAATGACCCGATGTATTTCGCAGTAAATTTGTGCTTCATCATATATTATTTCTGTAAAGAACATTTAAACACCATGTATTTACACCACATTCAATATATTCATTAACTATTGTAGCTGAATACATTCACCATCACCTGTGTATGTATATGGTATTCCAATAGCACAAAACTAGACAAAAGGCAGTGGAGGGCTGTACATCGTCAAGTTCTATTCCTATTCTTTGTCACATTCCATTATTAATCACCTACAGATGCTCAAAGGCTTTCCTATATCTCAAAATGTATCTGTGCTTGTAATACTAAGCTAAGCATTTTAAGTTTGAACATCCTGCATCTATATTCATTTTAGATTCTACGGTCTGTAGCTATATTATTATAATATTATATAACACATCTCTCCCACTCCATTCATGTTTCACCATATATTTCATCCTGTATGTGACAATTCTTCCATAAGTCTCTGTTCACAAGTGGGTGTTAGTCTCTGAACACACACACCCTCTCAGTTGCTTTTTGATGTTAAACTTTTAAACACTGTGGTTTCTTTCTCCCGATGAGTACAATAATGCTAGACCTAATTATTGTCCCCAGTTCAGGTATGAATGTTCCATTCAAATCTTTATCTCAATATTGCTAACTTTGATTTGGTGATTTTCTCATGTTTAATGCTTTCTTCTAATGTTTATGCCCTGGTATAATATACTTTCTTACTGTCTGCGTTATTTAGACTATTGTTATTCTGTAAGTATATTGTATCCTATTTTTATCTCAAGGTCACTATCCTTCCATGGCAAATGCATTCGTGTTGTTGCCTCTTAAATGACTACATGTCTCTGTGACAGCTACTAGCAGTAAAAACACACAATTTGGTTACATATCTGCAAGTATACGTGTTCACATCTAGATGCAGACTTAATCTATCTGCTCATGTGATTTGTCATCTGGGCTGAATGTGTTGTTCTTATCTCACACTCAGCTAACCAGACTGTTTCAAACAATAGCTGAAACGAGATTATTAGAAGTACAGTTACGTTTTGAGATACAGGAAAGTCTTTGAGCATGCACAGGTGATTAATTATAGACAATAACAATGAATATGAATAGAACTTGAGGGTTAATTATTGTAGGAAAATACCCCCTGTTAGGGTGTCCACGCCCCTTTTTTTGCTGAATTTTATTGCTTGCTTTTCAACTCCACCGCCCAGTGTATGTGCCCTAAAAGATGTCAAAAATGGCTAATCCCTGTTAGACCTGTCATCCTTAGGATGGTCTTCCCACAACTTTTTGCCAGCTTGCCTCCACTTTTGGCTGTATCTTTTTGTTTGCTTTAGGACTCTGAGCACATTACCACTGCTAACCAGTGCTAAAGTGCATGTGCTTCTCCCCTAAACATGTTGATATTGGTATATACCTGATTGGCATATTTAGTTTACTTATAAGTCCCTTGTAAAGTGGTATACCATTTACACAGGGCCTGTAATTTAAATGCTATGAGTGAGCCTGCATCACTGATTGTGCCACAAACATACAAGTAGCCTTTCAAACCTGTCTCAGGCCTGCCATTGCAGGGCCTTTGTGTGCAGTTCACTGCCATTTCCACTTGACATGTAAAACCACTTGCCAAGCCTTAAACTCACCTTTTATTACACATAGGTCACTCCTAAGGTAGGCCCTAATTAGCCCTAAGAGCAGGGTGCTGTGTAACTAATAGGCGGTGCATGTACTTTTAAGTTGTACATGCCCTGGTAGTGACAAACAGCCAAATTCGTTTTTCACAACTGTGAGGCCTACGCCTCTTAACGGCTAGCATTGGGAATTCCTTAAAACACTTTCAAACTGTAATTCTTGATTGGAAAGGAGTAGCTAACTCGTGTTCCATATCTTTGGAATGGTCACGATAAATCCTCTTTAGTGGTAAAGTTGGATTTGACATTGCTATTTTAGAAATGCCACTTTTGGAAAGTGAACATTTCTCTGCGCTTAACTTAGTTCTGTGTGCCTGCAGCCTGTCTCCAATACATGTCTGTGCTGGCTATACTTTGTGCATTCCCTCCAGACATCCACAAACACAGGAAGGGTGGGTGTGACAGAGGACTCATCTGCATTCATCTACATTCTGATAGCTTTCCTGGGCAGGAAAGGGAGAGGGAACTGACACAGCTGAATAGGCTGTGCCCTGTCCCCACACAAAGCACTGATTACCCCCCATATATAGTCTGGTAGACAGAGGTGGGATGAAAGGGGACCTGTGCACTTCAAGGAGCTTCTTTGAAGTCACCCCCACTTCAAAGACACATTTGGGTATAAGTACTGGGACTCTGACCCTACTAAATCAGTACACTACTGGACCTAGGAAGAGCTCTGCCAGGAGCATGGACTGCTTTGCTACAAGGATTGCTACTCTGCTTGACTGACTGTTCTAAGGAACTGCTTCATTGCTGTGCTGAGCTGACCCTGCTGCCTACTTATCTCTGCCCTGCTGAGGACAAAGACTAGACCCATCTCACTTGAACTCAGAGTGACTCCAAGCGCTTGCTGACTTGCTTACTGTTTTCTGAAGTCTCAGGGTCATAAAAGACTTCTTGCAATTCTGTTGGTGCTGCTGGACTTTGTCATCTGTGAGACCTACCCTTGTATGAGGCCCCCCTCCAGTCCTGGGCCTCAGAAGTGGGTTTTTGTAGCTTTTTCTTACATCAACGTCGACACAGCTGTGGCTCTGCACCGATCGGAACCAACGCATCGCCCTTCTTAAACCGACACAGTGGCTGTTCGACGACTGCAACTCTACAGCTGGTGTGGCTCAATGACGACAGACAGTGCAGCTCGTACAGGGGTTCATCAATGAAGTGTCCATCGATGGCGCAGTTCAGAGCCAACGCTCGCCTCTATCCACGGGATTGACGATAACGTGGCGCCTCCTTGAATCCTCGAGTCCTCGACACTTTGCTCCATCCAAGGTATTTTGTTAGCAGGACCTGTATCAGACCTGTAGCCGGCCTGCCCTCCATATGGTCAGCCTGGACTTTGGATTTACCCAGGTCTAGCACAACCTCATGTAACATTTTAGCGCTATTGAATTCTAAGCACTATTTTTGGTTTATTCTTTAAAAATTCATGACCCCGGATCTACTTATTGCATTTTTGTCATTTTGTTTTTAATTTTCTCATTGAAATATTCTCTATTTTTCTAAACCTATGTTCAGTCTTTTCAAGGTTTTTTCATTGTGTTACTGTGTGTATGTTTCACAAATACTTTACATATTGCCTCTTAAGTTAAGCCTGCCTGATCTGGGCCAAGCTACCAGAGGGTGAGAACAGGTTAATTTCAAGTGAGTATCTAGCTTACCCTGACAAGAGTGGTGGTTTCTGCTTGGACAGGGTACATACTTCTGCAAACCAGAAACCTCATTTCTAACAGCATACTTAACTTTTCTATAAGGCCAAAATAAATTGTATGGAAATACACCTATGGCATGAAAAGTTAAATGTCACCTGTGGAATGCAGCGCTTATAGTATCATTCACTAGTGTGACAAGGGAAACGTGGCTTCAAGCCTACCATTGTAGCCTGAATACTGTAGTGTAAAACCTGCAGTGCAATCTGTCAAATGAACCCTTTTTGACAGGTAAAAACCTCCTTTATAAATTTTAATAAGTCACCCCTATGTAGGTCTTGTAGCCCGCAAGGTAGGGTGCATAGTATTCAAAAGTAGGAAAATGAATGTTACCATGTCCATACAGTGACAAGGCCCCAAAAACTATTTTCACTGTGGCAGGTCTAGCTGTCCTATGTAGAAAATCAGACTGCAGATTAAAATACTAATACTGGATCCCTGGAATGGGACCATCTGGGAAAAAAATAAACCACTATTTTTAATAGGTAAAAATATAAATGTTAAAATCTGACTGGCAGGCCTGTTTGAGTCACATTTAACACTTGAAAGAGAGAGAACAGGATGCCAGGACAATTGTTGTGTATTCCCTGTCTAGGGGGTGGTGGACTTTGCTTTCGTCCAGGTATTCTTCTGTCTACTAGTTATTGGTGGTTACATGGCCTGCTTCAAACTGTATTTTAGTGTTAGATATGAGAGGGCACTGGTAATTAGCACAGTGCACTCCCCAACACACCCAAAACCATCAGAGGCCAAGTTTAGTGTGGGCGAAAGCTTTCACCCTCTTGAGAATGCCCTGGCACATGGCATTTTTTGCCTGTTTGCAGTAACTCAAACAGGAACTACAGGTAAAGTAGGTAGGCTTGCCCAGGGAACTTTTACACTATTGGTTAGGAAGTGCCCAGAAGTCAAGCCCACCCCCTAGTAAGTGCTGGGCATAAATGTGGCACACCAAGGCACCCGTCAGAACAGTTTCTAGATCTACAGAGGAACAGAAGAGAACCTACTGTGAAAAGTACCTGACTGGAAGTTCCACTGCGTTGCATAGAATTTTCAGATCCGACCCCCTGAGAGGCTTCAGCATCTCTGAAAATACGAAAAAGTCCCTTTCTATGTTTCAAGCAAAAACCTCAAAAGCTCTAGATCCTTAGAGAGACCAACCTGCTGTAGGTATCCATAGCAGCAGCTACAATTTCAAACTTGTCCCATGGGGAGACAAGTTTTTCTTTAAAAAAAAAGTCCCTTTTTGGGCTTGGGACTTTGAAATCAATTCCCTTTTCCCACCTCCAGGCTCAGCTGGGCCAATCTCCTTGGTGTATCCGACCAGAACTCTATCGTAGTCTGCCTCAAATCACGGTTAATTACCGGTCTATCTTGACCATTGACTCCTATTGGCATGCTGTGCTTTTTGGTGCTATATTTTCTAAAACTTCTAAAACTTAAAAAAATCATATCTCTGGTTCATCTTATTGGATTTCATTTGGTTTGGTATAGTTCTGTTAATTACATTTTACAGTGTTTTTATGAATTGGAATGGGATTTTCATTGTGTTGTGTTCCTGACTTTTTAACTGTTTTGGTAATTCTAAATGGTTTACACGTTTTCACTTAATTAAGCCTGCCTCCTCCATGCCATATGTTAAAGAAACAAAAGGGAAACCCATGGATATATAGGGACCAAGATTACATAATGATCTAAAGAAACAAGGATCCCTAAACCAAACATATATAAATTATTACTGTGAAGGAAGTGACCCGATTTGGGCCACCCGGGTCACTCGCGACCTCCTCTTAGCCTTCCAAGAAATGAAGAGTCGGTGACGCAGTAGAGAATCCAAACCAAGTTATTTTATTGTAAATGCGCTGCAGCGGAGTCCAGTCTGACTAGCCTCCTTAGATGCTACCGAGGGGACTGACTTCCAAACATTTGGTAACACAAAATAAGCCTTCCAACACCTCTCAAAACCCAGCCCCTGATGGAAAAATACTGCTTGGGCAGAAAGACTGAACAAAGGAGGCACTGAGGGATGAGCTACCACCTGCAGAATGGGTACACGTTATCAGGCTCCCAAGGCCATCTTACTCGGTCTCAGCTCTCTCTGGTGTGGGAGCATAGCTATGTCCAAGGATAGGAATGCAGAGCTGAATAAACTATTCTCTTCGTGCATCTGGGTTCCGACCTTGGAAGAGATATGGGAACTTTCTGAACAGCAGCTTCTGCTGATTCAAGCAGAGAGCGGGGGGCACAGAGGCCGGGGATTGCTCACAGCGTAACATGGCGACTATAGTAGTAAAATGGCGTCTCAGATGCTAACTTAAGCCTGCACAACTTAGGAAAGCTGGACACACACACACATTTGAAATTGCGATTTATATGACATAGCTACATGAATGCTAACACAACACAGTACACATCATGGAGGACGGGGGTAATGGGACATTTGATTCTAACAGACCCTCCTTTTAGCATTCATTGCTAAGTCTTTATTGGTGCTATCAGGTTTGGGTCTTTACAATTCTAATGGATGGGGAGGCATGATGTTACATATATAACTGTTAATCATTGGGGTAATCGTCAGCAATGTTAGGCAGGTACACATATCAATATTCAAAAATGCCCTCATCGATGGACATCAAGTCATGCACAGCCTGTACCATCATGACAGAATTTTTAGCTGATTGTTCTTTAACTCCGAGCTTTGGTGTTAACTTTTGTATGCAATAAGAACAACAGGCGGGAAGGCAATTGATGCACAGACAACAGGTGAATACCAAACTTGCAATAGCTATTAAGAATAAGAGCATTTTCCAGCCCCATGTTGCTAACAGACTCCAAAACCACCCAGACAGGGAACATGTGCCATTCTCTTGGTGGATGTCAGATGCTAGTCTGTGTAACTTTTGTATGGCTGCATATACATTCGGGGCGTGGTCTGGTATGTACATACAGCAACTACTGCCGATGACGCGACAGGCCCCACCCCGATCAGCAAGGATGACGTCTAACACCATCCTGTTTTGAAGGGCAACAAGTCTCGTGGCCTGAAGCTCAGCTGTGATGTTGGTCAGTATTCCCGCTGTGGTGTTGATGACTCCCTCTACAACCCTTGTGAGTTGGCGTTTACTACGGCTTTTATACATAGGTCCCCAAAATGGCAAAATACCCTTCATGGCATCCGTAAATTGCTGCAAGGTAGTGTCAGTCTGATCGATATCATTAGCGTCAAGAACCCTTCTTACTCGAGACAGATACGCACTCCTGCGCCGTAATCTGTGGTCTCTGTGATAATTGGATGGAGCAATATACACAGGGGGCAAGAGAAAGGACACATAGCACACATCAGACCACCCCATAGGAAGCCATATGTAAGTCTGGGACCCGCAGACGAAGTACACATTGTGAGACGGAAGCAATGGTGGACTACTTGTGGTGTTCAAGTCATAAGTGTAATTACAAATACTCTCTCCTACCGGAACCTTTCCAAAGCCTCAGACACAAAAACTAGTGGTGGTGTTAATCACCAATACTGGCATTGCCTTATCCTGAGTAATATTACGTAACTGAAAGGACCTAAAATATTCATTGACGTTAAAGTCTTGGAAATCTTTCATCTCATCCAGAAGCCATGTTACATTTTTCTTCCTTTCATACACATTCATGCAGGCATCGGGAGGTAGAGTGTCAGCAGCCCCATTCCTCCCCGGAGTAAATCCTTGGTGTGTTGCTATATAACCCAGTACTGTCTCATAATCAAGGTATGTCATATTCATTGCATCTGAATGATAATGGATATATACAATGGTGAACAACTGAAACCAGACTTCGCAGCTGGCCAAATAAGAGAGGGGCAGGGACAGCAACAAGTCATTTTTATGCAACACTGAGGGGAGTAAACCACAAACCCAAAAATCGGTGACATTGGTGGTATGGTGGGCCTGGTGGAGCATCTGCAGGAAGACGTTATCTACATAGGTCTGCCTATGTCTTTCCTTATGTGGAGCCAGGGTGACAAAGACATGCTCGGGGGGGCCATAGTGGTTGCAATCAGGGAGTGTACAGGATGTCTTTATTCTAAGAACCATAGGATCCCTAACACTGCTACCAATGCTACAAAAACTATCACTAGGAACACTATCTTAGTCTTGGTGGGACAGCTCGACCAAGTGGGGCTATATTGGTCAAGACGGCGTCCCTCTAATGGCTGTTCTTCTTCCATAACAATACGACCAAAGGGATACATTTTCATCTATCAAACTACCAGAGGGGAGTGCGTGCTATGGAGCCAGGTATACAGAAAGGGGGAATAAAAGGGTAAAAATAGTCTCTTAGTGTCTATAAACGGTGGTGCTAACATGCACTTCAAAAGAAAAAAGGAAAAACAAAAGTCTCTTAGTGTCTCTCAACGGTGGTGCTAACAAGCACTTTGCGGTGGGGCTGCACGACCACAACCCTTTCTGTCTCTTCACTCAGGATAGGGCAGCTTCCCTCCTTGGAAAGCACCCCCCACTTATCCTGTCCAGTGTCTCAGACAATGCACCAATCTCCCTTTCCCTAAACTATTGTTGGTACCATAGGCAGGGTACGCGGGCCCTATTCTTCATCCAGAAGTCCATCCCTACTAACCTGACTGTCCCTTGGGCGCACTGACCCTCCGCCGGGGACGCAAATTGTACCAAGCCACTCCGGGCACTGCCTCGTCTCGAAAAAGAACTTTAAACTCAGGGGAGGCAGTGGACTGAGACTCCTGTTCCTGTGAACCAGATGGAGGAGAAACCTGGGCAGCCCTTATTTCTGGAGGCACTGCCTCATTCAAAACAGCATCGTTCTCCTCTTCTGTCTGTGCCCAGGTCAGTCGGGCATCAGAAAAAGGGACAAAGCGAGGGACCTTCTCCGTCTCGTGGTCCCCAATTCCCTCACGGACCCACTTGTCATAAGGGAGAGGGAGCAGGACTTGCCTGCAGTGGGAGGAATGGATCCAGTTCTTCCATCCCTCCACTTTCACAGCAGGCCTCGTGGCGAGTAAAACCAGGAGGGGCCCCCTCCACCTCGACTCCAAGCACCCTCGTCTCTGGTAGTTTCGTACTAGGACATATTCCCCGGGCTGGATATTGTGCCCTGGCCCCTCAGGTATTGGCGGCAGTGCCTCGTGGATCTGTTGTTAAATAGAATGCAAATTGTTAGCTAACTCATATAGGTAATCCACAAGCAACGGGTATTCAATATCAGAGAAAGGGCGTGGGCGGGGGACACCCCACACATTTGCGTGCCACCCAAAAACCACTTCGTATGGGGATAACCCTGTTCTAGAATGAGCTGTCACTCTGGTAGATAGCAGGGTAAGGCGAAGTGCATCCGGCCATTGCAACCCTGTGCTCACCCTGATCTTTGCCAGCTTCAACTTGAGAGTGCCATTGAACTTCTCAACCAAACCGACCGACTGGGGGTGGTTTGCTGCGTGAAACTTCTGCTTGATATGCAGACTGTCGCATACCAACTGAATCACCTTTGCATTAAAGTGACTCCCGTTGTCACTCCAAATCAAACGGGGCAAGCCGAAGCGCGGGAAAAACTCCTTCAGAAGAGCCTTCGCCATGGCTGTGTTCTCTTTTGTGGGGTAAGCCTCAATCCATTTACTGAATGCACAAACGACCACCAGCACGTACTTCAAGTTGTTAACTCGTTCCATTTTGATGTAATCCATCTGGAGAACCTCGAAAGGGAAAGAAGGGGGTGCAAAATTACCGGGAGGTGTAGGAGTACCTTTCCCAGGATTATGTATCAGGCAAACCATGCAATTCTTCACTAGATGGGCCGCTACCTTAGGGATGTTATCATTTTGCCTGACGGGATCCAATAACTTACATATCCCTCTTGCACTAATGTGGGTTGGACCATGTGCCATTGTAACTACAGGGAATACATATGCATCTGGTAACATCCATCTTTGCTTTTCCGATTTATCGGTCCATCACCCCTCCTCATCTAAGCGTCCTGTGCTCTCCTGCCACGTTGCCAACTCCTCAACTGTTGCCTCACTCTGAATCTCCTTCACATTTTCCAACGTGCCCTCAAACATCCCGCCTTCAGGCACCCATCGAGCTGGCCCTGCCTCGAACATTCTCTTCATCTTGGACCTGGCTGTCTCTTTAGCTCTTTGGTCTCCAAATGCATTTCCCCTCCCCACGTCATCAGTGATCGCTTTATGGGCACTACACTTCACTATCGCCAATCTTTTAGGAAGGGCTAGGGCTGACAGGAGCCTATGTATCAGTGGGCCGTGTTGTATCCTTGCACCGTGTGAGGTCAGGAATCCCCTCTCCGCCCAGAGCCGCCCAAAATTATGGGCTACTCCAAACGCATATTGGCTGTCAGTGTAAATATTGACAGCCAATCCCTCACTTAACTCACATGCTCGCAAAAGAGCAACCAGCTCTGCAGCTTTTGCCGATTGGTAAGGAACACGTGATGTCTCAACTACAGTGCGCAGCGTAGTGATAGCATACGCTGCGGTGGTGGTGCCATCTGACAGTTTGAAACAAGAAGCATTGACATATAGTTCCCCTTGGGGGTCAGGGAGGGGAACGTCAGTCATGTCTACCCGTCCCTTCGTCTCTTCTTCTGTCCGGAATAGACAATCATGGACATCAGTGTCCTCATTGTCCAAAGGGGGGGTAGTAACGTGGCTGGGTTCAGAGTGGTGCATCTTTTTATTGTAATGTGTGGCATAACCAGTTAGACGGGCACTGGTAAGGTGCTGCGTCTTTGTCTTGTTCAAAAGTGTGTCCACAGCATGGGGTACCATTACTGTAAGATCAGTATTGAGGACAAGCCCTGCCATTGTCAAATAGAGACAGCCACAGCCGCGGCAGCTCTTAAACAGCTCGGGAGGGCTCTGGCGACAGTGTCAAGAAGGGCAGAGAAATAGGCACACGGCCTCTGCTTACCCCCAAAGGCTTGTGTTAACATAGAAAGCGCACATCCAGCCATTTTGTGTACGTACAACACGAAAGGCTTCTGATAATCAGGCGTACCAAGCACAGGTGCAGAGCAAAGCGCGACTTTTAATTGCTCAAAAGCTTGCTGACATTCATGCGTCCAGGGTAAAGGCTCATGCACATCTTTAGTGGTTAAATAGAGCAGAGGCTTTGATAGTAAGGAGTAACTGGGTATCCGGTGGCGACAATACGAGGTGATGCCTATGAAAGAACGCACATCCCTCTGAGTCTTGGGGACGGGCATCTTAACAATGGCATCAACTCGTTCAGGTGTTAGCCTCCTTCCCTCCTTTGGGCAGTAGGTGACCTAAATAGATCACCTCCTGTCGACAATATTGGAATTTTGAAAGGGACACTTTATGTCCATGCTGTGCCAAATGTAGCAGCAATTTGACTGTGGCATCTTTGCAACCCTCTTCGGTATTGGACGCTACCAACAGGTCGTCCACATACTGCAATAATACGTTACCTGAAGGAAGAGAGAGGGAATCCAACTGACCTTTCAGGGCTTGACTATATATACTAGGACTTTCAGTATACCCCTGAGGAGCACGACAGAATTGGAAACTCCGGCCCGCTAGGGTAAAACCAAAAAGGTGCCGGCTATTCGGATGAATTGGGATGCTAAAGAAAGCATTCTTCAAATCAAGCACGGAAAAGAATTTGTCTGTGGAAGGAATCATTGTCAAAAGAGCCGTAATGTCGGGTACCACCGGGAACTGAGGGACCACTATCTTGTAAACCTCCCGCAAATCAATCACAAAACGATAGACATCAGGATGAGCATCAGCAGAGTCCGAGGGTGTCTTTTTGAGGATGGGGAGAATAGGGCTGTTACACACATTGGCAACTGTCTCCTCAACCACCCCCGATTTGATCAAATCCTGTATAATCTGCAACAAAGCCCGTTCCCCCGCCTGCGGTATTTTGTACTGGGGAATACGAGGCAGCACAGCATTGTCTTGAATCGTAATAGAGACTGGTGGTATCTGCAACAACCCCACATCTGTATCTCCTTGATGCCCACAACGTGGGCAGCACATCCTTAAATTCAGCAGGAAGCTGTCCGTCTTTCGAAAAAAAACACTGTTTGGTACTGGCCACCTTGGGTCCTATTGTCATATAAACGCCATCTGGAGAACAGGAAATCTTAGCATGCAGCTTTTTCAACAGATGTAATCCCATTAAATTTTCTCCACAATTCGCTGTCAACAAGAAGGGCGAGTCCACAGTAAACGGGCCCATAGTTAAGGCAAAGGGGTTCAGAAATGGGGCTCACAACCGGTATGCCTGAAAAACCTACCGAAACATTGTTATGGCCAGACAGAGCTGCCCCGGGGACCAGTGAACGAGAAACAGAGCTATTCATTGCACCTGTATCCACCAGAAACTTCTTAGCCGAACCATGCAAATCCGCCGTGACATAAGGACCACGGTGATCTACAGGTATTTGAACTTGTCCCTCACCCTGTCCCTGGCTGTCCTAGTTATAGGACATCCCTGACGCCTCGTCCAGATCATAATCATCATGATAGTACTGCCTTCCCCGGGGCTCATCAAAATAGTTCTGGTCAGAGCGACCCCCCGAGGATGCCCCACCCTGAATTTCATCGCTACCGCCTTCACCCCATCCCCGTCCACCGGCACCCCGACCTCTGGGGGCCGCAACCTTCTGCAACAAGTCCGGACACTCACTCCGCCAGTGCCCCTACCTCTTACAATACTCGCACTGGTTCGGCCCCACCGGACTGCCTCCTCCGCCTGCGCCACGCGACTGTTCAGCCGGACCAGTGCCACGTCCTCTGCTGGAACCCCCTTGCTGCCTGTTGCAGCAGTACTTTAGTCTTCAACTCCTTATTCTTCTTCTCCACCTTCTCTTTCTCCTCATTTTCCCTATGCTCATAGTACTGCGCCATACTCAATATCACTGAAGGGGAGGAGGTAGTCCAGGTGCTCTCAGAAGCCTGCAACCGAGCAGCTATCTCGGGGAGCATGTTCGTTACAAATCTATTAACGAACAACCGGACACAGCCTTCCACCGACAAATCCTGTCCACTAAAATCCAGAAACACCCCTTCAAACCGAGTGAAAAAATCTGACACACTTTCATCCTTCTTCTGACGACATACTGCTAACTTATTCCAATCTACTCGTCTGGGTGGGATGAGAGAATGCATGTAAGTAATGATACGACCTGGCAAAGCCAGTATCTCAGCCCTAGGCTTTTTGCCAGGTTTCCGCTCATTATCCCACACCCTAATCGCATTCCAAGTGCCACCCAACTCCACAACATGGTCCTGCGTATGCACCTGCCTCCATATGTCCACCGGTACCAGCAACCCGAAAAACATCTCAACATCGGCCAGCGTCATCACCGTCGATGAGGCGGCCTCCGTTAATTCTTTATAATATGCTGTTGGATTTTTCCTAGGGTCCGGCAACTGGCTTTTGAGGGCAAGCACCTCACTCCGTTTCCATGGAGTGTAAACCCATTGCTCCTGAAAACGAGCTTCCACTCATTGCTGAACTATAACATCCTGCGCATTACGCCGTTCTGGGATCTCGGAATGAAACATAGGATGCACCGCCCTCATTGGGAATTGGGACACTGTTGTCGGCGTTTTCTGGTGCAGCCTACCCCAATACCCAATCATCGTTGCCACATTACTAAAGACGTTGTTAGGCCATATCAGCAGCGTATATGCGGTCTCGAATATCATAAATTATTTGGGGTGCTACACCACCAAAACACTGTTCCCACAACCCTATCAATGTAGCAGACATGTGTTTGAGAGCATGCTGCTGCACAAATGGCTCAAAATCCTTCAACACACTCCA
Organism: Calotriton arnoldi; assembly: GCA_963921515.1. Taxonomy (NCBI): domain Eukaryota; kingdom Metazoa; phylum Chordata; class Amphibia; order Caudata; family Salamandridae; genus Calotriton; species Calotriton arnoldi. Next base: position 207,673 of record CAWUFW010002531.1, on the reverse strand, counting down.
CACATCCTCTACACTGTAGATCGGACTCCGTGCCCACTGCGCAGCCTGGTTGGCGACCATTTGTTTTTCCTCATTTCCCACATCAGATCGAATTAGCACCCGCCCCATTCATTCCCATGCCGCAGCCCAATTTCCCTTATCCATTCCACGCACCGGTGTCCCAGCACCTAATGATGCCGGGGATGAAATGTCTGGGAAAGACACAATAGATGAAGGAACGGGCACCAATGTAAGTAATGACTGCGTTGAAGGTGTGAGAGAAGGGGGATAAACAGGAGCGGGGACAGCAGATACAGCAGAAGGACCCGCAGCTACTGCACTCGCAGCTTGCTAAGCCAGGGGGGAAACAGGCGGGCAGAAGCAGCCGGATCAGAGGTAGCAGGGCCAGATATAGAAAGAGGAGGAGCGGCAGACTGAGAAGTCGGAGCAACAGGGTATACCCTCTGCGGGGCATAGGGAGGTGGGGGCCTAGTGTCTAAGAGTTCATCCACAAATGCGTCACCTTCCTCCCGGGCAACATAGGACTTATCACATTGTAATCGAAACTTCCTATCAGCACACTCTATACCTTTTTCTACTTTCTCCCTATCGTAGGCTACTGCTTTCTGAGTTATCGTTTGCATTTTTCCCCTCCGGGCCTCCTTCTCTGCCCGCATGCACAATTGCCTAGTTTCCTTCTGCCATACCTGAAGGGAATCAAACATCGACTGCCTACTTCTTCTGGCAAATAATTTATCTTGCAGATAATTCAATTTCTATTCATCAAAGGTACCTGTCGGTGGCCACTGAAGCTCGGCATTGTCCCACGTATATTTGTGCCATAATGTACTAAACATAATAGGGCCAAGGTCGTGCTTCATGTACATGTCAAAGTTCGGGGTGCCTTCCGGAGGCGCAGGTTGCCTCTCCTCCAGCCGAGCTTCGGCAGAACAACAGCGGCATCCCGCACACCACAATTTACTAAATCAAGGCATCTCAATAGCAGACACATACACTACTCACATGAACCAAACAACACACCAAACAAAGGGAATCCAAAACAAGACAGCCCGAAGACTGTATCAAAACAAGACAGTCCGAAGACTGTACCAAAACAAGACAGTCCGAAGACTACCAAAACAAGAAGGCAGGCTCTAGCCCCAGGCCTTTTCAAGAGTAAACCAAATTCAGCAGGTGGCCTGGCAGAGCGCTCGCAACACTCTGTACCTCAAGGGTCCACAGACCCACCAAGTTCAAACAAGCTAAGAATGGTCCTCAGACCCTATTCAAGACTATTCAAGATGGCACCATATTTACCAAGAGACAAGACAAATTCACCTAGTGCACATAGGTCAAACAAAGTTATTCTCCACTGCCGACTCTTTGGACCAAGCGGTCAGATCCAAGGGTTTCACCTTTTCAGGACCCCAGCCAGGACGACCACTGGGCGAGGCACCGCCTGATCAGAAGGGTGGGGCAGCTGCGAGAACTGAGCTCGGTCGTGTGGGGTACCCCGATCCACCCATCCGACCGTACGCAACCCCGACCTCCACACCCGGTCACTGGCGAAGATGGGTCACCTGGTGGAGTCCCTGTTCGGGCGCCAACTGAAGGAAGTGACCCGATTAGGGCCACCCGGGTCACTCGCCACCTCCTCTTAGCCTTCCAAGAAATGAAGAGTCGGTGACGCAGTAGAGAATACAAACCAAGTTATTTTATTTTAAATGCGCTGCAGCGGAGTCCAGTCTGACTAGCCTCCTTAGATGCTACCGAGGGGACTGACTTCCAAACATTTGGTAATACAAAATAAGCCTTCCAACACCTCTCAAAACCCTGCTCCTGATGGAAAAATACTGCTTGGGCAGAAAGACTGAACAAAGGAGGCATTGAGGGATGAGCTACCACCTGCAGAATGGGTACACGTTATCAGGCTCCCAAGGCCATCTTACTCGGTCTCAGCTCTCTCTGGTGTGGGAGCATAGCTATGTCCAAGGATAGGAATGCAGAGCTGAATAAACTATTCTCTTCGTGCATCTGGGTTCCGACCTTGGATGAGATATGGGAACTTTCTGAACAGCAGCTTCTGCTGATTAAAGCAGAGAGCGGGGGCACAGAGGCCGGGGATTGCTCACAGTGTAACATGGCGACTATAGTAGTAAAATGGCGTCTCAGATGCTAACTTAAGCCTGCACAACTTAGGAAAGCTGGACACACACACACACATTTGAAATCGCGATTTATATGACATAGCTACATGAATGCTAACACAACACAGTATACATCATGGAGGACGGGGGTAATGGGACATTCGATTCTAACAACTGGGAGAAGCAATTATGACCTGAGACAATGTCCATTAGATAAGTTAAAATCACATTTACTTAACAAATAAATCAAATCGGTGGTTGGAGACATGAAACACAAAAGACACAAAATTAAATAAACAAAAGGACTCAGGCAATAATGTGTGAAATAAATCAAAAATTGGTTGGTCCCAAATAAATCTGCAGAAGCACTTCTGCCTCTATGTTCATTACTTTATATATTTAATAGGGTCAGGGGGCTAGAATCAACAACATTTCGATCCTTACACAATAACAGGATCATCATCAGGAAATTGCAATTCATGCCTGAGTAGTTTAACTCAATGGTAAAAAGAATAACTGGAAGAAGAAAAAGTAAACTTACATCATCAAATCAAATCGAAATATTCTTTATTCGGTTATTATCATAACCATAAAAGAGAAAAACAGACATACATTTAAGATACAGTTAGAAACAATAATCATCACAAGGTATGATTAAAACATGCAGAAAGACAGTTCACGATATACATACAGATTTGTTAGATAAAAACTTATTTAAAATCCATAAAAAATAAGTGACTTTCAACTTGTATCGTCTTATTCACTTTATCAAACAATCACCATGCAACAATAAACACCATCTAGGCTGCTTACTACACAGTTAAAAACCAGGCTAAAAAGAAAATGCATTATACATGACCAAATATCACTCATTTTAAAACAGGCAAAAGGATAATTGGGAGTAATTCATAATGATTTTTCGAGAGGGATCAGTAAACAAAGTGCTCGCGTGCCAAGATGCATACAATTTGATTTGGTGGATACTTATTAAAATCCTTACTGCACTGTTAAAAGACCAAAGTGAAAAACATAAAACCTAATAAAATAACATCATTTACTGCACAATAGGCCACGTGTTAATCATTTTCCCACTGAATCACGCAGCCGTACCGCTGAGGAGATAAAATTGTGAATCGCCTTTCAGATTTCTTCAGTTTGCAGGAGGTATAAGTGATACAGGGCTGGTCTGCATTTCCTTATATTCAGTGTTTTTAAGAGTGGGATGATAACATTTCTCAGTGGCCCTGAATAGAGCTGGCAAAAAAATTAAATGTGCACCATATTTTGTTTCAACTCTGAGTCACATGGGCATTAATGTAACTCAGCATCACAGTACGCCTTACGGGGCTAGGAAACCAAAAAGTAGGCTATACTAAACCTAAATCTGACCAGGTGAAATTTTGCCTTTTGTCTTAAAGGGAAGAGTAGATAAGGTTCAATTTTATCAGTACAGACCAGTGGCAAGTACTCCTGCACCTTCTTTTTGCACAGCTCTGTGTGCTCATTTTCTAATTTTAACATGTGTAACAGATCCTTTTTCAGCTGCTGTTTAGATATGGTTGCCATTTTGCTGAAACATTCCCCTCTACCCATTCGTTCTAGCAATTTCTTGACATGCCATAGTCACGGGATCTCCTGTGTGCATTCTAAACTGAGGCAGTCTAATATTATTGCGTGGTTAAGCGCGTGCTCCTCTTTAACCCATATAGAGTACCACAACATTATCGGGGGAATCTTTACGCAATGCGTTAATGGAGTTAAGCTTAGCTCCCTGTGACATGAGATGGTTGGTAAACTGCTCGGGACCACCAGAAGATGTCTGAGAAAATGATTTTCTGCTGTCTGAAGGCTTGTTAGGTTAGCAAAGCCCCACACTCCCACCCCATACAGGATTGCAGCACAACTGCAGGCTTTGTAAATGACGAGCACGGGGTCTAGCTGCTTAGATCTCAACTTCCTAACAAACCTGAATAATGCCTCCACGTTGCAGTCAAAGGAGCTCTTCCTAGCACTCACAAGATGACTTCATGTACCTTTCTAATCGAAAGGTATGCCCAAATACGAGAAGGTTGGCACGTAAAGTAATTTGACATTTTATGAGACGCCGCAGTGAGCGCTCATGACAAATAAAGGGCATTGCCTTTTTCTTGATAAGAACCAGCCCTAATAGATATATTTTCTTCATGGACATGCAATTTTTTTTAAAACTTACATAAAATAGCATGTATGAAGAAAATATATTTATTAGGGCTGGTTCTGAGCAAGAAAAAGTCAATGCCCTTCATTTGTCATGAGCGCTCACATGCACAAAATGGCAAGCACTGTAAGGGAGAGAGGCGCGTCGCAAGTGAAAAAAGCATGACGCGCCCCTTCGTCAGCACAAAAGAAGACAAATCGGTTCTCTGACAATGCACCTTGGCATTCTGCTGTGAAATGGTGGGCGCCGTCCCGTTGAGAACTAAACGTACGCCGCCATCTTCCTTGGAAATCAAGCCATGCCCAGAGCCAAAACTTTCATATTTTATTGCACGTAAATTCTGTTGGAACCGGGCTCCACACAATATAAGGTCGAATGATCAGTTTCATCTCATGATCCCTAGATCCAGAACAGCCATCTTTGGCGACCCTGCCATTTCAACTGAGTCCTCTAGGAAGTTGAATTATCTGCCCTTATGCATTCATACAGAAACTTCACTCATTTTTATCAGAAACCACCTGAAAACTTTTTTTATTCTTAAATTAGCGTCTGCAACTGTCACTGGTATGTCAGGTTATATAGACCCATTACATTTTAGTGTATGTGCACTGTTTAAGCAACCTTAACACAAAATGCTTTGGGTCAGCTCTCAATCAATTGGTCTGTCCCACTCTCATGTTCCTTCTACTCACCATAAAATACAGCAAAGGGCAGTGAGTCAGGCCCCTTCAGCCACGGACTGTCTTTCACCTGATGAAATGTGCACATCCATCTAAAAAGAAGAGTGCTTCAGTTACAGGGCAATGCTTTACTTACCAAATTTAATTTATTTTTTATTTTTTACCCTGTTTATTTTTTAAGTCATCCTTCTATGTTCAAACTAGGCATTCAGGTTTCAGTAATTCAAACCCAATTGTCCCTTTTCTTTGTGCAACTAGGAAACCTTTTTCCTGTCACGTACATCGAAACTAAAAAAGGTCTCTATAACTGTACTCCTTACACCTGTCTGCTAAGAAACCCTGTTACTGTTCAACTAGAATTTTATGCAATGGTTATTTTTTAATTTTAAAACTTTTATTACACATCCAAGCGGTGTTTCTTTTTTCTTCTCCTTATTTTTCTGCATATTCAATTGCATTCCTTGAAATATTTGTTAGTAACTATTGCGCCAGCTTTCCAAGGCCAGGCCTATTGGATTTGTGTGTGTTCTTGTCTTTACAAAATAATGAATTAATTTTTTTCTGACTTAATATTCCTGCCGGGTGTGTCTATTGCTTAACTGTTTATGAAATGGAATAAATCGTACATTTAAAAAGAAAACTGTTCAATATTTTAACATATATGAAATAAAGAATTCCTGCATTTTGAAAAAGTGTATGCTTATGATGTACCTAAACGTATTGAACATGTGAACTAAACATTATTGTTGTGGTATACTAATTATGACAGATGCACAAAACAAATGATTATAGTGTACTGAACTGTAAATGGAATTGAAAACTATTACTGAGACACAGGGCAGTGACAATATAAGATATCAGAAACAGCAAAGGTTTTCCCCCAGCTTATGGCTTTTCAATGGGCTCTTGGACTCTTTGTATATGGCAAGAAGGTAGTATGAGCATGTGCACACAAGTGTGCACCTCAGAGGAAACACAGACTAGACGTCTCCTGCATCACTGTTGCATTTGCCTAATGACAATGCTAGTATAACACAGATCAGAAAGGGCACATGCAGAAAAAAGATCTTCTACATTTGGGAGCAGAGAAAACCCTGAAGAAATCTACAAATGATTGAGCCTGACATGGTACATACAAATTTGACAGATCTGGGCATTGAGGGGCTCATTCTGTCTCCTACGCAACCTGAGTGGTAATTGACCATCTGGTAAATACCAATATCTCTGGATGCAGTATTTACTAGGCTTGCACATAGCACACCATTCTGAGTTTCAGAACTGCAGATAAGGCAGCATTATTTTTTTTTTCCCCTTTCATGGTTCTCACAATCAGGGCCGGACAGGCCTTTCATTCCACCGGGCATTTCCTCTGTAGATTGGAGAACAGGAAAGTCTTAAAGAGAGCGAAAGAGAGGGGTGGGAGGAGAAAAATAAAGAAAAGGCAGAGAGGGAGCAGAGAGAGAGGATAGAAAGAGAGAGGGGAAGGATGGATGGATTATGTGAAAAAAAGAAAGGAGCGGGGTTGGTTTGAGCATTTTTGGCAAGCCTGCTTTTGGTTCCCCAGTTGGCCTTTCTCAAAATCAGAACGTACTTGTCCATCACAAGTTTTGTGGCAGGTTTTATCATGGGGTGCACCAGTTGTAATCCCAATGGGCTCAAACTTGAGTGTCTGCCTAAATCAAAAAAATTGCAGTAAGGGAATGAGGCCTTTAGTACAATCATGATCTGCTAAATAGATAGTGAAAGGGGAGGGCTAAACGGCCCAAGGTCTGCTTCAAAGTGGTACATTTTGGAGTGGTTCGTACATGGGTTATTTGGCCTGCGTCGCACAAATATTTGAGGAGTAGTCAGGCACCGTATTTGTGTTTTTCCACCTGTTAAGTCATACGAATGTTCCTCCTTCTCATGACATTTACCAGACCCGTGCACGCTTTCACATTGAACCTAATTTGAATAGCTGCCTAGACGTGCTTCTATTTTGGAAAAATCAAAAATAGACAGGTAACAGACGTTTCACTCTGAAGGACTTTTTGTTCTCCTTGTAATTGTTTTCACTGTTTCTAAAGAATACACAAATTCTTCAATACCAACAGGAAACACGATCATGAAAGGTGGCTGAAAAATGTTTCCATATCTAATTCTTTTTTTTCTTTTTAAAATGGTTTCTACATCTTTACGGTCTGCATTTCCCATGATAGTAGTTTTTAACTCAGTTTTCTTTCTGAGTGTGGTTTACAATAAAGTTATTGACGGAGCTCAGGATATGGGAAAACTGAGAAGGAAACCTGCACTGCTGTGGTTACACTCTGAAAGGTGCTTCCAGCACGCAGATATCACAAGAAAGGGCCATTGTTATTCGGTTTAATAATTTATTTAAAAATAGCACGGAAGGACTTGCTTTGAACATATTGTACTGCTATATTTTCTCATCTATCTGTGTTTCTTTTGAAACACAGCAACCATACCTCCATTTTCCGGTGTTGTGACGAGCAATGGAAACTGCATTGTCATCTTTAGTATTGCTAGTTAAAAAGCAACTTTTAGTTTTAACTCCAAGTCATTTTTACAGTCCTTTGTGGAAGGAGGTTTTGTATGTATTTTCAACAGAACCCCAGTGCTCTTTATAAGTATAATGACTCGCCTGGGAATGAGAACTCTCAGCTGTTTTATTGTCTGTAGCAAAAACAACATTGCTGGACTAGCTTGGGAAGTGTAAAGATCCCTTGCATCACAAAAGTTAGGTTTGTTTGGAAAAAAATGTGAAAATAAATTACAACTAGATTAACATGCTAGGTGTCCCTGAATATAGTGGAAAATGTTTTTCTGTAAAAAAAAATCGTATTTGCTATTTTTGAGAATTTATAAAACTTACTTCACTTCAATTGGATACCTTGGTTATCCCCTATTTATATTGATTTGTTCAATTTCTTAAAGAACATATATGTCACATAGGTCACATTTAAATCCCATCAGAGACCTAGGGAAGAAGCATAAAAAGAGACAGAATAAATTGTCTTGTTAGACTTCTCCCGGATGTACGGGAAGGCTCTGAATCCAATATTCTTCAACCACTCTCCAGATGTCAGTGTTTCTAATTCAACTCTGCTTGGAAATGATAGGTGTTCAACATTTTTCTGAATTTAAAGTGCTTGCACTTAGCTAAAGGATTAGAGAGTTCCACAGTTTGGGGCCTTCCTCCATATTTTAGTCTCTTGAGGGAGTATTGATGAATCATCTGTGAGGAAGCTGAATGCATTCTCTTGTATGTATTTAGTAGCATGCTAACTTCTGTGGCAACCATAACACTTGCCCCAGTAAACTTTGTGCATGATGCAGACTGTTGTAATGATTATTTTGGATTCCAGTGGGAACCGGTGAACTACTTTTAGGGCTGGATGGAACTGGCTTTGTTGCCATAAACGTAGGCACACTTTGGCTGCCCGATTCTGCACTCTTTAAAGCCTTTTAATGATCTGTGGGGGGTCACCTGTAGACTACATTGCAATAGTTCCTGTGAGACACCAGCAGAGCTCATAGGTTTTCTAAACACGCTTTGCTTCATTTTACATTAACCAGAAAAAAATAATGCAAAGAGTCATTGACCAGAAAACATCACAAGACACAAATCTTAAGACCACATGACCATTGCCAGAGCTCAAGCTAACTATATTCAGGGATTAGGATTGTTCCTTAGAGCTAAATTGAAAGATCTTCTCTTGAAGACTGCATTTGAGTGATTTGGATAAACTAACAATTCATCTCAGTCTTCTACGATATTTTTAAGTTTCAACTTTGCACTGTGGGGTGATACATGATAGACAATTCCCGGTCAAAATCCACTGATATTCCATCTGATGGTAAAGTGCTTCTGTGATATGGATTAGATTGAACACAAGTTTTAAGTAGAATTTTCTGGCTAAAATCTTCATTAATCAATATACAGAATTCATTTACACAATGGCAAATTAATTCATGCATTTATTTATGAATAAAAATATACCATTGAGTTGCAGAAATACCTTGTGCAGTGCTGCTGTCCATTGTCTGGCTCAATATGGAACTTGATGGGGGAATTTAGGAATTCACAATGGACAATCTCCTTCCTTTAATCTTTAAGACAGTTTCCATTGATACTGCATTTAGACCTGCTTTAAATAATTTCCATGCAATTCTGTCTGTTGTTCCCTTCTCTCCTAGCTTACGGTGCATGCAAACAGAAAGAGGGTAGCACAAAAACCTTGGAAAAGGAAAGTTTGTTTGAGGTTTAGAAGCAAAATGATTCAGTTATTGTATATAATATGGGGAGAGACTGTTAAGAGGAGATGAACACTGTGATTGAAGGGATGAAGAATCAAGAGTAAGACAGTGAAGTAGAAATAGATACTGAGAAGGAAGTAAGGAAAGGAATGGAAAGGATGCAAAAATGGGGCGACATAAATTAGACACTGGGACAGATTTCTGAGCATAGGTACAGAGAGTTAACAGGGTCTTACCTATCCCTGTTCTTGGCTCAAATATTTTCGTATCAAAGTTAATCAGGCAATTTGTTTGAGCCACTTGCATTATTTAACTCTCCAGTAGCTGAAGTCTTTCCATTTGAGGGCAAGATCTAGATTACTTGGACAATGTGGTTTTCACCTAGGAGGCAAGGGTAGAAAAACTGCACTAGCTGGTGCATAGTGAAGCGTGGAACACCTGAATAGTATTTGAGATGCAATTAGATTTCTTTACAGAGTCCAATGCAAGTCACACTGACTGGAGCAAATTTATGAGGCCTGCACATAAGGTAAAATTGTACATTTGGATAGAGTTATTAATAGGCTCTTTTGCTGTGAAAAAACTTGGCCCCAAACAGGCTAAAGTGTGCATTAATGATAATACACTATCTTTCTGTGTTATGCATTAATTTTTTTATAATGTGCTGCACACAAACTATATCGAAACATTACAATGAAAATTCTGAAAAATAGTGCAGTTCTGAAAAACATGGAAATAATGGGTCCATCTAGATGAATAAGATTGATACTCCATCACATAATCTTTAATCACTCATATGTAGGTATTGGTCTTAAATGAAGGTCCGTTTGAAATATCATTTTTTGGGCATTTACTGATGTTCTGCTGGCAAGCTTTCTTTCAGAGTCAGATTCTGAAATGTTTTTAAAGTTTCAGGCCATTCACCCCATAATATCTTTCACCATACTTTAGCCTCTGAAAAACACTGTTTAATCAGATCAGCCAAGGAGCAATGCAAGATCCTGGCAGACGAAGGGTGACGTGCCAACTGCAGAAAGTAGACAGGACTTCTGTCCCAGGAGGATTTGTGCATAATGCAGAGTGTTTTGAACTTGCTCATGAATTCAGCTGGAAGCCAATGGAGATCTTTCAGGGCTAGCTAGAAGTGTTCCCATTTCAAATACACAGACTCATTCTGGAGACCTAATTTTGCAGATGTTGCAGTCTGATTTTAGAAAGTCCTTTTTAGGTTACATATAGTAGCCCAGTCAAGTCATGAGCACATACCAATTCAACCTGGTAGTGAGTTTAAAGAGGAGGGAGGATTTTCCATAAGAAAGACAGTTGGAAATTGGTTCCTTTGACCATTCCATTAATTTGTGAGGCAAAGTTGGGTCCAAATCAAAGATTATCCCAAAGTTTTGACCTGCTCGTATGTGGTGGGAAGGAAGCCTAGGTTGGAAAGACGGTTGAAAAGTGACTCTACTAAGCCTCCCTCTCCTATGATTAGGACATATGTCTTAGATCCTCCTAGTAGGCTTCTCCACATTGTTCTCTTACAAGATATATGTGTGGGTTTCATCCACATATATTTGCAATTTCACTTATTGGTAGTCTGGTACTTGTGTCAGAGGGACTATGCAGCTATGAAAGAGAAGAGGGAGAGGTACGTCCCCTCCAATACCCTGCAGCACTGTAAACAGACAGACAATAGATTTTGGGGCAAACACGGTCCTGATCTTATTAGATCTTTCAGCCGCGTTTGACACAATTAACCATACTTTCTTAATTGACCGACTTGAATCGATTGGCATTAAAGACAATGCGCTCAAGTTTATCACTTCCATCTTAACTGATCGAATCCAAACAGTCTCCTTATGGGACTTTACATCACCAGCCTTCTCACTGCCTTGTGGGGTGCCTCAGGGCTCATCCCTGAGCCCCACCCTACTTAATCTATATGTCACCCCACTTGCAGCATTGATCAAATCCTATGGTTTTGCGCTGGTCTCATATGCTGATGATACTCAGATCACTGTGTCTGTAACAGGTAACCCTGAAACCACAGCAGTTCAGTTTCATGATTGCATGCTCCATATTAGTAATTGGATGCTCAATAACTGCCTGAAGCTGAACTCCACAAAACTGAGGTTCTACTGTTCGGTAATAACCCCTCTTTTTGGTCCTCTAACTGGTGGTCTCAAGAACTGGGAACCCTGCCCACCCCAAGCAGCAAAGCAAACAAACATTTTGGTAGTAATCATTGACACCAAGCTATCCTTATAAGGACAGATAAATCACACCACCTCCTCTTGTTTCTGCATCCTGAAAATTCTCAGAAAAGTCTTGCCCTATGTTCCAATAAGCTTGCAAAATATGGTGGTCACAGCCCTCAATTCCTCTAAAGTGGACTTCTGTAATGCACTCTTTATTAATATTCAAAAACGTTTTCTGCACAAGTTGCGGACATTGCAGAACGTGGTAGCACGGTTACTGCTAGGTATCCCGAAACATAAAACTGCATCTCAACCTCTGGTCCAACTACACTGGCTTCCCATTGGAAAACACATCTGTTAGACTTGGCATCTTTTGGCGTGTTTCCCCTGAGTTTTTGCTTTCTGACCTACCGGTTTTGACTCTGTTTTTGCTGGCGTAGTGTTTCTGCGCACTTTTCTCACTGCTGATCAGATGTAAAGTGCAAGTGCTCCTGTGGTAAATTGTGTTATGGATTGGTGTTTCCATGATTGGCCTGTTTGATTTATGTGTCAGTCCCTAGTAAAGTGCACTGCGTGTGCCAGGACCTGTAAAATAAATGCTGTTGGTGGGCTGCAGCACTGGATTGTGCCACCCACACAAACAGCCCGTAAAAGGTAACTCTGGCCTGCCATTGCAGAGCCTGTGTGCAGTCTGGTACTGCCATGTCGACTTGACAAGTGCACACACTTGCCAGGCCCTAACCTTCCCTTTTCTTACATGTCAGTCACCCCTCAGGTAGGCCCAAGGTACCCCTGTGGGGAGGGTGCAGTGTATGTGAAAGGAAGGACATGCCCTGGTGTGTGTGGCATGTCCTGATAGTGAATTACTGCCCATTTCGTTTTTCACTATTGCAAGGCTACCTGTTCCCCACAGGACAGAATGGGGAGTTTGTTTATAACATCTTATAAACATAACTGTCCTGAGGAATTAGGTAGGAAAATAGAGTTTAGTATGCCTGAACTCAGAATCTAAAGATGCATCTTTTAGTGAAGGTGATTTTTACATTCTGTGTTTGAAAATACCACTTTTAGAAAGTAGGTATTTTCTTGCTCAGTCATCCCGTGTGCCTCTGCTGGAATGTGGATTGCCTGTCTGGGTTTTGGATGACAGAAGGCTGGGGAGCAGGAGTGGCTCCAGATAGTCTAGGTGGGTCAGGAAAGGCTGAATAGACCTGGGCTGCAATTGGGGATGGGGGAGGAGATTTCCTTGCACCTCAAAGGGCCTGGTCTGCCTCCGACCATGCCGTCTCCACCTCCTGCCAGGAAGTCACATCAGAGAGGGCAGAACTGGTTTTGGCTGGACACAGACACTCTCTGCCTATGAGATCAAAGGATTTTGGGATATAAATATTGGGGCCCAGACCCCTGACTTTTAGAACTCTTTTGGACCAAGAAGACTGCCAAGAAGAAGAGCTGGAGGAGATGTGAGGAGGAACTACCACTTTGCTGTGTTGGCCTGCAGTGGCTGCTTCTGTCTTGGGCAGTGAAAGGACTGGACTTTCTGCAATCCACTTTTCTGAGTTTCTCCAAGGGCTTGAGGTAGAGCTTGCCCCCTGTTCAAGAAGTCTCAGGAACAGCAAAGACTTCAAGTTCTTCTGCCCTCAGCACTGGGGACTGTGTGTTTTGTGCTGCAACAGAAGAAAAAGCAACCTGACACCGTCTAAGATGCCGCTGCTGACTCCGTGTCCTGAGGGCACCGCCGCAATGCTGCACCGCGACCCTGGTCTCACCGACGACGCCTGCTGATGCCGCCACCGAGCCGCTGCTCGCACCGCGACCTGTGGGCACTGCACCGCCTCGCGACGATGCCTTGGTATCCCCGACGACGACGCTCCACGCCGAAGTCTCCGCCGCTGCTTGCACCGTGGTTTGAGGGCACCGCTCGTAAAGTACACGACGTACCGCCCTCATCCCGCACCGCCGCTTTGGCCTACCGACGCCATCGACTCCCGTTCATCAGCCAACGACAGCGCTTCAGCAACGACGACACCGCTGCTTGCACCGCGACCTGCCAGCACCGCGGCGAGCACCGCATTCACTTTGCACCGCGACCCTAGTCTCACCGATGATGCCATCTGACGACGTCACCGAGCCGCTGCTCGCACCATGACCCGAGGGCACCGCACGCCGCACCGCTGCACTTCGCACCGCAGCACCCGACGCCTACCGACGCCAGCGCTCCTGACTTCAACAGAGAGGAGTTCGACCTGCAATGCGTGTGACTTCGAGGGCCCCGACGACTCCTGCAATGACCTCCGGAACCGACGCCTGCGGACGCCGTGCTTTCGGAAGCTCAACGAGAGGTCGCCGACGCCCTGCATTTCTAAAAGGTACTGTTTGCGGGTCTTCCCGACACCGTAGCTGGCCCGCGACACCGCGGTCAGCCAGAACTGTTTGGATTTGTTTGTTCACGACGCTGTGATAGCCCCGGACGGAACTATCGACATCAAGGAACTGTTTTTCAAGCACATTTTGATAACTGAAGATTTTTAAGTACTGTATTGTGGATTTTTATCTGTTTTGGTCTTGCCTTATGTATATAAAAATATTGGATATTTTTCTAAACTGGTGTGGTGTCCTTTTGTAGTGCTTACACTGTATTACTGTTGGTTATGTGCAAATGCTTTACACACTGCCTCTAAGATAAGCCAGACTGCTCGTGCCAAGCTACCAAGGGGGTGAGCAGGGGTTATTTTAGGAGTGTAACTCACTTATCCTGACTAGAGTGGTGGTTTCTGCCTGGCTTTGGCACATGCCCTAGCCTACCAAAAATCCCATTTCTAACATTGGTTGTCAGCGGTGAGGATAGGACTTGCGTTTGCACTTGACTTACAGTGATTGGTGTGCACTACTACCATATCGCAGACCATTACGTGCCACATACTGGTTCTTTTTCTTTTTGGCCTATTTTTGATCTTGCCAGTTTGAACTTTCTTCTTCATCATGCCTGAATCAAGAGCATCATCTGTTGCATCCCTGGAAATTGCCTTTGAGGAGGATAGGTTGGAATCCTACAATGTTAGGGAATTGAAATCAATTTGCAAAAACCTAAAAGTCCAAGTCAGGGCCTCACGAGGAAGGAGGAGCTACAAAAGGCGCTGAGGGCCTGGGTAGCAGCTAGACATGCCAGCGAGCAGTCTGGTGATCTCAGTGGAGAGGCGGAGGAGCCTATTCCTAGGGTGGATGTGCTTTTGGGAGAGGGGGAAACCCTCCAGGCCAGGCAGCAGTGGCCTGTCCCCAGGAGAGCTGGAGGACAGGTGGGAAGCAAGGAGAGTGACAGTAGAACTGGAGAAGCTTGAGTTAGCCATGGAGGAGAAAAGGATGATGTTAGAGCATGAGTTCAGGATAAAGGAGCTGGATAAGAGGAGTAGAGCCAGATCAGGTGGTGGCAGCAACCCGTCAAGAGAGGCAGACAGAATTGTGCACATCCCTAAGAATGTAGGCAAAGAATTCAAGAAGGGGGATGACATACAAAGGTGGTTTCAGGGTTACGAGGCAGCGATACACATGAATGGGGTCCCTGAGGAGAATTGGGGAGCAGGATTGTGGCCTCTCTTCCCAGAAGAAGCAAGGGATACTTTAATAGCTTTGGGTAAGGGGTATCACCTCACCTATCCAGACATGAAGGACGCCCTTCTCACGAAGTATGGTCTCACTCCTGAAAAGTACAGGGATCAGTTCAGGTCCAGTAAGAAGTCCGATGCCAACACTTGGTTGGAATGTGTAGATATGTTTTGCAGGTCACTGGATGGCTGGGTGAAGGGCAGTAATGTGACAGATTTTCAGGGGCTCTACAATTTGATTGCATGGGAGCACTTGTCTAGTCTATGTTTTGCAGATCTGCGCCAGCACCTAGTTGATAGTAAGCTGACTGACCCCAGGAAGCTTGCTATGGAGGCGGACCGCTGGGTGAGTACCAGGGTCCACAGGAAAGCGTATGGGGAGACTCAGCCAAAGGTGGGCAGGGTCCCCAGCAGAAAAGTGGGGGGGACAAGGGTAAAACACAGGAGTTCTCTAAAGGGCCCTAAACTAACACCCAGGGTAAATGTTCCCATCCCCCAGGAGATAAGAAACAAGGGGTCCCGTCAGGAAAGACTGCCGAGACAGGCCCCCGCAAGTGTTTTGCATGTGACCAGGTGGGTCACATGAAGGGGGACCCCAAGTGCCCTAAGGTGGCACAGCCACCCACCGGTGGGCAGTCCAAGGTGTTGGCTAGTGTAGCGCTTGGGGAGGAGGAGTACCCACAGGAGGGTGGGGACCCCGCAGAAATGACCCTCGTCTCATTAGGGGACAGTGAGATGGTCCCAGGAAACCCGGTGCCCCCTATCACAAAGAAATACAGCACCTGGGTGACCATCAATGGAAAAAGGGTAGAGGCTCTCAGAGATACTGGAGCCAGTGTGACCTTAGTCCGGTGTCACCTGGTCTCTGAGAAGCAGGTATTCCCAGGGGCATTCCACCAAGTCATTGTGGTGGACAATTCAGAGCACCAGTGTCTGGTGGCGCAGGTTCCCTTCGAGTGGTGGGGGGGTCTCAGGTCCCTTGAGGGTGGTTGTGAGCCCTTCTATGCCTGTAGATTGTCTGCTAGGTAACGACCTGGAGCAGTCCTTATGGAAGGATGTTGAGCTCAGGTCTCACTTGGAGATGCTTGGTTTGCCAGAGTGGGCATGCGTGTCCACTCGGTCAATGGCTGCCAGAGAGGGTGATCAAGAGGACTTGGAGCCTGAAACAGTGGCCCAAGTCCCTGCCAAGAGAAAGGGCAAGGGGCACGGGAAACCGGACCCTGAAGTTCCCTCAGACCGGGAGGAGGCAGACCTTGAGGGGGACACCCTGGTGCCTATGGGGAGCAGGTAGCTGAACTGGGGGACATCTCTGAGCTGACCCATTGGCAGCAAGAAGGGGGTCCCACCAGGGAGTAATTCTGCCAGGAGCAGAAGGAGTGCCCTTCTCTGGAGGGTCTGCGGAGGCAGGCTGCGGCCCAGGCAGAAGGTGATCAGTCCGGATCACATTGGATCTACTGGGAGAATGATCTCCTGTACAGTGAGCCTAAGGTCGCTGAGCCTGGGTCAGCCCGTGTGCTGGTGGTACCCCAGCGCTTCAGGACCTTCCTGCTGGGTCTGGCTCATGACGTGCCTTTGGCAGGACATTTGGGGCAGGACAAGACCTTTGACAGGCTTGTCACCCACTTCTTCTGGCCCCAAATGCGAAGGCAGTCAGATGGACATTGCATGTCTTGCCAAACATGCCAGGCAAGTGGTAAGAGTGGGAGGAAGGTCAAAGCTCCTCTCCAACCTTTTCCAGTGGTTGGAACGCCCTTCGAAAGGGTAGGGATGGACATTGTGGGGCCACTGGATCCCAAGACAGCCATGGGCAACAGGTACATCCTGGTCTTGGTGGACCATGCCACCCGGTACCCGGAGGCAATCTCTCTCAGGACAACGACGGCGCCAGTGGTGTGCCGGGCGTTAATGGGGATCTTTTCCCGAGTGGGGTTCCCCAGACAGGTGGTTTCTGACAGGGGGACCAATTTCATATCCCAGTATATGACATCCCTGTGGAAGGAGTGTGGTGTAACCTACAAGTTCACCACCCCTTAACACCCACAAGGTAACGGTCTGGTGGAGAGATTCAACCAGACCTTGAAGGCCATGATTAAGGGTCTAACAGAACCCATGAGGCGTAAGTGGGACGTCCTCTTGCCGTGCCTTCTCTTTGCATACAGGGAGGTAACACAGAAGTCTCTTGGGTTCAGTCCCTTTGAGCTTCTATGCCAACACAGTTAAAGGGGTATTGGGTCCAACCTCCTTACTCACCGCTCTTGATTGGGCTTGAATATAGTAGATTCTTTATAGGTATGTGATCATGTTTGGACCCAATACCCCTTTAACTGTGTTGGCATTACTAACCTATGGGCCAAACTCTGGAAATACCGCAGGGCTATTAAAATCTACGTTTCAGAATTAACACGGAGGAACCTACTAGGTGTTCATGAAATAAATGGCATCTTGCCAGGATCGGAGAGCAAATCGCTCCACGAGAATAGAGGCTGTTTCCTTTTATCCTTTCATTGTAATAGTTATTGAACCACAAGGAAACATGATCACATACCTATAAAGAATCTACTATATTCATGCGAGCTTATTGGAATTTTTTTCTCCACTAATTGAAAATTCATAATTACCTGCCCAGACACGCTGTTTTGGAACTATTGTATAATTAGGGGGTTAGGGTTACCCCTGTTCTGGACAGGTTCTCTGCATAAGAATTGAGAGCCCAATCAAGAGCGGTGAGTAAGGAGGTTGGACCCAATACCCCTTTAACTGTGTTGGCAATACTAACCTATGGGGCAAACTCTGGAAATACCACAGGGCTATTAAATCTACGTTTCAGAATTAACACGGAGGAACCTACTAGGTGTTCATGAAATAAATGGCATCTTGCCAGGATCGGAGAGCAAATCGCTCCACGAGAATAGAGGCTGTTTCCTTTTATCCTTTCATTGTAATAGTTATTGAACCACAAGGAAACATGATCACATACCTATAAAGAATCTACTATATTCATGCGAGTTTATTGGAATTTTTTTCTCCACTAATTGAAAATTCATAATTAACTGTCCAGATACGCTGTTTTGGAACTATTGTATAATTAGGGGGTTAGGGGTTCCCCCCTGTTCTGGACAGGTTCTCTGCATAAGAATTGAGAGCCCAATCAAGAGCGGTGAGTAAGGAGGTTGGACCCAATACCCCTTTAACTGTGTTGGCATTACTAACCTATGGGCCAAACTCTGGAAATACCGCAGGGCTATTAAAATCTACGTTTCAGAATTAACACGGAGGAACCTACTAGGTGTTCATGAAATAAATGGCATCTTGCCAGGATCGGAGAGCAAATCGCTCCACAAGAATAGAGGCTGTTTCCTTTTATCCTTTCATTGTAATAGTTATTGAACCACAAGGAAACATGATCACATACCTATAAAGAATCTACTATATTCATGCGAGTTTATTGGAATTTTTTTCTCCACTAATTGAAAATTCATAATTACCTGCCCAGACACGCTGTTTTGGAACTATTGTATAATTAGGGGGTTAGGGGTTACCCCCTGTTCTGGACAGGTTCTCTGCATAAGAATTGAGAGCCCAATCAAGAGCGGTGAGTAAGGAGGTTGGACCCAATACCCCTTTAACTGTGTTGGCAATACTAACCTATGGGGCAAACTCTGGAAATACCGCAGGGCTATTAAAATCTACGTTTCAGAATTAACACGGAGGAACCTACTAGGTGTTCATGAAATAAATGGCATCTTGCCAGGATCGGAGAGCAAATCGCTCCAAGAGAATAGAGGCTGTTTCCTTTTATCTTTCATTGTAATAGTTATTGAACCACAAGGAAACATGATCACATACCTATAAAGAATCTACTATATTCATGCGAGTTTATTGGAATTTTTTTCTCCACTAATTGAAAATTCATAATTACCTGTCCAGACACGCTGTTTTGGAACTATTGTATAATTAGGGGGTTAGGGGTTCCCCCCTGTTCTGGACAGGTTCTCTGCATAACCTTTGAGCTTCTGTCTGGTCACCCTTTGAGAGGACCTCTGAGTTTGGTGAAGGAAGGCTGGGAGGCAGCTCCCAAGAAAACTCCCCAGGATGTGTTTAGTTACATGCTGGTCTTCAGAAACCAAACTGCCCGCTTCAGGAAACTCGCGCAGGCGAACCTAGAAGCCAGCCAGGAAGAAATGAGGAAGTGGTATGACCAGAATGCCACTCTGGTCGAATTTCAACCTGGGCAAAAAGTGTGGATCATGGCCCCAGTGGAACCTTGTGCCTTGCAGGACAAGTGGACTGGGCCATTTGAGGTGGTGGAGCGTAAAAGTGATGTCACCTACCTGGTGGATTTGGGGGCTCCAAGGAACCGTTTGAAGGTCCTCCACGTGAACCGCCTCAAGCCCCACTTCGAGAGGTCTGAAGTGAGCATGCTCTTGGTGACAGATGATGGGGTGGAAGAGGAGAGTAAACCTCTCCCTGACCTCCTGTCTACCAAGGAGCTCGATGGGTCAGTGGAAGGTGTGATCCTCTCCCCTACACTGACTCCAGAGCAGCAGAGCGACTGTCACCAGTTGTTGGGACAGTTTGCCCACTGTTCTCCCTGACCCCAGGTGTACTCACTGGTGTACCCATGACGTGGACACCGGTGACAGCCCTCCTGTGAAGCACAAGATTTACAGGTTAACTGACCGGGTCAAGGCCACCATTAAAGAGGAGGTCTCTAAGATGTTGGCGTTAGGGGTGATCGAGCCTTCCAACAGTCCTTGGGCCAGCCCAGTGGTCTTGGTCCCAAAGGCTGCTGCACCCGGTGCCACTCCAGAACTGCGGTTTTGTGTGGACTACCGTGGGCTCAATGCCGTCACCAGGACTGACGCACACCCCATCCCCAGAGCTGATGAGCTCATTGATCGGTTGGGAGCTGCCAAGTTCCTCAGCACGTTTGATTTAACGTCTGGGTACTGTCAGATTGCCTTAACCGATGGGGCCAAGGAGAGGTCAGCATTTTCAACCCCAGAAGGACATTACCAGTTCCGGGTGATGCCCTTTGGGTTGAAGAATGCCCCAGCCACCTTTCAGAGGTTGGTCAACCAGGTGTTGGCTGGGCTGGAGGATTTCAGTGCCGCCTACCTGGATGACATCGCAGTGTTCAGTTCCAGCTGGGAAGAACACTTGCAGCACCTCGGTGAAGTGTTGAAGGTGCTACAGAGGGCAGGCCTCACGATCAAGGCCAGTAAGTGCCAGATCGGGCAGGGTTCGGTGGTGTACTTGGGACACCAGGTAGGAAGCGGCCAGGTGGCGCCCCTACAACCCAAGATTGACACCATCCAGACAGAGGTGAGGGCCTTCTTAGGACTCACCGGGTACTACAGGAGGTTTGTTAAGGGGTATGGCACCATTGTTGCCCCCTTAACAGAGCTGACTTCCAGGAAGCAGTCCAAGAAGGTGATCTGGACTGAGTCCTGCCAGAAGGCTTTTGATGCCCTGAAGGCCGCCATGTGCACGGCACCCGTGCTCAAGGCCCCTGACTTCTCCAAGGAATTTGTCGTGCAGACTGACGCTTCAGAGCATGGAGTGGGAGCGGTGCTCTCACAACTGAACGAAGAGGGTCTAGACCAGCCTGTAGTCTTCCTTAGACGGAGACTACTCCCCAGGGAACAGAGGTGGAGTTCCATAGAAAGGGAAGCTTTCGCTGTGGTCTGGGCACTGAAGAAGCTGAGACCATACCTGTTTGGGACTCACTTCCGGGTTCAGACAGACCACAGACCCCTCAGATGGTTGATGCAAATGAGGGGTGAGAATCCAAAACTGCTGAGGTGGTCCTTCTCCCTACAGGGAATGGACTTTATGGTGGAACACCGTCCTGGCACAGAACACGCCAATGCAGATGGTCTGTCCAGGTTTTTCCGCCTTAGTGAAGAGAACTCCCAGGAGGGTGGGTAGTTCTCCCTACTTTCAGCTGGAGGGGACATGTGTTAGACTTGGCATCTTTTCGCGTGTTTCCCCTGAGTTTTTGCTTTCTGACCTCCCGGTTTTGACTCTGTTTTTGCTGGCGTAGTGTTTCAGCGCACTTTTCTCACTGCTGATCAGTGGTAAAGTGCAAGTGCTCCTGTGGTAAATTGTGTTATGGATTGGTGTTTCCATGATTGGTCTGTTTGATTTATGTGTCAGTCCCTAGTAAAGTGCACTGCGTGTGCCAGGGCCTGTAAATCAAATGCTGTTGGTGGGCTGCAGCACTGGATTCTGCCACCCACACAAACAGCCCGTAAAAGGTAACTCTGGCCTGCCATTGCAGAGCCTGTGTGCAGTCTGGTACTGCCATGTCAACTTGGCAAGTGCACCCACTTGCCAGGCCCTAACCTTCCCTTTTCTTACATGTCAGTCACCCCTCAGGTAGGCCCAAGGTACCCCTGTGGGCAGGGTGCAGTGTATGTGAAAGGAAGGACATGCCCTGGTGTGTGTGGCATGTCCTGATAGTGAATTACTGCCCATTTCGTTTTTCACTATTGCAAGGCTACCTGTTCCCCATAGGACAGAATGGGGAGTTTGTTTATAACATCTTATAAACATAACTGGCCCGAGGAATTAGGTAGGAAAATAGAGTTTAGTATGCCTGAACTCAGAATCTAAAAATGCATCTTTTAGTGAAGGTGATTTTTACATTCTGTGTTTGAAAATACCACTTTTAGAAAGTAGGTATTTTCTTGCCCAGTCATCCTGTGTGCCTCTGCTGGAATGTGGATTGCCTGTCTGGGTTTTGGATGACAGAAGGCTGGGGAGCAGGAGTGGCTCCAGATAGTCTAGGTGGGTCAGGAAAGGGCTGAATAGACCTGGGCTGCAATTGGGGAAGGGGGAGGAGATTTCCTTGCACCTCTAAGGGCCTGGTCTGCCTCCGACCATGCCGTCTCCACCTCCTGCCAGGAAGTCATACCAGAGAGGGCAGAACTGGTTCTGGCTGGGCACAGACACTCTCTGCCTAAGAGATCAAAGGATTTTGGGATATAAATATTGGGGCCCAGACCCCTGACTTTTAGAACTCTTTTGGACCAAGAAGACTGCCAAGAAGAAGAGCTGGAGAAGCGGTGAGGAGGAACTACCACTTTGCTGTGTGCTTTGCTGTGTTGGCCTGCAGTGGCTTCTTCTGTCTTGGGCAGTGAAAGGACTGGACTGGACTTTCTGCAATCTACTTTTGTGAGTTTCTCCAAGGGCTTGAGGTAGAGCTTGCCCCCTGTTCAAGAAGTCTCAGGAACAGCAAAGACTTCAAGTTCTTCTGCCCTCAGCACTGGGGACTGTGTGTTATGTGCTGCAACAGAAGAAAAAGCAATCTGACGCCGTCTACGACGCCGCTGCCGACTCCGTGTCCTGAGGGCACCGCCGCAACGCCGCAACGCGACCCTGGTCTCACCGATGACGCCTGCTGACGCCGCCACCGAGCTGCTGCTCGCACCGTGACCTGTGGGCACCGCACTCCGCACCGCCTCGCTTTATGACGACGCCTTGGTATCCCCGACGACGCCGCTCCACGCCTAAGTTTCCGCCGCTGCTTGCACCGTGGTTCGAGGGCACCGCTCGTAAAGTACACAACGCACCGCCCTCATCCCGCACTGCAGCCTTGGCCTACTGACGCTGGTGCCATCGACTCCCTTTCGTCAGCCGACGACAGCGCTTCAGCAAGGACAACGCCGCTGCTTGCACCGCGACCTGCCAGTACCGGGGCGAGCACCGCATTCACTTCGCACGTCGACCCTGGTCTCACCGACGACGCCATCTGATGCCGCCACCGAGCCGCTGCTCGCACCGCGACCTGAGGGCACCGCACGCCGCACTGCTGCACTTTGCACCGCAGCACCCGACACCTGCCGATGCCAGCGCTCCTGACTTCAACAGAGAGGAGTTTGACCTGCAACGTGTGTGACTTCGAGGGCCCTGACGACTCCTGCACCGACCTCCGGAACCGACGCCTGCGGATGCCGTGCTTTCGGAATCTCAACGAGAGGTCGCCGACGCCCTGCATTTCTAGTACTGTTTGTGGGTCTTCGTAGCTGGCCCGCTATGCCGCGGTCAGCCAGAACTGTTTAGATTTGTTTGTTCACGATGCCGTGATAGCCCCGGACGGAGCTGTTGACATCAAGGAACTGTTTTTCAAGCACATTTTGATAACTGAAGATTTTTAAGTACTGTATTGTGGTTTTTTATCGTTTTTGGTCTTGCCTTATGTATATAAACATATTGGATATTTTTCTAAACTGGTGTGGTGTCCTTTTGTAGTGCTTACACTGTATTACTGTTGGTTATGTGCAAATGCTTTACACACTGCCTCTAAGATAAGCCTGACTGCTCGTGCCAAGCTACCAAGGGGATGAGCAGGGGTTATTTTAGGAGTGTAACTCCCTTATCCTGACTAGAGTGGTGGTTTCTGCCTGGCTTTGGCACATGCCCTAGCCTACCAAAAATCCAATTTCTAACAACATCCAATTTAAAGCGCTCTGTGTAGGAAAGTAGGATCTGCTTCTTATGGTTACCCCCACTTTTTGCTTGATGTCTCACTGTTTTTGACTAGTCTGACTGGGATCCTGCTAATCAGGACCCCAGTCTAGCTGCTTTCTCCCTTAAATTGGCATACATATACTTTGGTACACTCCAGATTGGATACTGGGGCACCCTTATAAGTCCCTATTGTATGGTACCCATGTACCCAGGGCATAGGTACCCCAGAGGCCTCCCATGGGCTGAAGCATGTATTATGCCACCCATGAGAGGCCATGCAAAATGGAACTCTAGGTCGGCTACAGCAGCCTGTGTAAGATGGTGCTGGCACCACTTACTTTAGATATAGGTTCACTATATCTATAGGTCACTACACTTAAAACTTATAAGTCACCCCTATAGCAGGCCTTATCAATCCTGAAGGCAGGGTGCTGGGTTTTTAGTGAGAGGGTCCTCCCGCATGAGCAGAGCCCCTTTGCAGCCTTCGGAGACCATTCTCCCGGGTTGTCTGTGACTCAGCCGGACATATAGGTAGAGGTGCATCATAACCTCGCGGTAAATGCTATCTCGAAAAACGGCTGCATAGAAACATATCGTGTTTGGTATCAAACACCTTGGAATCATACCTCCACACCAGTAACTGGTGTGGGAGGTATGATTCCACCCTTCAGAAGCGAGCTTCGTGGGGTCACCGGTCTACCCGATACCAGCCTTCTCGACCCGGACAGCACAAAATGGATGCTACCAGCCAGAGACACATTTCTGCCCTCCTGCTGCTGAGCCAAGCTGGAGCAGAGGAAGGCAGCACAATAGGCATCCTGTCACAGGGAGGTGTGACCACCTCCCAGACATGGTTTAGTGTATTGGGGCTGGGTGGGTGCACTCTGAGAGTGCCTGAAAGTCTGCACTGGGGGAACATTTGGTGTCCCTGTGCATAGTCCAGCTCAAACCAGTTCTGGGAGCCGTTGGCTCCTGCTCTGGCGCGAAACTGGACATAGGACATGGGTGTAGCCACCCCTCTGTCCTGCCCCTCCCCTAGGAGGGTACCCTGAATCTGTCCAACCCTCTCCCGTGGGTATAAAATGGGTTACCTGGCTACAGGACATTGGATTTTACGTGGACAAGATTCTACAAAGAAGAAACCACTGACCTTCGACCGTCTGGACACCTGGATTTTGCTGGACCTCGACTGGGCTGGACTTCGTTCCTCTTTCCGTCCAAAGCTTAGTTTGTGCCATGACTCCATACAGGCTCTGTGCAGGACCTGTGGGGCACTTAAGACAACAGAAGAATCTCCCTTGGAGTGAAGGAGTCACTCCCCTGCTTCGCAGGTACCTAAAGTGCAACTGACCGGTAGCTGCTCCTGAGCTCCTGCGGACTCCGAAGATATCAGCAGCACAGGAGGTGGGTTCCTGAAGGTCCCTGAGGTTGATCTGCCCTCTCACTGAGTTTGAGGCCAGTATCCCTCGTGGGGGATGTGTAACCCGAACCCCTGTGCACCATGTCTATTTGCAAGTGCATATGCTTGTTGGCAATTCCCGAGCTTGTGCATTGGACTCCGTGTAGTCCTGACCCTGAGCAGTATTTGCACCAAAGAACTCTGGCCTCCTCGCACCGTGTGCTCCGTGGGCTGGTGCCTTGCAATCTTGCTCAAGGTCCCCACGCGACTCCTGGTCCTTTGGCCTCTGGGTCCCCCTGAGGGTCATCGTGATTGTTCTTGGGCTTTCCTGGTTTCTCCAGACGTGCCCTGACTCTCCATTGCTTGGAGAGTCCCCTGGACCTTGCTGGTCCACACCGTAACCTGTTTGTCTTTCCTGCGTGGGTTGCTGTTGCCAAGGCTTGTTGGTGCTCCCGCCGGACACCGACCCCTCAGTACTCGACATCCTTTGTGGGACAGCTCACCTCCGGCTCCTGGTTGTCCTCAACATCTCCTGGTCCTCGTGGCTGCAGAGTCAAGCATCCCTTCTTCGCACCTGAAGCACCCGACATCGGTGGGCATTCGTCTACCGAGCCCCTGGTCGCTCTAAAGTGACCCAGACTCTGTCCCCTCCGCTTTCAGGTTCCTTCCATCCAGAATCCAGGCTTGGATTCCACCGGACCCTTTTCACCTTCACGGCAGCAGCACTTCTTCCTTTCCTTCCATAGAGAACGACGAGAGTTTCTGACGCCACTTCAGACCTATGCACCCGGCTCCCCTGAAATAGGTAACTCTGATACTACGGTATCCATGGGTAGGGTGGCTCTTTAAACTCTTAAGTTCCGAAGGGTTGACTCGAAGTCCTCCTAGAAGGGTTCTTAAACTTTAACTTTGCAACCGCGACTTTCCCATAGAGTTGTACGGAACACGCGGTCGTGTTTCCTCACTGCACCAGTCCTCCATGGGTCTCCTGTGTTATCACCTTGGGTGGTTCCTTGGTGTCCCAGCGATTCTACGTGCACTAGGCACTGATTCTAGTCAAGTCGTGATTGTTATACCACTATTTTTGTATATGGTTCGGTCTCCCCCTGGAGCCCGCTG
This sequence comes from Calotriton arnoldi, assembly GCA_963921515.1. Classification (NCBI taxonomy): domain Eukaryota; kingdom Metazoa; phylum Chordata; class Amphibia; order Caudata; family Salamandridae; genus Calotriton; species Calotriton arnoldi. The sequence goes on along the minus strand of CAWUFW010002531.1, from coordinate 181,623 downwards.
TGCATTGTGCTACTTACAACTGTTCTATTGATCAAGTATTGTGTGCTTTGTGTTCTATCCTCGTGTAGAGGATAGTTGAGCATGTTATATTAATAAATACATATTTTTATATAACTACTGTGTGGTTCTCCTTCATTTATTCATTCAGGAGGTGATATTCTGGTAAAATAAGCTGCTTTACATTCCTTCAAGATTAAGCCTGAAGGCTGCTCTCCATAGCTACCACTAGGATAGCTTTCATAAAGGTTATCTTTGACCTCATACATCATAAGGGTCGTGTGGATTGGTACAAGGTGCCCACTTTAACTAGTGGACAGCATATACCAAGCCACCTTCTCACACTCTGTATAGCCTACAAAGCGCAATGAGGCCTTGGCCCAGATTATTTGAGACAACCTTTCCAACGTTACTCTCCAGCACGTTCCCCGCGCTCATCCACTAGTGGAAATCCTGTAGTGCCCAGATTCAAAAGAGTTAACTGGGGAGGGAGGGGATTCGTAACATGTACGACGAGGCTGTGGAACTTGCTCCCCACAGAGCTCAAAAACAAAGCAAATCTACTGGAATTCAGGAAGAATTTAAAAACCTGGTTTTCCACTAGCTAGCTTCTCATCACCTTTCCATAACATATTCGGTTTCTCAGCTTGAATCAGTGCCTAGATGCCTCTGGGTAATTGTTGGGCTTTAGAAATGTTATTTTCATTTTATTATTTTAATGAATGAAGCATTTGAAAGGCCCTTTTTCAAACGTTTAGTAGACATCTCCTAGAGCTTTTGTTATGTTTGCCTGGATTCCCAGAATATTGACTGGGGGATGTATCTACTGAGTCTGAAGAATTTAGTTATGGACTAGAAGTTGCATTTTTAAGAGTCTGCAGTCACTTAATAATCTAGGAGTGCACGTTTGCAAGATGGAGAAGATGTGCAGACAGTGACGGCCCGCACAGATCAGAAGTAGGGGGGCGGGGAGAATATGGTGGGAAGCGGGTATAAAGAAATAAAATAAAAACTTACTGTTTCGCCGCTTCCTCGCCACGTCTCTCCTCCGTAGTCCTCCCTCGCTTGGCCACAGGAAACACACCCAGGCTCCCATTCAGCCAATCACAATGCTGCCTTAGCAGCGTTGTGATTGGTCTGAGCGCCGTGTTTCGGCAAAGAGTGCAAGACTGTTTTGGGCGGCCCAAGAGGGCCGGCCAAGCAGTCATTGCGCACTTAGGAGGGTGCTGCCTATCACTCCTCCCCTGCCCCTGCCCCCTCACACAAAACTGTGTAAGTAGGAGAAAATAAAATGATAATAACGCAAGTTATTATCATTTTCTTTCCCTTTGTTTCACTGCAAAAAAGCAGTGGGACGATGCTCCTCCGCCTTAGCAGAGGAGCCGCCACTGTGTGCAGACCATTTACATGGGTATGATAAGCTTTATCTTACTTTCCCAGTCACATAAAAAAAAAACGAAAATCAATTACTAGTCTGTCATTCGAACCTCACTCACAGTGTATGGACTATTCTATCAGTTTTTTTTACAGAATCTAACTGAGCTGTATGAGAATTTTACTTAAATGTCCAAATCAAAATCAGTTGTAAGATTGTTCCCTTTTCATGGTAAAAGCAGTGTTCTGACCCTTGCATGACAACATCTACTATGATACCTTCATCAGGTCACATTACGAATGACAATATTCTTGAGAGTAATAAAGTTCACCAGCTTCTGTACTGAGTAGAGAGTTTTGGCCATTATCTGTAAACAAATATACAGGGCAACCAATGGCACTTCTATTTTAGTAGGAAATGCTAAGAAACAAAGGTTTAAATTCTAGTTAACCAAATTACGTTCCATTATCCCAAAATGACTGTACAACTTATTTATTATTTTATTTATTCCACATTTTGAAGGCATTTGTTAAAAATGAAGATCTTTGCTTACTCCTTTACTCACTGCAAATGTCATCAGTTGTTTCTTCAGACTTGCTACCAATAGTGGTATTCATACAATGTCTACTCAGTTCATAGAATATTGTAATGCTTATACATCGAAACAGACTTATTTGTTAAGGTGAATAGTTCATACTCCTGTTTCATTCAGAATTACTTTACACTGCCCCTAACACTGTTCACCTTTCTTGAACTTCACTTTCAAATTCTGAGGTAACATTCTTATCTGGAAGAAAAATAAAATCTTTACTTACTGTGTCACATTAAATCTCGTAAATATATGTTGGCTAATCATCCTTTCTCTTTCAAAGTGGAATTTCGATAGTGATTAATAACCATAAATGTGTGCCATCATCTAGGAGTAAATGACCATCCAATCTCTAGTTTCAACACCATTAATAAGAATCACACAGAATGTGTGATTCTTATTAATATTTATATTTATGATTTATATTGTTGCTAAAATAATTGAAGCTTAATGCCCACACACTTGGTGTTTCATTCCTTAATGTCATAAAACGAGACACAAGTTTCCATTGACGTTCAAAATAGAAATATCTTGCATATTTGATTTGAATGTTTGAAAACAATTTCCGTGCTGTGAGAGAGGTTCAATTGTTATTCTGAATGAGTGGTCGATTTCAGTTTTTCATCTTTAGGTGAGGGGATGTAGAAGATTAATTCTGTCTGTATAAAACATTAGTGAGTTGAGTGCATTTTGCAGATAATCGTAATGAGAGTATCTTGCAAGAGTTTCACAAAGCTCATATTGATTTAGTATTTATTGTTAATTTGTTTTTTGCACATGCACATTTTCCAGAGTGAACACCGTTTTATTCATTCGAAATAACCTGGAAGCTACCGATTTTCTTTTAAGCATGTCTTTTTCAAAAGGATGAAAGTATTCACACAATAGGGGATTTAACCAAGTCCATAATATCACTCTGTTGGAAGGACTGATTACTAATCATTAATAGGGGCAGAGTTGTTTGTGTGTAATTTACTTAGTTTACTGCCAGTGTGTTTTATAGCTGCTATAAAAGTGCTTTGCAGATGCAAATATGAGTTGCATCTTATTTCTCTTGGGCATGCATGCAATACATCCTTACGCTACAGTTAGGCTTTACATGTGATTAATGCTCTCTTATTCCTCATGTATAATTTAAACTCCAAATTCCAAAATCCGCCATAATTCTTTTATTTTCTCAAAATCAATAGTAAATATGGATAGATGGCACAAACTAGCACATAATATATAAATACAACAAACCATATTCAGTGAAGCTGGCAGTCTTTCAGCCCCCTCTACTGTAGCAAAAAAATACTGACTCCCACTGCTGCACTTTTTCATGGTGCATTGTGCAGCTGCTGGTAGGTCATTTCCCATCCCTCTTACTTTCAATGCTTATCTGAAAACTATTCAGTGCAGCCTTCTGTAGAATGAACTTTCATCAACAGCTATTATCGCTTTCTATCTAAATTAATGAGTGCACATAAAAAAGTGTTAGGTGACATTGATGCCAATGCCTATGCTCTTGTCTTGTATAATAGAAGACTGTTTTTTGGCATATTTTATTTGAAGCATATAGACCTTCTTAACAGCTGCCTTCAACAGGGGCAGCTGGTGTTAAAGGGCGAAAGGGGCGTTGCCCTGCCATCACTGGGGAGGGGGGCGAAAAACCTGCGAGCAGCTTTAGTCAAAAAGCTAATGGTTGCTTTTGACTAGAGCTGCTCGTAGGTTTTTCTCCCTCTCCCCCCGTGATGGCAGGGCAACGTGCTCTTTTATGAAGGATTTAGATTTTTTTTTGTTTGGTAGGAGTACCTGACTGCGCATGTGCTGAGTGAGCGTGATGATTCTCGCCCTAAAGGCACAAACCAGGCCAGATACATCAATGTGGAAAGCCTGGCGAGTTTTAGCGGTAATGCATAGGCTTGCTTTTGGGCGTATACTGCTCTGGCCCAGGGCAGGGTCTGAAGAGTTCCATTCATTTAATGGAAAAGGGCGGTGCAGACTCAGGGGGACAAGGCAGAAGTGGGTGGCTACCATGGAAAGCCGGCCTCACCTCCTCCAATGCTCGTGTGGCTTGTATTGGCTGATGAGGCCTGAGGGGTGGAGCCCAGCAGCTTTCGATCCCGAGGACAGGGAGTGCTGCAGTGCACGTGACGTGGTCTGTTGCTGTGGCAGAGCTACACCTCGTCGTCCATTAGATGGGCTACTTCACTAGTAAGTGCTTTGTTTTGTAACAACTACTTGGTACATTGTTATGTTAGCTTAACATGGAGCACGGAGGAGTCTCCGCAGTGAAAGCTTGCACAAACATAACATTGTTAAGTTTATGCAAGCTTTCTCAGCGGAAACTCCTCCATGCTACTGGATTGATATGTTATATTTGCCCGTGTGGTGCATGTAGTGGTGTGAGGGCCCAGGAGCAGCGCTCACTAGTCCTTGCCTGGTATGTGGTGTTGTAGAAAGTCGGGTGCTCAACTGCCCTCTCCCACTTCAGCTTGTCCACTCTCCCTCAAGTCCCTCTATTCTCTCCAGGTTTCTCTGCTGTTATCGCTGGACTCACTAATCCACATTTATCTGCTCTACCCCAGGATGCCCCCTCTCTCTGATTCTCGCCCTGCCTCGTTGCTCTCCCATTCAGGCTGCCCCTCCCCTCCCCAGTGTGTCTCCTTTCACCCAGTCTGTCTGCTCTCCTCACCTGCTACTCTACTATCCCCATCGGCTCTCACCTCGTTGGTCTCTTCCTCCCAGTCTCTCCTCTCCCTCTGTCTCTTCCTTTTCACTCCCAGTCCATACGTTCTAAATACCCACCCCAGCCTTTTCCCTCCTGAATTCCTCACTCTCATTGTCTATCCGGCCTCTCCCCAATCTCTTTACGATTTCCCCACTCTCTCATGCCTCTCTGCTCCCTCAAGTAGCCTGTCCACTCGCACCCCTGCCATGCCAGCTGGGTGCTCTGAAGCCCTCCCTTTCCGGAAATGTCTTTGCTTTTTTTCCTTCGAGTTGGAAGTGAAGCAATTTATTAACCTTCTGACCTATCCTTCTTTTGGTATGATAAAAAGTAAAAATATAGAGTACAGTAATAAAGTGATTAGGCATTTTAAGCACGATGGGAATATTTTAAGCATGCATTGTTATTTCTTGACTTCCAAAAAATAAAAGGCCTTCTGGGTGTTTTTTCAAAAAGACATGAACACGTTTTCTGGCACAGTGATGACCAACTTATGCGATACAATTATAGACTGAGACTGAAATGCAGTGATGGGCATAGTGTTCAGCATATTGATGGGTTATGTGTGTAATATCTAGCACAATGTATTGTCTGCTGTAGCATTTAATGATGAATTGATCATCTAGCACAGCCAAGAACACATTAGTTGTTCAATAACGATATATTCTGTAGCACAAGGATGACATATTCTGTGGCATTCTGTAGTTTGACATAACCTATTGTATAAGTATGCTCCAGTCTGTAGTACAAAGATGATATAATATATACACTTTATTGATGTCCATACACAGTAGTCCAGTAACGAATATTTTGGGGCCTTTTCACAAAGGTATTTTGCTGTACGTAAGGTAGTAAGTACTCCTATAGTACTCTTTTACATACTCCTACATGCCTTTCTGAATTGGCCCCAAAACATCTAAAATGGGAAGAGAATGGGAATATTAAGGGAATAAGCATACTCAATTAGTGCAAATAGAAAGGAGTGGTGCCCTGTTTGCACTTCTACTAATAAGCAATTGGATTTTTCAGATCCGATTCACAAAGAAATATAAGAGTAGCTATAATATTACTCCTTTAGTACTACTTTCCCTACTCATAAACCCCCGACTTCCCCCCCACACCCCCTATAACGGTCGGGCTCACTCGCTACATGTCACTCATCCCGAACTTTTAAGCCTCACTACTTTCCAATGTCACCAGCCACCACTGGCCTTCAATATCATTTGGGCATTTAGCGTCACAGTCCATGTCAGACTGTTTGTTGATTTTTGTATTCTATAGCATATGATATGTATTCATTGCCTGTGATAAGAAGTAATATTGTGTTATAGCTTATTTAATGATGGAATCGGTGCAAAAATGTGTTAAAATAGTGAGTCAAAATATGAATGTGTATAATAAAAACTGTTATTAACTTATAGTACCATGCAGTAATGTCCATGCTCAATACCACTTGGAAGCAGAAGTAATAACCCCAGAACCATATGAAAAGTGACCATGAGATATGCACACCTGTATCAACGACCGAATGCGCACTAGCCAAACACGATAACATAACGCAACATAGTCATCCTATCTAAAAATTAGACAGCTCCTCAAAACGTTATACTCACTTAAATGGGGAATGCAGTAATCAATCACTTACAGCAAAGGGGGATGAAACAACTACTGACACATATGTGCATCCTCCAGAAAGGTCCTCTGAAATGACTGAATACCGTGCATAAGATTTTGTCAAAGTTGGCCTTCTGTCTCAAACATATAGAATTTATCATGCAATGGAGCAAGCCTGGAAAAGCATTCTTACAGTTTACCAGACACGATTCTCTTATTGGAAAACAGGGGAAAAATCAACAGGTACAACAGCTGGGGCTCTGAATTAGCATGCTGTTCACCACTGAAAATAGATTATTTAAAGCTATTTTAGCCCAATGAAAGGCAATCCGCATTCCCTCAGTGGCATTTTAAAAAAAGATTACCAACACCCAGCTCATAAAAAGGAAAAATAAAAAATATCAACTATGATACTTTGTAACATAATGGTCTTTTCAGGGCCACCTATTTCAAGATGCCTGGCTTTTCCCAAAGGGGAAATAAAGTGCAGCCTATATCTGTGCTGCAGTTATGATTGGTGTATGGGAGGATGGATCCTGTGGGTGTGGTTAAAACCATAAATGAGGATTGATCAACTTAAGGTATTGGAGCTATGAGAAAAACTGGTGTTCAGTGGCGGCTCGCACTGGGAGTGCTGCAGCGAGCGCATGTAAATAGTTTTATTTATTTATTTACTTACCTTACTCCTGCCCGTCGTATGTCCGACTCCACTACCCCCCCACCTTGCCCTCCCCCGCCCCGCCCCACCGCTCCTCAGTACTCCCTCTGCGAGCTGCCACTGCTGGTGTTGTGTATTCTAACAGACTTAGGTGGAAAAAGAAGTACGTTATCAATCAAGGACAGTGTGCTGGATAATAGTCATCTTATATCATCTGGTGATGATGTACAATAGACTGATGCCAATAGAAAACCATGTATTAATTAGAAGGCTCATTCTTTGATTTTTTTATTTAGCTCATCATTCAACACTACAAGCGGTGCAGAAGATTCAGCCAAAAGTATACAGAAACGTAAGAGAAGGAAGGTGAAAAGGAGCATTATTGATGTTAGAAATTGGGTTGCTGGTTGACTGGGGTGTGAGCCCTGGTCAAGCAGCAACCACAGTACTAGTCAGGGTAAGGCACAAGCAAACCCCAAATTGACCGGTGCTCAACTCACTGGTAGCTTGGCACAGGGCAGTCAGGCTTAACTTAGATGCAATATGTAAAGTATTTGTGCAACACTTCAGACAGTAAAACAGTAAAAACACCACATAAAAATAAAAAATAGAGCTAAATATAATGAATAAAACAAGACTTAAATGACAAACATCCAATCAGTAGAACCGGAGTTATGAATTATTAAAGAATAAACTGCAATATAGTGCCTAAAAGCATAAAGCGCCTATCTGTTCGCGCTGGCCCAGGTCAAAGTCAAAAGGTCAGGCCGACCGTGATGGAGCGCAGGTCAGATACAGTCCCAGATTAGGCCCACTGAAGGTTTACCTTCTCAGGTTTTGTGCCAAGAGTCCCGTTCCCATTGGAGAGGGCTGCAGGGAGCAAGGAGGGCGTCACTGGCGGTGGTTAGCATGGCAAGAGCAGCAGGCCAGGCGTCACCGACGGGCAGGCTGGAACCTCACGTTGGCGGTCCTCCACGGTGGTTGATGCTTGTTGTGCAAAGAGACAGGCTGGCAGCGGCTCGCACTGATTTTTGGTACGACCGGCATGGTTCTGGTATGAAGGGGCCGGTTTGCAGTCACAAAAAGCCAAAAAGCTTGATTTAAGTGCCCACTGAGCCACACAAAGGGTCCAGGACCAGGGCACCACTTGAGGGTCAGGAACTCACTGTAGACGGGTCCAGAAGCTGTAGGGGAACCTATTATGTCCCGAAGGTTCAGATCAGAAGGCCAGTAGACTAGCCCTTTAAGTCCCTCTGGGGTCCTGGGTTTAAGCCTTGTTGCAGGTCCAGTTCTTCCTCCCCAGTCATGAGAGTAGCAGGCAGCAGGTCAGCACAACAGGGCAGCAGCTCTTTCAGAGTGGCAGTCTAGCTGAGTGATAGTCCTTTCAGCAGTACAGCAGTCCTTCTTCTTGACAGTGTATCCACAGGTCCAGAAATGTACTGCGGAGTTGGTGTCTGAGGTTTATACTGGTGCCCTGGTTCTGGAAGGTAGGAGAATCTTCTAGACAGTGTCTTTGTAGTGCAGAGAATTCCCTACCTTCCCTGCCCTGGCTCCAAGCTGGCTTAAGTGACAACGCAGGGTTGTTAGACCCTTTGTGTGAAGACAGGACACAGTCTATCCAAGTGTAAGTGAGGCTTGCCCCAACTCTCCCCATTCTGCCAGTGATGGCCCTACCAGTCACAACTAAGCTCCCATTGAGTGTGGCTGTCTAGAAGGAGTACATGAAGCCCAACTACCCCTAGTCATGTGGCAGAGACAGGCTGCAGCCACTAAATGGCGAAGGCAAGAAAATATCAACTTTCTAAAAGTGGCCTTTTCAGAATTGCAATTTAAAATCTGACTTCACCATAAGTTAGGATTCAAAATTAGGATTCCAAAGACATCAAACACAAACCAGTTATCTCTTTCCATTTGAAAATTATACCTAAAATGTAATAAGACAACTCCAATGTTATCCTATGGTAGAGATAGGCCTTGCAGTAGTGGAAAAGCTAATTTAAGAGTTTTTCACTACCAGAACATGCAAAACTTAAAAGCACATGCCCTACTTTTTAACTACACTGCACACTCCCCGTGAGGCTGTCCAGGTCCTACCATAGGGGTAACATATTATGTGTATTAAAATTGAAGGTTTGGGCGTGGCAAAAGGTTTATTTTGCCAGGTCGAAATTGCAGTTTATAACTGTGTGCACAGGCTCTGCAATGGCAGGCCAGAGATGTGTAAAGGGCTACTTCAGTGGGTGGCACAATCAGTGCTGCAGACCCACTAGTAGCATTTAATGTACAGGCCCTTGTCACATGTAGTGCACTTTACTAGAGACTTATAAGTAAATTAAATATGCCAATTGGGTATATGCCAGTTCTACCATGTTTTAAAGAGAGAGCATAAGCACTTTGGCACTGGTTAGCAGTGGTAAAGTGCACAGAATCCTAAAGCCAATAAAAATGAATTTAGCAAAAAGGGGAGGGGGAAGGCAAAAGGTTTGAGGATGACCCTGCAGAAAAGGCCATTTCTAACAATTGGTAAATTGTATCTTGCATATCAGCTAAATTATACAGCATACAATTCAGCAGGAGCAAGTATGGGATGACTGGTAGCCTAACAGGGCTGTGTATAAGAGGTGCCCCCGTTATGTGGCACGAATCCTTTTGTAAGCAGGAGTGTTGTCTAGTGTTCAGAGTACCAGGTTACCAGGCCCCATCACCCTGGGGGCTCTCTCTCCATTAGCCAGGTGATGTCACTAAACTTTATCCAACACCTCCATTAGGTTTGAATGTCTGCCGTACCTGTGTCGTCAGCAGGTCATAAGAGATATGTTTTTAAGGGTTGGCATAAGCCCCTAGACCTGGAGATAGTGGGCAACATGTTCATATATACTTGCAGTTGTTCATTGCATTATACTAGGTATTTAATCCCCTGTTTGAACTTGGGAGCCCGTCCCCTGCCCCATCTGCAGACTACCAGTCATTTTGCTAGCAGCAAAACCAGCGCTACAAATTTCATATTTGCTGCTACCACTTCTTTTACATAACCTAGAAGGCCCACACAGGTTTGCAATGATCTCACATTCAGTCAACGTGGACAGGACAACAAAGACCTCCTGCCAGTATTTATATACTGTAGGACATGTAGAAGCAAGAAGGAGAAATTTGTCACTTGGTTTCCCGTATCGCAAAAAAAATAATTTTGCCTTAGGCCACATCTGTGTAGTTTCTTGGGGTGCAGTATGTTATGTTATGTTATGTTAGGAATGCTTATAAAGCGCAACGGTTACCCTAAGGTGTCCTGGCGCTAGCTGCAGTCCTCCGAGAGCCAAACCTTTTATGCCCAGTGTAGTTCAAAACAGCTATGTTTTGAGGGCCTTCCTGAAGACAAGTAAATCATTAGCGTTCCTCAGATGAAAAGGGAGCTGATTCCAAGCCTTTGCCGCACCAGCGGCAAAGCTTCTGCCTCCCCACCTAGCTTTTTCTACGAGTGGTACTATCACTAGTTTTGATCCTGAGGCTTGTTGCAGGTATTTATCATGTATAATACAAAATCTACTACTGAACGACACCTTCCCGGTTTGCATACAGTGACATTTCCAAACTACATCAGGGATTTCACCACCTAATTCCTCTTCTCAACACTTCTTCGCCACTAGGGGCTGGGGTATAGCCTTTTCTTGGGCTTTGCTATAAAGTATGGTAACCAGATGCCTCATGGACTGAACCTCAGGCAGGCTAGCCAATGTAGTGAAGGTCGGGGGCTCATCAGGGAATCCTAGAATCCCATTCCCACAGCTCCTTCGAATACAATTGTATGTGAACACCTCAATGGGAGCACACAGGGCGTCCCCCAGGAACTCCTCCAGCATCAGTAAAGTTCCTTTCTTATATAGGTATTTCCAGTGTCTCAGACCCCTTTCCTGTCAGTTTGACTGAACTAATATCTCATGTTTAACTGGTATAAGTGGGTGGAAATTTAGCAGCAGATGAGGGGAGTAAAGAAACTGTCTACCAGTTCTTCCGCTTAGTCTGTTGCCTGCTTTAATAATGCATCAACTGCAGCGCAATGTCTGGGGTTGATGGAGAGAAGGGTACATATGAGGCAGTGCAGTGAAACTGGTGACATGTATCTGCTTCCACTTCCTGGTGTGGGAGGTAAGGGGTAGGTCAGTGCAAGTGAAATGAAAATGAGACTGCATGCATTGATAGTAGAGTTCTAGGTGTGGAGCCTCAAGTCCCCCTTTATTGGATGGTAGTGTTAGAGTTTCTCATGTTATCCATGGCTTTTTCCCAGCCCAGGTTAATTGAACTAGTATCCAGGGACGGATTGGCACCGCGGGCAGTCGGGCATTGGCCGAAGGGCCGGTGTCTCAGTGCCCTCTGTGGGCCGTTTTTTTCTTTCTCAGCCCACAGAGGGCACTGGACAGGGAGAGTAAAGCAGCCTCGCTGGGGGGGGGCGTGTGATATGGCCCTTGGGCGAGGGTCTGCTGTGGCCTCTCGACTCCCTGCCTTGCAAAGCAATCGCCCTGAAGGGGGGCTGGGGAGAGGGTGATTGTCAGCAAAAATCAGCCTCCCTGGGGGCCAGGTGTTGCTCAGGCCATTGAGCCATTCTCACCTCGCCCCCCCTGTGGCCCACACAGCCCACAAACAGTGTTCTATTTGACACCACGGCCCTTCTCATCAGGCAGGGACGGCTTTTGCATTGGTGGCGCCTGGTACGACAATGTTTCTTGGCTCCCCCCCACCCATGACCTCCTTCTGCACAGATTCTCTCACTAATAGGCATTGATTGTTACGAGTGCTTAGTGTGGAAAACACAAACTCAGGGTTTTAAATGTAGCAGAGTGGTTGCGGTTGTATATCCTAATAAGAGTGTATGGCTAGCTAAAGAAACAGTTTTTAGCAACCTTAGAATGAGGAAAGATTGATAAAAAAATACTTTCTAAACTCGTGCCTGACAGTTTGCTTGCAGCTCTTTGATGCCAGTTCATAACTCACTGTTATTTTCGAAGGATTGCAAATTATGAACTGCAAGCACCAAAAACATCTGTGTCAAAACCCACTGACCTATCTACAAATAAATACAAATCTGTGACGGGCATGTTCCAAGTTGCGCTTTGCAGAAGGCACATTAAACCTCTATGTTATGATGAATGAAAAGTACATTAATCCCCAGAGTTATCCTGCCATTAGTAATATGCTCTGAAAACTGCTGGGCGCCCAAAAATCTCTGCAGCATGTGCCTTAACACTGCAAGATATCTTAAAATGCAGCATCTTTGTGACCCACTTAACTAAAGTCAGCAAATATATTGCATAAGAAAGTGTTCTTCCTCAACTTCCATCCTTCTAATGTTAATAAAACAAAGTCTGCTGATTAATAAGTGGCCCTATTTCAAAATCAATGACACAGAGCTTTGTAGTATCTTTTATAAACCTGTTTATTATTGTGTTACCATGCCGCAGAGGGTGGTCCGGGTTACTTTGTACCAGGGCATGGGTGGTCTCGATGCAAGTTGTTCCTGATGCAAGATGCATTGGTGCTACAACACTCCTCTGTTATCCAGTCCAGAGGTATGGGTTGTAGTTTAGGGAGGGGCCGGAATGACGGAAATTGGGACTTTTTACATGAAAGAAGCTCCGGCTTAAAAGCTGAAAAGGATCTAGACAAAATATAATCGCATCAAGGAATCTGTTTGAAAATGTTGAGAAATCGCCTATAAAGTCTGTTTTTTTTCTCCAAACAGCAACTGATAAAATTGCAAGCTTGCATGCAGTTCTTCCACCCCGCTCTGTGGGTACTACCTTTGTGCTGCACCTGGATGATACACCAGCTTCATAGACCTCTGATTTGAATCTAAATTGTCTTTTGAAAGTTTAGCAGTCATTGTTTACCAATAGAAGTGCATTCCTTTTGTCAAGATATGAAAACTTCAAGCTGAGAAAGCCTTGTGTGATGTGCACCGTCAGAGCATGAGCAGCATTGTTTGTCTTTTATTCCCACGAAGTTCTGGAAATGAAATATGGCAATGACACTCAGTTCGAGCAGAGTGCAAATGGCGCCTGCCGAACTTGGTGCCCGGTGCGACAGCACCGATAGCACCGCCGTAAAGCCGGCACTGCCTTCAGGGCATGGTGGGCGGGGGAGGGTGGATTTATGCTGGACCCTCGCTGTGGAGGACAGGTGATGTTGTGACTTGGGCCATCTTCATCTCAGCCCCTGCCCCTATGGATGGCCCAGCAGCTGTGTTTTATGCTTAATCCCCTCCCCTGCCAGGCCATTGACCTTCGGCATTGGAGGGCTTGAGTAATTTAGTAATAGAATGGGCCTGGCAGGTGTACTGTTGCTCAGGTAATGGCGGGGTAGTGAGGGGTTGAGTAATTTAGTAAGCGAAGAGGCCTCGCTGTTGTTCTATTGCTCAGGCTGTAGGCCATGGTCACCTTGGCCCCATTGTCCTTCCCAAGAACAATATCCTCCTACTTTCATGCCTTTCGTCTGCATAAAGCGATACCAAAGGGGATGATGGACGGAGCGTTAGAGCAAATCAAACACTCACCCCCAGTGAACTGATCTGGGTTTAATCCATCATCATTCTTTAGCTCACTCCACCACCCCAGTTCAGACATGGCCATATGCAAATCAGTTTGACCCTGTGCCTCATGGGAACAGTCCAGCCCGAACTGCCAAGCCATGTCTTCCCTGGACCGGAAACAAGCATCCTGGGACCGGTTTCGGGTTCAAAACCTCATCAGCCAGGCTATCTTGAATCCAATGGCAAAGTGAGCAAGGGATCCACGTCTGGGCATACCCTGCCAACTTAGGGCGAACAAGCGATACCAAAGGGGATGATGGACGGAGCGTTAGAGCAAATCAAACACTCACCCCCAGTCAACTGATCTGGGTTTAATCCATCATCATTCTTTAGCTCACTCCACCACCCCAGTTCAGACATGGCCATATGCAAATCAGTTTGACCCTGTGTCTTCCCTGGACCGGAAACAAGCATCCTGGGACCGGTTTCGGGTTCAAAACCCTCATCAGCCAGGCTATCTTGACTCCAGTGGCAAAGTGAGCAAGGGACCCACGTCTGGGCATACCCTGCCAACTTAGGGCTATGTCTGAACTGGGGTGGCGTGGTGAAGCAAAATAACGATGGATTAAACCCAGATCTGTGACTGGGGGTGAATGTTGCCAATGTGCAGCATTCCGTCCATCATCTTGTGTGTTTTGCATTTCGCCTAAGTGGGAAGGGTATGCCCAGACGTGGGTCCCGTGCTCACTACGCCACTGGAGTCAAGCTATCCTGGCTGATGAAGGCTGATAGCCTGAAACCGGTCCTAGGATGCTTGATTCCGGTCCAGGGAAGACATGGCTTGGCAGTTCGGGCTGGACTGTTCCCATGAGGCACAGGGTCAAGACTGATTTGCATATGGCTATGTCTGAACTGGGGTGGCGTGGTGAAGCAAAATAACGATGGATTCAACCCAGATCTGTGACTGGGGGTGAATGTTTGCCAATGTGCAGCATTCCGTCCATCATATTGTGTGTTTTGCATTTCGCCCTAAGTGGAAGGGTATGCCCAGACGTGGGTCCCGTGCTCACTACGCCACTGGAGTCAAGCTATCCTGGCTGATGAAGGCTGATAGCCTGAAACCGGTCCTAGGATGCTTGATTCCGGTCCAGGGAAGACATGGCTTGGCAGTTCGGTCTGGACTGTTCCCATGAGGCACAGGGTCAAGACTGATTTGCATATGGCTATGTCTGAACTGGGGTGGCGTGGTGAAGCAAAATAACGATGGATTAAACCCAGATCCGTGACTGGGGGTGAATGTTTGCCAATGTGCAACATTCCGTCCATCATCCTGTGTTTTGCATTTCGCCCTAAGTGGGAAGGGTATGCCCAGACGTGGGTCCCGTGCTCACTACGCCACTGGAGTCAAGCTATCCTGGCTGATGAAGGCTGATAACCTGAAACCGGTCCTAGGATGCTTGATTCCGGTCCAGGGAAGACATGGCTTGGCAGTTCGGTCTGGACTGTTCCCATGAGGCACAGGGTCAAGACTGATTTGCATATGGCTATGTCTGAACTGGGGTGGCGTGGTGAAGCAAAAATAACGATGGATTAAACCCAGATCTGTGACTGGGGGTGAATGTTTGCCAATGTGCAGCATTCCGTCCATCATCTTGTGTGTTTTGCATTTCGCCCTAAGTGGGAAGGGTATGCCCAGACGTGGGTCCCGTGCTCACTACGCCACTGGAGTCAAGCTATCCTGGCTGATGAAGGCTGATAGCCTGAAACCGGTCCTAGGATGCTTGATTCCGGTCCAGGGAAGACATGGCTTGGCAGTTCGGTCTGGACTGTTCCCATGAGGCACAGGGTCAAGACTGATTTGCATATGGCTATGTCTGAACTGGGGTGGCGTGGTGAAGCAAAATAACGATGGATTAAACCCAGATCTGTGACTGGGGGTGAATGTTTGCCAATGTGCAGCATTCCGTCCATCATCTTGTGTGTTTTGCATTTTGCCCTAAGTGGGAAGGGTATGCCCAGACGTGGGTCCCGTGCTCACTACGCCACTGGAGTCAAGCTATCCTGGCTGATGAAGGCTGATAGCCTGAAACCGGTCCTAGGATGCTTGATTCCGGTCCAGGGAAGACATGGCTTGGCAGTTCGGTCTGGACTGTTCCCATGAGGCACAGGGTCAAGACTGATTTGCATATGGCTATGTCTGAACTGGGGTGGCGTGGTGAAGCAAAATAACGATGGATTAAACCCAGATCTGTGACTGGGGGTGAATGTTTGCCAATGTGCAGCATTCCGTCCATCATCTTGTGTGTTTTGCGTCTGCATAGACACATGTGGCCTGAGGGTAAGAGGTGCAGCGATGGGGGATCAGGTTCGAGTCCAGGCATCTGCTCTGAACATCCTGTGATTCTGGGCAAATCGCTTCATCTCCCAGGCCCTTGAATGAAAAATCTGATCTTGTGCACTGTAATTGGTGCTCATGAATAGTGCTCAAATAGCCTTTGCCTTGGGCTAAGTTCACACTATATAAAACTGTCAAGAGGAAGAACAACAATAAAAAAACAAGCATTGGCAATGCCACTAGGTCTCGCATTTGCGAGAGCTATTTGTGTTGTAAATGACAAAGTGTTTTACCCATGTGTTAGAGAGTGGAGGTATGTGGTGTGGAGTGGAATTATGTGGTTTGGACTGGAATTGTTAGATGTGAAATTGTGTGGCGTAGAATTATGTGGCGAGGTGTGCAGTGGAATAATGTGGATAGTAATTATGTGGTTTTGAGTGTACTGGAATTATGTAGAGTGGGATTGTGTGTCATGGAGTGTAATTATGTGGAATGATATTTTGTGTTGTGTAGTAGTATGTTGTGCAGTTTAATTATGTGGTGTGTTGTTGAATTTTGTAGCATAATGTGGTATTGTGTGGTGTGGATTGGATGTATGTGGTGTGTTTTGTAAATGTGTTGTTGTGTTGAATTATGTGGTGTGTTGGTGAATTGTGTGTAATGACAATGCTGTACCATCCTGCAAAATTTGCATCTACAAAGGGTGCTTCTAGGAGCTACAATACACTCTAAGCATTGCAGGGATGCAGGGACGTCATCCAGGTTCACTCCATGAGAGCATTATTCTGGGCTGCAGTGCTGTCTGTACGTGTACCATGAAGGGATATGTACTAGGAAAGCAGTAGTGTTTTGTATTGGTGCAATTTCATCCACATTGGAAGAATGAAAAATTTAGCAGACTCCAGGTTTCAACCTCTGCTAAGTGTGTTTAACCCACTGAGCAATCGTTCGAAGTGAGGTGAACGGGTGGAATATAAAAGTAAATAAATAAATTGGTAAATAAATAAAAATAAATGAAATTCCATGTAGTGGGAAGCGCTTTTTATAAAGTTGAGTCGCTGTTGGCAATTGCTACCACGCTCTCCTAAATAAATTAATAAAAGATCATGGGGGTGCAGCAGAGGTGGGTGGGTGGAGTAGGAGGGAGGAAACCACAGGTAGTGTGTGAGGGTAGATGACAAACTAAAAATAAACAAGAAGCTTCCAAAGACACCCTCTCACAGCGGTATTGTTAAACTTGGCATCTTTGACGTGGTTTCACCAGACTTTTTGCCTCTGTATTTTGTGATGCTGTGCTGGATTTCGTTTTTGCTGGATTAGATGCTTTGGGCACTTTCTGGGTGAGAGAAGGTCCAAAGGATGGAAGACCAGGAGAATGGTCCAGAGACAGGTTTGGTGGTAGACAGATTTAGTCTATGTGAGGAGTGGCAAAGACTCCAGGAAAGAGGGGGAGAAACGGGACGTGGTAGGGTTCAGGAAAGACTACTGGTCAGGGTCTGAACGAGGGACAGGGTCAGAGAGAGGCTAGACAAATATGTGTATGGTTTGTGTATTAATGCCTAGTTTGTGATTTGCCTAAGTAGTGTGTGTTTCAAATGTGTGTGCAGCAGTTGTGGTGCAAGACACGGTTCTTTTGTAACACTGCTGACCGGCTCGCGTAGAAGCCGCTGCCTGTTCAGTCCACAAACAGACAACACAATACCTCGCTGCAGCACCTGACACAATGCTGTGAAAGCAGCCACACCACATGTGCACCATGCAAAGCTGCGTACTCACTGCCTGCCTACAGTCGCTTACTGCCTTCAGTGATCTGGCTCGCCTGACTGTGGCTTTACCCCTATGGATTTTACATGGGCAGCTGCTGAGCCTCAGAGAAGGGCAGGGTCGGGAACATGTTGAAGCAACACAGCAGCTAACCTCAGGCCCCTTGTACTGCTTGCCCAACATGCTGCGTGTTCAGGGGTCTCCCGCCCCCGGGCTGGCATCAGTAACTGAGAGGGAAATGGGTGTCAAGGCTTGGTGGGGCCACACTCGCCCCCAAACACCGGGCAACGGGCGGGGACAGAGGCACTTGATAACAGGAAAAGGGGTGATCATGACAGCGTAGTTCCTGGCTCCTCCATCCAACTGCTGACACACAGAGGGCTGGAGTAAAGCAGTACTCAAAGTCACATTTAGTGCTCCTCAATCGCGGTCCCACCACATCCAGAAAATCCTACATTAGTGCTAATTGTGTTTGGGGCAACTTTTTAACTTGGGAAAACATGAATTGCTAATTTTAAATTTATTCTGTACCTGTCAGCAACCGCACACCGCACTTTAGGGTTTAGACGGTCCCCGGTCCACCACGGTCTTTTCGGGCTGATTGAGTGGAGGGACATAGCTCCTCCCCTTGCCATTGTCATTTCCGGGGGTAATCGGCATTTAAGACGGATGGTTTGCCGGCCGCGCAGAGACAGTAGCTGCGCGCCGGAAGGATAGGCTTCGATCATTTTTAACTGTGCTAATTGTGTTTGGGGCAACTTTTTAACTTGGGAAAACATGAATTGCTAATTTTAAATGTATTCTGTACCTGTCAGCAACCGCACACCGCACTTTAGGGATTAGACGGTCCCCGGTCCACCACGGTCTTTTCGGGCCGATTGAGTGGAGGGACATAGCTCCTCCCCTTGCCATTGTCATTTCCGGGGGTAATCGGCATTTAAGACGGATGGTTTGCCGGCCGCGCAGCGGATGTGCGCAGCGGGCGCGCCAAAGGCAAGCTTGTCTGCGCCCGTCCACGCCTGGTCGTCGCCAGACACCCTGCCCAGACCGCCAAAGATATACGCCATTATTCACGTGCCGAGCTCCTGTCATATAACACTAACTGCGCCACTTGTATAAAATTTGCTTGGTCCTCACCGGTCGGCTCCTTCAAATGCAAACAATGTCTATTTCAATTTAGGCCACATGGGATGGACATACCTCTCTCCAACTCTACAAATTTCAGGTTTCTTAGCCTGAACTGCCGGTCTTTGACAAAGCATCATGCCGAGATATTCGATCTACTAACAGAAGAGTCTCCCGACAGATTATTCCTGACCGAGACCTGGTTAACGCAGGATTCCGTTGCAGAATCTTGGCTTGCACTCCCCCAAGGCTATAATGAAACAACTTAACAGAACCGGAAATAGAGGTGGAGGAATTGCATTAATCCATAGGAGTTATATTTCTGCAGCCTCGTTAAGGAGAATATCCCAGAGTGCGAAAGCGCACTCTTTAAAATCACCCTTAACTACAATCTTACGGTTTCTGGACTCCTTATTTATCGACCACCAGGGCCATCTAAAGTCTTCAGGGAAGAAATAGTAAATAAAGCTGTTTTGCTTGCTAGTAAGGCAGCAAATTTTACCATTTTAGGAGACCTCAACTTGCATTTAGAAGATAGCGGCAAGACGGGCATTGCTAATTTCTTAGGCGACCTTGAGGCATGTCAGTTAGCACAACGGGTCTCTAATACTACACATGTAGCAGGTCATCTGCTAGATCCTATATTTTCTAACTTAGGCTCTCTAATAACTGAGCCTCCGATCCCCATGGCCTGGACGGACCATTTTCTTGTCCCTTTTTCCTTTTGCTGGCAAGGCAAGCCAGCTCCGAACCGTCCTTTATTGGTGTCCACATGACCTTGGCATAAATTAGAGGCTAATAAATTCTCTGATGTATTGTCAAACCACACTCCTCAGCTGTCGTCAAACATTGAGCTAGCGAATACATGCTTCCAGGATTAGCTGACTCAAGCTCTGGACAGCTGTATTCCTGCTAAAATTAGTTTTAAACAAAAAAGAGGACAGTCGAACCCCTGGTTCGATGAATCCCTGACTAACTCTAAGAAAAAATGTAAACAACTTGAGCGGGCCTGGAGGCGCGTGTATGATACTGAAGCAAAAAACAAATACAGCAAATCCATCAAAGCTTATCATAAGCTGGTCCGGAGAGCTAGAGTGGAGTATATCGCTGGTAAAATCTCGGCAAGCAATAATTCCCCCAAAACGATCTTTTCTCTTCTTAAAGTCATGAAATGTGAAAACCTGAAAGCCGATTCACCTGTTACTTCCAATAAGCAGTGCGACGAACTGGCCGGATATTTTGTTGATAAGGTGGATAAAATTCATAAGAGCTTTCCACCAGTCACTATTAATATCGACCGGAGGGAAGGGCACAAGGATAGGGGACTCACTATGGATAATACACTGTGTTCCTTTCCCCAAATATCCCTTATTGAGACTGAGTATCTCTGCCTGAAAATTAAATCAGGCTCTCCAGCTGATTCCCTGAGACCAGCTCAATTTTGCCAATTTCGCAACCCCATTCTACCAGTGGCCAGGGAATTGATTAATCTATCCCTGACATCAGCGCGCCTACCATCAGCTTGGAAGCACGCTAAAGTGACACCTCTTCTGAAGAAAGCATCGTTAGATCCATCGGAACCGGGTCATTATCGGCCCATTTCTCAGCTCCCTTTTTTAGCCAAGGTTACTGAATCCCATGTCAATACTATTCTGACAAAGTTTATAGAGGAAAACGCCATCCTGGACTCCTCGCAAAATCGCTTCAGAACCCGTCACAGTACTGAGTCGGCTCTGTTGGCAGTGACGGAGGAAATTCCTAGTAGCTTAGACGACGGAAATTCCACGGCCTTAATTCTGTTAGATTTAAGTGCCGCTTTCGACACTGTCTCGCATGAAATATTACTGTGCAGGCTACAGGAGATAGGGATTGAGGGTTTGGCCTTGGCCTGGTTTCGCTCCATTTTAGAGGGTAGAACTTTCCAGGTCATAGTGCCACCCTATCACTCCCAGGAATCGGTGATCAGACACGGGGTTCCACAAGGATCGATACTGAGCCCGTGCTCTTTAACATCTATGTACAACCCTTGGCAGTGATGGCAAAAAGCAGAGGGTTGTCGTTGGTTTCCTATGCCGACGACACCCAATTAGTCATCGCCTTTTCCAAGAATTGTAAAAACAATCTTATTAAATTTAAGGAGGACTTGCTGGCAGTCGCCAACTGGCTGACAACAAACTGCTTGCAGCTAAATGCCAGTCAGTCGGAAATTCTGCTGTTCGGAAGAGATAGTGATATGTGGTCAGAACCAACTAAAACCAGCACCACCGCCAAAGGAGGCGGTCAAGAACCTGGGCTTTTGGATTGATAGAGGTCTCTCTTTTGACGCCCAATCCAAAGTAGTCGCAGGGACCTGCTTCGGGCTCCTGAGAGGGTTAAAACCCCTACTTGGCTTTTTCGAGCCCAAAGTCCGGCAGACTATAGTACAGGCCACAATCTTATCTAGATTGGATTATGGCAATTCCCTCTATTTAGGTGCCAACAAATCCTGTATTCAGCGCCTTCAGAGAATACAAAACGCAGCAGCCCGCACTCTATTGGCGCTTCCAAAAACATGTTCTGTGTCTAGGTCCCTACCTAAACTACACTGGCTACCGGTAGAGAAAAGAATTCAGTTCAAGACTCTATGCGTCGCTCATAAAATCTTGACTCAACAAGCTCCCCCGGTTCTATCTGACCTGCTAACACCGTATGTTCCGAGTCGTTGCCTGCGGTCAGCTGACCAAGGGCTGGCATGCACCCCCAGAGTTTTAAGAGCCAGAGCTGGTGGTCGTTCTTTTAAAGTTCTGGAGGCCAAACTCTGGAACTCCCTTCCGACTGCTATCAGAGGGCTTCGAGATCACCTAGCTTTCCGGAAAGCCATAAAGACCTGGCTCTTCCCAGCGTAACTCTCTCTCCTTCTCCCGGGCTGTCACTACTTACGGGTATTGTTGGGGTAGCGCTGGGACGCCCCGTTGCTGGGGCAGCTATGCGCTGTACAAATTTGTTAATAATAATAATAATAATAATAGGCTCAGTGCAGTTGGTCTGCCCCAAAGCTTTACTTCCATCCAGCACCCAGAAATGCAGTGTGTTGCTAGCAGATCCCTTCCTCTGTAGCAAGAAGGAACAGGTAGGAACCATTTTTATGGATTCCTTTTTACCAATTTTTGCACAATTAAACTGATTCAGTTTTGTGCCAGTCCACCTTTTAGCTCTATTTTAAAGGCCTCATCCAAAATGCAGTCAAGGGACTTATTTCTCCATATGCCAGGAATATTAATTAGTAACTTTTGTATCGTTTTTGGCTGTAGACTAGAGGTCATTCTGACTGGACTCTGTTTTAGGTCCTAGGCCAGAATGTGGCAACGTGTGTGTGTGTTAATTTCAGGATATGTTTAAGACTGTGTAATGTGCTTCCTCAAAACAGAACTGTTTGAGCCTCATTCTAAGCTAGGCCATGCTAGAGGCCCAAGCAAAATGTGCAAACTTGACACTTCTTTCTCTGTGCAGCAGGATTGCCTTGTCTAGTATGTTGAGGTTATATGTCCTTTTTGCTGATTTTCTATGTTTTCCATGGTTATTGCCATCCTTAGAGGTGCTTTTCTGCAAGATAATTGCCTTGGGTCTGTTTCAGGACTTAGGCCCTGTTATGCCCAAACACGTGGCTTTATTCTGCCTGCAAGAGGAGGGCCATTTGATATTGCACATTTTTTTTTGGTGGGTTGTGTTTTGTTATCTGTGGACCACAGAACGTGCTTCAGATTTGGTGCTACAGCATGCGTCTTACACATGGAGGTGCATGTGAGGGATTGTTACATAGATGGAATATTTAAACCAATATCACTAGTTGTCTGTAGGTCACTTGAAGCATGATTCTGAGAACAGAGGGTGTTTATTGCTTCTTCTGAGTTCTGTGTGGCATTTGATATATATTCTATTGCAAAAGTGAAGAAGGTTCACTTTGCAGGCTTGCATGTGTTTTACTATGACCATAAAGTATTACCTATATCTCTTATACTCATTATCTACCTACCTCTTCCTCTTTCCATAGCTATTTACCTTTTCTTCTGGCTACCCGATCACCCGGTCTTTACCTTATGTCTCTCCCCATCACTACCTGATTTCTAGTTCTACTTCACCCATCTCAATATACTGTCTCTTTACCTCTCTGGTCACCTCCTCTTTCCCCCCAGCCCCCAGTTGGTACTACCCAGCAGAACTGGGGATCACTGTCTAACTAGAGTAGTGCACTCAAAGAAAGAGGGGAGGTAGGCCAAGGTGGCAAAAGGTACTTGCATTCAGGTAAAAGTGAAAAATTTGTGAAGGAGATAGATTTCATTTCTCTTGTGTGTTTTTTCCAAAATGTTTTTAGGGTTGGTATGCAAAATGTATTTCTTTACTGTTTGTCATTAGAGGTTCTATTCTCCAAAGGCAGAAGTTCAGAGCCTCTCTTCCTCTTACTTTTGTTATTACATGTTCTATTCCCAGAGTTCCAGTCTTACACTTTCCCCTTGACTTTGTACTAGATTTCTGATTTATGTGATGATCAGAGTCAAGGACATAGCTGGTTGGGAAAGAGTATCTAACTACATTGAGCAGGGCGTTAAGACTGCAAGTAAGTATTCAGATTTCAGAACTGCAGTGCTCCTAGTCTTTAATATTGTTACTGGCTCTATAAGCTTTAAAATGCTTCTTTTACCAAACAATACTCTACAAATGAGACCTCTGAAAGTAACCAAATGGTGTTTCATGAAAGTGCATGCCCCGCGAATGTGGGCCACGTTTTTTGGCAGTGCCCGGGCCAAATTGTGATCCCAATCCGACCCTGCTAGTAGCATTTTAAGCGTCGCGAATAATGCAGTCCTCAGTGGAAGCTGTATGTTTATTAACAAGTAGAGCAGTTTAGGAATGGCACCATCTTAATGAGCCTTTCACGACCAGCCAGCTAGAGCTGGAGCAACATCCACCTCGAGAAGTGGTCAGCTATGGCCTCAAGAACGACTCCATATTTGCACACATAACAACCTATCTGACCCGATGTATCCAGATACTTAAGTTCCTCAGCACACCAATGCAAGAAAGCACATTTTTAGTGGCAGAGGATTAACAGTGAAATAAAGGTAAGCAGGCATTTAAAAGATCCATAGATTAATACAAATTACTACTAAAGTTTGAATGGCAAACACTGGGTCACAAAAGTGGGCTGACAAAGCAATAATGAATGCTCAATGAACTTGTGCACCTGTCACAGGTCTATAGTGGCCCTATGAAAAGAGAATGCTTTTAGTAGCTTTCAGAGATTTTTCTGATTTACTATACTCTTGCATCGTTGTTAATTTATTTGTTTACTTAAATATTTATTTATTCACAGTAGTATAGAGTGTAAACGTATATGGGTATTAGAGAACTCTAAATAGCATGAGTGACTAACTCGGGTTGCTTATAGAGAGCACATTACATGGGTGGTGTGGCCTGATACCCAATAGAATAGGACGCGACTTGCGGAGCTGTCGGAGGTACTCTCACATCCGGCCATATTCTGACATTGGCTTGAGCCCCCGTCACTTAAGGGGGATGTGGCAGTAACTGGCATCCTTGCCTGTGCCCCCTGGAGAGCAGAGAGTAGGATATTTGCTGACCCATTGCTCCCTGACAACAAGATGGCATCACACGGTCTCAGCACCTGTTGAAGCCCAGCCTGCGACACTGGAGCACACGCAGAGTGGGCTGGGAGAAGTGCCTTTGCCAAGGTGAGAGGGTGACCCCGACAATCGGCCAGGCAGTGGATGCCCGGTGCGCAGTGAATGGGGCCGTGGAAGAACGTTCAGGGGCGAGTCCTAGGGAGCCTGACCTGAGCGGGTGAATGCATTGGCAGTCCTCTGGAGCCACTGGTGGGGTTCGTGCATGCTAGCTGGCAGCCGAAGACTCCTGGTGCTAATCTTGGTTCCCTGGCTGTGATGGTGTGGCATGTGTGGCAGACTGGGCGTTCCTGCAGACCAGATAACAGCTGCCTTGCGGTGCTGCAACAGCCCGCCTCTTGATTGCTGACTGCCAGGGTGGAGCCGTAATAGACGAGGGCACTAACTGGGCCGAGATTCCCCATCGGAGGCCCGCTGTGTGAGACCATCACTAGTGACTGCAGGTGGCGGCCAGACCTGAGAGTTGCAGAGGTGATCCCCCTGTACAGCTGGTAGGAAAAAATAAGATGCCTGACTGGCTTGTGGAACTGGATGCCTGAGCTTCTTGGGGCCAACTCATGACTGCCGCTGTATATGGGGGCAGCTGGGCCTTAACCCTGCTCTTGTTAACGGACTTATGCCTGGCCTGTGAGGAATCTGTAGGGGGTGCCGTGTACTTAGACTGCGATCGCCCTGACCCCTGCAACTGTCTCCTGCTGTTTTCTGGGCCATTGGACTATCCTGCCCTGCACTGGTGGAAGGATCAGTGGCCTGTTCCGCCAAGAGGTAGGGGGATCGGACCTGGTGGGATCCCCTATGGTGCTTTGCTGTGAGTGCTCCCCTGGTCTCACAGGCAGGAACTCAGTGAGACACTTGCGTGCCACCCAGGCTGCAACCATGCAATGCCAAAGCCGTTGGAAAGAGATTCTCCCAGTGCCATTGGAGAATAACACCCCTCTGGGTGAGGGGGTGGCTGGCCCATCTTGGGGTTCACTGGCAGTCCCACAGGACAGACTGGACTCCATACTCCTGGATATCAGGATCACGATCGAAACCCTGGTGGCAGATCTAGCCCTTCTCCGCTCTGACCAACATAAGTTAGCTGGGAGGCTCACGACCACGGAGCTCACGCTGCAGGAGGTAGTTCTGGTGACACAAGACATGAAGGCCTAATTGGTAAGGGTGCTGGACCGAGTTCACGTACTGGAGGCCAGGGGGGAGGACTCTGAGGGGTGCGCCCTGAGAGGGTGAGGGAGGACGAACATGGTGGTTTTCTTGGATGACTGGCTCAAGTGAGTGGTGGCCCTGGAGGTTCTGCCCTCTTTCTTTGCCTTGTAGGTGAATAGGGTGCCAGCGCACCTCCCGTCACTGTGTGGGGTGCCCCTGCCAACTGTTGTGCACCTCCTTCATTTTCGGGATCGTGACCATATTCTGAAGTGCACCCAGGAGATTGGAGAGCTGCGGATGAGAACAGTAACGTGATAATTTTCCCTGACTTTATTTACCTTGGCAGTTCTGAAACAATGAGCCTCGTTCATGGAGGCCAAATATAAGCTCTGCGACTGAGATATTAAATATGCTTTGTTGTACCCCTCAAGACCATGGGTTGCCACTGACCAGGGGGCCAAGTTTTGCTCTGACCCACAGGAGGTCTGGGACTGGCTTGAGATGTGACCGAAGGAGGGAGGCACGCAACATTCCTGGCTTGCCCCCGTGTCAAACGCTTGAGAAGCAGTGCACCAACGGTGACTCAGGTACATCAGCATGTGATGGAGGCAGTTGCCGAGCTCATGACGTTAGACTCAGAGAGGCTGGAACCACCATCAAACGATGCTGTGGGGGACACGGATTCGGGGCTAGACTCGGACTACAGCTAAGACACCATCCATAGTTTGGACTTGCCCCATGTCACCCCGCAAACGGCAGGTGATTTTCACTTAAGCTTAAGCTTTGGCCTGTGGCCGGGGGGTGTGGGAGACTAGGGGGAGCGCCTGGTCTACCCTACCTTGTGTCTATCCATGGTGAATTCCAGGGGTGGCACCTGAGATGGGGGTAATGCTTTCTCTGTTGGGAACATTGCCATGTGGTGAGTTGCTCTGATGGGGTACCCCCTCTTGGCGGGGACTGTGTCCTGTTTCTGTTACCCCATACGGTGTGGTGTAGGTGGTTTCCATGGCCCACTGGTTTGCTTTGTTGTGTATTCATGTTTGGATGAGGGATGTTGCCTTAATGTCCTGAGGTGTGGGAGTTGGGGTTTTTATTTTTGGAACTATAAGGTTGTCTGCCTCACATCCTGCCGGGATGGAAGACGGCATGGTCATTATACTACACATGGTGGTTGAGGCTACACTCAGCGAATGAGGGCTACCGATGGTTTGTAGCGCTGATACAAACAAAATAATCTCCCAGAATGTGCAAGTCTGAATAATATGACTAAGCACTACAAAGTGCAGGCGTGTCTTCGGCGGCAAGGGGTCCATATAGCTTTATTGCAGGAGACTCAATTGAATGCTCAGGAGGGGGTGGTGCTGATTTTACTACTTTTCGGCCTTTGTTAGAGGAACACTAATATGGGTGAAGCTGGGTGGGCCCTTTCTGGTCACTAGGGATAAAGTGGATTCAAAAGGGAGATATTCTATCATAACAGGCATTTTGGCTGGTCTGGTTATTTCCATTGTCAATATTTTTGCCCCTAATTTGGACCAGGCCGCGTTCTTTGACGCCTTGTCCCATACTCTAGCTCCCCTAATGCTGCAGGCACTCCTTATTGCAGGCAACTTGAATTGCGTGTTCGATGTTGACTTGGATCACTCCTACCCCCTGCTGAGGGACTTCCCCGCTGTCTGGCTGGCTGAGAAGTTCTTCAACTAGCAGCACCATTGGGGGCTATAGATGGGTGGCGACATCACCACCCTCAGGAGGGATTACTCCTACCACTCAGTCATGCACGCCTTGCATGTTCGCCTGAATACCTTCTTGTACTTGCCCGATATACTGGGTGTGCTAGTGGGCGTAGAGTACTTAGCTAGAACTATTTCTGATCATAACCCCCTTCTCTCATTTCTGCAGTGGGGAGGCTTACGTACTCCTCACTGAACGTCAGTTGACTGAAGGCCGACAGTTTAGAGGACCCAGCATTCCGCGAGACCATCAGAGAAGGAATCCAAAATTATTTTGCCAAGAGTGATGGGTTGGCGTCCTCAGCGCTCAGTGAATGGGAGGTCCTTAAGGTCATCATCAAGGGTCAGTGTATATCGGAGTCAGACGGAGTCCGATGGACCCTGCTGGCTTTGATTGCTGTGCACAAAATGGCGTGACCTCCAACAAGTCTTGCTGGAGCCAGGGAGAGCATGGCGGGCCACATGGAACGTCTCAAATGTTTGATTATTCAGAGTATATGATCCGTGCTCACACAGAGAAGGATAAGACTGGTTCCTTGTTGGCGTGGTTGGCCAACCCCCCCAGGCGGAGGGCTCCAACCCTGGAGTTGGTCATGGCTGCGGTGGATAGGCTTTATAGGCAGGTTGAGGTCAATCAGGTCTTAACTAATTATTATATCAGAATGTACGCTAGTGATGGCTGGGCGAGAGGACCGAGCCTTCAGAGCTGTCTAGTGGGCCTCCTACTGTGCCGGCTTTTGCCGGAGAAAGAGGACCTGGGCAGGGATATGTTGTTTGCGTATTTATTGTTTGCGTATTTATATAGCGCGAACTCGACCCGAAGGTATTGGAGCGCTTTACATGAGCACCGTATTTACATTACACATTCAGGCACGGGGAGATTAAGTGATTTGCCCAGAATCACAGGATGTGGACGCGACCCCGAGGCTCGAACCCTGGTTTCCGGCACCAAAGTCGGCAGTCTAGCCGACGGACCACATCCTCTCCCCAATATGTTGCTAAAGGAAATTAGATCGTGGGTGTGGCAGATGGCCCGGTGCCGGATTCCAGGGACCGATGTGCTCCCGGTGGAGTTTTATATTTTCCCGGTGGAGTTTTATATTTCTTATATCGACCTGCTTGCCCCTCACCAGCCTGCAAATTTCTAGGAGGCATTGGAGGCTCACACCCTGCCCCCCTTTGTGAGGGAGTCCCTCATTGCCCCCCATCTTAAGCCTTGGAAGCCAGCCCACTGGTGTGATGGCTTATAGGCCACTATCAATGTTGAATGTTGATTACAAGATTCTAAGTGGCATCCTGGCCTCTGCTCCTACTGCTGCATATGGCAGACCTAATCTATGCTGATCAATCTGGGTTTATCCCTGGCCATAGTACGGCTGTCAATATCTGGAGATTGTTGACTATTTTAAGGGATAGCCCTGAGTGGACTGGCTTTATGTTTGTTGACATCAAAAAGGGTTTTGATAAATGGGACTATCTTTGAGCTGTAATGACTCATATGGGATTAGGAGGTAGGTTTGTTGAATAGACTCACTTGCTTTATTTATCTTCCACGGCCCGGGTCTGCATGGGGAGGACTATCTCGGGGCAATATAGGGTGTAGAGGGGCACAAGGCAGGGTTGCCTGCTGTCCCGGCTGCTCTTCTCCATTACGGTGAAGCCACTGGCAAGCAGAGTCCCAACTGGCATAGTATATGCTGCTATTCCATTTTGTGGAGTCACTCATTATATCTCCCTGTATGCTGATGATATGGTTCTCTTTCTTGGGGACATGCGTGCAGAACCTGGGAAAGCGGCACGCCACCTCACGAGGTTCGGGCGGGCGGCCCTCAGTGAGCCACCAGATCTGTATGACATTGGAAGGGAGCAGGGGGCAGAGTAATATCTGGTGTCTGCATGTATTGAACTACCCCTGAGATCTTAGAGGGGAATTTAGGAGTGACAGTGGAGGCATTTCGAGCTAGTGCTTCATTTTGGAAGTCGCTTCCGATATCGGTGGCTGGTTGGATAGCAATAGCTAAACTGATAACCTTGCCCCACCTTCTTTAATTTTTTTGCTGTGCTCCCGGTGATTGTGTCTTATGGTATATTTTGGGAATTAGACACAATTTGGATTGACCTGATATGGGGCAGGTGCCAGCAGCTGGTCGCACTGGTTAAACTGCAGTGCATGTCTACAGATGGGGAGATGAGTGCCCCTGACTTTGAATCCTACTTTCTGGCAGCCCAGCTGCAGTGGTGTATGGGGTGGTTTAGGGGGCTGGTGAATGCTGAGGTGGTGCACTTGCCGGACCCCTCTGACTGGGCACCTACTGCAGACCGGCAGGACCTAGATTTGCTCCGGAACTGTTGGCTGAGGGCACTCTACGAAGTGCTCCATATTACCTGAGGCTGCCACTTCAGGCACTGCTTACGCGGGTCGAGCAAGGTCACCTGAAGGACTGGGTAGCGGTGGGTATAGATACTTTGGGTGCACTTTGTGAAGATGGATAGCTATACTCCTTTGACGACCTGCGAGAAGAGTTCGACCTCCCAGTGGGGCAATTTCTACTGCATGGTACTCTGGCTGCGGCTGTGCGGAGACTCTGGGGGAGGATAGATACTGAACCCCTGATGCAGCATAGTTGCCCATTTATTTGCAATACTCCCAGCACTCAAGACTGGTGTCGGGGATTTATGGGGTACTCTGGGCGGACATGCTGATACCTCTTACTCAACTGCGAGAGAAGTGGGAGACCTACTTGGGTCAAAATGTGGGAGGTTGCCCCTAATGTGTCCCGCAATGCTCGCCTCAAACTCTGGGTCCCCTGAGGAGTGCTTGCCTACAGCTACTTTGTAACAAGCAGCTGCTACCTTGTTGCCTTTGATTTCCTTGTACGTGGCTTCTCAGCGTTGGATGTGCCTGGCTCCAACATCTGTGGGAGCCATTTTGGAGAGG
The DNA here is from genome assembly GCA_963921515.1 of Calotriton arnoldi. Classification (NCBI taxonomy): domain Eukaryota; kingdom Metazoa; phylum Chordata; class Amphibia; order Caudata; family Salamandridae; genus Calotriton; species Calotriton arnoldi. Next base: position 151,441 of record CAWUFW010002531.1, on the reverse strand, counting down.
CTGCCCATAGCGCTTTTATTCATTTTTTGTTTTATTACATTTCTCTCCATCTTGTTCTATTGTTGTACATTTGTTTACCAGTACTCCTGCCTGGAAGGGAAGCCTTCCAGTATGGAGGAGAGTTGCTAGCCTCCGGTTACATTTCTGTTCCCCTCCAGTGTTTCAGCATGTTGCCACACCTTAGCCAGGACCCCCTTTTAGGAGGTGGGCTATTTTTAGATGCAGGGTACATTACTGCGTGCTGCTGGTACACCAAAGGTAGCCCGTCTGCACCAGGATAATGCCAGGGGCCAGGACTCCTGGCCGTATCAGGTCAGCCCCTATTTCATACACCAGACAGGAATTGTTGGGTCTCTTCCTAACCCTGCCTGATGTCTGCTGTGCCTTTCTGAATCTTGGAAATGCAGACTTACGTTATAAACACTGCAATTTCTTGGTCCCGGCCTCCACGCCACTGTCAGATGAAATAAGTCTTGCATCATAACCTCACCATTCCTCTAAACCTTTCTCTTTAAATTGTAGATTGCTGGTAAAGCACAGACTCGAGATGCGTGACTTTCTTGAGGAGCGCATGCTGGATGCAGTCTTTCTGACTGAGAAATGGCTAAATTAGGACTCCACCCCAGACATATTGCAGGACATCTCACCAGACATTTCTATTGTTAGGCAGGATAGGCAGTCACAGAGAGGAGTTGGAATTTCCATGATCCTTAAACAAGATCTTCAATGTACCCTTTCTGAACTCTCTATTGGGTGTTGCGAAGCATCCTTCTTCCCCTTGGCTCTCTTAAGCAACTTTGTTGTGTCAGGAGATCTAATTTATCGGCCCCCAGATCCCCTGTCTAATTGTTCCACCTTACTAGCTGACATGGTGTCCCCTTTAGCTCTGCGCTTGTTGGTGGCTGGCGATCTTTGACAATACCAGCTGTCCAGCAATTAAAGCGCTAGTAGATGACAAGAAGGGCTTACAACTTTCCCAATGAGTTCTTACCCCCATCCATAAATGAGGGCATATTCTTGACCCTGTGTTTTCAAATTTTGTGTATGTTGAAACTCGGCCGCCCCTCCCAATGGCCTGGTCAGATTATCTTGCCATCCCCATCTATATATTCCATGATAAGGTGCCAGCGAACCACGCTGCTGCCTCGATGTGGACAAGGCAATGGATCAAAGTGACCCCTGAGAGGTTTGGTCAAGCTCTTGAAAACTGTTGTCCCACACTGGACAATAGAGCAGACAAAGGCCATTGTACAATTCACAGCTGGCTTAGAGAAGCATTAGATCAAATTGCCCCTCTTGTAAAGCAAGTTCAAAGCAGACAAAAGCCTTCAGCAGGATGGTTTAACAATGAACTTTTTATTCTTAAAAAGAAGTGTAAGCGTCTTGATCGCCTCTGGTGAATAGCCTATGACCCAGCTTGTAGAGCGGACTATATGATTGCATTAAAAACATATCACTGTCTTATTAACCAGTCCCACCAAGATTATTACACTAAGGTAATTCAATCTACCAATAGCACCTCAGGCAAAATAGTATCTTTTGTCAAATCACTTACCTCGTTATCCTCAGTCTCACCTTCATCCCTTCCATCAGAAGAGAGGTGTAATGCTCTAGCCTTTTTTTAAAGTGGAGAACATCTATGCTTCTTTCCTGGCTGAAGCTAGAAACTCTCCTTGGCTAAATATATGGTTTGATTCATCATCTGACAGTTCTAAGCTCCTGCAGTTCAGTCCTTTCCAACTCGAGGATCTGACGTCTCTATGCTCTGCCATCAAATCTGGCTCTCTGTTAGACCCAGTATCTCCTTCCATCTTAGAGCAGGGCTGTGAGGTAATCTAGCCTGTTCTGTGTGAATTATTGAACCACTCTCTCTGTCCTCTGGCTGTGATCCGCAGCATTGGAAGCATGCAATGGTGGTTCCACTTCTAAAAATACCTTTACTCGACCCATCTAAGCCTGAAAAATATCGACCCATCTCGCTGCTACCACTCTTCTCTAAGATTGTAGATAAGCATGTGAATGGGCAGCTTTCTAGTTTTATGGAGGATAATGACTGCCTTCATAGGATGCAATCAGACTTTCGTCCTTCCTACAGCACTGAATCAGCCCTGTTGTTAGCCTCTGAGTCAGCTTTTCAGATTATGGATGATGGCGACACTGCAGCAATCTTAATGTATCTTACAACATTTTGATCAAGAGACTCTGGGGCTGCTGTATTGGCGGTAAAGCGCTGCCTTGGCTTGCCTTATTTCTGTGGGGGCGTACCTTTCAGGTCGCCCCAAAACCATTCCACTCGACGGTGCATCTCTTGCAGCAGGGAGTGCCTCAGGACTCCTCACTGAGTCCAACCCTATGCTCGCCCTCTGGCTAAGGTCATTGAGCGTTATGAGTTTTCCATCATTTCATACACTGATGACACGCAACTTGACCTTACTCTATCTCAGAATAGCAAACATATGGCCTCTTCTCCTTGTTTATGCCTCTCAGAGGTTGCTGCTTGGATAGACTCAAACTGCCTAAAGCTGAATGCAGGGAAGACAAAGGTGTTGGTTCTGGGTAAGCACCTTAACATCCGGTCCACTGCCTGGTGGCCTGACAGTTTCGGTTCCTTAAACCCCCCACCCCTTCCAAGTCTAAGGTAAAAAATCTGGGTATCTGGTTAGATTACAAACTTTCCTTTGATATCCAGACTACTGCACTTGCAGGGAAATGTTTTGGTATGCTGAGATCTCTGAAGAAAATTCTCCACTTTTTACCAGAGTCTTTATACAGCCTTAAGCACACGCAAAACAATTCAAATGATGGTATAATATATAATCATCAACAACAGTATTTTTCAGATGGTTTTATTTTCGGTCCAGTGGCCCTTCTTTTTAGCCAACATGTGTTTCATCGTAAACACCCATTTACGACGAAACACAAGTTGGCTAAAAAGAAAGGGTCATTGGGCTGAAAATAAAACCATCAAAGAAATACTGTTGTTGATAATTATATATAGTACCAACATTTGGATTGTTTTGCTTGATCTTAAGGCTGTACTATTATTCCTTCAATCTTGTGATTGAGTGAGTTGAATCTTCCCCCCTTTAGAAGCACCGCGGATGAGAGGCCAGACCGGTTTAGATATTGTGCAACTTTGCAGTGAGCGCCAGGTACTTATTGATTCACCCATCCCTGAGTTTATGTTACCTGAGTCTGCCCAAAAAAGTGTAGCCCAGGCCATAGTTATATCCAGACTGACTATTGCAATGTCCTCTATTTAGGTGTGTCTCAATCTCGCCTTAGCAGGCGTCAATGGGTCCAGAACACTGCAGCTCGGGTATTGTTCATCTGACTACACGTGCCTCTATCAGAAGTGCACTTAGGAAATTGCACTGGCTTCCGGTGAGGCAGAGAATCACCTTCAAAGCATTCTGCTACTGCTATAAGGCTCTTTCCTCTCAAGGTTCATATTAAATTAATTTGATGGTTCAACCTTATGTTCTATCCAGAAATCTGAGATCTGACGAAGTGATATTGGACATTATTCAAAAACTTAAAAGGGTCAGAACTGGAGGCAGCTCTTTTAGCTGCATTGCGCCAAAAATCTGTAACTCTCTTACTTTTGCAATTTTTTTCAGGAAAATCTGAAAACCTGGCTTTTTGGGTCTGGTTCAGAAGTGATTCAGCTTGGTGGGCAATCTCTTTCTCGAGCATCAGAATCCTAGCGCTGGGACACCTCGCACAAAGTAGCCATGTGCTTTATAAATCTTATTATTATTATCATTATTATTATTGTTATTAATTATTATAAATATTTAATATTCACATTGCATCCTACATCGGGCATATCTCACGCTCCAAAAACGTGATGCCTACTTTCTGTTCATGCATGCTCCAGGGGCTACATGGAGGGTGGTTATCAGCTTCACATGTTATGGAGTTGTGTCCATCTGGCCTCTTATTGGTCCGAGGTGCTCCGACTACTGGCCGAGGTAACAGAATGATCGCTGGACCTCTCCCCTAGGCTGTGTTTGCTGGGGATTTATACCTGACCGGGTAAACATAGAGTGACTTTCAGGTTCATTGGCTTGGCCCTGGTGCTTGCCAAGTGGCGGATAACGAAGGACATATCTGGCCCCAGAGTTGAGAGGTGGAGAGCTGATCTGCTTAGATGGGCAGACTAGGAAGGGGGCCAATTGCTCATGGAAGCGCACCAGGGCAGGAGGCCTAAATGCTTTGCACAGGCTTGGGAGGCGTTAAATGATGCATTGAAGGCAGGCGAGGACAATGACAGGGATGGTGAGACGGATTAGTTGCTCTATGGCCTAACCAGGTGGTGGCTTGGAACTGGCGGTGTGTGAAGTAATTTCCAACAGTCTTCTTAAGTCGCATGTAGATTTTAATGTTGTAGATGTGGTAAAACAGGATACATGTAATGAGGGCTCACAGGAACAGCACCAACTGACTTTGGTGTTCTAATCCCTTGCCCAACACATTATAAACAGTACGATATACATAATACAGGCTCCTAGGAAACCAGAACATTCTATTCAAAGTCTATAGAATAAGTTCCCTACTAAATACTACATACTACTTAAACACCACATGGTGTCTGTTAGACTTGGCCCTTCTTGCACGGTCATCCCTGAACTTTTTGCCTTCCTCCTGGTATTTTTTCTGACCTGGTGTTGGTGGTTTTAGGACTCTGGGCACTTTATCACTGCTGTCCAGTGCTAAAGTGCATGTTCTCTCTATGGTAAACGTGGTAAGATTGGTCTACACCTGTTTGGCGTATTTAATTTACCTATCGGTCCCTTGTAAAGTGGTATCTTATATACCCGGGGCCAGTAAATTAAATGCTACTGGTGGGCTTGCAGTGCTGCTTGCACCACCCACCAAAGTAGCCTTTCAAACCTGTCTCAGGCCTCTGCCATTGCAGGGTCTACACGCAAAGTTTACTGCCGCTGTGACGTGGCACATAAAGTGGGTGCCACGTCTGTGACTCCCCTTTTACAACATATCAGTCACCCCTAAGGTAGGCCCTAGCTAGCCCTATGGGCAGGGTGCACTGTAGGTAAAAGGTAGGACATGTGCCTTAACTGTGTGGCATGTCCTGGTAGTGACAAACAGCCTATTTGGTTTCGCACTACTGTGAGGCTGCCCTCTAATAGGAATGCATTGGGGATTCCCTGATATGTGTTTCAGTGGTAATTCCTGACAGGAGAGGAGTAGCATGATCAAGTTTGGTATGTTTGGAATAGTGGTAATAAATGCCGCGTAATGGTGTTAGCAGATTTATTGTCACTATTTAAGAAATGCCACTTTTAGAAGTGGGCATTTCTGTGTGCTATGTGTCTTTGTGCCTGCCTGTTGTGTATTGCATGTCTGGCTCTGGATGACAGGGGCTAGGGAGGTGCAGTGGCTCCAGAGGGGCTGGGTGAGTCAGTGCTAGGCTGAATAGGCCGAACTGCATTTGGAGTAGTGGGAGGAGTAGCACCTGACCCTGAATAGGACTGTGCCTGCCTTCCACAATGCTGGCTCCACCCCCCTGTGGTTTGTCTGGGGCCAGAGCCTACACTGACAATGGGGAGTGTTGTGCACTTGTTAAGTGCCCCCCAGAACTGGTTTGGACTGGGTCCCAAGCAGGGCTGGACTGGCTACCGGGCATTCCTAAGTAAACAATGCAAAACCAAATGGTTTTAAAGTATGCTTTAAAACCATTTGTTTTTCTTTGTTTATTTAGAAGTGCATACAAGTCCCCATCCACAAAATAAGCCCCCACCGCAGTGAAATCGGCCCCCAGCTCGTCAGCCCACCAAAACGCCCGGTAGCCAGTCCAGCCCTGGTCCCAAGCTCTCTGCCAAGGCAGAACAATGACTTCATGCCATATAAATATTGGGGCTGTGACCCCATGAAAATGTCGAACTTTGTGCTTACTTGAACCTGAAGGAAGGACACTGCCAGGAGGTACCGCCGTGGGACCCAGCTGCTGCTGTCTGCTGGGAGGACCTACGTGCTGGCCTGCCTGTGCCCAGTTTTGCACCCTGTGAGTTCAAGCCCCTCACGAGGGCTCCAGCTGAATTACTGCAGTTGCAGAGGCCGAGAGTGCAATTGTGCTTTGGCAAGAGCGCCGGACCATCCCCCACTGTGGTTGTGGAGAGGAGTGGGCCCCCGCTGCCATTGGTAGCGTGGAGCGCTTCACGTTTCCTTGTTGTGCCGGGATATTTGCGCCGCCGCCGGAAGCCAGGCAGAGGCTAAGCCTGGTTGTGGTGGGGCCCGGCAGCAAGAGAGACGCCGCAGATCCCAAAGTCGGGCGGGAGCCTACCCTGCGTTCGTGTGCCAAAGGAAGGGAGGAGGACCAAGAACCGACGGATACTTCGCTCCGTATTCTCAGGCCACAAGAAGCCACCGAAAGCCCAGGGAAGAATCAGGAAGTCAGGCGAAGGCCGCCTGGCTGTGGGCGGGGCTCCTGTACAGAAGGGGAGAGCCCCGAGTGTCTTCTGGGCCTGTTGTGGACGGGGCTGGTCGAGAGAGTAAGACAGAGCCTTGCGGGCTCACAGTACAGCCAGAGGAAGGACTCCGGACGTGCTACAATGCCATTTCATCGAAGGCGGGTGAGTGGCGGGAGCTCCTGGAAGACCGGAGCAGTCCCACACTTCCCCCAAACCCAGCGGGCCAGTAGAGTCTGCGGCACCCGACTTACCAGAATAGCAGCTGCCCCAGGTGGTAGCGGGCAGCTGCCGGAGGTAGGGCCTTGGCAATAGTTGACTGTGGGCTGTGCACTCGCGGGGGCCAGTCCATTTGGATACAGGGAGGTCCCCGGCCAAGGTGGGCAGAGTGGGTGCCTCTCCTACTGATGTTATGCATATCGGGGGCATCGTTGTTCTGAGAAGCTCGGGGTGAGCCCTCGACGGACGCCCCCGGGTCCCCAAGGAGACAGGATTTCCCCAAGACTTCCGCATTGCCTAAATAGCGGCACAGGAGTAAGGTGCCCTATCAGCGGAGGCTGGTGGAAATTCGGGTGGGGCGCAAGGCCCTGAGTGTTGGTTTATTACCAGGGCAAAGTGAACTATTGCCCCATAGGCCCGATAGTCTCATGTAATTGGGATTACATTTTCTGGGCTGCACTCTAGATTTTCAGTAAGGGTGACCTGCATATGCCTAAGAGGGGCATGATGTGTTATGTGTTTACTGGGGTGCACTACTGAGGAGGTGCCTATGCATAATGTGTTATGCTAAGTACTGTTCTGATGTTCATGCCTCATGAGATGTGTACTGTGACCAGTGTTTAGTATGGTGCACTGTTGCTGATTATGTTTTGCATAATAATGTGCTAAGTGGAATGTTACCAGTAGTTACTGGTTGTTTTCACTACCTGTGACCTATGATGGTGATGACAGTGGCCCGATTGGCCCTGTAGTGTATATAATCCCTGTAAAGTGATACCAAGTGCCAGGTGGCACAGTGTGTATATGTGATTATGTTCTAATGTGTTTTATGAGTAATACAAAGGCTATTTTTGATATAACCTTGTGTGGAGTTTCTTTTGTGGTGGGCCTATTGTGTCGCTGCTGTGTGTGTGTGTGTTGCGCAAACGCTTTACACATTGCCTCTGAGATAAGCCTGACTGATCTGCCAAGCTACCATGGAGGTGAGCAGGGGTTATCTTCAGCCTGTAACTCCCTTGTCCTGACTAGAGTGGTGGTTTCTGCCTGGCTTAGGCGCTTGCCCTCGCTAACCAGAAATCCTATTTCTAACAGTGTCTGTTGGCCTAGTGGTTCCTTGCCACTGCGGGGCTGGCCGGCACCCACAGCAGGTTTGTAATGATAGGTGTGCCCGGTAAGGTTGGCTCCATTTGGTTCTGAGGATTGCTGCCCCATTACACCTATCCCGGCACAGCAGTTGGCAGGGAGAGAGAGAGTCGAGCACCACAGGGTTTGGGGTGGGGGTTGTTTGAGATGTTTTGCTGGGGTTGGAGGACTTCATCTAGTAGAGGCGATGCGTTAAATGCTTGCCCTCTGCCTCGAATGGGGGAGGGGTGTGCAATACATGTGGAGTGTTATTGTATTCCTTGAGGGTTTTATACTATAATACTGGAAATACCCCGTGGTGAGATGTGTGCTCCCTTGCTGTACAATGTACTTTGCTCTACTATGTCTGTTGAGTGCGAATTGACACACTACAATAAAGTCTGTTTGCAAAAACAAAAGAGCATACATTACAAGACTTCGTATTCAAAGTGCAGTTTACATTACACATTTTCTATTATAGCCTTATAGCCTGCCGTAGCGGGCTAAACCGGCCATTTAAGGCCCGCTCCAGCGTTAACAAGGGAGCAGGACTTTAATGGCCGGTATAGCCCAGCTACGAAGGGCTATAAGGCTATTAGAACATTCTGCCACTAGAGGGCAGAATGTTCTAACAAATAAAACAAAGGCCTCTCGGAACCTGAGGGGATTGAAATCCCCTAGTGCTCCGAGAGGCCTTTGTTCAAACAACATTGGAATGTTGCTCTGCGGGCTTTTACCGGCCCGTAGAAGCACGGAGCTCTCCATTGTTTCAATGGAGTGATCCACATTCCAATGTTCTAGTAATATTTCATTCCTTGTACTCAATACCATCTTCTTTTGCACATTTCAGGTTTTCACATAAGGTGTGGTGTAAAGTAAGTCTTTACTTAAGTGTTGAGGTTTTTCCCTCCCCAATCCCTCATTTGGGACTTGGTTTTATTTACAGTACAAAGGTCCTTTAGAAGCATGGTGAGTTTCAGAGAAAATTTCCCTTCTAAGATTTCTTAGCGAGATAAAATTTCAACGAAATCTTCTACACTTTCAGAGTCAAATCAAAACTAGGCTATTTGATCAGTAACCACAAAGTGCCTCATTCAGTCGCCTCAGCTAAATGCATCCCAATTTTGGCATTTGGCAGCGATAGAGAGATAGATTGACTGGCGGAAAGACAGACAGACAGCTTAACATAATAGTCTCTATACTGAAAAGGAATTTCATTAGGGAGTAGGTGATTACCCATTTGCTTTAGGTGTTTTCAGACCTTTTGGATGATGGGGAAGGAGTATAAATTTCTGGTTTGTCTAGGAGTACGATTTCGTATTTGTGTGGCATTTTGCTCTGGATAATCTTTGACATGTGGTGTGTCAAGTCGGGGTTTGTTTCTGCTTATAAGATCTTCTTGATATTTTGAATTTCTTATTTAGATATTTAGGCGGAGAGATTTGTAAGTTAAGCAGCTGTCTTGGAGGATCATCTGGCTTCAAAAGGCAACCAATTTAGGCATGATAAAGCAGGTGTGGGATTCTCATTGTTATTGTGTTTTGATTGAAACTTCAATTTCTGTTTTAAGGTATTGTTGGGAAGTGAAGTGTATGAGGTTCTTTACTTGATGTATGTTGCATCTCGCTGAACTTGCTGCTGCTTATAAGGGTTTTGTGGAGTGGAGTTTTTCATTGAGTAGGTAGCCAAGGAATTTTAGAAATGTAGCTATTTTGACTACTAAGTTTCAATTTTCAAAGACTGTTGGGGTGGTATAAAGAGTTTTTTTTATTTTAGATATTCATCATCAGGAGAAATTCCGTCTTTTCAACTTTAAATCTGAGATGTCTTTGTTTTCTCTATCGCTGAATGGTGTAAAGCAACAACTTTAATTTTGTGCAAGATACTGAAATGACTGTGTCCCTGTCTATTCATTTAAGAGTTAAGGTAGAAGGTGCTGACTTAACTTCTGCCTGGATAGTGTTTTTCTATAGATTTGCTATCAATTGAACTAATTTAGAAAAGTGGTGGAGTAGAATTGTTTCATTGCTTTTTCAGCTTTTCTAAATTTCTGTCTTACCTAAATGTGATGGAAAACCATATGGAGGATTTGCTACTGCTGTAATTTTTCCCATGAAAGTTTATTCCAATTTACAATGTCCTATCGAGTTGCATTGTATTCCTGGAAGAGGGCTTGTACATCATTTGAGGCAAATGAGGAATGTTGAAAGGGAGAAATCTTGGAACTCATTGTCTTTGTCTGCTTTTCAGGAATATTGCCACTTTTGTTGGGAGTGTGCTGACTAGCTCAGGTCCTGAAATGGTAAAGGTGATAATGTAATAATGATCAAGCCAGTCTATTTGGATCGGATTTGACACTTGTACTACGTTTTTGCTAGGAATTATAGGAAAAAGTACAGCTCATTTGACATGTGTAGATTTCATGCAGTATTGTGACAGGCATTTCACAAAAGGAAACAGAATAATGTACGTTTGGAAACAGTAGTCTCTATAGGATTGTTCCATTTAATATCTATTTACGTTGAAATCATCAATGAAAACTGTATTGGTGGAGATGATAATGTTAGCTGTGAAAAGTTCAGTTACCTAAGAAGATATTATTACCTAAGGGTGATAGAGGGCGACAAATCACAGTTTTGAGAGGGAAAAAGCACAAGCCCTCAATTTGTAGAATTTCAAAGGATTTAAAAATTTGATCCGGACTCATGGAACATGATTTGTGGGTGATGGTTGATTGACCTCCATTTTGGTCTTCACCTAAATTTCTTAGGATCAAGTAATTAGGTGGCTGAATGAGGTGCTTGGCAGTGTGGTTCACCCACATGTTAGTTGGACAAAGAACGTATAGGTTATGATCAAGGATGGTAGCTGAAGATTTGGTGCAGTTTGCAACTATAGATCTGCAATTTAGGAGTTCTCACTTAAAGGTGAGATTGTGTTGTGCTATATTGGTGATGGTGTCTTGGACATTAAACGACTGGGATGTGCGCTGGATCTGGGTAAAGTGGATGTTCATCTATTAAATTTGTTTTTGTTAGAGGCAAATTGGATGATTTATAGAGGAGCGCCAAAGAACAATTTCAGAGAGATGTTCTCGAGTTTAGCTGCTAGGGATTCTAGAGTGATGTGGTGTGGGTTAGGAGGTGGTATGTGTGTAGTAGATTGATCTGATTCCTATTTGGAGGTGGGTGAGTAATGGGCTGTAGATGTGCATAGAGGAGTGAAATGTGACATAGGAGGCATCGGGCATTGTTCAAGGATGGAGTCAATGTAAGGAGAATCCATTATTAATTCTGTTGTTTTGGTATAACAAGACTTTTCTTGTAGGAACATCATATCACTATGGGACTCTGAGCTGGCTACATTGCCAGAGAAGGTTTGGAGGAAGAGTGTGGTGGCATATATGTCATAGATTGATTTGATGTTCACCATCTTGAATGTAGTGGGCTATTTCTAGCCTGCAGTTTGGTGGAATGAGGATTTGTGAAGGGTGTGAGTGTTATGCTTTTAACATTGATGAGTGTATTTCACAGCATAAATAAGTGGTTTGAGTTGTACTTTCCAGTGTTTTGAAAACATGGGTGAGGTTTGTTGTCAATCCACAATAAAGGTCACAAATTGTGTCCAGGAAATTTTCACTTCATTGAACTCCATTTTTTATATTTTAATTTTTATTGCATTTAAACAAATACAATAGTCTCAGAACATATCAATAGGCCATGGTTACCCATGGATTTTCCACCCTTCTTTACAGTAGCACTGTAAGAGGTTCATTTAGAGTTTCATGGAGCAAGTGTTTTAGCCAACCCGCCAAACCCAAAGTTCCCAAACTCATTTAGAGGTGGAAAAACTGCAGGAATCCATAGGTGGAGCTTCAGCTATTTCCACCAGTGGAAAACTTTGACCTGAGTATCAGTTAATCACAGGACGTAAGGTCAAGGTGATGGTCAGCTCTTTTTGCCTTCATCTGTTGGCTTGATTCCATCTGTTGATGTTCTGATTTGTTGAAAGAACAGTGGACTCTTCACTCCTGCAGCCCTAATAACATCATCCTGATTCTCAAAGTTTCTGAATGTTAATGATCGCTATGGCCAAATTATTTTCGCTTGCCTTTTGGGTTGTCAGTTCCGCAGGACATATGCCAAAAACCTGCAGAAGTTCTGTTTACCCTTTTCATAGTATATAGATCGATACGAGTGTAGGACAGTTGGATGCGAAAGTCTGTCAGCCTGTAATACAAGTTTTGGAACAATCAAATGTGATTATAAGCCATAGACACTTTAGCTTGTATTAGCAGCTTACAGACTTCTTATCTACTTGCACCCCCAACTTGCTTCAATCTTTATTCATTAACCCTATCTAGTTTTGCATCTGTTTTAGAAGATTTTCCGTGTATCTTCTAAAGTATCATCAGGATTTGAGTTATACATGGTGAAAGGGATTGTATGGGCCCTCACTGGAGGTGTCTCTGCTATCCATTGGCTTCCTCAGAGAAAAAAACTCAGTTGTTTTTTAATGTCTTCATTGTTTCTCGGTGTCTGGTAGTATGCATTTTACTTTGGGTTTCACCATGGAATTCATTGCTGTAAAAAAAAAGCCTTCATTAGCCTTTTTATCTCTACAGAAGGAAAGCTTTTCACTAGAATATTTTGGGGTTGTTGCAAAACTGTGTGGATATGGAGAATATTCTGTCACCCATTCCAGAAATGGGCATTCCAAAGGCACAAGTTCACTCTCTTCAGAGTGCGCATTTATTAGAGGTCACAGGTTAACAGGAACTGCCTAGGGAGTAGGTTTGCTGATTGAATAGATGATAAAAGTGAAGATCATCTGTTTAATGAATAGGCCTCATAGCAGCAGAACTTTCATTTTATGGATATATTTCAATGGACTTTTGAAGGGCGGAAAGACACGAAGGCTGTCAAGATGTACTTGTCTATTTCATTTTACTTGATTTCTTTTTTGTTCAAGAAATGTGATATTTCTTCACTAATGTTCAAGTAAAATGGTTGGTTTCTCAGTTGAGTAGGAAAAATCCCTGTAAAGGTCACCCTTCTGGAGCCTGGCAGTCTTAATAGTCTTTGTCTAATGATACTGATGATTTGAATTCTGTTACATACCTTGAAAGTTAAGGTTGTACCTGTCCCTTCTCTTAAATATATCTTTCCTAGGGATCTAGTCAGATAAGTAATATTATATTTTGCTGTAAAGTCTCAATTTTTTCACCACCATGACTAATCATGGTTGCTGAAGACATTTTGGAACATGAGAGGCGTAAATGTGTCTATATCATTTCCTATATCTTTCATCACTTCAGGACTTCTCAGGGCTATATTGTGAGAGGGGAGACCCTCCCTCAACTGTCAGTAAAAATAAAGAAACTACAGGACCTGACTGAGCTTCTAAATTGCTGTGCAGTCTAAGTTGAGATTGAATTTCATATGTTCATTTGAATACCTCTGAATGGTGGGCTAAGTTATATATCATTTAATTCTGCTGCATAATAACATCTTGGTGGTATAATGACAGATTCCTGAATGGGAAGCATTGTAGTCAATTTTTTTAATAAGACTAAACAACCCCTATGCAGGTTAATCACATTGTTGAATTGTCTGGTAAGGACGTCTGTAAGATTTGTCTATTGAACTTGATGGTACTGGTCGACCAAAATCCCTATGGAGCTAACAAGTTTTAGGAAAACCCTCTTGTCTATTGACCAATGAGTGCTGCTAGAACATTGGACCTGGGATTTTATGAGGCAGCAGGGACCTGAGTTGTACTGCTGCTTCCTAGATTTCTATGCTGTTTTTGATCATGTGAACAGTAAAGGTAAAACGAGTTGACCCCTAGGAATGTAGGTTATTATATTTGGGTCTTCATCAAAACTAGGATATCTAGAAGGACTCGAATGGTTACCCAGCACTCAGTTAGGCATTTGTTTGGGCTATTGCTTCATAAGGGAGTCTCATCTGAGATATTGTAGAGTACTTCATCATGTGTGAGTCATTATAGTAACTTTATACTCCATTTGGTTTAAAATTATTTTTCTACCTTTAAAGGTGATGCGCTTACAAGGATCCCAATCAAATAACCCAACAGCCTAGGGGTCAACATGTCTATTTACATGTCATTGGATTGCCTCTGCATACAATGAGAGGTGTTCCTAAATTTGGATCACCATATTATCAGTCATCAAATCATTACAAATTTATTTTGTTCATACTTTATCAAATGTAATGTAATGCCCACTGCAAAATTGCTGCCACACTGGTCTAGATGTTTGCACTGGAAAGATCGCTGCTGCACACCTTGCAGACATGCTTACCGTGTCTGGCTTGATGTCTTAGCAGCCTTTGCCTCTATAACTGGACACTTGCTGGCCATCTTGTCGCCGTTTAGTTACCGTCTGTATAGGATGCTGCAGTAGAGAAACATTCATTCACCACTGAGGAAAGTACAGGGCTATTTAGCACAAAATATACCCACAAATTACTGTTATGAGCCTTCTTCTCTGCGTTAATATGTGTGGGTTTGCTTCGTTGAAGGATATGTATTTGTGCCCAATCTTGCTGCCAAGACAGAGATGAATATTATTATTGCTGAATTCAGTTACCTTTTGATTGTGTCGCCAAAATAAAAGATGACTATGGATTAATAAAGGGGAGCGATACAAATAATTTAAGCCCTTTATTTAGGTGTTTATTTGTGGCAGAATACCTTGTCTGCCAAACTCTAAATCAGGCTGCTAGTCTTTTCCGCAGCTAAGGAGACTTTTTCACCATGTATTAAGGCAGTTATGAGATGGTTAAGAGACAATAACCTTCAATGTGATCCAGACAAGACATAAATCCTGCTGTTTGGCTAACGCCCACTACCAGAATGGTCTGGTTGCTGGCCAAGTGAATGTTCACCCCTCACCCCAACATAAGTGCAAAGGAATCTGGGGGTGTTATTAAACAGTCATCTTTCATTTAAAGCCCAGAATTCTACTGTGGTGAAATCCTGTTTCTGGATTCTAAAAATTCAAAAGAATTGATACACTTTCTCCCATAGGAAGCTCAGAAAATAGTGGTCCATGTGCTGATTCTATCCAGTTTGGACTACTACAATGCTCTTTACTTGGGCCTACCGGAGAATTTAATACACCGGCTCCAAGTGGTACAGAATACCGCAGTCCGCCTTCTGTGCAGACTCACAAATGGGACTCCATTTCTCTATACCGAAGGCAGCTGCACTGGTTGCTGGTGAGCAAAAGAATCACATTTAAAGCTCAAACAATTTCTCATCGAACTTTCCATTGAGTGAGACCTAAATACCCCAACGCTAGGATCCAAGAATATTGCCCTGCTAGGGCTTTGTGCTAAGGAGAAGCTTGGCTGTTAGTGGTTCCATGCATTTAACAAAAAGAAACAGGGTGGCTCCTCCTTCTCGGTACGAGTCACTCAGATCTGGAATCAGCTCCCACTACAATTCAGAACTATGCCTGATGAGAATTCCTTCCGAAAATTGTTGAAAACCCATCTATTCAGTCTATAAAATGCTGCAAATAACCTGTATTTGCCGCAGCACCGGTACACCCTTAAGTAGCTGAGTGCTTTACAAATCTAGTCATTCATTCATTCATTCATTCATTCATTCATTCCTCTGTGTCTTACCCTTCCACATCACTGTCTATCTTCTTTTGTTGTATCCTCCCAACCTCTCCTCAATCACTGTTATCTACAATCCTTCCGTGTTTCTGGAAGTAGCCCCTTTACCAGCCCCTCGACTCTATTTCTTGCTCCTCCTATTTCTGTCTCAGTTTCTGCTTGATTTTTGCCTTTTTGCATTTCCTCAAACTATTCACACTATCTCTCTCAAACTCTTTATCTTACACAGACCCCCACATGCACATACATGCTTGCTCTCTCTCACACACAAGCAAACACATGTGAACACAAAGAAAATCTCAATGTGCCCTGAAGTAATAGAGGTGCAAAATTCCAGGCTGTACACACACAGGTAGTACAGCGAGTCATGGTATGGCTCATTAAACTTCAGTATTTCAGAATATGTAGGAAGATGTAGTGAGGAACCAGTGACCCTTGCAACACACAGCACAATAGTGGAGGCTGTACACCATCTCTGCCTTGGAAGAGGGCATCAGCAGCCACCCCTGTTTACATTAGACTTGTGTTGTCCTCTAGGCAATTTGAGTGCAGGAAATCTGGGAATTTCGCAAAGTCAAACACTCACTGGACACAAGCTAGAGTGGGGTACAGTGCATGCCTTCAACATTGGCTAAGGAGTGCCAGAAATCAATCAAAGCAATCAAACAAAGAAGTATTGAGATTAAGACCTAGATAGTATCCAGCCCTTTAAAGCAGGAATCAATGTGAATCAGAAGTGGGACTCTTGTGTCCTTCGAGCATATCAGGCTATGTGTGTCCTTTAGGCGCTATTCATCACTCATTGTCCTGACACTCTGAACCTGAATATCTCACAGTAACTCCCAGGTTGGGCCTTCAACGATTCATTTCTCTGCCCATTCATGGCTATCTATGTGTCTGCCATCCACAAGACCCTCAGTCTCTTGCTCTCTTCTGCCCCATTCAGTTCTGGCTATTTCATTCCCTTTGTAACAATTATTTTCTCAATTTGTGCGACAGAAACATTCCCTTGTCAGCCAGATCTTGCCTAATTGCCAATTAAATCTGATAGCATCCATTTGCTAGATCTTCATCAGGACTGAAAATATAGCACTCCCTACAGTAATATCATTGGTCAACCTCTTTTTTTCTATGTGGAGGAGGAGGGTTACAACAATGAGATACTTGAACACTTACTTTGATCCCACCCTTCCCTTCTTGTCACGGTTTTGGGTGGTTTCAATCCGACCTGAGGGACCCACCCCAGCCAGTGAAAAATATGAAAGGTGTTGTCAGGAGAGTTTCCTCCTCCTTCAATCAATCAGTCAGTCAGGATTTGTAGAGCACAGCTGAGGGTCTCGAGGCACTGTAGGATCATGCTGCGGGACCACGCTGCCTGTTCCTATTGGTTGAACATCCAGGTCTTGGGGTCCTTCCTGAACCGCTGGAGCGATGGTGAGGCTCTGAGGTGCAGGGGAAATGGGTTCCAGGTCTTAGCCGCCAGGTGGGAGAAAGAGCGGCTTCCACAGTTTGCCCAGAGGATGCGTTGGGTAGCTGCTACGGAGATGGATCTGGAAAAGAGTTCCCTGGTAGGTTGATGGAAGTTCATTCATTTGCAGAGGTATGCCGGTCCTTTATTGTGTAGTGCTTTGCAAGCGTGGGTGAGCAGCTTGAACTGGCATCTCTTGGCGACTGGTAGCCAATGGAGTTTCCTGAGGTGAGGGGTGAGGTGCGTCTGTCTGGGGAGGTTGAGGATGAGTCTGGCTGCTGTGTTCTGGATGTTCTGGGGTTTCCTCA
Source organism: Calotriton arnoldi (assembly GCA_963921515.1). Taxonomy (NCBI): domain Eukaryota; kingdom Metazoa; phylum Chordata; class Amphibia; order Caudata; family Salamandridae; genus Calotriton; species Calotriton arnoldi. Next base: position 134,244 of record CAWUFW010002531.1, on the reverse strand, counting down.
TGAGTTGGGTGGTGATTCCTATGTAGAGGGAGTTGCTGTAGTCGATTCTGCTGGTGATGAGAACTTGCTTGACAGTTCGCCTGGTGTTGGGTGGGAGCCATCTGAAGACCTTCCTGAGCATTTGGAGGGTGAGCAAGCAAACGGAGGAGACGGCGCTGACCTGCTTCTTCATAGATAGCTGGCTGTCGAGGATGATGCTGAGGTTGTACCGTGTTTGGTGGGTTTGGAGGTAGTGCCCAGCCAGGGTGGCCACCATTCATTGTTCCAGAGGGTGTCATTTCTTTTCCCGAAGATGAGTACTTCTGTCTTGTCTGTGTTCAGTTTCAGACAGTTGTTGTTCATCCAGACGGCCGCATCTTTCATGCATCTTTGGAACTTGTCTTTGATGGTCATTAGTCAGGGAGAGGATGAGTTGGGTGTCGTCTGCATAGGAGATGATGTTGAGTCTGTGGCTCTTGACGATGTTGGCCAGGGGTGTCATGTATACGTTGAAGAGGGTTGGGCTGAGGATGAACCTTGAGGTACACTGCAGGTGATGTTCTTGGGAAGCAAGGAGCAGGGAGGGAGGATGATCCTCTGCATTCTTCCTGTGAGGTAGGATGCCATCCACTTGAGGGCTGCTCCTTGGATTCCAATCTGGTGGAGTCAGTTGATCAGTGTGTGGCAGTATACGGTGTTGAAGGCTGCTGAGAGGTCGAGGAGGATGAGGGCTGCTGTTTCTCCGTGGGCTAGCAGCATTCTGATGTCATCCGTGGCTGCAACTAGAGTTGTCTCGGCATAGTGGTTTGCTCTGAAGCCAGATTGGGAGTGGTCCAGAAGGTTGTGATTCTCCAGATGTCTAGTTAGATGAATGTTGGTAGATTTCTCGATGACCTTGGCTGGGAAGGGAAGCAGGAGATGGGTCAGTAGTTCTTTAGTTCTCCTGGGTACGCAGAAGGTTTCTTCTGCAAGGCTTCACGTTGGCATGTTTCCATTTCTGGGGGAAGTGGGAAATGGTGATCGAGTCGTTGAGGACCTTGCTGAGTTCTTTGCTGATGGGTCGATTGCCGAGGTTGAAAGTGTGGTGGGGCAGGGGTCTGCTGGGGCTCCGGAGCGGATGGATCTCATGATGGATGATGTTTTCTTCTTGGTGAGGGTGTTTCACAAGGTGAGCTGGTGTGGGTGGGAGTCGGTCGGCATGAGGAGGTTGACATTGTCCTTGGTGGGGGTTTGGGGGGTGAAGTCTTGGTAGGTGGTGTTGTTTTTGCTCTGGAAGAAGTCCGCGAGGGTGTCGCAGAGAGCTTGCAAGGGTGTGATGATGTTTTTGGTTGCAGAGAGGTTGGTGAACTCCTTGACTATGTTTAACAGTTCTTTGCTGTTGTTGGAGCTGTCATTGATGCGGGTGGCTAGGGCTATCTTCTTGGTGATTTTCAGAAGGTGGTGGAAGTATCGGTTGAGGGCATCTTTGAATTGTTTTCAATCTTCTAGGGTCTTACTGGCATGCTATCTTCTTTTCCTCTGTCTGCAGTCGCGTTTCTGGGTTTTCAGTTCTACCGTGAACCAGTTGAGGTGTTATGTTCGTTTCTTGGGGTGGTGGGTTTCCTTGGTTGTCTTCCTTTCCTGGGGTGGCGAAGTGAGCTAAAGAATGATGATGGATTCAACCCAGATCTGTGACTGGGGGTGAGTGTCTGAAAAGTTTTAGCGCTCCGTCCATCATCTCCTTGTGTTTGCTTTGTTTGCCCTAACTTGGCAGGGTATGCCCAGATGTGGGTTCCTTGCTCACTTTGCCACTGTATTCAAGCTAGTCTGACTGATGAGGGGTGTTACCCCGAAACCGGTCCCAGGATGCTTGTTTTCGGTCCAGGGAAGACCTGGCTTGGCAGTTTTGGCTGGACTGTTCCCATGAGGATCAGGGTCAAGACTGTTTTGCATATAGCTGGGTCTGAACTGGAGTGGCGAAGTGAGCTAAAGAACAATTATGGATTCACCCAGATCTGTGACTGGGGGTGAGTGTCTGAAAAGTTTCAGCGCTCCATCCAGCATCATCAAGGAAGACAAGGAATACATTGGTGAGAGACTTCTCCTCTAACACTATCCTTCTCCACTTGTGAAAGTCTGTGGTGGAATTAGTGAGTTTGGCTGTCAGTCATGCTGGGAAAAATGTATTTGATTACAGTAAGCAGCTGCGGATATAAATATGGAGTGTGAAAAAATAGAGACGTGCAGGCCCGTCGTCCTCATTCAGAAAGAAACATTTAATTTGCAAGTATAATAATGAGCTAGAGTAAATCATACTTGATGTTTTATTCGTTTATAAAAAGTTAAGCACATTTTAAATACTATAATAATATATTATGTAGCCTAATTTATTAAATAAATGCTTCTATTGGGATCATCGCTTTTTATGGGTAAAACGTATACGCACTACTTTGCGAGTAGTGAGTGAGGCAAGAGTATATTTTATATTTTTAGCACAGAATCTCAGCTGTTTCTAAAGAGCATTGTTACAAGATATGCCAATCGTCTTTAAAAATTCACCTCTTTCAAGAGAACTGACAGGCATGGATGTTTTTTTTAGTCGTCAGCATTTTCCTCCTGGCAAGGTTGCAAAGGCTGCTGCACCGGTGGTCTCCCATAGTTCCTCCGCTGCGCACTCTACGCGATTCCAGCTGTTGATAAGGTTATGTGGCTGCCTTTAATTTTTGCAGAATAAGAATTTCTTATAGGCTCTGAATCTCCACGGTTCCTGTATTTTACAAGTGCTACACCTTGGCTCTTATTATAACATTTCATGAGATATTTAAAAATCACCCAAACTGTTTTCGATTTTACACTTTAACATATCACTTCATTCTTGACTGGCACAGCATTATAGATTTTTAAACCAGTCAGTTTCTTAACGAAAAGTACATCTTATATATATATGCTGACAAGTTTAGGAGGCTTTAAAGAAGTAGCGCTTTGGGCGTTCAAAAATCAGTCCATTGATAACAGTTACAATATGTAATTTTTTCAACAGTGTTTATCAATCTACAAAACAGTCTAAAATAAACACAGACTTTTCCATGGCCTCTTCTTGATGTCAAAGCGAGGTAGAATTTCAATGACTGTAGACTTACAGATCCCGCGGTGTCTACGTGCAAAAATAGAATAAAGTGAATTACGTTCCTTTGTGCATAGTAATCAGACACCATTTCCTATTTGTAACACTGAAGTAGCTTTTATCTCAGTCCTGAAAATACACCATTCATTGTTGATGATTCAACTCATTTGTATGCATAGTCTTCAGATTTCAAGGTGAAAATATGTATCGAAATATAAAAGCTAATTTGGATGAAAAATCACACAACACAAAGCGGCTCTTTCACAAGGGCATTGATAAGTACCGGGAGTAGTCGGGAAGTCTTTTACGTATGCTTCCATGCCATCAATCATCCCCAAAGGTCCAACTCTCGTTTAGTAAAAGTGCAGCAAGGGGCTGCCTAGTCTTTTCAATTTGTTCCAGTTGTTTATGAATATTCCCAATATATTTGACACCAATGCACAAAGGCCTATAAAAGTACATACAATCCTGCTACAGCAGCACTACTTTATGTACTCCAAAATGCCTTTGTGAATTTGCCCCAAGTGCAGAATAGAAAAATTGGAACACTGCGTATGAAAAGGACTTTTTTGGGATTGTCTGTTATGAGAATACTCATTATTATCTACTGGCGGTCGCCAGTAGATAGTTATAGTTAGGACCTATTTTCCATAGGAAATCCGCAACATTCTATTTGAAATAACGTTTTCGCCGGTTGACGAATCTTCGCGAAAGTTTCCAACTTGTTGGGGCGCTCCGGTCCGCTCCTATCCTGAAAGTCTCGGGGTGATTCGTCAAGCGGGGGCCGAGAAAAAAGGGGGGTCCCAAAACGTGTTTTCCCCATTCATTTTTCCATAGGAACCTTTAGTCGCAGCTACAGCCCGAACTGCTGAACAGAATTACACCAAATTTGGCAAAGAGGTAGCCCTTGGTTCAGTGTCGTGCCTTTTGCTTAAATGGTGTAAATCCGTTCAGTAGTTCCTGAGAAAATCAAAAGTAAAATCACATATATATCTGGGCGGAGCCTAACCACACATGTCATCGTGAGATCTGATTGGCTGTCAGCACTTCATCCTGGAATTGCTAGCAGCCATCTTGGGACCAATATAAATGATAGTACCCCATTGAAATGCATTGTAGTGAATCAAAGATTTTGAGGGTTACCAAAAGGAGAACTATAAAGGGTGATAACAGACTTTAGTTAAATTAAAATTCATTTGTTGATTGTACCATACTAATTTCATGAATTGTGGTGTGTTCTAAGGTGATTTTACCCTGTGAAAAACCTTCTGCTGGGATATCATGTTTGAGAGAAAACTATTTTCACATGCTTGTCCCATAGAGTTTTGGAAGGTGCTCCAGAAGCTAAAATAAGAGCATATTTTCTGTAAATTCACATTATCTTTCTCAGTCATGTGAGAATGAAGTCTGACATTCTCAGTAAAACATGTACATCCAACAAGGGCAGAGACTGTCAGTTGATTCCTTTGTGTTCTACTGCAGCTTCCCAGAGTGTTCTAAAGAACAACTAGAGTGCTAACAGCCTTACTTATGACAAAAGTATGGCACACCTGAAGCCATCTTGATTGGAATAAACTGGTAACACTTAAAACATTTAATTTAAAAAGGAACAAAATGATGGGGTTCATTTTGTCATAGAAATTATGGTTAGTGCTGTAGAAAGAAAAACTAGGACATGTTTCAAGTGTGATCTCAAATATCTTCCTGTTATATTTCAACAGGAGCAGCCTGCCAGTTGATGCCTTTGTGTTCTACTGCAGCTTCCCAGAGTGTTCTAAAGAACAACTAGAGCGCTAACAGCCTTACTTATGACAAAAGTATGGCACACCTGAAGCCATCTTGATTGGAATAAACCGGTAACACTTAAAACATTTATTTTAAAAAGGAACAAAATGAGGGGGTTCTTTTTGAAATAGAAATTATGGTTAGTGCTGCAGAAAGAAAAATGAGGGCATGTTTTAAGTGAGATTTCATTAGAAAATTCTGACATGCAGACTGAAACAATCACTTTCAATACCAGCAGCAGACTTCCAGTTAACTCCCTGGTGAGCAGTAGCTTTACTACAGTGATCTAATGAGCAACTAGAGTGCTAACATTCTGAATTTATGGCAAATGTGAGACACATCTGAATGCCTTCTTGATGGAATCAAAGTAAACAAGCATTGGCATAGCCAATAGGTCTCGCCTTTGGGACCTTATAAGTGTTTAGCCATGCAACAGTTGTTGTTGCACCAAGGAGAATGTGCTGCATAACTAAACACTAATAAGGTCCCAAAGGCGAGACCTATTGGCTATGAAAAGTTCATAAAAGCTGTAGAAGTAGTTAGTATGGGCATTTGGCACAGCTTATTCAATGTAGGATAAGTATAAGACGTTGGGTACAATTTAAAAGGAGTGGCGTGAATACGTGACATCAGACAGTTATTCCAGTTGGCAAGCAAGAAGCATCAGTGGCTATTTGTAAATTAAATCGTGAGAAATTAAAACGAACATATTAGAGAGGGTGTCCGTTTGGACCATCAGGGGCTGTTTATAAGAGGCATTGACGCATGTGACATCATACAGAGGGGTGACCTTAGGACATTGGGGTCATTTATTTGCGATGGCATTTGGGATTCGACATCAGACGGGACATTTAAAAGAGGTGCCGAGTAAAAACATTAGACGCAGCTATCAAGGGGGACATCGTGAGCTATCACTTGTTAGAACTACTCTGTAAACAAGGTGCTTTATCGCTGCTGCAGATGTGTGCTGTCATAGGTGCAGGTTAAAAGAACTCTGTTAAGTGCGGAACATCCTATGCAGCTTATTAAGTAGAGGTGGCCGAGCTACTGAAATCTCGAGACAGAAACCGAACTTTCGAGTGGCTTCTGCCAGCAAACCAGCACTTTAACCTCAAGCACCAACAAGTGAAGAAGACATCAATCTTCCGGGTCAGTCGAAACACTCCCCAACCGTTTAACATTGATTGTTAAGACAATCTAGCGCACACACACACAACGATACCGGCCCTGAAATGTAACCATTATAGGAAAAGGTTTAGCGATAATCCGATGTTAATAACCCATTCCTGCAGAACGCCCTGCGGACACAGGAGGCAGCTACCTTCCTCGGTGTGGCTGAAATAATTCCTGAAAGATGTAAATGTGGAGAAATGTACAAACACCCGCCACCAAGGTTCTCTACGCCAGTCAGGCCACCCAGCTACCACAGCAACAGTAAATGGCAGCGTCCTACCCGACGTGGAGAGGGCATTGGAGCAGCGATTGGATGGACGCCATGAAAGCTACTCTGTGATTGGATATGGGAGGCTAGGGTGATGATCCTCTCTGTAATTGGTAAACCGTTCACACCTTCAGATTGGTGTGGTGTGGATATGTTGGAGAAAGTTTTGTCTAAGAGTTTTAGGCGAAAAGGGAAAAAAAGCTCAAAGGAGAGAAAAAAAACGCTAATGAGCCCTAGTTCGTGAATAATAAAGACACCACTTTTGTCAAGGGGGTGAGGAAGAAACAGACACGAAGGGGAGAGGATGTGGTGTAATGGCCAGAGCTGCGGACTCAGGAGCTGGGTAACCAGGTTCAAGTCTTGGCATAGGCTCAACATTCCGTGTTTCTGGGCAATCACGTAATCTCCCCGAGCCTCTACCAAAAATGAATGTTACAGTGTGTAAAGAAACCAGTGCTTGTGTAAAGCTCTCCTATACCTAAAGGTCGAGACCGTGCTGTATAAAACTGCCAAAAAGGGGGAGGGGTGAAATCAATACACAGAAAGAGGTCTCTGAACGCAGCGACCTCAGAGGGGTGGTGGGGGCGGGCAAGTACTGTTGTGGGAGGGTGTGGGGTACGACTGAGGAGATCTGGGAGATGAGTCATAGGCGAAGCTGAAAATTAACGCGGCTGGGAAGATTAAAGGAAGTAAACCAAACAAAACATTTAACAGGAGCAGACACCGACCTAACCAAAAACAAGCGGTATTTCGGCATGGCAACTGGATCCACAGAAGCAACAATAACTGACATCGCAGGTGGTGTCGAATTGTCTCTCCTCCCGATTTTAGCACTCACTGCTTCCAAAAAGCTAAGATAAAGAGGGATGGTAGATGTTGCCCATGGAATTCCATCCCTTACTCATGGTTAAATCGGTCTGCATGTGAGGGCAGTGCCAAAAAAAAACAAGGGCGCGCGCCTCGCGCAAATAGGGGGTGGGGGTGCGGGGAGTGCGGCCGAGAGCAGGCAGCGTTTCCCTTGCGGGAGCGAGCGCAATAATTGCTAACACATGGCGCCGCTCGCTCCCGCAAGGGAATCGCCAAACGTGCACGCGTTGCCGTTCAAAGCAATGCAACGCGTGCACGTTTTTGCCTGCAAAACCGGATCGATTTCTACAGGTCTTTTTCCTATGCAACGCATGCGCGCTGCGTAGGCGAGACCTAAAAACTGAAAGCATTTCCTACTGAGGAGACTGTAGGAGAGTAGGATCTGCTTCACATGGGTACCCCCACTTTTTGCTGATGCTTCACTGTTTTTCGACATTAGTCTGGCTGGGGCCCTGCTAATCAGAACCCCAGCCTAGCTGCTTCCTCTCTAAAATGGTTTCCATGTGCCTTAGGCACAGCACTGATTGGGATCTGGAGTGCCCTTATAAGTCCCTAGTATATGGTATACTATGTACCAAGGGCATAGGTACCTCAGAGGCCTGCCAGGGGCTGCAGCATGTATTATGCCACCCCTGGAAGGCCATCCAAACTGACACCACAGGTCTGCTACTGCAGCCTGGGTAAGGTGGTGCATGCACCCCTTACTGTGATATAGGTTACCTATATCACGAAATGCATCACACACATATAAACCTATAAGTCACTCCTAAGGCAGGCCTTATCAATCCTAAAGGCAGAGTGCATGGTTCCTATGTGAGAGGGTGCCCCTGCATGAGCAGGGCCCCTCTGCAGCGTTCGGAGACCATCTCTGATGCTGTTTGTAGTGCAGCCTGACCATATACTCTTAAACGCATTATATCCTCGCGGTAAAATGCTAACTTTGGAATGGCTGCACCTAAACATGTCGTGTTTGGTGTCAAACATCTTGGAATACTACCCCCCGCCAATCCTGGCGGCGGGGGTAGCATTCCACCCTTCTAGAGGGAAAGACATGTTAACTCTGACTAGTCCGGTAACTTCTTTCCAGAGCCCTGGCATCACAAAATGGATGCTGCTGCCACAGACACGAGTCTGGCCTCCTGCTGCTGGACGAAACTCCGGCAGGGGAGGCCTGGACAATAGGTTTCCTGTCCCAGGGAGGTGTGACCACCTCCCCAGACAGGATAATGTGTATTGGGGCTGGGCGGGAGCACTTTCGGGTGCTTTGAAGTCCTGCACTGGGGGCACATTTGGTGTCCCTGTGCATACCCCAGTTCAAACTGGATCAGGGGCTTGCAGCCCCTGCTTTGGCATGAACTGGACAAAGGGAAAGGGGTGTAGCCACCCCTCTGCCCTGACCCACCCATAGGTGGGGCCACAGAGTAGTCCAACCCCTATTTTTAGAATAAAGGTAGGAACCCAGTCCTTAGGACTTTAGATTATCCCTGGACGAAACTCTGAAACTGAATCCTGGACCTTCGACGCTCTACTCACGATTAGAGGACAGAAGAATCTCCCTTGGGGTCAAGGAGTGACTCCCCTGCTTGGCAGGCACCAAAGAAGCATCTGTCCGGTTCGCATTTCTGAAGCTCCCGTCGGACGCCGAAGTCATCGCATCACCAGAGGTGGATTCTCAGACTTCCCGAGGCTACCCTGAGTCCCCAGCAAAGCTGAGGCCCGTGGCTATCGTGGGTGACTTGAGACCGTGACCCCTGGACACCGAGCACATTTGCAAGTGCATCCTCTTCTGGGTCTCCCAAGAAGTCTTGCTTTGGGCTCCGAGTAGCCCTAGCCTCCAGCACCACCTGCACCGAAGATCACTGGCCCCCACTCCACGAGTGTCCTGTAAGCCAGATCCACGTGCGGCGTCACGAGGCTCCTTCGCGGTCGCTAGCCCGTTGGCTAGTAGCCCTTAACGAAGGCCAATCCTTTTCTTACTTGGCATCCTGGTTGCACCAGGCCTGCCCTCACTTACCCTCGCTGGGTGAGTTCCACAGACCTTGCTGGTCTGCACCATCGACGATCTACATCTTCACCAAGACTTGCCGTTGCCAAGGCTTGTTGGGTCCAATCCGGTCGCCGACACCTCAGCACTCGACAGACATCGTGTACCAGCCCGAATCCTGCTCCTGGTCACCGACAACGCCTCCTGGACCTCGTGGCTGAAGAGTCAAGACGACCGTCAACGCACCTGAAGCACTCGACATCGGTGGGCATCTGTCCATCGCCTTCCTGGTCACTGGCTAGTGACCCAGACTCTGTCCCCTCTGCTTTCAGGTTCTTCAGAACTCCGATCCACCCTTGGATCCACCCGGACACTTTTCTCTTGGCCGCCAGCAGCACTTTGCAGCAGATCGCCATTCGAATCGACGACGAAACCCGACCCCGAAAGCACCTATGCACCCGGCTTCCCTGGGTGAGGTAACACGAGTACTCCGGTGCTCCCGTGGGTAGAGACTCTTCAAAGTCCTAGATCTCAAAGGGTTTTGTCCTAGTCCTCTTTTAAGTGTCCCTTTTCTCTATTTTCCCGATCCCGACTTTCTCCATAGAAGTCAACGGCGTATCGCGGTTGTGTATTTACACTGCACGCGTCTCCCGTAGGTCCCCTGTGTCACTACCTTGGGTGGTTCCTTGTGGTCCAAGCACTTCTAGAGGCTCTAGGCCTAGTGTCTAGTTCAGTCGTGGTTCGCATACCACTTTATTGGTATATGGTTTGGTACGCCCCTAGGGCCCAAACGTGTATTTGTGCTATTACTGTGATTTAATAACTTATAACTTATGTACTTCGAACTCTAGCCTCATAAAGAGACTAGAGGGGTGTGTTTAGCAATAAATACATATATTTTGAATATATACCTGGTGTGGTGCTCTTTCATTTGGTCACTCAAGAGATTATAGACTGGTAAAACAAGCTGCTTTACATTCCTTCAAGACTTAGCCTGAAGGCTGCTCTCCATAGCTACCACTAGGATAGCTTTCAATAAGGTTGTCTTTAACCTATCTCCAATAAGGGGTTGTTTGGACTGGTGCAAGGTGCCCACTATAATTAGTGGACAGCATATACCAGGCCAACTTCTCACATTGGTGTGCAGCGTGTGGGATTCCAGCTTGCTATTGTTTTACCAGATAATCTCAATTGAATTGATCAACTGAAAACCACTAAAGGTACCTAAGGTACATATAATTTAAGCTTAGAATACAGTAAGTTCTACTGAACTTAGAGTTGTGTGTTAAGGGATAGCACAACCCTTTCTACAACTCAAGAGAGTTTAGTAGGCCACACTAGAGTAGGTAGTGCATACACCACACCACACTAGTAATGTCTTTAAGGGCAGGATCCAAAGAATCCTTGCAGGAAGCCATTGAGCTTCCACCCTCCAAGTATGATACACTCCCATTCTTGGAATTGAGAGCTTTATGTAACTTGAGAAAAATAAGGACAGGCCAAAGCCCCACCACCCAACACCTCAAGGAGTTGTTGGTGGCTTATGACCTTAGTAAGCCTGTAGGGACTGAAGGGGTAGGAGCTGAGGGTGGGGCAGAAGAAGAGGACAAGGCCAGGGGTACCAATACCCCCAGCCCCCCCTCTGAAACTGGCCAGGAGGGTGACAATGACCCTGACCTGGATAACCCAATCCCTCCTGTGGATGATGATGAGGATGATCAAGATGATGCCCTCTTTGTCCCCCAGGAAGGATTAAGAGTGTGCCCAGGAAGTCTAGATCTCCTTCTCAGGAGTCTAACCACTCTGGCACCTCTATAGGGAGCTCTGTCTCCTCTCACAGGAGGGAATCCTCTCACGAGAGGAGAACCAGACTGGTCCAGTATGAGGAAACTCAGCTGGAGATCAGAAAAAAGCAATTGGCTTTAGATAGGGAATCCCTAGATCTCCTTAGAGAGAGAAGAAAGTTGGGACTAGAGTCCCATGGTGGCAGCCATGTCCCTAGAGACAGGGAAAGATCCTATGACCATAGGAACCTGAGCAAGATTGTCCCTCCCTACCAGAGTGGGGATGATATCCACAAATGGATAACTGCATTAGAGAGGGCCTGTAAAGTACAGAAGGTCCCTCAGGAGCAGTGGGCAGCAATCTTGTGGCTCTCCTTTGCTGACAAAGGTAGAGATAAGCTCCTCACTGTTAGAGAGGAGGATGCTGATAATTACAAGGTCTTGAAGAGTGCTCTTATTGATGGGTTTGGCCTAACCACTGAACAGTACAGGTTGAAGTTCAGAGACACCCAAAAAGCACAGACTCAAGACTGGGTAGACTATGTGGATTGTTCTGCCAAGGCTCTGGAAGGCTGGTTGATGGGCAGTAAGGTGTGTGACTTCTCAGGATTGTACAATCTGATAATGAGGGAGCAGATTCTTAATAACTGTCAAAATCAGCTGTTGCATCAATACCTGGTAGACTCTGATCTGACCTCTCCCCAAGAATTGGGAAAGAAGGCAGACAAATGGGTCAGAACCAGGGTGAAGCAGAAGGTACAGAACCAAGGTGGGGAAACCAAGAAGCAAGATGCTAAGAACTCTGACAAGGGTGGGGAGAAGGGTAAAGATCAAAAGTCTTCATCAGGCCCCCAAAAATCGTCTTCTGGTGGGGATTCACAGTCTACCAAAGGGAAAGGCCAAAGAAAACCATGGTGCAAGGTCTGTAAGCAAAAGACCCACTGGACCAGTGATTGCACCAAGTCCAAAGACTCCAGTCCAGCACCCACCAATGCCCCTAAGGCACCTGTTCCCCCTAGTACAGTTGGTGGAAGTGCTCCAGCAAAGGGTTTAGTAGGGTTCACCCTGGGAACTGAGTTGGGCTCTGACTTAGTCAGGGAACTGACTCAGGCTGTGTTAGTCTGTGATGGAGGCATGGATGTGAGCGCCACTGTGAGTCCCAGTAATCTGGGCAAGTACAGACAACAGCCTTTAATCAATGGACGTGAGGCTTTGGCATTTAGGGACACAGGGGCAAGTGTCACAATGGTGACACAAGACCTTGTGCTTCCTGGGCAAGTTATGCTTGGTGAGATGTACCAAGTGACCAATGCTAGCAATGTCAGAACAGACCATACTCTGGCAGTTGTTAACTTCTCCTGGGGAGGGGTAACTGGCCTTAAGAAGGTTGTGGTAAGTGCAAACCTACCAGTCGAATGCTTGCTTGGCAATGACTTAGAGACTTATGCTTGGGCAGAAGTGGAGCTCAGGACCCATGCAGAAATGCTGGGGATCCCTGCAGATGTGTTTGCTGTGACCAGGTCACAAGCCAAAATGTCTAGCACTGAACAGGCCTTGGATTCTGGAAGAATGGACCAAGTGCCTTCCAAGAGGAGGAGTAGTAGGGTTAAGGCAGTGCCTTCCCCTTGGCTCAGGAGGAAGATCAGTCCCTTGAGGGGGATGATCTCAGCCCTGAAGAAGGAACTGTCCCAGAGGAACTTGAACCTGACCAGGTTGAGTTCTTGGGGACAGGGGGACCTTCTAGGGCAGATCTGAGCCAGGAGCAGCAGAGCTGCCCCTCCTTGAACCCCTCAGACAGCAAGCTGCTGCTGAGGCTGCTGGGAAAGCTAGTGGTCCCCATACAGTGTATTGGGATGATGGACTCCTGTACTCAGAGAGTAGAGACCCCAAGCCTGGTGCTACCAGGAGGTTGGTAATACCTTTGAAGTTCAGGGGCTTCCTATTGACCCTAGCCCATGATATTCCCTTAGCAGGTCACCTGGGCCAGAACAAGACTTGGGACAGAATTGTCCCTCACTTTCACTGGCCCCACATGTCTGAAGACAGTAAGGAATTTTGTCGCTCCTGTGTAACCTGCCAAGCCAGTGGCAAAGCAGGTGGCACTACAAAGGCCCCCCTGATACCACTACCTGTGGTGGGGGTGCCCTTTGAAAGGGTAGGGATTGACATTGTTGGTCCCATGGATCCCCAAACAGCCTCTGGGCACAGGTTTATCCTGGTGGTAGTGGATCATGCCACCAGGTACCCAGAAGCTATTCCCCTCAGGACCACTACAGCACCTGTGGTGGCAAGGGCCCTCCTGGGAATCTTCTCAAGAGTGGGCTTTCCTAAGGAGGTAGTATCAGACAGGGGTGCTAACTTCATGTCTGGGTACTTAAAAGCAATGTGGAAGGAGTGTGGAGTGACTTATAAGTTCACCACACCCTATCACCCACAATGCAATGGTTTAGTTGAGAGATTCAACAAAACCTTGAAGTTCATGATTAAAGGGCTCCCAGAAAAGCTTAGGCGTAGATGGGACATACTCTTGCCCTGCCTTTTATTCGCATACAGGGAGGTGCCTCAGAAGGGGTTGGTTACAGCCCTTTTGAACTTCTGTTTGGCCACCCTGTGAGGGGTCCACTGTGCTTGGTGAAGGAAGGATGGGAGTTACCTCTCAAGCCCCCAAAGCAAGATATAGTGGACTATGTACTTGGTCTCCGCTCCAGGATGGCTGAGTACATGAAAAAGGCAACCAAAAACCTTGAGGCTAGCCAGGAACTTCAGAAGGCCTGGCATGACCAAAAGGCTGTTCTGACTGTTTACCAGCTAGGACAGAAGGTGTGGGTGTTGGAGCCAGTGGCCCCAGCAGCTCTCCAAGATAAATGGAGTGGACCCCACACTATTGTTGAGCAGAAGGGTGAGGTCACTTATTTAGTGGACCTAGGAACACCCAGGAGTCCCCACAGGGTTCTCCATGTCAACAGGTTAAAACCATATGTGGACAGGGCAGACATGGGCTTGCTCATGGCTACTGATGAAGGGCAGGAGGAAGAGAGTGACCCACTCCCTGACCTGCTCTCACAGAACCCTGACGATGGGTCAGTTGATGGTGTAGCCTTGGCAGGCAGCCTCACTACCCAGCAACAAGCTGATTGCAGGCAAGTCCTCAATCAGTTTAGACATATGTTTTCACAGACACCCAGTCAGACCACCTGGTGCACTCATGAAGTGGACACTGGGGACAGTCTGCCTATTAAAAACAAGATTTATAGGCAACCTGACCATGTCAGGGACTGTATCAGGACTGAAGTCCAGAAAATGTTGGAATTGGGAGTTATTGAACCCTCAGATAGCCCTTGGGCTAGTCCAGTAGTCCTTGTACCGAAACCTCACACCAGTGGTGGGAAAAGAAAGATGAGGTTTTGTGTGGACTACAGGGGTCTCAATGCAGTCACTAGGACTGATGCCCATCCAATACCCAGGGCAGATGAGCTCATAGATACTTTGGCCTCTGCCAAATATCTCAGCACATTTGACCTAACAGCTGGCTACTGGCAGATCAGACTAGCTGATACTGCAAAGCCCAAAACAGCATTCTCAACCCCTAGTGGGCATTATCAATTTGTGGTAATGCCCTTTGGTCTGAAGAATGCACCTGCCACTTTCCAGAGGTTGGTGAATACAGTTCTCACAGGACTGGAAGCCTATAGTGCAGCTTATCTAGATGATATTGCTGTCTTTAGCTCCACCTGGGAGGATCACCTGGTCCACCTCAGGAATGTTTTTCAGGCCCTGCAAAAGGCAGGCCTGACTATCAAGGCCACTAAGTGCCAGATAGGGCAGAGTCAGGTTGTGTACCTGGGCCACCTTGTGGGTGGAGGCCAGGTTCAACCTTTGCAGAGCAAGATCCAGACCATCATGGACTGGACTGCTCCCACTACCCAGACTCAGGTGAGAGCCTTCTTAGGCCTGACTGGGTACTATAGAAGATTTGTCAAGGGGTATGGATCAATAGTGACACCCCTGAATGACTTAACTTCTAAGAAAATGCCCAAAAAGGTTCAGTGGACAGTTAGCTGTCAAAAGGCATTTGATGACCTCAAGCAGGCCATGTGCACTGCTCCAATTCTGCAGAGTCCTGATTACTCCAAGAAGTTCATTGTTCAAACTGATGCATCTGAATTGGGGGTAGGGGCTGTACTGTCACAATTGAATGAAGAAGGTCAGGATCAGCCAGTAGCTTTTATTAGCAGAAGGCTGACCCCTAGAGAGAAACGTTGGTCAGCCATAGAGAGGGAGGCCTTTGCTGTGGTCTGGGCTCTGAAGAAGTTGAGGCCATACTTGTTTGGTACACACTTCCTGGTTCAGACAGACCATAAGCCCCTCTTATGGCTAAAACAAATGAAGGGTGAAAACCCCAAACTGCTTAGGTGGTCCATTTCCCTACAGGGGATGGACTTTACAGTGGAACATAGGCCTGGGAGTAACCATGCGAATGCAGATGGACTCTCTAGGTATTTCCACTTAGAACATGAAGACTTAACTGGGCAAGGTTAGTTTAATGTCCCTACGTTTGGGGGGTTGTGTAGGAGAGTAGGATCTGCTTCACATGGGTACCCCCACTTTTTGCTGATGCTTCACTGTTTTTCGACATTAGTCTGGCTGGGGCCCTGCTAATCAGAACCCCAGCCTAGCTGCTTCCTCTCTAAAATGGTTTCCATGTGCCTTAGGCACATCACTGATTGGGATCTGGAGTGCCCTTATAAGTCCCTAGTATATGGTATACTATGTACCAAGGGCATAGGTACCTCAGAGGCCTGCCAGGGGCTGCAGCATGTATTATGCCACCCCTGGAAGGCCATCCAAACTGACACCACAGGTCTGCTACTGCAGCCTGGGTAAGGTGGTGCATGCACCCCTTACTGTGATATAGGTTACCTATATCACGAAATGCATACACACATATAAACCTATAAGTCACTCCTAAGGCAGGCCTTATCAATCCTAAAGGCAGAGTGCATGGTTCCTATGTGAGAGGGTGCCCCTGCATGAGCAGGGCCCCTCTGCAGCGTTCGGAGACCATCTCTGATGCTGTTTGTAGTGCAGCCTGACCATATACTCTTAAACGCATTATATCCTCGTGGTAAAATGCTAACTTTGGAATGGCTGCACCTAAACATGTCGTGTTTGGTGTCAAACATCTTGGAATACTACCCCCCGCCAATCCTGGTGGCGGGGGTAGCATTCCACCCTTCTAGAGGGAAAGACATGTTAACTCTGACTAGTCCGGTAACTTCTTTCCAGAGCCCTGGCATCACAAAATGGATGCTGCTGCCACAGACACGAGTCTGGCCTCCTGCTGCTGGACGAAACTCCGGCAGGGGAGGCCTGGACAATAGGTTTCCTGTCCCAGGGAGGTGTGACCACCTCCCCAGACAGGATAATGTGTATTGGGGCTGGGCGGGAGCACTTTCGGGTGCTTTGAAGTCCTGCACTGGGGGCACATTTGGTGTCCCTAGTGCATACCCCAGTTCAAACCGGATCAGGGGCTTGCAGCCCCTGCTTTGGCGCGAACTGGACAAAGGGAAAGGGGTGTAGCCACCCCTCTGCCCTGACCCACCCATAGGTGGGGCCACAGAGTAGTCCAACCCCTATTTTTAGAATAAAGGTAGGAACCCAGTCCTTAGGACTTTAGATTATCCCTGGACGAAACTCTGAAACTGAATCCTGGACCTTCGACGCTCTACTCACGATTAGAGGACAGAAGAATCTCCCTTGGGGTCAAGGAGTGACTCCCCTGCTTGGCAGGCACCAAAGAAGCATCTGTCCGGTTCGCATTTCTGAAGCTCCCGTCGGACGCCGAAGTCATCGCATCACCAGAGGTGGATTCTCAGACTTCCCCGAGGCTACCCTGAGTCCCCAGCAAAGCTGAGGCCCGTGGCTATCGTGGGTGACTTGAGACCGTGACCCCTGGACACCGAGCACATTTGCAAGTGCATCCTCTTCTGGGTCTCCCAAGAAGTCGTGCTTTGGGCTCCGAGTAGCCCTAGCCTCCAGCACCACCTGCACCGAAGATCACTGGCCCCCACTCCACGAGTGTCCTGTAAGCCAGATCCACGTGCGGCGTCACGAGGCTCCTTCGCGGTCGCTAGCCCGTTGGCTAGTAGCCCTTAATGAAGGCCAATCCTTTTCTTACTTGGCATCCTGGTTGCTCCAGGCCTGCCCTCACTTACCCTCGCTGGGTGAGTTCCACAGACCTTGCTGGTCTGCACCATCGACGATCTACATCTTCACCGAGACTTGCCGTTGCCATGGCTTGTTGGGTCCAATCCGGTCGCCGACACCTCAGCACTCGACAGACATCGTGTACCAGCCCGAATCCTGCTCCTGGTTGCCGACAACGCCTCCTGGACCTCGTGGCTGAAGAGTCAAGACGACCATCAACGCACCTGAAGCACTCGACATCGGAGGGCATCTGTCCATCGCCTTCCTGGTCACTGGCTAGTGACCCAGACTCTGTCCCCTCTGCTTTCAGGTTCTTCAGAACTCCGATCCACCCTTGGATCCACCCGGACACTTTTCTCTTGGCCGCCAGCAGCACTTTGCAGCAGATCGCCATTCGAATCGACGACGAAACCCGACCCCGAAAGGCACCTATGCACCCGGCTTCCCTGGGTGAGGTAACACGAGTACTCCGGTGCTCCCGTGGGTAGAGACTCTTCAAAGTCCTAGATCTCAAAGGGTTTTGTCCTAGTCCTCTTTTAAGTGTCCCTTTTCTCTATTTTCCCGATCCCGACTTTCTCCATAGAAGTCAACGGCGTATCGCGGTTGTGTATTTACACTGCACGCGTCTCCCGTAGGTCCCCTGTGTCACTACCTTGGGTGGTTCCTTGTGGTCCAAGCACTTCTAGAGGCTCTAGGCCTAGTGTCTAGTTCAGTCGTGGTTCGCATACCACTTTATTGGTATATGGTTTGGTACGCCCCTAGGGCCCAAACGTGTATTTGTGCTATTACTGTGATTTAATAACTTATAACTTATGTACTTCGAACTCTAGCCTCATAAAGAGACTAGAGGGGTGTGTTTAGCAATAAATACATATATTTTGAATATATACCTGGTGTGGTGCTCTTTCATTTGGTCACTCAAGAGATTATAGACTGGTAAAACAAGCTGCTTTACATTCCTTCAAGACTTAGCCTGAAGGCTGCTCTCCATAGCTACCACTAGGATAGCTTTCAATAAGGTTGTCTTTAACCTATCTCCAATAAGGGGTTGTTTGGACTGGTGCAAGGTGCCCACTATAATTAGTGGACAGCATATACCAGGCCAACTTCTCACAGAGACTGCAGTAAATGAGGAAATTAGGAAACTTCATAACAAAGAAGTCTTCCAAGATGGCCACCAGTGAAAAAAGAGCCCAAATGTAGCACAAATATTACCCAGATGTAGCCCACATATAGCCCAATGACAAAAGTGTGCAAAACACTTTTTATTTTTAGTTTTTTTGCAGTTTTATGTAGTGCAGACTGGTCAGGTATTGGAGCGTTGCATCTTAAAACCTGACCCCCCTACACTACAAAAACACCACTGCACTACTCTAAACCCTAAAACACTACCCCAGCACGATCCACTACACAAACACCACTGCACTAACCTAAATCTTAAAACACTACCCCCAGCACGACCCCCTACACTACCCAAACACCACTGCACTACCCTAAAACATGACCCCCTACACTACACAAACACCACTGCACTACCCTAAACCCTAAAACACTACCCCCAGCACGACCCCCTACACTACACAAGCACCACTGCACTACCCTAAACCCTAAAACACTACCCCCAGCACGACCCCCTACACTACCCAAACACCACTGCACTGCCCTAAACCCTGAAACACCACCCCTAGCACGACCCCCTACACTGCCCGAACACCACTGCACTGCCCTAAACCCTGAAACACCACCCCCTTCACGACCCCTACACTGCCCGAACACCACTGCACTGCCCTAAACCCTGAAACACCACCCCCAGCACGACCCCCTACACTGCCCGAACACCACTGCACTGCCCTAAACCCTGAAACACTACCCCCAGCAAGACCCCCTACACTGCCCGAAC
This sequence comes from Calotriton arnoldi, assembly GCA_963921515.1. NCBI lineage: Eukaryota > Metazoa > Chordata > Amphibia > Caudata > Salamandridae > Calotriton > Calotriton arnoldi. Next base: position 115,194 of record CAWUFW010002531.1, on the reverse strand, counting down.
ACCACTGCACTGCCCTAAACCCTGAAACATCACCCCCAGCAAGACCCCCTACACTGCCCGAACACCACTGCCCTAAACCCTGAAACACCACCCCCAGCACGACCCCCTACACTGCCCGAACACCACTGCACTGCCCTAAACCTTGAAACACCAGCCCCAGCACGACCCCCTACACTGCCCGAACACCACTGCACTACCCTAAACCCTGAAACACCAGCCCCAGCACGACCCCCTACACTGCCCGAACACCACTGCACTACCCTAAACCCTGAAACACCACCCCCAGCACGACCCCCTACACTGCCCGAGCACCACTGCACTGCCCTAAACCCTGAAACACCAGCCCCAGCACGACCCCCTACACTGCCCGAACACCACTGCACTGCCCTAAACCCTGAAACAGCAGCCCCAGCACGACCACCTACACTGCCCAAACAGCACTGCACTGCCCTAAACCCTGAAACACCAGCCCCAGCACGACCCCCTACACTGCCCAAACACCACTGCACTGCCCTAAACCGTGAAACACCAGCCTCAGCACGACCCCCTACACTGCCTGAACACCACTGCACTGCCCTAAACCCTGAAACACCACCCCCAGGACGAACCCCTACACTGCCCGAACACTACTGCACTGCCCTAAACCCTGAAACACCATCCCCAGCACGACCCCCTACACTGCAAGTGTGGCTCAATGGTTAGAGCGGCAGACCCTGATGCAGAGATCTGGCCCGGGACCAGGGTTCAATTCCCGCCTCGGCGGGTCTTGGGCTCAATTTCCTCGGACCTGATAATTCTCGCCTCGGTGCCTATTCTAATCATGGGTCCCACTCTGCAACTCTGGGCAATAGCTTGCTTAATCTCCACAACGGCCCCAACAGCGCTGGGATGCCTGGCTTCACCCTGGGGGTGCCCAGGAGTGGACATTTCACAGGGAAAAGCCAGGAAGGGTTCCACAGCGGTATGCGTACAGCGCCAGGACACCCCTTTGGGGGTATAAGTGCACTTTACAAGTACAAATTTCATTTTCATTTCATTTCATTTCACTGCACGAACACCAGTGCACTGCCTTAAACCCTGAAACACTACCCCTCCAAGATCCCCCACACTGCCCGAACACCACTGCTCTGCCCTAAACCCTGAAACATCACCCCCAGCAAGACCCCCTACACTGCCCAAACACCACTGCCCTAAACCCTGAAACACCACCCCCAGCAAGACCCCCTACACTGCCCGAACACCACTGCACTGACCTGAACCCTGAAACACCAGCCCCAGCACGACCCCCTACACTGCCCGAACACCACTGCACTGCCCTAAACCCTGAAACACCACCCCCTGCACGACCCCCTACACTGCCCGAACACCACTGCACTAAACCCTGAAACACCACCCCCAGCACGACCCCCTACACTGCCCGAACACCACTGCACTGCCCTAGACCCTGAAACACCACCCCCTGCATGATCCCCTACACTGCCTGAACACTACTGCACAGCCCTAAACGCTGAAACACCACCCCCAGCACGACCCCCTACACTGCACGAACACCACTGCACTGCCCTAAACCCTGAAACACTACCCCCAGCAAGACCCCCTACACTGCCCGAACAACACTGCACTGCCCTAAACCCTGAAACATCACCCCCAGCAAGACCCCCTACACTGCCCGAACACCACTGCCCTAAACCCTGAAAAACCACCCCCAGCACGACCCCCTACACTGCCCGAACACCACTGCTCTGCCCAAAACCCTGAAACACCAGCCCCAGCACGACCCCCTACACTGCCCGAACACCACTGCACTGCCCTAAACCCTGAAACACCAGCCCCAGCACGACCCCCTACACTGCCCGAACACCACTGCACTGCCCTAAACCCTGAAACACCACCCCCAGCACGACCCCCTACACTGCCCGAACACCACTGCACTGCCCTAGACCCTGAAACACCACCCCCTGCACGATCCCCTACACTGCCCGAACACCACTGCACTGCCCTAAACGCTGAAACACCACCCCCAGCAAGACCCCCTACACTGCACGAACACCACTGCACTGCCCTAAACCCTGAAACACTACCCCCAGCAAGACCCCCTACACTGCCCGAACAACACTGCACTGCCCTAAACCCTGAAACATCACCTCCAGCAAGACCCCCTACACTGCCCGAACACCACTGCCCTAAACCCTGAAACACCACCCCCAGCAAGACCCCCTACACTGCCCGAACACCACTGCACTGCCCTAAACCCTGAAACACCAGCCCCAGCACGACCCCCTACACTGCCCGAACACCACTGCACTGCCCTAAACCCTGAAACACCAGCCCCAGCACGACCCCCTACACTGCCCGAAGACCACTGCACTGCCCTAAACCCTGAAACACGACCCCCAGCACGACCCCCTACACTGCCCGAACACCACTGCACTGCCCTAAACCCTGAAACACCAGCCCCAGCACAACCCCGTACACTGCCCGAACACCACTGCACTGCCCTAAACCCTGAAACACCAGCCCCAGCACGACCGCCTACACTGCCCGAAAACCACTGCACTGCCCTAAACCCTCAAACACCAGCACGACCCCCTACACTGCCCGAACACCACTGCACTGCCCTAAACCCTCAAACACCAGCCCCAGCACAACCCCCTACACTGCCCGAACACCACTGCACTGCCCTAAACCCTGAAACACCACCCCCAGCAAGACCCCCTACACTGCCCAAACACCACTGCACTAACCCCTGAAACACCACCCCTAGCAAGACCACCTACACTGGCCGAACACCACTGCACTGCCCTAAACCCTGAAACACCACCCCCTGCACGACCCCCTACACTGCCCAAATACCACTGCACTGCCCTAAACCCTGAAACACCTCCCCCTGCACGACCCCCTACACTGCCCGAACACCACTGCAGTGCCCTAAACCCTGAAACACCACCCCCTGCACGACCCCCTACACTGCCGGAACACCACTGCACTGCCCTAAACCCTGAAACACCACCCCCAGCACGACCCCATACACTGCCCGAAGACCACTGCACTAAACCCTGAAACACCACCCCCAGCAAGACCACCTACACTGGCAGAACACCACTGCACTGCCCTAAACCCTGAAACACCACCCCCTGCACGACCCCCTACACTGCCCAAACACCACTGCACTGCCCTAAACCCTGAAACACCACCCCCTGCATGACCCCCTACACTGCCCGAACACCACTGCACTGCCCTAAACCCTGAAACACCACCCCTCAGCACGACACCCTACACTGCCCGAACACCACTGCACTGCCCTAAACCCTGAAACACCACCCCCAGCACGACCCCCTACACTGCCCAAACACCACTGCACTGCCCTAAACCCTGAAACACCACCCCCTGCACGACCCCCTACACTGCCCGAACACCACTGCACTGCCCTAAACCCTGAAACACCACCCCCAGCACGACCCCCTACACTGCCCGAACACCACTGCACTGCCCTAAACCCTGAAACACCACCCCCAGCACGACCCCCTACACTGCCCAAACACCACTGCACTGCCCTAAACCCTGAAACACCAGCCCCAGCAAGACCCCCTACACTGCCCGAACACCACTGCACTGCCCTAGACTCTGAAACACCAGCCCCAGTAAGACCCCCTACACTGCCCGAGCACCATTGCACTGCCCTAAACCCTGAAACACCAGCCCCAGCATGACCCCCTACACTGCCCGAACACCACTGCACTGCCCTAAACCCTGAAACACCAGCCCCAGCACCACCACCTACACTGCCCGAACACCACTGCACTGCCCTAAACCCTGAAACACCAGCCCCAGCACAACCCCCTACACTGCCCGAACACCACTGCACTGCCCTAAACCCTGAAACACCAGCCCCAGCACGACCCACTACACTGCCCGAACACCACTGTACTGCCCTAAACCCTGAAACACTAGCCCCAGCATGACCCCCTACACTGCCCGAACACCACTGCCCTAAACCCTGAAACACCACCCCCTGCACGACCCCCTACAATGCCCGAACACCACTGCACTGCCCTAAACCCTGAAACACCACCCTCTGCACCACCCCCTACACTGCCCGAACACCACTGCACTGACCTAAACCCTGAAACACCACCCCCTGCACCGCCCCCTACACTGCCCGAACACCACTGCACTGCCCTAAACACTGAAACACCACCCCCAGCATGACCCCCTTTACTGCTCGAACACCACTGCACTGCCCCAAACCCTGAAACACCACCCCCAGCACGACCCCCTACACTGCCCGAACACCACTGCCCTAAACCCTGAAACACCACCCCCTGCACGACCCCCTACACTGCCCGAACACCACTGCGCTGCCCTAAACCCTGAAACACCACCCCCAGCACGACCCCTAGACTGCCCGAACACCACTGCACTGCCCTAAACCCTAAAACACCACCCCCAGCACGACCCCCTACACTGCCCGAACACCACTGCACTGCACTGCCCTAAACCCTAGAACACTACCCCCAGCATGACCCCCTACACTACCCGAACACCACTGCACTACCCTAAACCCTAAAAAACTACCCCAGCACGAAACCCTACACTACCCAAACACCACTGCACTACCCTAAACCCTAAAACACTACCCCCAGCAGTACCCCCTACACTACCCAAACACCACTGCACTACCCTAAACCCTAAAACACTACCCCCAGCAGTACCCCCTACACTACCCAAACACCATTGCACTACCCTAAACCCTAAAACACTACCCCCAGCAGTACCCCCTACACTACCCAAACACCACTGCACTACCCTAAATCACTGCCCCCAGCACGACCCCCTACACTACCCAAACACCACTGCACTACCCTAAACCCTAAAACACTACCCCCAGCACGACCTCCTACACTACCCAAACACCACTGCACTACCCTAAACCCTAAAACACTCCCCCCAGCACGACTCCCTATACTACCCAAACACCACTGCACTACCCTAAACCCTAAATCTACCCCCAGCACGACCCCCTACACTACACAAACACCACTGCACTACCCTAAACCCTAAAACACTACCCCCAGCATGACCCTCTTCACTACCTAAACACAACTGCACAATTTGTTACAGGCGTTGCAACGCAGGCCTGTGGTGCTTACTCAAGTACCTGGTGGGCTAGTTGGGCCCCAGGGACCCTCAGGATTCAAGGTGACCTAATCCCCCAACTTAAAACGCTCCACGGGGCGCGTTTGCACAGTGGTGAAGGGAGGGGGCGGGGCCTCAGGTGACATGTGCGCAAAGACGCCCTGTGGTGCGTTTTAAGTTGGGAAATTAATTCCCTTTGAATCCTGAGGGACCCTGGGGGCCAACTAGCCCACCAGGTACCTTCAGTAAGCACAACAGAGTTGCGTTGCAGAGAGGTGAAAAAGGGTGCGTGGCCTCGGAACGCCTCTCTGCAACTCAGCTCTGTGGTCCTAACTGTAGGTACCTAGGGGGCTAGTTGGGCCCCAGGGACCCTCAGGATTCAAGGGGACTTAATCCCGCATCTTAAAACGCGCCACGGGGCGCGTTTGCACACATGTCACCTCAGGCCCCCCTCCCTTCACCACTGTGCAAACGCGCCCTGTAGCGCGTTTTAAGAGGTAGTTTTAATCCCCTGCCCTATTATGTACTAGGGACTTGCAGAGGAGGTCATGCTAATCACAGGGGTACCCCAACGCATAGTGTTCCCTAGTGTATGTAGGTGTTTTCACTGTATTCTAAGTGTCTTTTAGCATAGCACTGGCTCTGGTTAGTCAGAGTCAGTTACCACCAGTACCCGTCTGAAAAAGTTGTGGGCACAGGATGATTTTGCAACAAGGCCTCTTTCTGCTCCTCTGTTGGTTCTTTCTTCACATGTCCTACCTCTGTAGGCATAGTTAGAAACTAGCATTTAAAAACCTTTGAAATTCACTTAAAAAATCATAGGTTTCAGGCACGTTATAGTTAGAAATTAGCATTTAAAAAACCTTTGAAATTCACTGAAAAAACCATAGGTTTCAGACACGTTATAGTTAGAAATTAGCATTTAAAAAACCTTTGAAATTCACTGAAAAAACCATAGGTTTTAGGGACAGTTATAGTTAGTTGGACATTTCACTCGTACAAAACCATAGAAATTCCCCCGTTATAGTTAGTTCAGCTAACTATAACTCGCGCCCCCGCAATGCACTGCTGATGACGTCACATATTACATCACTCATGACATGGTCAGTGACATCACTGATGACAGTTCCCATAGGAACTTTTAGCCACACCTACAGCCCGAACCGCTGAACGGACTTACACCAAATTTGGCAGGGAGGTAGATGTTAGTTCAAGGAAGTGCCTTTTGCTTATTTGGTGTAAATCCGTTCAGTAGTTTTTGAGAAATGTAAATTTACAATTATGATGATATCTCTGGTTGCGAAGTCTTCGCAAACAAAGACAAGCTCGTGCAGGGAAATGCACCGCTCTGATTGGCTGCCAACACTTTAACCAGGAAGTATTGGCAGCCACCTTGGGACTCGGCTTCACCGAGTCCTCAAAAAAAAGGTGAACATAAAGAAATGGGGACAGGGTAGAAATCTTGGGTGGATGGACAAGTAGGTTGGTGCCAACCTTTTCTCTGTTCTCAGAGCAGTTTTAGCAAGAAATGTTCTAAGTCCAAGTTTGGGATTTTGGTTATCTGGGCACTTTCAGCACCACCACCAAGGGTCCCGGTTCTTGGCCTGGGGCTCTCAACAGGAGGCCAGCTAACTAGCCCTTGGAGTCACTCTGGTAGTCCTGGGTTCCGGTAATGAAACAGGGCTCAAGCAGCAGGGCAGGGCTCTGAGGGTTCTAGACAGGCTCCAGGCAGCAAAGCAGGTGCTGCAAAACACTCTTGTGGAGTACACAGCAGGCAGTCCTCTGATAGTCCTTACGCAGATCTAGAAAGTGAACTGAAGAGTGGGTCTGAGGATCTCCTTTTTATACATGGTGCCTTCTTTGAAGAAGGAGAGGCCTCTAGAAAATCCCCTTTGAAGTGCTTGAAGTTTCCTGACTCCCCTGCCTTGGCTCCAATCTGGGTGCATGAACAATGCAGGGGTGACAAGTTCTTTGTGTGAAGGTAGAGCACAGCCTATTTAGTTGCAAGTGGGGGCTGTGTATGGTTCCCCCAACCTTATCCCTCTATTGTGCAGCTGTCTGGGAGGAATAAACATAGTCCAACTCCCATTTGCTCCCACTCATGTGACCCTGGATAGGCTTCAGGCAATATTTTAGGGCAGGAAAACAGCAATTTTCTAAAAAAGTGGCATTTTCAAAATTGTTCTTTAAAATCCAACTTTAGAGAATGTTTCATTACAATTTCTGGGACACTAATCATGAAATGCTTACCTGTTCCCAATCAAATGTTAGCACTTATTAAATGTAATAAGGCAACCAATGTTATCCTATGGTAGAGGTAGGCTTCACAGTATTGAAAAACAAATGTAAGAGTTTTTCACTATCAGGACATATAAGACTTAAATGTACATGTCCAACATTTTAATTACAATCCACCCTGCCAACTTATACACAATAAAAGGGCAGTTTAAGGCTTGGCAAGGGGGTTATATTGTGAAGTCAAATTGGCAGTTTAAAACTGCATCCAGTCTGCAATGCCAGGCCTGGGGCATAAGTGTCTTCTAACGTGGGTGGCACAATAAGTGCTGCAGGCCCACTAGTAGTATTTAATTTATAGGCCCTGGGTATACCACTTCAGATTGGACTTATGAGTAAATTAAATATGCCAATTAGTTGAAAGCCAATTTTACCATGTTTAAAGAAGAGAGCACACACACTTTAGCACTGGTTAGCAGTGGTAAGGTGCACAGAGTGCTAAGGCCCACAAAAACGAATTCAGCAAATTAGGAGGGGATGAAGGCAGACGGTTTGGGGCAAGGATGACTGCTCTTACAATTAAAAATATCCTTCACTTAGACAGCATGCTGCTGGAACATGTCATTGACAGCCTATTCAGTATTTTTGTCATGGAGTGCTAGCTTTATTTCACATGGACATGAGTTGGGGGTTCAAGGGTCATGAAAATCTCTCCCTAAGTTTTTATAGTTTTCCTTAAAGTAAAATCATAAAACAAGGCTTGAACAACATGTGCACACTTTTGTTACCTCCATTAAGAGTAGCAAATAATACTTGTGAAGACGAATGAGCTTTCACAGTTTAATCTTTACATAGTCTTTTTTACATAGGGTAAACCTATATAGTTTTTCAGGGGACCCAGATGTTCTGAGTGATACAATACCTTCTTTGTCATCCTAGTCTGTCATTCTGTTGGAAATACTGCAGCTTCATTTTGAGACAATGCAGCTACTTGGCAAAGAATTTGTGGGTATGTGTCAAATCTAATTTTGATTTTTTTAATGGTATAAATACATATTTTGTTTTAAGCTTCCTCTTTTGTAGAAAGTAAACATGTGGTGTTACAGTATTGCTACTGCTAAATTTGGTAAGACTCAATTAAGCACATGAACAAGAACCACCCTGAAGCAATGTTTTCCTTTGTTGCAGTGTTGGGTGGCATAATAATGCTGCAGTCCACAGGTGATATTTAACTTTCCATGCCGTGGTTGAACTCATGTACCATATACTAAAGTTTTATAGAACAGTCAAATATGCCAATTAGGAGTTAGCCAATGGCATCTGGTTTTAGGGGTCAGAGCACATGCACTGGGCCTGAATAGCAATGCCCCAGAGAGTAGAGTAAAAAACCCAGCAACATCAGTCCAAAATAAATCTATTGTCATTGTGACAGATTTCATGCAGGTCTGATTTCTTCAAGTCAATGAAAAATTTCCTCTGATAGATACTTTCACACTAAGCTTTAACAAAGCACATGACCATTAGAGTTCCAAAAGTGCCACACAATCTTAAACTATTCTTGGACATGACATCCTTGGCGTGGTTTTCCCCCAAACCTTTTGCCCTCCAGCATCCTGTTTTTGCTGACTTTGTTTTTGCTGGCCCTAGGACTCTGCACACTTTACCACTGCTAACCAGTGCTAACATGCTTGTGCTGTCTCCTTTAAACATGGAAACATTGGCTTACACCCAACTGGCATATTTAATTCACTTGTAAGCCCCTAGTAAAGTGGTACTACATGTACCCAGGGCCTGTATATTAAATGCTACTAGCGGGCCTGCAGCACTGATTGTGCCACCCACTTAACTAACCATTTGAAGATGTCTCAGGCCTGCCTTTGCAGCTGTGTGTGCAGTTTTAAAATGCCATTTCACCCAGGCAAGATAACCTCTTGCGAGGCCCTGACCTCCCTTTTTAATACTCATAAGTCACCCCTAGGATAGGCAATAACCAGCCCGGAAAGCAGGGTGCTTTGTATTTAAAATGGTGGACATGTACTTTTACGTTTGACATGTCCTGGTAGGAAAAAACTCTCAAATTCATTTTTCATTACTGCGGGTCCTACCACTCCCATAGGATAACATTGGGTTACCTTATTATATTTAATAATTGATAGCTACTGTTTGGAAGCCAGTAGAAATGTCATGTTTATATCTAAGAAATTGAAATTTAAAATCCTCCTTAATGGTAAAGTTGGATGATTTTAAGTCACAATTCTGATAATGCGACTTTTTCAAAATTGTTATTTCTTGTCCTAACCATTTTGTGCTCGCAGCCTGTTCCTGGGTTACATGGCTGGGTGTAGTTGGCAGTTAGACTTTGTTTTTTCCTCCCATATAGCCACACAAAAGAGGGATTGGGTGTGCCTGTGTGGGCCATCACCTGGCAGGAATGGGGGGGCAGATCTGGGACAGTCCCACTTGCAACTGAATAGACTGTGCCCTGCCTTCCCACAAAGGAGTTGTCACTACTGCCTTGTTCATGCAGCCTGCTTGGAGCCAGAGCTGGGAAGGCAGGAGACTTCAAGGACTTCAAAGGGAATTCTCTAGAAACTTCTCTTACTTCAAAGTTGGCACCTGATATAAATATTGTAGCCTAAGACCCAACTCTTCAGCACACTACTGGACCTGTGGATGCTACAGAAACGGGACTGCTGTGCTACTTTGTTGCCAGAAAGACTAGCACTCTGCTGCAATGCTACCTGTGGTCTGCTGTCCTGCTAGCTCAGAAGGAAGACTGAACATTCACCCTTCATTCCATTCTGAAGTAACTCCAAGAGTCAGCAGACTGACCACCTGTTTTGACTTACAGAGGCATGACAAGCTCCAGAGGCTCCCTGCAACTGCCCAGCTAATCTTCTGCCTGGGCCTGCAACTGGACCTGCCTGAGCCCTGCTGGCCTCTACTGGAGTGAGTTCCTAACCCCCAGGAGGAAACCCTCAGGTCCTGAACCCTTAGTGTGTCCTTAGTTGTGCTCCTCTCCCAGAAAAAGGAGAAATCCTCAAGTTTTGAGCTCTTCGCGTCAAGATCTAGCCACCCGCGTCGCCTGCCTACCCGAAGTTCCGGTGAAACCGAGTCTTCACGCCACAGTGACTGCCAATAAGGCCGAGCAGCGCGAGACCTGCACTTTGCGCTACAGCATCTACAGCTCCCAGTTACCGCCAATGCAAAGCTCCAGCAACAATGGTCTAGCAGGATCTTTGTGCTACAGGGTTGACGGTTCGCGACTCCCGGCCTGCTTCTCGCCCTACATCGATGACCATCCTTGATGCTTTCCCTGCTTCTCGCGGGCCCTTCCATCGCAAATGGAAATCTTCGCCCTGGACTTTGAAGATAATTCTTTCAGCAGGAGAAACCTGGTCCCTGTATCTGGCCTATGCTAATTGCAGTCGGCCTGAACTTCTGATATTCACCCAGTCTCACACAACTAGATAACCACGAGTGGCGCTTTGTGTTTTTAGAAGTTATAGTTACCTGAAATCTTTAAAATTGCATATCTCCAGTTGTCCTGATTGGATTTTTGTTGATTCGTTCTCAAATAATGTATTACTTTTTTCGCTATTGTACTAAATTGGTGTGGGATTTTCCTTGTGTTGTGTTCTCACTTTATTACTGTTTGAAGGGCTGCATAAATACTTTACACATTGCTCCAATTTAAACCTGACTGCTTTTGTGCCAAGTTATCAGAGGGTTGACCACAGGTTAATGTGGGGTTTTCTTGTGTCTCACCCTGACAGAGATTGTGGGTGGTGCTTTAGTAGGGTTTCACCCTCCCCCCCCTCAACCAGTAACCTACTTTCCAATAACTATCATTCCTTTACTCCCAAAGATTGAATTGGTACACTAGGTTGAAGTCAGAAATAACCAATGGCAGTGGCATATTTAAAGTGAGGATTTGACAAGATTTGTGCCTGTTGAACTCTTTGTTGTGGGCACCTGTGAAAGCTCCCTATCTTGTGTCTTTGTAACATTACATTGAATATAGCAATGCGCCTTGAAAGAGAAATCAATGCAGAGCACAGATTTATAGATCTGACCATCTGGTGTGCAGTTGGCAAATTGTGGAGGTCAGATAATCTAATTTGCCACGTGGGGTGGATAGGTCATGCCTAGATAGCCATTGGAGCATTTCTTTGGCCATGAAATCCAGAGGGACTGAGAGTTTGTGATATGCATGGAACACAGGGACCCTGGAAAACCAAAAAGAAATGAGCACAGCAAAGCTGCAGAAGCAGTGCTTGTTGGCCATATACTGAATGTTGAATACACCACTCTCGATCAATAATCTGTGGCAATGACCTATGCTAGGCCAATTGAGTACTCATAAATAATTACTACCATCAATATTCAGAGGAACAAGAGTTTGTCCTTAAGGTTCTCAAAAACAAATTCTTCTGGCACCTTGCTAATCTCCTCAAAGGGATTCTGATTCTTAGTACTGACTACTATGGCATGGTCAAATAGGATGGTGGTGTGGGTGGCCACAATTTCTGGGTGTGCTGCTGGTTATTTCCCTGCCCTTTAGTCCACCACATTAATGATCATTAGCTGGCCTCAGGGTTTCGTTGAATGTGATCTTGTCCTTACTCCTTAATGAACTGTTATAGTTGGCCCTGACTTGATTTCCCAGTCTGAACATGGTAGGCAGTTTACTTTACATGAGCAACCCTCTTGTGGATTGGGGCGGTGGAAATGGCCCAAGGCTCTGTCAATTAAAGCTATGTTAGTTGAGCAGAAGACTGACAGGAAGGAGGCTCAGTACGCACTTTCACCATCTCGATCTGTAACGGATGTCCCGGTGTCGACTTGCAGGCTTGCTCCACTCAAGGAGACATACAGCTGCTGATCCAGGAATTTAAAAATGACATATCTACACTACACCAGGACTTCACCAAGTCTTCAACGTCAACAGATCTGGACCACAATCTACAGCAGGCAAAAATTCTGCTTGATGATATCAAAACAAATCTATTTGAGCAGGTAGATCAACATGATGAACTATCTCTGAGATTGTCCACCCTTAAAAATTAGCACAAGGACAGTCTTGATAAAACAGAAGATGGAGAGATTAACTTTGCACTTAACAATGTCTGTATTATGTGCACCAACCGTGATGTAGCAAATGAGTTTGAGGGTCATGTTCAGTGACTGTTACAGCAGTTCCTGCAATACTTTGATGACTCTGAAATCATCCTTGACCATATTAGGTGGATGTTCTTTGCTTACCAAGTACACAAGAACATATCATCAGGCCGGTGAGTAAAACCAAGATAATATTGAATCTTTTCGATCTTGAGGCCAGAGATGAAGGAAACACGGGTTCTCCCATTAAGGCACATAATGCAGAAGGATGTGACCCTTGTCTAGCAAGGGCAGAAGTCTGACTAAAGAGCTGAGAAAAACATAGAAGAAGGACATTCTGGAGGCATTTGCTGATGATGGTTGACTCCTGACTGTTTTTCAGTACTTGCAAAAAGGTTTGTATGTGCTATTCTGGTTTCATGGGTTTATGTTATCTGGCGTTTTTTATATCCCATTTAGGCCATTTATTCTTACTATTTCTGCTACTTCTATTGACCTTCTGCATTCCATCTCCAACCACAGCTTTTTGTGCTCAAATTTGAGAAATCAAGTTAGGGACTAGCAGGGTGCCAGATCTCTTTCCGCCACTGATTTGGTTTTGTAGTGTTTTTTTACCCCTGCTCCATAGATTTCCTTTCAGTTTGTGTGTTTTGTTATAATGCTTTCTTTATTTTTATTATCTGTTGTATGGTGCAGAGACTACACAGCCCAGCTAGCAGTACAGGAGGGAAGGCTTAAGTCTTTTACAGTGGTATTGAATCATGCCGCCTTCTCTCTCAATGTTTCTGTTGGCTTGGCAGAATGACTTTGAGAATGTAATTTTTCTTTGGATATTGTGATATTCCTTTACTTGTACAAATTGGGACCATGGTGATTCTATTTGTTTGATCATAAAGGTGAAAGTCTAAACATCACCGACCCTAAAACTCAGCCTGAACTTTTGAGGGGAACAGAGAATCTCAGTTTGGTTGATTTTTGAGGAAATGGGTCTATGGCAGCTGTAGAGCTGTGTGCATACCACTGTGAATAAACAATGTGCACAATACTGACCCTGCCCACTGTCACATGATATGGCATATGGCAGACACGTGTCTGCAGTTCAATTTGCTCCACAGGCAGCAGGCTTACATGCACAGATCTGTTCTGTGAATTTGCAAATGCACATATTTAGCTTTTTACTAACCTGTGAGTCTGTGTGCAGGATTCCCAGTCGAGCAAATCTTGGGATATAAGCAGCCAGGCTGGTCAGGCAGGAAGAGTTAAAGGGTTGCAGGGGGCACAGTGGAAGACGTAGAAGCACCGGTTAGCATAGGCAGTGCCATGGAGTCATTAAAAAACGACAATACATTTAAACTAGATGCCGCAGGGAGCTAGTTGGTTTCCTGAAGCAAGCTTCATTACAAAGACCTGGACTCGTTATTCACAAAACTTGTGAATCAAATCCATCCACTCGTCCAAGGCTCATGCACACAAGAACTTCAGACCTAATTACTCTATTCCCTGTGCTCCCACTCTTCCAGCAATTATGCTATAATTCATTGTAATGGCATCCAGTCCACGCTCTTCTCCTTTTAGTTCATTTCTGTATAGTCTCTGGCCATTAATCATCTTATTGTATTATTCCCTTCTTCTGCTTTGCTTGCTTTCTTTTTATTGCCTTCATTTTACTGACATAACATAGCCACTGTTAGACCTGGCATCTTTAGCGTGGTTTTCCCTAACTTTTTGCCTTTGGACCGCCTGTTTTTGCTGACTTCGCTTTTGCTGGCCTCAGGATTCAGCTTACTTTACCACTGCTGGCCAGTGCATGTGCTCTCTCCCTAAAATGTGGTAACATCGGCTTATCCATAATTGGAATATTAATTTACTTATAACTTGTTTTTACGGATAACCGTTTTTACGGATTTTTACACATAAATACAGACAGAAAACAATGTGTTTTCTGTCTGCATTTATTTTTAAAGGCGGATAAATACAGAAAATTGTGCTTCTTTAAGTGGCTCTCCGTGCTGTCTTTCATGAATTATAGCCCAACAGCTGAGCAGATGGACAGCATGGAAAATGAAAAAACAGGATGAAATTTCTTTAAATAATGGCATATGTCAACATGCATTTGTGGTATAATGCTAATATTTACCAATGGATGTATTGGTATGTAATATCTGTTTGCTTAAATAGCGAAAACATGACAGACATCAAAGTATGAGTGTGCGTCGAAAAGTTAAATAAATATGGAAATGTACAGTTTTACAACTTAATTTTTACGCAAAACACAAAATAAATATGGATAAATACAGATAAAATGGCCAAAAAATAAATATGGATAAATACAGACGGAAATGTTAAAAAAATAAATACCATAAAACCGGGAGCCCTACTTATAAGTCCCCAGTAATGTGAAATACATCTGCCAAGGGCCTGTAAAATACATACTGCTAGTGGGCCTACAGCACTGATTGTTCCACTCACTTACGTAGCCCTTCAAACCTGTTCCAGGCCCGCAATTTCAGGTACTCTGTGTGAAGTTTAAACTGCCTTATCAACCTGACAAGTTAAGTTTTTTAATACATATGTCACCCCTAGGGTAGGCCTTGGACAGCCCCAAGGGCAGAGTGCTGTGTGTTTCAAAAGTTAGGCATGTACTTTGTAAGTTTGACAAATCCTGATAGTGAAAAACTTGTAAATTAGTTTTTTACTACTGCAAGGCCTATCTCTCCAATAGGATAACATTGGAGTTACCTTAAAGTAATTTCCAAATGGGAAGATATGTCTTGAGACCCTAATCTTTTTTTTTTTGTCAACAAAAGCAAATCGTTTCTGTGTAATCAAATGATTCCAAACAATGAACAGAAAAATTGTAAGTGATGGCTGGGTCTTAAAATGTGTGACTTGAGTATCAGTGATGCCTTGCTTTGAGCAATGCAGTGAGATCATTGGCTGTCACTGACCTAGCTATGTATAAATGAGGAGAGGTGGGGAATGGGTGAATAAAATATTGTTTGGTACAAAGCTAACGTTCGCCATGCACCTTTCGTTTTTTTGACGTTATCACTAATATGTAAGGATGAAAATTAACATGAACATTTTCTCTCTGTTTTATTCTGTGCGTGTGATAAACCAAGTTGCCCCCATAACCCTCACTGATTTTTTTTGTTTCTTTTATCTGTTTTCTGATCTAATTGTGGGCCTCTCGTCCCCTTCTTGTAAAGTCTGCAGCACATACATGCTCTGTGCCTGACCTCCACAGAAGTACTAACCACCAGTTAGAGGGTGGTAGCTCTCGCAAATTGTGATATATTTTTCCGTTTTCTCAGTAGATCTATCCATACAGTTATGTCTTGTTTTTTGGTCTTAGGTGCTCAGGGCTTTTTTGGTGTCTGCTTTCCTGCTCGTAGGATTTTCTCCCTGAATCTCACCATCTTATTGATGTTTTGCCCTGAGCTAGCGCCGCACTTCTGCTTGCCTTAAGCCTTAGTGTGTCGGCGCTGGGCTCCTGCAGTAAGAAGACCTCCCTCCCTTCTTCATCCTCACGGCTTAGAAGAGCTCTGTGGCCTTTACAACTGGTGTCTGCCATTGTCAGGCCCCAAGGACTTCCAAGGCAAAGTTTGTAACTGTCCTAAAGAGAAGCTGTACTTTAAATCATTATTTTTGTCTCAAGCAGGGCAGGATGAACATATTGTTATTGTTAGATATACCTTGAGCCTGGAGAGGATCATTCACACTGAGCACTAACCAGGAGGTAAAAATGTCCTGATAGCACAGAGGGCACCTTCTCTGGTACCAGATTGAACCTACAGTATAAAGGATGACAAATCCGCTTTGATTTTCTATTTTTGGAATAATGCTGACGTAGTTCCAGGTGGGTGTTTTAATATTTAAATTGACTTTATGGCATCTATTTTGAGGCATGGCCTTTCTAAGAATGAATAATTGTAATACTTTCCGCTGTTTATTTAGCTTCATAATGAATTAACACATATTTAGAAACAAATGCATACATACAAGGAAGGATGAATGATTAACGTAGTGCAAGTTTTGGGAAATTGAACGAGCACGTTCATCCTTAAATTTATGCTTCTGATAAAAAGCCATAATATGCATAGACACAATGCCACGTTGACATTTTTAAATAAGTATTATACAGTGCCTAACACTACTTTGCCAGTTGACAGTGTTGATTTTATTTATGTCCTGAAAATGAAAAAGCACTGCCATGAGAGTATTAAATTTAATGGCAACTTTAAAAGCCCATTTTCATATTGGAATTTATATGGATTAACACTTCGCTAGTGCAGCGTTAACATATCAGGGGAGTGTTGTATATTATGACAATGACAAGCTGTATTAGAAAACGGCTGAGTGAACTAAAAAAAAGCCTTAAAATCCATAAGGCTATGTATGTTTTAAGTGTATATAATGAAGTTGCTGTCATGCATAGGTCTTGGAATAAATTCAAATTATGGCATGTCTGGTAACGTGTAGTCTGTTGTGCAGTGAAAGTATGAAACCAAGATGGATCCCTGCACACAATTTCTCCTTTTAAGGAACAGTTTGAAATCTGGAAAATAAATAGCACATTTTAAGGGTAGAAATGCGATGTATGTAAAAAAGACATAGCTGGATGTGGCATAAGTCCAAACACTCCTAGTGTTCAGATCTCTACTTGGAATAATTAATAATAAAATGTTTTTCTTTCTGCAGTGCATTAGGGTACAAGGTCCTGTAGGCTTTCTATAAAAGAGGGTATTTCATGGGCCATGATATAAAGTAACCCTGAGGCTTAGTCTCTGTACAAAAACATATTTCTTTGCAAACTGGATAGCTGAACTATGTGTGAAATTTGGCATGACGTGTGGGCTTTTAAATCCTCATAAGTTATATGGTAAACCCATAGAAAGAAAACCTTTTGAGGAAACGCATAACCGGATAAGCCAGATAAGGGTTTGTGTTCTCAGACAAAATAGTGGCACGGCAGTAAATGTGTTACATTCCACAAACCCTTCTAGTGAAACATGCCTTTTTGACAGGATATTGATTAGATTTACTCCAGCAATTAAACTGTGTTCTAAGGTCAAACCGCTGTTTTGTGAATCTTTTACATGCAGTCTCAAAAGAAAACAGCATAGTATGTCCTGGTTCTAACATGAACTTGTGCTTTGGACTTCCTTTAGCCTGGTCAAAACTCATTAGGAGTAGTTCTTACTAGAAAGAAACCACACATTTAAGCCTGCAATTATATTTCGCACAAAGCAGCAACTACGGAATCTATGGCTCTGCATTGACTTAATGTAAGTCTAAAATGGTAGGGCATAGCTGCCATATTAGCGTAACAAAATCCCTTATTAATTATTCTCAGTGATTCGAATGAACAGTAGAAATTAAAGATGTCACTTGACAGTCACCCGTAGATATAACTGTCCTGTTCATTGTTATGATTACTACATGTTGGGAGTATATTTATGCTCCATGAGCCAAAAAGCATGGACACACTGTAACAATAACATTTTAGATGGATTTAGCATTAGTGGTCAATTTTCAAAGATTCATTGATTCCCCCAGTGGTCCTTAGGTCTGAGCAATGATTATCAGAGTGTTTATCCAAAACAGCAGTTGGCTCACATGTCCACTTTCCAGGAGACTTAGGAAGTAGGCTTTGATCGGTTAACCATGATTTTTGATGGTGCTAAGGATGAATACAACAGATGATTTTGTGTGCCTCACATGGAGACATAGGGGCCGATTCCGATCTCGGTCGGAGGCGCACCCAATACCATTCGGTCGGGAAAAAAGCCATGCGAAAGCCTGTTTCCCGACCGAACCGTACGCGGGTCCGGCCGAGCGAGTACGATGCGAATTCGCCGACCGACTCGTCCGGGCGTCCCGACAGCTCCGACCGACTCGCTCGGACTCGAACCGCTCCGACCGACTCGCTCGGACCCGATTCGCACCGCGCAATGGAGACGTTTTCCGGCCGGGTAAGTACGATGCGCACCTCGACCGCTCCGACCGACTCGCGCAGTCCGGCTCCAAGGAGCTGTCGGAGCCGTACTTTGGGGGTCCGTGTCGGACCCCCTGTACGCGTACCCGTGCGAGGCGCACACAGGGGGGACCCAAGGGTCCCCCTACCTGTGCGTGTACGCCGCGAGCGCTCGCGGCGTACTCGCTGTAGGGGCGCCCTTGTCCGCCTCGCACCCATTGAGGCAATGGGAGCCCGCGTACGCGTTGTACGACCGGCTCCCATTGACTTCAATGGGAGTCCGACCGCACTCGTGTCCGATAACATACGGACGCATCGTACTCGTTCGGTCGGACTGCACGGGTCCGATTCGGTCGGAAATCTCTCCGGGTCCGGCTCGGTCGGAGAGATTTCCGGCCCGAATCGGAATCGACCCCATAGTCTTTTCAGGTTTTATTTTGTTGTCAGTGGGTTTTTTGTCTACAGCACTTTTCAAGTTATCATTCCATTCATCGTTTAGTGTAGAGGCTCAGACATGTATGCCTCTATTTAAGATTGCATTGATGCAGTGGTAAAAAACAAATACTGAATAACTCACTCAATTGTATATTAGATGCCTTCCCTTCTACCTGAATGACGAAAATGGCTTATTAATCTAACAGGAATGTTAGTGGGTTCAGTGTTAGTTGTAAAACAAAATCGTGTCCTTAATCCAGCAGAAAAGGACATCAACCTGTGGAGTCATTTGTACATCCATGTTTTTGTAAAAGTTGTTCCAATGAAATCGAATTTATGCGTTAATGTCAGCTGGTCTGTGATACACCCCACCCAAGTCTCTGGCTTGTTTCTTCCTTCATGAATTTCTAGCATTCAGGTATGTCGTCACTATTTAAAATGCTGGAAAATAAAGAAGTGTCATCAAGAGAAACCATGAGAATATTGGGTGCTACCCCCTCTCCCCCAGTATGTCGAATCATCCTGAGGAAGTATGTCATGTTCTATATAAACCTGGTGGTGCCCTGCACCAGAGATATTAAAATGATTTTCATGCAACCAGATATGGCCTCACCAATATATTGCGACCAGAGATGATCAAGAATCCCATGGTTTTCTCTTTTGTATTACATTTTAAAACATATTTTTGCGTGTGTTACGTTACAGCGTATATGATGTTGGAGGTATTCCTGGACTTTTCGTGCCATGGATTTGTTTCATTTTGGCATTGCTTTGTTATCATTGGTGGGTCACTGGTGATAGCTTGGGTCTAGCTATAGCATAGTTTGTGTCCGTGAACCTCTGCCCTATTCTGATCAGCAGATTTGCTGCTGTTTCCTTATTTGTTTCCAATGGTATGACTGCCCACTCCTCTCAGAAACTAATGTTATATTCACTTATCTGTTGCTTGTTTAAAATATGAAACCTTACCCATTTTTAGTGTCAGTCTTTGTGTTTGAGGTTTGGGTTATGGTCATAAGGAGAGAGCTACTCTGAAGATTTTCTTGAACTGTCATCTGCTGCCCCCTTCTTATTATTCAGCCCATTAAAATATACTTTAATGGGAATAACACTACTGTATTCCTCAATTTCCCTCTGAAGTTGAATTTTGATTAACTTCTGGCTGGCACTGAATGCCATTCCTTTGGACAGAGCACCCTGTTTTGTTGTGATGACTTAATGGCCAAAGGCCGTTTTGTTGGGTTGTCCTTTTTGGTATCACAGTGTTGGACCTGTGCAATGTATGAGTGTCAGTATTGGGCAATGCCCCTGAGACTTTCCATAGCTTAAATCTTTTTAATCAACAGAGTTTCCTTTCTGGTACATACAGCATGCAGTACTCTACTGTCTCTGGTAATTATTTTGGTGCTAATAATCCAGTTGTAGCATGAGGCCAATTATTCAGTGTTGCAAAGTACATTGCCTTCTCTTAGCACTCCTTGAGGGCAGCTGGTGTACAAGATTATTTTATAATTTTTTCTGATGTTTCCCTGCAAGTCTTTTCACCATATTCTGTATTCCATGTTGTGGTCTGTCCTTAGTAGATTGCAGCTTCGAAGCTCATTAGCACATCATGCTTCATATGCCTGTTTAATGGTGCTGTGTCACATTCACTTTCATGTATGTTCTATGTTTCAATGCAGTAGAATTTAAGAGTCCTATGACTGTAAAGGAATTTGTGGTTAGATTCTTGTTATTTGTTCCCTTAAACCTTTCTTTATCAATGGTAAAAACTGATAATATCTGTGAGAAAATACCTCTTTTTTGCGTGGCCACCCCATTTTCTATGCACTGACGCTACTGGCTTTTAACTCTGCACAATGGGATACTTGAGTCCTGTCCCCCGTTCCAGTGTTCTGACCCCCAAAGCATGGTAAAATTGGCTAATCCCTAATAGTCACTTTTAAATTTCCAATAAGGTCACAGTATTTGGTGGCAATGGCATAGAAACTTAAATATCACATGTGGGCTGCAGCACCTATTGTGCCATTCTCTATGCTAAAAAGAAAAACATGGCTTCAGGCCGACATGTGCAACTTGACAATTTCAACCTTCAGACCTGCCAAAATATACCTTTTGACAGAAGGGGAAACCCTATTTTTAAATATTAGGGAAGTCACACCTAAGCAGGCCTTGCATCCTGCAAGCTAGTGAAACATGTAAGAATGTAATGTTTTTATGCCACTACAGTGACTATCCTTCAAAAGCTATTTTCACTGATAGGGCTTTAGCTGGTTCTATGAATTAATAGCTAAAGTACAGTTACTATGCTAGCACTTCCAAATGCTGCTCTCATCGCCCCCTGTGCTTACCATACTCAACTATCTGTTAAATAATTCACTGTCCGGACAGCACCGGGCCAGCGACTGAACTTGAGAACTCTCGCACCCCATTCCAGTCGACTGTTTACATCCAGGCTCTTGATCTGCAAAATTTGCTTACAGCTTATAACCCTTTTGCGCAAAGGTGGCTTCCTTTTATGTACCTTATGCTGGCACTTCTTGCGTAGATTTGCTCCAAAATGCACTGACTGGACTGCACCAGGCCAGCCTCCGAGCAAGAGAACCTTTGATTTCCACCCTGACAGTTCTTCACATAGGCCAATGCCTTGCGAGACTTGCACACCGTTTAAAACTCTTTTGTGTGCAGCTGGTCTTATTTTATGCATTGTCTGTTGGTTTTAATTAACTTTCAACAAGACCAGTTTTACTCTGTCCACTTTCTTAGCATAGGGTCTGGGTCTTGTGTTTTGTGCCGTAGGCTCATCACCTAATCCTATCTTTAACCCCTTCGCTGCTAGGCCTTTTCCCCCCCTGTGCTAAGCCTTTTTTTGGCTATTTGGGGTAGTGCGCGCTTAGGCCCCTGTAACTTTTTAACCAAATAAGGTATCCACGCCAAATTTGCGTCCTTTTCTTCCAACATCATGGGGATTCTAAAGGTACCCAGGGTTTGTGGATTCCCCTGAAGGGGTCCCAGAAATTAACCAAAATACAGCTAAATTTTGGGGTTTTTGGGAAAAATGCGAAAAAGGGCTGCAAATGAAAGTGTCTGGGTTTTCCCTGCAAATGGTATCAAAAAGGGTTTGTGGGGCTGAAATCACCATTTTCCCAGCTGTTAGGAAATGACAGACTTTTGTCAGAAAACCAATATTTTTTACATAGTTTTGGCATTTTTCTGAAACATAGCCTATTTTTGCTATTTTTTGTGCTTTTAACCTCCTTCCAGTTAATGGTAGAAATGGGTATGAAAGCAATAATGGATCCTGGAAAGCTATACATTTTAGAAAAGTAGACAAAATTCTGAATTCAGCAAGGGATCATTTGTGTAGATCCATCAAGGTTTCTTTATGGAAAGTAACAGTTAAATATAGGAAAAATTGAAAATTAGTTGAAAAAAACAGCTTTTTGTGTCAACGTTTTCACCTGTAACTTCTTCTAATTATGATAGCTCTTTGAAAGCAATATACCGTTAAATCCGCTGGACCTTACTGGTTGTGGGGATATATAGGACTTGTAGGTTCACCAAGAACCCGACGAACCCAGAGCCAATAACTGAGCAGCGTCTTGCAATGGTTTTTTATTATCTACCGGGTATATAGCAATTATTGTGGGAAAATGTATACATGGAAAATCTGTATGAAAGACACCTATGCATTTCTGAAATGGGAACAAAATATAGAGTTTAAAAACAGTAGATATTTGCACATTTCCAAAATTGGGAATACTCATACTAGCATGAGAATTATCGGTTATTTTTTAAAATGACTTCTTTTTTACACAATGTTTTTTATTTGGAAGGCAGAATGCATCGAAAGTCAATAGGTAATAACAGTTGCTTTACAAATCTGAATTACCCTAAGTCTCCCGATAAAAATGGTACCTCACTTGTGTGGGTAGGCATAGTGCCCACGACAGGAAATGGCTACAAACCCAACGTGAACACACCACATTTTGACAATGAAAAATTACCCTTTTTTTGCAAAGTGCCTGGCTGTAGTTTTTGAACCCTAGCTCTGCCGGCACCTAGGGAAACCTATACATTTTTGAAAACTAGACACCCAGGGGAATCCAGGATGGGGTGACTTGACTGGCTCCCGCCAGGTTCTGTTACCCAGAATCCCTTGCAAACCTAAAAAATTGTCAAAAAAACCAAATTTTCCTCACATTTCTGTGGTGGAAAGTTCTGGAATCTGTGTGGATCCACAAATTTCCACCCACCCCGCGTTCCCCAAAGTCTTCCGAGAAAAATGGTACCTCACTTGTGTGGGTAGGCCTAGTGCCCGTGACAGGAAACGGCGCAAAACGCAACGTGGACACACCCCAATGTCACAGTGAAAAATGACCCTTTTTTGACAAAGTGCCTAGCTGTAGTTTTTGAACCATAGCTCTGCCGGCACCTAGGGAAACCTAGCAAACCTATACATTTTTGAAAACTAGACACCCAGGGGAATCCAGGATGGGGTGACTTGACTGCCTCCCACCAGGTTCTGTTACCCAGAATCCCTTGCAAACCTAAAATATTGTCAAAAAAAACACATTTTCTCCAACTTTCTGTGGTGGAAAGTTCTGGAATCTGCGTGGATCCACAAATTTCCACCCGCCCCGCGATCCCCAAAGTCTTCCGAGAAAAATGGTACCTCACTTGTGTGGGTCGGCCTAGTGCCCGCGACAGGAAACGGCGCAAAACGCAACGTGGACACACCTCAATTTCGCAGTGAAAAATGACCCTTTTTTGGCAAAGTGCCTAGCTGTAGTTTTTAAACCATAGCTCTGCCAACACCTAGGGAAACCAAGCAAACCTTTACATTTTTGAAAACTAGACACCCAGGGGAATCCAGGATGGGGTGACTTGACTGCCTCCCACCAGGTTCTGTTACCCAGAATCCCTTGCAAACCTAAAAAAGTGTCAAAAAAATCAAATTTTCCCCACATTTCTGTGGTGGAAAGTTCTGTAATCTGCGTGGATCCACAAATTTCCACCCGCCCCGCGATCCCCAAAGTCTTCCGAGAAAAATGGTACCTCACTTGTGTGGGTCGGCCTAGTTCCCGCGACAGGAAACGGCTCAAAACGCAACGTGGACACACCTCAATTTCGCAGTGAAAAATGACCCTTTTTTGGCAAAGTGCCTAGCTGTAGTTTTTTAACCATAGCTCTGCCGGCACCTAGGGAAACCTAGCAAACCTATACATTTTTGAAAACTAGACACCCAGGGGAATTCAGGATGGGGTGACTTGACTGCCTCCCACCAGGTTCTGTTACCCAGAATCCCTTGCAAACCTAAAAAAGTGTCAAAAAAAATCACATTTTCCCCACATTTCTGTGGTGGAAAGTTCTGTAATCTGCGTGGATCCACAAATTTCCACCCGCCCCGCGATCTCCAAAGTCTTCCGAGAAAAATGGTACCTCACTTGTGTGGGTCGGCCTAGTGCCCGCGACAGGAAACGGCGCAAAACGCAACGTGGACACACCTCAATTTCGCAGTGAAAAATGACCCTTTTTTGGCAAAGTGCCTGGCTGTAGTTTTTGAACCATAGCTCTGCCGGCACCTAGGGAAACCTAGCAAACCTATACATTTTTGAAAACTAGACACCCAGGGGAATCCAGGATGGGGTGACTTGACTGGCTCCCGCCAGGTTCTGTTACCCAGAATCCCTTGCAAACCTAAAAAATTGTCAAAAAAAACACATTTTCCTCACATTTCTGTGGTGGAAAGTTCTGGAATCTGTGTGGATCCACAAATTTCCACCCACCCCGCGGTCCCCAAAGACTTCCGAGAAAAATGGTACCTCACTTGTGTGGGTAGGCCTAGTGCCCGTGACAGGAAACGGCGCAAAACGCAACGTGGACACACCCCAATGTCACAGTGAAAAATGACCCTTTTTTGACAAAGTGCCTGGCTGTAGTTTTTGAACCATAGCTCTGCCGGCACCTAGGGAAACCTAGCAAACCTATACATTTTTGAAAACTAGACACCCAGGGGAATCCAGGATGGGGTGACTTGACTGCCTCCCACCAGGTTCTGTTACCCAGAATCCCTTGCAAACCTAAAATATTGTAAAAAAAAACACATTTTCTCCAACTTTCTGTGGTGGAAAGTTCTGGAATCTGCGTGGATCCACAAATTTCCACCCGACCCGCGATCCCCAAAGTCTTCCGAGAAAAATGGTACCTCACTTGTGTGGGTCGGCCTAGTGCCCGCGACAGGAAACGGCGCAATATGCAACATGGACACACCTCAATTTCGCAGTGAAAAATGACCCTTTTTTGGCAAAGTGCCTAGCTGTAGTTTTTGAACCATAGCTCTGCCGTCACCTGGGAAACCTAGCAAACCTATACATTTTTGAAAATTAGACACCCAGGGGAATCCAGGATGGGGTGACTTGACTGCCTCCCACCAGGTTCTGTTACCCAGAATCCCTTGCAAACCTAAAAAAGTGTCAAAAAAATCACATTTTCCCCACATTTCTGTGGTGGAAAGTTCTGTAATCTGCGTGGATCCACAAATTTCCACCCACCCCGCGATCCCCAAAGTCTTCCGAGAAAAATGGTACCTCACTTGTGTGAGTCGGCCTAGTGCCCACGACAGGAAACGGCGCAAACGCAACGTGGACACACCTCAATTTCGCAGTGAAAAATGACCCTTTTTGGCAAAGTGCCTAGCTGTAGTTTTTGAACCATAGCTCTGCCGGCACCTAGGGAAACCTAGCAAACCTATACATTTTTGAAAACTAGACACCCAGGGGAATTCAGGATGGGGTGACTTGACTGCCTCCCACCAGGTTCTGTTACCCAGAATCCCTTGCAAACCTAAAAAAGTGTCAAACAAATCACATTTTCCCCACATTTCTCTGGTGGAAAGTTCTGTAATCTGCGTGGATCCACAAATTTCCACCCACCCCACGATACCCAAAGTCTTCCGAGAAAAATGGTACCTCACTTGTGTGGGTCGGCCTAGTGCCCGCGACAGGAAACGGCGCAAAACACAACGTGGACACACCTCAATTTCGCAGTGAAAAATGACCCTTTTTTGGCAAAGTGCCTAGCTGTAGTTTTTGAACCATAGCTCTGCCGGCACCTAGGGAAACCTAGCACACCTATACATTTTTGAAAACTAGACACCCAGGGGAATTCAGGATGGGGTGACTTGACTGCCTCCCACCAGGTTCTGTTACCCAGAATCCCTTGCAAACCTAAAAAGTGTCAAAAAATCACATTTTCCCCACATTTCTGTGGTGGAAAGTTCTGTAATCTGCGTGGATCCACAAATTTCCACCCGCCCCGCGATCCCCAAAGTCTTCCGAGAAAATTGGTACCTCACTTGTGTGGGTCGGCCTAGTGCCCGCGACAGGAAACGGCGCAAAACGCAAAGTAGACGCACCTCAATTTCACAGTGAAAAATGACCCTTTTTAGCAAAGTGCCTAGCTGTAGTTTTTGAACCATAGCTCTGCCGGCACCTAGGGAAACCTAGCAAACCTATACATTTTTGAAAACTAGACACCCAGGGGAATCCAGGATGGGGTGACTTGACTGCCTCCCACCAGGTTCTGTTACCCAGAATCCCTTGCAAACCTAAAAAGTGTCCAAAAATCACATTTTCCCCACATTTCTGTGGTGGAAAGTTCTGGAATCTGCGTGGATCCACAAATTTCCACCCGCCCCGCGATCCCCAAAGTCTTCAGAGAAAAATGGTACCTCACTTCTGTGGGTCGGCCTAGTGCCCGCGACAGGAAACGGCGCAAAACGCAACGTGGACACACCTCAATTTCGCAGTGAAACATGACCCTTTTTTGGCAAAGTGCCTAGCTGTAGTTTTTGAACCATAGCTCTGCCGGCACCTAGGGAAACCTAGCAAACCTATACATTTTTGAAAACTAGACACCCAGGGGAATCCAGGATGGGGTGACTTGACTGCCTCCCACCAGGTTCTGTTACCCAGAATCCCTTGCAAACCTAAAAAAGTGTCAAAAGAAATCACATTTTCCCCACATTTCTGTGGTGGAAAGTTCTGAAACCTGCGTGGATCCACAAATTTCCACCCGCCCCGCGATCCCCAAAGTCTTCAGAGAAAAATGGTACCTCACTTCTGTGGGTCGGCCTAGTGCCCGCGACAGGAAACGGCGCAAAAGGCAACGTGGACACACCTCAATTTCGCAGTGAAAAATGACCCTTTTTTGGCAAAGTGCCTAGCTGTAGTTTTTGAACCATAGCTCTGCCGGCACTTAGGGAAACCTAGCAAACCTATACATTTTTGAAAACTAGACACCCAGGGGAATCCAGGATGGGGTGACTTGACTGCCTCCCACCAGGTTCTGTTACCCAGAATCCCTTGCAAACCTAAAAAGTGTCAAAAAAATCACATTTTCCCCACATTTCTGTGGTGGAAAGTTCTGTAATCTGCGTGGATCCACAAATTTCCACCCGCCCAGCGATCCCCAAAGTCTTCCGAGAAAAATGGTACCTCACTTGTGTGGGTCGGCCTAGTGCCCGCGACAGGAAACGGCGCAAAACGCAACGTGGACACACCTCAATTTCGCAGTGAAAAATGACCCTTTTTTGGCAAAGTGCCTAGCTGTAGTTTTTGAACCATAGCTCTGCCGGCACCTAGGGAAACCTAGCAAACCTATACATTTTTGAAAACTAGACACCCAGGGGAATCCAGGATGCGGTGACTTGACTGCCTCCCACCAGGTTCTGTTACAAAGAATCCCTTGCAAACCTAAAAAAGTGTCAAAAAAATCACATTTTCCCCACATTTCTGTGGTGGAAAGTTCTGGAATCTGCGTGGATCCACAAATTTCCTCCCACCCAACGTTCCCCCAGGTTTCCCGATAAAAATGGTACCTTACTTACGTGGGTGGGTCAAGGACCCGCAACAGGCAAGGGCCCAAAACCTATTGAAGCAACATCAAAATTACCTATCAGAAACCAACCTGGTTTCGCATCGGGAGTCCCATGAGTTTTGGCCCGGTGCTCGGCAGCCATCTAGGGAAACCTACCTAACCCACACATTTCTGGAAACTAGACACCCGGGAGAGTCCAGCGAGGTATGGCTTGCATGGGTCCCCCATCATTCTCCTACCCAGTATCCCCTGCAAACCTCAAATTTTACCGAAAATGTAACTTTTTTCTCACATATGTGTGGTGGAAAGTCCTGGAATCTGCGTGGATCCACAAATTTCCTCCCACCCAGCGTTCCCCCAGGTCTCCCGATAAAAATGGTACCTCACTTGCGTGGGTGGGTCAAGGACCCGCGACAGGCAAGGGCCCAAAAGCTATTGAGGCGACATCAAAATTACCTATCACAAACCAACCTGGTTTTGCATGGGGGGTCCCATGAGTTTTTGGCCCGGGGCTCGCAGCCATCTAGGGAAACCTACCCACCCCACACATTTCCGGAAACTAGACACCCGGGAGAGTCCAGCGAGGTATGGCTTGCGTGGGTCCCCCATCATTCTCCTACCCAGAATCCCCTGCAAACCTCATATTTCACTGAAAAATTAACTTTTTTCTCACATTTCTGTGGTGGAAAGTTCTGGAATCTTCGTGGATCCACAAATTTCCTCCCACCCAGCGTTCCCCCAGGTCTCCCGATAAAAATGGTACCTCACTTGTGTGGGTAGGCACAGTGGCTGCAGCAGGAAATGGCCCAAATCGTACTCCGGAGACTTCAAAATTACCTACAGCAAAACTACCTGGTTTTGGTGGGGGGCACCTGAGATTTTGGCCCGGGCTCGGTGGCCATCTTGGGAAAGTACCAAACCCAAACATTTCTGAAAACTAGACACCCGGGGAGTCCAATGAGGTATGGCTTGCGTGGATCCCCCAACGTTTTCCTACCCAGAATGCAATGCAAACCTTAAATTTAGCTGAAAAAACACATTTTCCACATATTTGTGTGTGGAATCACCGTGCCGGCACAAATGTCCTACCACCCAGCGTTCCCCTTGTTCTCCCGAGTAAAATGATACCTCACTTGTGTGGGTGGGCCAAAGGCCTGTCGCTAGGAAGAGCCCAAAACATAGGGATTTCGAGTATAGCACTGAGAATTCTAAGCGCTACATTTTTTTAAAAATACGTTTTTAGCTAATTCTGCTTTAGACACCCACACAAGTGAGGTATCATTTTACTCGGGAGAACAAGGGGAACGCTGGGTGGTAGGACATTTGTGCCGGCATGGGGATTCCACACACAAATATGTGGAAAATGTGTTTTTTCAGCTAAATTTAAGGTTTGCATTGCATTCTGGGTAGGAACACGTTGGGGGATCCACGCAAGCCATACCTCATTGGACTCCCCGGTGTCTAGTTTTCAGAAATGTTTGGGTTTGGTACTTTCCCAAGATGGCCGCCGAGCCCGGGCCAAAATCTCAGGTGCCCCCCACCAAAACCAGGTAGTTTTGCTGTAGGTAATTTTGAAGTCTCCAGAGTACGATTTGGGCCATTTCCTGCTGCAGCCACTGTGCCTACCCACAGAAATATGAGAAAAAAGTGAATTTTTCAGCGAAATTTGAAGTTTGCACAGGATTCTGGGTAGGAGAATGATGGGGACCCACGCAAGCCATACCTCGCTGGACTCTCCCGGGTGTCTAGTTTCCAGAAATGTGTGGGTTAGGGAGGTTTCCCTAGATGGCTGCGAGCCCCGGGCCAAAACCCATGGGACCCCCATGTAAAACCAGGTTGGTTTGTGATAGGTAATTTTGATGTCGCCTCAATAGCTTTTGGGCCCTTGCCTGTTGCGGGTCCTTGACCCACCCACGCAAGTGAGGTACCATTTTTATCGGGAGACCTGGGGGAACGCTGGGTGGGAGGAAATTTGTGGATCCACGCAGATTCCAGAACTTTCCACCACACATATGTGAGAAAAAAGTGAAATTTTCTGTAAAATTTGAGGTTTGCAGGGGATTCTGGGTAGGAGAATGATGGGGGACCCACGCAAGCCATACCTCGCTGGCATTTCCCGGGTGTCTAGTTTCCAGAAATGTGTGGGTTAGGGAGGTTTCCCTAGATGGCTGCGAGCCCCGGGCCAAAAACCCATGGGACCCCCCATGTAAAACCAGGTTAGTTTGTGATAGGTAATTTTGATGTCGCCTCAATAGCTTTTGGGTCCTTGCCTGTCGCGGGTCCTTGACCCACCCACGCAAGTGAGGTACCATTTTTATCGGGAGACCTGGGGGAACGCTGGGTGGGAGGAAATTTGTGGATCCACGCAGATTCCAGAACTTTCCACCACAGAAATGTGAGAAAAAAGTGAAATTTTCGGTAAAATTTGAGGTTTGCAGGGGATTCTGGGTAGGAGAATGATGGGGGACCCACGCAAGGCATACCTCGCTGGACTCTCCCGGGTGTCTAGTTTCCAGAAATGTGTGGGTTTGGTAGGTTTCCCTAGATGGCTGCGAGCCCCGGGCCAAAAACTCATGGGACCCCCATGCAAAACCAGGTTGGTTTGTGATAGGTAATTTTAATGTCGCA
This sequence comes from Calotriton arnoldi, assembly GCA_963921515.1. Classification (NCBI taxonomy): domain Eukaryota; kingdom Metazoa; phylum Chordata; class Amphibia; order Caudata; family Salamandridae; genus Calotriton; species Calotriton arnoldi. The sequence continues at coordinate 84,782 of CAWUFW010002531.1, read as the reverse complement.
TCAATAGGTTTTGGACCCTTCCCTGCAGCGGGTACTTGGCCCACACATACAAGTGAGGTACCATTTCTATTGGGATACTTGGAGAAATGCTGGGGGGTTGGAAATTTGTTGTTACTTTCTGCAGTGTGAAAATTTGGACACATTAATGCAAGGAAAATGTCGCACTCACATTTTGAGGTTTGCAGGACATTGTGGGTAAGATAACTTATTGGAATCCACAAAAGAGACATCACCATGCACCCCCATGGGTGTTTAGTTTACGACAAAAACTACAGGTGTTAGGTTATTCTTAGATGAAATGTACAGCTTGGCAGAGAGCAAAACAGACAAAGATTACTGCAGAGCCATCTATTCTTCAAGCAAACACACATACGGGTTGGATTTGGCACGAGGGCGAGTGATGGTTCAGTATATAAAATTTTATTAACAAGAGATTTCACAAAAATGAAATGCACTGTCAATAATTGAAAGGACAAAAACCTGAACCAGTGACTCACAGCTCGTGAGCTGTAAAGCCACTTCAAGGCACCAACCGCTTTACAGGCCATTCACACACCTTTCATACATGATACACACAAGACCATTCGCACCACCAGGCACAAAACCAACACATTACAACATTCACCAAAAAGGACAAGGTACACCCTGCTTGACAAAAACAGAAAAGACATTTTTATGCACAACCACCTATTCCTCACGCACACATACATACTGGTTGGATTTGGCACAAGGGTGAGTGATGGTTCAGTATATACAGTTGTATTAACCAGAGATTTCACAAAAATGAAATGCACTGTTAATTGAAAGGACGAGAAACTGAACCATTGACTCACAGCTCGTGAGCTGTAAAGCCACGACAAGGCACCAACCTCTTTACAGGCCATTCATACACCTTTCATACATGTGACACATACAAAACCATTCACAACGCCAGCCGCGGGCCCAGCACATTACAACACTCACACCAGGAGACAGCGCCATTCAAGGGCCCATCACTTTCACATGCCCACATTCCTGACACAGCAACCACACCAGCTCACGGATTGCGTTGAGTGGCGTTTGGCTAGCAGTGTGTGTAGTGACCAGCAGCTAGTCACTACTCACACACCGCCAGCCAAGCGCCAGTCTACGTACACCACCAGCCGAGCACCAGTCCACACACACCGCCAGCCAAGCGCCAGTCCACACACACCACCAGCCAAGCGCCAGTCCACACACACCGACAGCCAAGCACCAGTCCACGCACACCGCCAGCCAAGCGCCAGTCCACACACACCGCCAGCCAAGCGCCAGTCCACTCACACCGCCAGCCAAGCGCCAGTCCACACACACCGCCAGCCAAGCGCCAGTCCACGCACACCGCCAGCCAAGCGCCAGTCCACACACACCGCCAGCCAAGCGCCAGTCCACGCACACCGCCAGCCAAGCGCCAGTCCACACACACCGCCAGCCAAGTGCCAGTCCACGCACACCACCAGCCAAGTGCCAATCCAAACACACCGCCAGCCAAACGCCAGACCACGCACACCGCCACACAAGCGCCACTCCACGCACACCGCCATCACATTTAGGATTTTTTTAATATAAATAAGAAAACACAAACAAATTGCAAATAAATACAAATCTACTAACACAAAATCTGAAACTAAATACACTACACAAATGCCAACCTTGAAACTGAACAAAAAATATTAAACAATAGAGGCCAGGCAGTTCACTTTACCACTCATGGATGCTCCCAAAAATTCTTTTGCGTTTGGTACATTCTAAAACAAGCAGGCACACACAACCCAGGGTTAGAAGGACACTCGGGGCTGTACATACAAGTCTCCTTCCGCATACCTCTTCGCCAACAGACTCTACATCTCCTACTGGGAAAGTCTTTTGAGGGTGTGGGAGGAATGTGATCAGGAAAGTGGCGATCTTTCAATCTAGCAACATCCTCCACCACTCCAACTCTAGGAACACTTGCCTGTTCCACTAAAACAAGGCTGCCTATTACAGACTCCTGAAACTTAACAAAAGTCATCTTTGACTCAGGACAAGAATACTGGAACACAACAAAAGCATTAAAGGTTGCCAAGTGGAAAAGATGGATAGCCAACTTCTTATACCAAATGTAAGCCTTACGAAGAGCAGCGTAAGGTTCCAACCTCTGATCTACTCTGTCAACACCACCCATGTGCCTATTATAGTCTAAAATGCACACAGGTTTGCGCACTTCAGCAATGTGACCCCAAACAGTCACAGGTGCAGTGCTTTCATCATGGATGGTAGTCAGCATGTAGACATCTCTCCTGTCTGAAAACTTCACAGCTAGAAGCTCCTCGCAACGCAATGCACTGCACTGTCCCCGCACAAGCTTTTGGCAAACAAGTTCTTTTGGGAAACCTTTACGGTTAGAGCGGATTGTGCCACAAGCAACAGTGTCCACTTTGGCCAATTCCCTGAACAACCGCACACCAGTGTAGAAGTTATCTACATATAAATGGTGGCCTTTGTTAAAAAATCCTCTACCAAGTTCCCACACAATTTTCTCAGTCACTCCAAAAGTGGACAGACAACCAGGGGGGTTAATCCTGGATTCCTTACCGGTGTACACCTTGAAATTAGAGACATATCCAGTCCTACTGTCACACAGCATATACAGCTTAATTCCATAGCGTGCCCTCTTTCTAGGAATGCATTGCCTAAAAACCAAGCGGCCCTTGAACAACACCAAAGACTCATCCACTGCAATTTCTTTCCCAGGAGCATAGATTTCAGAAAATCGATCAACAAAGTGATCAATGACAGGCCGAATCTTAAAAAGACGGTCACATTCAGGGTGATCTCGTGGCAACGCTAAACCATTATCGACAAAATGCATCATCTGAAGCAGAAGCAAATACCTATCACGACTCATGACTGCCGGAAATATAGCCGTTGCCATCAAGGGACTAGTAGACCAATATGAAGACATTGATGGCTTCCTTAGCAAGCCCATCGAAAAAGTTAAACCCAAGAACTTCTTCATCTCTTCCAAATTTGTGGGAGTCCACCGGGTAGCTCTAGAGTGGGGCTTAAGGCTGGCACTGTTGTCCCTCAAAAACTGTTCGGCATACAAATTAGTCTGCTCAACAATCTCTGCCAAAAACACATCGTCCATAAACAACTGAAAAAAATTTATCGGCAAAAAGTTTTCAGTATTCACTCTACACCCTGGAACACCAGTAAAGTCTGGCAATGCTGGCTGCACCATGCCTGGGGCAACCCAGAGGTCAGCACTTTCAACGGGAAGCCTTGCAGCCCCAGGCTGCAGCCCAGATGCCTCTTGCCGCACTACACCAACGGGAAGCCTTGCAGCCCCAGGCTGCAGCCCAGATGCCTCTTGCCGCACTACACCAACGGGAAGCCTTGCAGCCCCAGGCTGCAGCCCAGATGCCTCTTGCCGCACTACACCAACGGGAAGCCTTGCAGCCCCAGGCTGCAGCCCAGATGCCTCTTGCCGCACTACACCAACGGGAAGCCTTGCAGCCCCAGGCTGCAGCCCAGATGCCTCTTGCCGCACTACACCAACGGGAAGCCTTGCAGCCCCAGGCTGCAGCCCAGATGCCTCTTGCCGCACTACACCAACATGAAGCCTTGCAGCCCCAGGCTGCAGCCCAGATGCCTCTTGCCGCACTATCGGCACATCAATGTCCTCCTCTAACACAGGCACTTCATCTGCACTAAGAGTAGCTTCATCCGCACTGAGAGTAGCTTCATTATCCGATGATTCCATGTGGAGAGAAAACTCACTGCCTGAATCGTCCCCTGCCTCCTCTGCCTCAGATGCAGAGTCAGTCTCTTAACCATGGTCAGAGGAAGACTCAAAAAGCATACCAACAACCTGCTGAGCAGTAATCCTGTGGCTAGCCATTATCCTTACTAAGAAAGGAGACTGCACAAACAAGTCAACAACAACCAACACTGTGCAAAGCAAGTAAGTAAAAAAATGTGTGCCTTTATCACAAAGATCTATATACTCAAAAACTATACGATTCACTTACAAGAGACAGCTACACTCACCAGCACCTACTCTGCAGAGACACAGCAAAAATCAACGATATCCCACTAGAAAGAAAAAAACAAAACCAATTACTCACAATACAACAAAATACACATCGAGCACAAATGCAAAAAGTTTTTGACACTCAAAAAACAGAAGCCAAACATACTGCTATTATTACACCATTCGCAAAAAACACATTCATGCAGAGAAATAAAACTCATTTACATTGTACAAAAAAAGTCTCTTACCAAACACATGCAACTACGCAAACAGTAACGAAACCGCAACCTGGAACAGTCTAAAGAGCAAAAGCCTTGACCTAACAAAAAAGGAGAAATAAAGCATTACAATTGCAATTCACAAGAAATAAAACAACATTGTAACACGCTATGTCACTACCCAAATGGGGGCAGAAAGGCCAAATACACATAAAAAAATATATGTCCCCTGGAAGCGGCCAATTAATTTATTTTTAGATACCTGGCTCTAGTGGGCTATTCTACCCTCCACCCCCGGGCCAGAAATGCCATAAAATGCAGGTGATCTGTCCCCAGGGGGGGGCAGAAAAGTCTTAAAAATTATTTAGGCCCATAAGGAAGCGACCCTTGGCCAAGGGGTCGCTTTCATTTAAAATGTAAAACTCTCCCTGGTGTCTAATGGGGTTTTCTGCCCCCCCCCCCTGGCCAAATACACAAACCGATCTGCCCCCAGGGGGGTAGAATATAATTTGTTTTTTAAAATGGCCCCTGAAAGCAACCCTTGGCCAAGGGGTCGCTTCCAATTTAAAAAAAAAACAAATTCCCTTCCTCTAGTGGGCTTTTCTGCCCCCCCTGGGTCCAGAAACGCCCAAAAAATCAGGCTATCTGTCCCCGGGGGTGGGGGGGGCAGAATATACTTTTTTTAAAATTTAGCCCCTGGAAGCGACCCTTGCCCAAGGGGTCGCTTCCATTTACATTTACACAAAATCCCTGGTGTCTAGTGGGGTTTTCTGCCCCCCCCTGGGGGCAGAAAGGCCAAATAAAAAAACCGATCTGCCCCCAGAGGGGGCAGAATATACTTTAAAATGATTTGGCCCCCCAGGAAGCGACCCTTGCCCAAGGGGTCGCTTCCATTTACATTTACACAAAATCCCTGGTGTCTAGTGGGGTTTTCTGCCCCCCCTGGGGGCAGAAAGGCCAAATAAAAAAAACCGATCTGCCCCCAGAGGGGGCAGAATATACTTTAAAATAATTTGGCCCCCCAGGAAGCGACCCTTGCCCAAGGGGTCGCTTCCAATTTAATTTAAAAAAAATCCCTGGCTCTAGTGGGCTTTTCTGCCCCCCCTGGGTCCACAAACGGCCAAAAATCGGCCGATCTGTCCCCAGGGGGGCAGAAAAGTCTTTAAATTATTTGCCCCCTTAGGAAGCGACCCTTGCCCAGGGGTCGCTTCCTTTACCGAAAAAAAGAATCCCTGGTGTCTAGTGGGACATTCCTGGTGCACGATCGCGACGCTGTGCGCGATCGTGCACCAGGAATGCCCTGCATTGAGACATCATGGGAGAGGAAACACAGTTTCCTCTCCCCCGATGCCTCAAGGCATCAAGATTTGGGCCCCCCACCCCACCGCACCAACAAACACTCACCCTCCCTCTGGACGCCCTGGAAAGAAATGATTTCCAGCGCGTCCAGCGCTTCCTGATGACGTTGGCGCGCGCTGTGCGCGCTGACGTCATGGGGAAGCATGGGGGGGGCCGGGGGTGGCAGCGGAAACTCTTCCGCTGCCATCCCCCTCTGTGGGGGCAAGATCGATGCCCCAGGGGGGGGAGCGCCAGCGCTTCCCCCAGGGGCTGTGCTCATGACGGAGCGGTTCCGTCATAAGCACAGCCCAACCGATGCTCATGACGGAACCGCTCCGTCATGAGCATCGAAGGGGATAAAGGACTATCCTGGTACACGCATTATGTGTGTCCCACCATCTAGTAAAGCAAGACCTATCTGATTTTCCTCCGTCGGCTCCCAGCTATGTTTTTATCATTTGGTTTTATTCAATCTTTTGTACATTGCAATGCTTTTTACTGTTTGTAAAGGTTTTTATTAACCATACAATAAAATTGACTTGACTTGACAGTGAGACCGCGCAACACTGGTGTCCATTTCAAATAAGACTTCATCAGATACAGCTTCAGGCTTTCCCCTCTGGAGGATTTTGAGTTCCACAAAAAGACTATGGGGCCGATTCCGATCTCGGTCGGAGGCGCACCCAATACCATTCGGTCGGGAAAAAAGCCATGCGAAAGCCTGTTTCCCGACCGATCCGTACAGTACACCGAACAAGCAAGTACGATGCGCACAACAGCAAAAAATCCGGCCGAGCCGTACTCACCCAAACCAGGTCCTGTTCTCCGACCGAGGCGAATCCGGAAACGCCGAATCGAGTCGCACGGAAGGAAAAATGCAGCCCCGTCCGGCTGGCAAGTACGATGCGCTTTCCGTACGCTCCGAACCCGTCGCTACGCACGGCACGTCAAAGCATCCGGGAGAGGCGCACATAAGCTCCGATTCGCGCCACAACACGATCCACGGCTCCGAGACGAACACGGCACCGACGAGGACGACGCGAAGCGACGAGGACGAGGCGAAGCGGCGAGGACGACGCCAAGCAACGAGAAGGACGAACGACACGAACCAACCATGAATCCCTTCGTCCCGATCATACCAATATTCTACATTTACTACCGGAACAGGCACGGACGCGTACGGCGCAGAAGGTAAGCCAGACACCAACCACAAAACACATACAACACGTACACGACACATCACACACACACACGGGGATGCTGAATATACTTACACCAGCAACAGCAGCACCATAGGGGCGGGATGCCCATCACCAATGCCACATATGCACACAGGGGCCTGAATGCGCACCACCACCCCTACCCAGGGGGGCTGGATGCCTACCACTACTACCACCCTTAGCCAGGGGGCTGGATGCCTACCACTACTACCACCCTTAGCCAGGGGGCTGGATGCCTACCACTACTACCACCCTTAGCCAGGGGGGCTGGATGCCTACCACTACTACCACCCTCACCCAGGGGGGCTGGATGCCTACCACTACTACCACCCTCAGCCAGGGGGGCTGGATGCCTACCACTACTACCACCCTTAGCCAGGGGGGCTGGATGCCTACCACTACTACCACCCTTAGCCAGGGGGCTGGATGCCTACCACTACTACCACCCTTAGCCAGGGGGCTGGATGCCTACCACTACTACCACCCTCACCCAGGGGGGCTGGATGCCTACCACCACTACCACCCTTAGCCAGGGGGGGCAGGATGCCTACCACTACTACCACCCTTAGCCAGGGGGGCTGGATGCCTACCACTACTACCACCCTTAGCCAGGGGGCTGGATGCCTACCACTACTACAACCCTCACCCAGGGGGCTGGATGCCTACCACTACTACCACCCTTAGCCAGGGGGCTGGATGCCTACCACTACTACCACCCTTAGCCAGGGGGCTGGATGCCTACCACTACTACCACCCTCACCCAGGGGGGCTGGATGCCTACCACCACTACCACCCTCACCCAGGGGGGCAGGATGCCTACCACTACTACCACCCTTAGCCAGGGGGCTGGATGCCTACCACTACTACCACCCTTAGCCAGGGGGCTGGATGCCTACCACTACTACCACCCTTAGCCAGGGGGCTGGATGCCTACCACTACTAGCACCCTCACCCAGGGGGCTGGATGCCTACCACCACTACCACCCTCACCCAGGGGGGCAGGATGCCTACCACTACTACCACCCTCACCCAGGGGGGCTGGATGCCTACCACTACTACCACCCTCACCCAGGGGGCTGGATGCCTACCACTACTACCACCCTTAGCCAGGGGGCTGGATGCCTACCACTACTACCATCCTTAGCCAGGGGGCTGGATGCCTACCACTACTACCACCCTCACCCAGGGGGGCTGGATGCCTACCACCACTACCACCCTCACCCAGGGGGGCAGGATGCCTACCACTACTACCACCCTTAGCCAGGGGGGCTGGATGCCTACCACTACTACCACCCTTAGCCAGGGGGGCTGGATGCCTACCACTACTACCACCCTTAGCCAGGGGGGCTGGATGCCTACCACTACTAGCACCCTCACCCAGGGGGGCTGGATGCCTACCACCACTACAACCCTCACCCAGGGGGGCAGGATGCCTACCACTACTACCACCCTCACCCAGGGGGCTGGATGCCTACCACTACTACCACCCTCACCCAGGGGGGCTGGATGCCTACCACTACTACCACCCTTAGCCAGGGGGCTGGATGCCTACCACTACTACCACCCTTAGCCAGGGGGCTGGATGCCTACCACTACTACCACCCTCACCCAGGGGGCTGGATGCCTACCACTACTACCACCCTTAGCCAGGGGGGCTGGATGCCTACCACTACTACCACCCTTAGCCAGGGGTGGCTGGATGCCTACCACTACTACCACCCTTAGCCAGGGGGCTGGATGCCTACCACTACTACCACCCTTAGCCAGGGGGGCTGGATGCCTACCACTACTACCACCCTCACCCAGGGGGCTGGATGCCTACCACCACTACCACCCTCACCCAGGGGGGCAGGATGCCTACCACTACTACCACCCTTAGCCAGGGGGCTGGATGCCTACCACTACTACCACCCTTAGCCAGGGGGCTGGATGCCTACCACTACTACCACCCTCACCCAGGGGGGCTGGATGCCTACCACGACTACCACCCTCACCCAGGGGGGCTGGATGCCTACCACTACTACCACCCCCACTCATAGGATGGACAATGCATGACACAACCAGCACACCACAACCTAGGGAATGCAAGATAAAGACATCCCCCCACCACCATGACAAGCGTGTGTAGGCTGTGTCAAATGCCTACAACACCGAACATGACTTTGAACATACAATGTGACCCCCTAGCACATGTGCCACACATATATGTGTGTGGCACCCACAATGCAAGCAGCCCATGACCATTGTGGCAATGGGGCCTAAACCCCCTTCATCACAGTGACCAAAAGGTAAGTGTGGGGTCCATAGCTGAAGCACATTTTGACCATTGTGGCAATGGGGTCTAAACCCCCATCATCACAGTGACCAAAAGGCAAGTGTGGGGTCCATAGCTGAAGCACATTTTGACCATTGTGGCAATGGGGTCTAAATCCCCATCATCACAGTGACCAAAAGGCAAGTGTGGGGTCCATAGCTGAAGCACATTTTGACCATTGTGGCAATGGGGTCTAAACCCCCATCATCACAGTGACCAAAAGGGAAGTGTGGGGTCCATAGCTGAAGCACATTTTGACCATTGTGGCAATGGGGTCTAAACCCCCATCATCACAGTGACCAAAGGGAAGTGTGGGGTCCATAGCTGAAGCACATTTTGACCATTGTGGCAATGGGGTCTAAACCCCCATCATCACAGTGACCAAAAGGTAAGTGTGGGGTCCATAGCTGAAGCACATTTTGACCATTGTGGCAATGGGGTCTAAACCCCCATCATCACAGTGACCAAAAGGGAAGTGTGGGGTCCATAGCTGAAGCACATTTTGACCATTGTGGCAATGGGGTCTACACCCCCATCATCACAGTGACCAAAAGGGAAGTGTTGACAAAGAAAGAGCTGCAACTGCCAAACTGCATGGATCATTCCTGGTCACAGAACCAAAAACTCATCTGTGGCAAAGTAGTGTATGTGTCCCATTGCAACATAAATTGGGTGAGCCAAATACTGCAGTGCAAATGAGACATTCCTTTGGCCATGTGCAGACAAACAACACCCATGGGGGCTGACACCGTCAACATTCATCAATGACACAATGACAGAAGTGACCATCAGAATGCAGAACCACATATTTGCACCAATGGGCACACAAATGCAGATATCCTGTGGAGACAGCAGATGTGAGGTGAACAGATACCATACCATGGCAGCAATGGGACACACAAACCATGATCACTGTGCTGACCGATGACCTAGGAGTCCCAGGGACAGCAGGGGAAACACACCAAACAACATACAGCCAATGGCACACCCAAGATATGCCAATGCAGTGGTGCAGATGCACAAACACAAACAGGCAGACCAACACTGTCATCATACACAGCAGGTGAGGGGGTGCCAGTGTCCCCAGGTAACCACACAACACATGAGGAGAGCTGAATACCAATCATACAGATGTGCATACACTGACACACTAAGGTAACTCATGGATCCAAATCCCCTATGTGGGCAAGCAGGCATTGTCAGATGAGAGGGAGCACAAAACACACATGTCACACAGGAACGTAGGAACAACAACTGACACAGCAAGACACAGACACACCACAGCACCACCCCCAGGGCCCCCACAATGTGGTGACCCTTGGCTGCATAAAAATCCCACTCTGATGACAAAGCTGAATGTGGTTCACACTGTGAACCACAGTCATGTGTCCTGAGCAACAAACTACCATCACACCGACACAAGCACAAATCAATCAGCATGGCCAGTAAGCCAAGGCCAACATGGAGGCAGGGGTCTAGCTGGGCAACAACTCCCATCTGCACACACTCAAGACCACACCCCTCGACCTCCAACAATGTGCAGCAGTGAAGTACACATGCACTGGTGACATTGCACATGCACCCATGACTATTCCAGGGTGGTGGGTGGGAACCAAGGTGCAGAAACACATCACACATGGCCACTCAACAAGACTCCTGAATGTCTGACACACTGCACACTACGCTGTACATGGACATGACGGCGATACCACACCAACCAATGGGATCCCAGCCACAGTCACACACCAATGAAGAAGCCAAGGTCACCCACAAAGAACACACATAGACAACAACCAACATCGCAGCCCGGACCCTGAGGAGTGCCAGCAGTCACACACACAACGTGTCACAATAACTTAAAGATAACACGAACTGAAAATCACATGACAGGGGCAAACAACAAGTGCCAAGGGGAAACCTGACTGTGACCCATCTGCGTCTGCACACAAACTCAGCCCTGACAGCAAACACACCTAAGGGTGACACCCTGATGACCAGTAATGTGCCATGCACCCACATCACAGAGAACACAGGGAGAAGACTTTGGGGGAACATAGCTCAAGTCAGCAAGCATCACAAACAGGTACAACACTAGGGATCACAGCATGCGCAGAAAAATGGAAGTGAACACACAGACATGCACATACAACACACACCTTGGGCGCAGGCAATGTCACACGTGTACACACTGCCATGAGGGGACTCCACTCCTGTGTGAGGAAAGCTGTGCCATATGTTGCCTCAGTAGGGCCCCATCATGTCAGCTGAGCACTTGGTCACACAATCAACAATTAGCACCAAATGAGGGCTCCCGTCACATCAGCCTGGTCATGGATGTGCCAACGGAATCATCAGCACAGATCCAACACACTTGTATAGCAATGTTGCACTGACTACACAGATGAGTCCTTCCCCATTGATGCCCAAACCTGCATGTCCAGTGGAGATGGCAACACGGTCAGGAAGTAGACAAATCCAACAATGGCAGGCACAACAGATGTGCAGGGGTGGAAGCCACAGATATGAAATTGCTAATGTAAGTAGGAAATCCCATTGCCAAATACTGAACACATGACACCCTCAGATGCTGCTATGGATGACATGGATACACCACATGATAGGACACATTCCCCCTGGACCACATGGGTTCCTGCACAGTAACACTTCATAATCATGAGACCAGATATCACCATCACTGCAGCAAGGGCATGGTTAGCAGCACCAACAACATGTACATCTGAAGCATGAGCACTAGAGAAAAGAAAGTTGCTTTATTCAGCATATGTGTTGAATGAAAACGACGTCCAGAAAAAAAGAGCAAAGGCCAATGGCCAGTCCATTGTCAAAGTTCAAACAGGGTGACACTGGCAGATGTCACCCTACGCATGCCTGCACAAAACCAGGGACAATCCACTAGGAGGGGCAACCGGGGGGCAGGCCAGGCACACGCAGGGACAGGATCAGGGCTCACCAGGGGAGTCAGGGAAGGGGTGGTGGGTGCTGGAGAGCCACTGACAACTGCAGTGGAGGTGTCTGACATGGTGTGTGCCGGCACAACTGGGGGCATGACTCAGATGTCGTGGGTGCCGGCACAACTGCAGTGGACCCTGCAGATGGAGTGATACAAAAGGGGATGATGGACGGAACGTTTGAGCCAATCAAACACTCACCCCCAGTCAACTGATCTGGGTTTAATCCATCATCATTCTTTAGCTCACTCCACCACCCCAGTTCAGACATGGCCATATGCAAATCAGTCTGACCCTGTGCCTCATGGGAACAGTCCAGCCCGAACTGCCAAGCCATGTCTTCCCTGGACCGGAAACAAGCATCCTAGGACCGGTTTCTGGCATTCCAGCCGTCATCAGCCAGGCTTGCTTGAATCCAGTGGCAAAGTGAGCAAGGGACCCACGTCTGGGCATACCCCCGCCAACTTAGGGCGAACAAAGCGATACAAAAGGGGATGATGGACGGAACGTTTGAGCCAATCAAACACTCACCCCCAGTCAACTGATCTGGGTTTAATCCATCATCATTCTTTAGCTCACTCCACCACCCCAGTTCAGACATGGCCATATGCAAATCAGTCTGACCCTGTGCCTCATGGGAACAGTCCAGCCCGAACTGCCAAGCCATGTCTTCCCTAGACCGGAAACAAGCATCCTAGGACCGGTTTCTGGCATTCCAGCCGTCATCAGCCAGGCTTGCTTGAATCCAGTGGCAAAGTGAGCAAGGGACCCACGTCTGGGCATACCCCCGCCAACTTAGGGCGAACAAAGCGATACAAAAGGGGATGATGGACGGAACGTTTGAGCCAATCAAACACTCACCCCCAGTCAACTGATCTGGGTTTAATCCATCATCATTCTTTAGCTCACTCCACCACCCCAGTTCAGACATGGCCATATGCAAATCAGTCTGACCCTGTGCCTCATGGGAACAGTCCAGCCCGAACTGCCAAGCCATGTCTTCCCTGGACCGGAAACAAGCATCCTAGGACCGGTTTCTGGCTTTCCAGCCGTCATCAGCCAGGCTTGCTTGAATCCAGTGGCAAAGTGAGCAAGGGACCCACGTCTGGGCATACCCCCGCCAACTTAGGGCGAACAAAGCGATACAAAAGGGGATGATGGACGGAACGTTTGAGCCAATCAAACACTCACCCCCAGTCAACTGATCTGGGTTTAATCCATCATCATTCTTTAGCTCACTCCACCACCCCAGTTCAGACATGGCCATATGCAAATCAGTCTGACCCTGTGCCTCATGGGAACAGTCCAGCCCGAACTGCCAAGCCATGTCTTCCCTGGACCGGAAACAAGCATCCTAGGACCGGTTTCTGGCATTCCAGCCGTCATCAGCCAGGCTTGCTTGAATCCAGTGGCAAAGTGAGCAAGGGACCCACGTCTGGGCATACCCCCGCCAACTTAGGGCGAACAAAGCGATACAAAAGGGGATGATGGACGGAACGTTTGAGCCAATCAAACACTCACCCCCAGTCAACTGATCTGGGTTTAATCCATCATCATTCTTTAGCTCACTCCACCACCCCAGTTCAGACATGGCCATATGCAAATCAGTCTGACCCTGTGCCTCATGGGAACAGTCCAGCCCGAACTGCCAAGCCATGTCTTCCCTGGACCGGAAACAAGCATCCTAGGACCGGTTTCTGGCATTCCAGCCGTCATCAGCCAGGCTTGCTTGAATCCAGTGGCAAAGTGAGCAAGGGACCCACGTCTGGGCATACCCCCGCCAACTTAGGGCGAACAAAGCGATACAAAAGGGGATGATGGACGGAACGTTTGAGCCAATCAAACACTCACCCCCAGTCAACTGATCTGGGTTTAATCCATCATCATTCTTTAGCTCACTCCACCACCCCAGTTCAGACATGGCCATATGCAAATCAGTCTGACCCTGTCCCTCATGGGAACAGTCCAGCCCGAACTGCCAAGCCATGTCTTCCCTGGACCGGAAACAAGCATCCTAGGACCGGTTTCTGGCATCCTGCAGATGGAGTGGACAGGTCCGCCACTGCAGTGCCCAAGTCAGACAGGGCGGTAGTGGACTCCACTGCAGTGCCTACCTCCAGGGGAGGAGAATGGGGAACAGGCAAGGTGGGTTGGACAGAGGGGGAGGACACCCTCACCACATCAGTGGCACAGACAAGCGCAGCGGGGGTGTGGTGCTGGGAGAGCAAGTGGCAGGGGGAGAAGGCCGGAGCCTCTTGGGGATGGTATATCTGTGGGTGGGGGAACCTGGGGCAGGGTGTGGTGGGGGCACCTGTGGAGTGGGGGCCTGAGGGATGGAGGAAGGAGACCTGGTGCTTGAGCTGCAGGGCGGTGGCGGGGTCTTGCTCTTAGGACTCCGGGGGACTTGCGGGTGGGGGCCTCAGTCCGTCTGCGCCTGGGGAGGGTGTCCGGGGGCGAGGGACACTCTGCTCCGTGTGGGTGGGCTTCCTCTTCCCCCGGGATGCTGGAGCAGCTTCATCGGTGGGGAAGAGGCCGAGGTCACAGAGGAAGAGCTGCTGTGACTTTGGGGTTGCAGGTGAGGCAAGGGAGGGTGCTTTGGAGGGAGAGGGAACTGAGGACTGCGCAGTGCATGTGGATGCGTGTGTGTGTTCCAGGGCCCCATCCCCTGTGAGTCTGGCTTCAGTCCCCTGAATGTGCGTGCGTGTGCGTTTTGTCATTGGCGTGTGTGTCAGTGTGCTGGATGTGTGTGTGCTGGTGTGTGCCTGTGCCGGTGTGTGTGTGCTTGGGATGGGTAAGGTGCTGGGGAGTGTGGATGGAGCAGAGGCAGGAGGGGTGAGGGACCGTTTGAGGAGGGACACTGCTGCCGTCAGGGAGGAGTCCATGGACCTATTGCCCCTCTGTAGGTCAGACATGCCCGATGAGATGCCCTCCATGAACGACACCAGCTGAGTCAACAGCGCGGTGTGCGCATGGAGGACACTCAGCATGGCTGTCTGGCCTACATGGAGCTGGCGAAGGAGGTACACAGACTCCTCACTCAGGGCAGCAGGGGACACAGGGGCAGGGGCTGCGGTGCCTGGCCCAAAGGAGACACGCTCCCGGACATGGGAGCCTCCACGGACCTGGGGAATGGGAGCCGATGGGAGGGCGGTGGTGGTGCTGGTGGTGGCGGGGACAGCAACACTAGCTGGGGTGTGGTGGCTGCTGACACCCGCCTCCACAAGGGAGTCATCCTCCGAGTTGCTCTGGTCCTCAGCTGAGGTGGATGCTGCTGAGGACTCCTCGGTGTGGCTCCCCTCGCCCTCCGTGCCA
Source organism: Calotriton arnoldi (assembly GCA_963921515.1). Taxonomy (NCBI): domain Eukaryota; kingdom Metazoa; phylum Chordata; class Amphibia; order Caudata; family Salamandridae; genus Calotriton; species Calotriton arnoldi. The sequence goes on along the minus strand of CAWUFW010002531.1, from coordinate 69,378 downwards.
CTGGGTCCCTCCGACCACTCCTCGGCTGCTGACCCAGTCTGGCTCTCTGGCTCCTCCTGGTCCGTGGAGCTGTCCCCTTCCGTGGCCGTGGATGTATCTGCAAACAATGGGGAAACAGACAGACATCAGTCACCTGCACAAAACGCACACACCACTGTGAGCACAGCACATCACAGAGCAAGCCCTGGCATCATTAGTTGTACATTGCTAAAAGTGCCCTAACTGAACAGGAGAAGCCAATTGTCAGTCTGATGCCAAGCATGGCACTCACATCCCACATGGCCTTGCACCCATCTGTCTGGTGTCTGTTGGATTGCAACACCCCAGTGTGGACACATGCACCAAGTACACAGTAGTTGGACAGTGCAGAGGACACGGTGTGGCATGTGGACATGCACACATCACTGCTCTTGCCACTGAGTCAGTACAGGTTTCCGGATGAAAGGGATGCCCAGAGTCAAATAGGAAATGCATGTGATGCATACCAGCGACAGACACCATGATGCACCCATGTCCTGATAGCCAGCGCCACTATGGTGTGCATGTAGCTCATGTCACTCCCCTGCAGGCTCACCAATCAGTAGACACATGCCATGGCGGAGGCATGACTGCAAAGTCATACATCACTGTCTCAGTGATGTATGACTTTGCAGCCAGACAACAACACTCTGCACTGTGTCACAATAGTAGGTCATGGGGAATGCAAGTCCTGGAGCTGCACAAGTGCACATGTACATCCCCCCACAACACATCCTCTCAACCCTCATCTGTCCACGTCATACCTATTGGACATATGGGAGACCTGTGACACTACCCTCTGAACCTGAGCCCCTCACACTCTGCTGTGAATGGGGAACAGCTGCCTGAACTTCACATTCACATGCCCCAGTCTGCATGGGCAGCTGATCAGACACCTATGTGACACACAAGTATCGTCTCCTATGGTCACATCTCCAGTGGCATGCTGAGCCCCTACCAAGAAACTCCACAGCAGTCCTGGCGACTAATCCACAGCACACTGACACAGAGGCAAACACCTGAGGGGTCAAATCACTGCGCACAATGTGTCAGCTGATACACGGGAGTGGGAGTACAGAGTGTATTGTATGGCCTGGAGTAGGCATGACTGTCCAGCCCCACATGAATGAGGGATGAGCCCTGGACTGTAGGCAGCTGGCTAAGTATGTGTGACACACGTCATATACATACTCCTGGGGCCCAAACATTGTTCCCACCCGCACCATGGGTGTGTGCCAGATACCCCAGCCACATGTGGTGGATCAGCTCAGCAATTGGACCACAGATCAAAGTAACACGCTGAATACATGTCAGAATACAGGCATTGTGTAAGCAATGGACCCACCCATGATGCCCACCACAGAGTCAGGGAAACAGATGCTGTCTCCCACCTTGAGTCTAGCAAACTGCAAGGACACAGTCCTAAGTGACAGAATTCCCTGCATGTAAGGGCCACACCTGGGTATCAGATGAGGAGTGGGCAGTGCACAATAGAGGGACATGGCTCCTGGACAACATGACTGCTGTACTGTGGCAGTTTAACCAGGCCCGAGGAGGGCACATAGCATGTTAGACAGAGTTCACAGTGCAGTCTTTGACTCACCCCCTCCTTGCTGCTCTCTGGCCTTCAGCTGCCCATGCAGGTCTGGAAAGACCACCGCCAGGATCCTGAGCATGTGGGGGGTCAGGGTCCGTGTTCCGCCCCTCCTGCGAGGAGGCGACAGCTTCAGCTGGACCCGTGCAATCCTCCGGGTCCAGCCCCGAAGGTCCTGCCACCTCTTTTGGCAGTTGCGGATCCGGCGCTTGTAGACCCCCACGGACCGGACAGCCCGGACGATGTCCTTCCAGATCTCCTGCTTCCGATGGGCAGAAGCCTGTCAGGATGACAAAGTGATAAGGCCATTACTACACATGCAACATATCCGTGCATGACACAGTTGCATATACATGTCGCAATCACAGGGGCACATGGTGTACACAGGCAGTGCACGGCTGCCCATGGACAGTTTTCCAGAAGTCACTACATGGTATCATTGCATGGGGAGTAAAACCCTGTTCAGAAGCACTGTCACTGCACCATACCTGTCCAGTGCAAGTCACTACACACTATGGGGGGTGACAACTACTCAGTGAGCCTGCTAGCCAGTGGCGTGCAGACTCTCAGCCTTGCTAGTCAGACAAAATGCACATTCAGAAAGGCAGTGCACAGGACACTCACCTGCTCCCCTGGTGTCCCATACAGCTTGCTGTACTGTGGAAGTAGGCTGTCCAGCAGGGCCTGGTTCTCTTCAAGGCTGAAGGCTGGGGCTCTCTCCACAGTACGTGCCATTGCAGGGTCCAGAGGGGCAGAGACAGCAGCAGTGCAGTGGCAGATGTCGTCTTGGAGCATGTAGTGCAGGCAAGTGGGCTCTCAGGGGAACAGCCAGCAATATATATGTGCTGGAGAGGCAGATACTGTCCCTTGTGTCCAAAGTGATAGGTCCAAGTCGTTTGCATCTTCTGAATCTGGCCAATCCATGGAATAGCAGCACCAAAACACGCCCACAGCATCCTTCAAATCTTCAACTTCATGACATACATGATTTTGCAACATTGTTGTGGGTGACCAACTGATTTTCCAGCAACCGACTCGTTCGAAATTCGAAAACGCGTCCGTTGCCAGGCAAGCCCATTGTCAATGGGTGCGCACCGATCGGTCCATTGCAGTTCAACGCGCACATGGGTACAACGCGTACCCGCACACATTGAAAGCAATGGGCCGGCCGGAGGCACCGATCGGTCCATTGCAGTTCAACGCGCACAGGGGTACAACGCGTACCCCCACACATTGAAAGCAATGGGCCGGCCGGAGGCACCGATCGGTCCATTGCAGTTCAACGCGCACAGGGGTACAACGCGTACCCGCACACATTGAAAGCAATGGGCCGGCCGGAGGCACCGATCGGTCCATTGCAGTTCAACGCGCACAGGGGTACAACGCGTACCCCCACACATTGAAAGCAATGGGCCAGCCGGAGGCACCGATCGGTCCATTGCAGTTCAATGCGCACAGGGGTACAACACGTACCCGCACACATTGAAAGCAATGGTCCGGCCGGAGGCACCGATCGGTCCATTGCAGTTCAATGCGCACAGGGGTACAACGCGTACCCGCTCACATTGAAAGCAATGGTCCGGCCGGAGGCACCGATCGGTCCATTGCAGTTCAACGCGCACAGGGGTACAACGCGTACCCGCACACATTGAAAGCAATGGGCCGGCCGGAGGCACCGATCGGTCCATTGCAGTTCAACGCGCACAGGGGTACAACGCGTACCCCCACACATTGAAAGCAATGGGCCGGCCGGAGGCACCGATCGGTCCAATGCAGTTCAACGCGCACAGGGGTACAACGCGTACCCCCACACATTGAAAGCAATGGGCCGGCCGGAGGCACCGATCGGTCCATTGCAGTACAACGCATCACTGTACATGTGACTGGCATATGTCAGCATGCCTGTCTCAGATGGACATATGCCAGCCACAGATAGCTCCCAGGGAGTGAGGGGCACACCTACATCACGACAGCCTGTCCAAACCTTATCATAAGGCATGTAAGGCTGCATTTCCTATTGTGTGTATGTTGGTGTACATGTTGTCCTGTGGGTGTCACCTGTGGGCAGCCACCCCCAGGCTGTGCACGTGTTCATGGGGACAGGATCCTGGGTGTTACGTGTACGTGACCACTGTGATGTGCAACTGTTCATATCTGTGCATGTGCCATGGTCACATTTCACAGTGGTGTTTGTGTATGTCATGTGACATACCCCGTGAGTCTCATGTGGGACGGTATGTTTGAGCCAGGGTGTCCCAGTGGCACAATAGTGATGGACCTCCACAGTCTTTGTGCATGTAGTGTTTACAATGTCTCTGATTTCATGTGCACAATGGGAGACAGTCTCCACATCCACGTTGTGTGTGCATGGACTCTGATGTTGTGCGTGTGTGTCACAGACGTCCATGTCTGTCCTGCCGTGGCAAGTGGGGCCACTACCTGTGGGGGTCATGTTTGTTTTGCTGTGGTGTACACATGATACTCCATGTGATGCCAGTGTCCATGTGGCATTACAGGGTCCCTGGGAATGTACCTGTCGTTGAGCTGTGGTGCCTGGGGCACATCTGTCCTCACATGTCACTGTGGGGGGTGATTGTGACACGGCAGCAGGAGATGGGAACTGTGACACGGCATCATGATATCCAATGGGCCAACCTGGGACAAATTGATGCCACCTGTAGGATCGTGTTGACAGATGTTGGCCATGTATGTACCATACATGTCCTTCCGGTACTGCACACTTCATGTAGTTGTGCCTCATAATGATGTATGTTGGGATCTTGAGTGTGTTCAATGCCGCATATGTGGGGTGACTGACAATCTTGCTTACTTCTCCTCTGCACTGCAGGGCTCCTGCTGTCCATCGGCCATTCCCAGACCTGGCAACGATGGTGGAACGGGACAGCATCCGACGGTACCGCTTCACCAGGCAGCTGATTGAGGATTTGGCAGTGCAGTTGTCCCCACATTTGCAGCCTGGCCGGCCGTATCCTACAGCGCTGACCCCCAAGGTGAAGGTGATGGCAGCCCTACACTTCTTTGCCACCGGTACCTTCCAACATACTGTGGCGACTGCTGGTGGGATGTCACAGACCATGTTGAGCCGTGTGCTCCGCGATGTTTTGGCGGCAATGTTGCTCTTCCTGAACCGGTACATCTATTTCCCTAGACTGCGACGACTCACTGACGTGAAGAGTGACTTTTATGCCCTGGGGAGGATGCCGCATGTAATTGGCTCCATTGATGGGACACATGTGGCTTTGGTACCACCACAGGCCCAGGAGCAGGCCTACAGGAACCGCAAGCACTACCACTCGGTCAATGCACTGGTGGTGTGTCTTGCAGACATGACCATCACACACGTGTGTGCCCGTTTCCCTGGTTCAGCACACGATGCCTTTGTGATGAGGAGTAGTCGCATCCCCAGGATGATGGCACAGATGCAGAACCAGCGTGCCTGGCTTGTCGGTGTGTACTGACTTTGTGCCATTGTGTGTGATCTGATCTGTAGTATTCCGCCCACTTTTCCAAGTCAGCTAATGTGCACTTGTCTGTCCGTAGGTGACTCGGGATACCCCAACATGCCGTGGTTGCTGACACCCCTCAGGAACCCTGTGACACCTGCCCAGATGCGCTACAATGAGGCACATGGTCGGACCAGGAGAGTGATTGAGCGGACCTTTGGTCTCCTGAAGAGCCGCTTCCGCTGCCTGGACAAGACCGGAGGGTCCCTCCCATATGCCCCTGCGAAAGTGTGCAAGATTATCATCGTCTGCTGCATGCTCCACAACCTGGCAGTGCGGAAGGAGTTGCCTCTCATCCAGGATGACAATGACCAACATCCGCCACCTGTGGAGGATCCTGGCCTGGACCACGATGCCAGTGACGACGATGATGATGATGATGGTGATGGTGATGTCCGCACACAGCTCATCACCAACTTCTTTAGCTGAATGTGAGTATCCTGAGGTGTCATGTCAATGATGTGAGTTGGCATGATGTGTGGTTGGTGCTCTGGTGCTGTTGGAGTGTGTCCATGGGCTACTTGACTGGATGTGTGTTGCGATGTGTGGTGACAGGTGGGCTGTACTCCCCAACAGTGTTGACATGCTAACTTGGTTCTGGGTGGGTATCTTGTAACATGTATTGTGCATGAGTTTTGCTGTTCTGTCCTGTACTCCATTGCTTTTGACTGTGTGTCATTTCTGTCCTTCACAGGGTACTTTCAGATTCGTTTGGTCAACTGTGTCCACCGACGACGTGATTGCACATCCAGGCTGGTAGCTGTTGTGTCCCTACAGGTGATGTGCGCCACACCCATGGACTTCCTTCCGTCTACAGTTGTTGACTGTGTGCCCGCTACCAGGTGGGGTTACCTTGCATCTGTAGTGGTTACGGCATGTTGCAACTGTGTAATAAACCTGTGCTTCACTTTGTGATGTGCGTTGTCTGTGGTCACACATTTGACTGCCATTTGCTTACTGCACCTGTGGGCTACTTGACTACAACTGGGAATGGGTGTGGTGTCTGTGCATTGCACCGTCTTCCCTGGCAACATCAGTGTAGGCAATGAGTCAGATGGCCTAGGTGTGTATGTGTCGTGTAGCCCTGGTGGTGTGTCTCCCTCATGTGTGTCACGTTGCCTGTACTCACATGCCTGTGTTGTCCTTGCTGTTGCAGTTCGCATACACAGTGTAATTTTGCAGTTCATCATCCCCATAACAGCACCCACGTTGGAATCACGACAGAGGCAAGTATGGTGTATTAGTGTGTTTATTGTGATACATTTGTGTTAATAGTGCATAGGATGGGTTGTGCTGTACATGAATCTTGCAATCCCAAGTTCCTAGGTGAATTGAAAGTCCGGGTAGACAGGATCCCCAGTATCGGGGCCACAGTTGTCTGACACATTGGTCCAACTTGTACTCCCCATGCAATGTGTGGGAGTAGTGTTGCCGTCAACAGGGTGAACAGTCTGTGCACAAAGGCGAACATCCAGAACAGGTTCAGGCTTCCTGGGAGTTGCGCTTGGCCATCAGCCTCTCACTTTTCCCTCCTCGGACGACCCCTCTTCTTGGGGGGGGGCCCTCAAGTGCAGGCTGCTGCGGTGCAGGGGACTCTCCGCCAGAGTCCTCCTCCCTCCCTGTGGCAGTTGCAGTTTGTTCGGCACCAGATGTTGTTGGCACACAGGGAGGTGTGGACTGGTTGCTGTTCATCTGGCGGAGGCATTGTAAAATGTCCCTGTGCACCGCCATCATCTCATGCAGTGCATCCCACTTGGACTCCACGCGGGACATGTGTGAGTCCACACGGGACATGTGTGACTCCACGTGGGACATGTGGGAGTCCAAGCGGGCATGATGGGCAGCCTGCTGCTGTTTAATGTCTCTGAGGAGCCCCACTACCTGGCTGAGCTCTCCGGTGCTGGACTGGTACGCATCAGCTATGCGTACCAGTTGTGGGTCGTCATGCACACCAGCAACGTCTGCAAGCAGCGACCTCTGTCTCCCACCCCTCCCACCACCCCTGCTGACATGTGCAGTGTGTGCAGTGGCACGCACAGATAACCCTGGTCCACCTTGGGGGTTGGTGGTGGTGGTGGTGTCCATGGCCCCAGGTTGGTCCAGGGTCACTGTGCTGGTGTTGCTCCTTATTCTGTCCATGTTGGCAGGGATGGTATTTGTGGTGACAGTCGTTGTAGGGCTGGGTGCAGGGTGTGCAGCTGGTGGTCCTGCTGGTGCTGCAGCTGGTGGTCCTGCTGGTGCTGCATGTTGACTTGCACCGGATGTGCCAGGTTGTTCTTCATCGTCCGAGGAGGACAGAGGCTGTACGACGCCAGTGAGCTCGGCATCCTCTTGAGCCTGGGACTGGGACTCCTCAGCGTCTGCTGCTGTGTACCCATCATCACCTGTTTTTGGGAGACACAAACAATGTATGTCATGTTTCTGCAGGCATCAATGGTTGACACACATGACAGTTGTGACTGTGCCTCTGGGTGCGGGCCTGTACATTGCATTGTCCTAAGTCGTCACAGTCAGGGGTTGATATTGGTGTGGCACATTGTCCTGCATTATTTGGGCATTTCTATGTATTTTCTGGGGTGTGAACATGGTCTGCATTGCTTGTGTTTGGTTGACAGCCGGACCTCCTTCCCACCCACCCAGCCAGTCAGTTATCCCACCATGGAACGTGCTTGCATTGCAGGGAGTGGAAGTTGTCTCTCAGGATGTCAGTCAGTGGTGTCCTGCTGTTTGTTGGTGCACAGTTGGCAGCAGGGCCTTGTGCTCCCCACAGCAGTAGCCAGTGTCAGCCATCTTGTGAGTCCTTCTCCACTCCCTGTGATGTGAGCATGGTTCAGGGTGGTGTTGATGGGCCAGTTGTGAGGCTGAGCAATGTCTGTGACTACGACTCCCATCATGCTATTGCCTCCACCCCCTTCCCAGCATGCCCATGCTTCCTTCCTTTTGACTCTGCTTCCCTGTGGGTTGGGCTGGCTGTGCTGACAGGATGGCTGGGAGTGTTGTCCTGGCAGTTGTTTGGCTAAGAGTCCCAAGAGTGTCCCTGTGCTTCACACAACATAACCCAGGGTGGTGGTGCTTTGTGGGATCTTGTGTTAGGATGGAGGGCATTGCATTCTACCAGGTGGGTACTGTGGAGTTTGTGTTGGGGGGTGTGAGGGGAGGTGCTGGTGACTATAGTCAGTGCTGCAAGTCCCCCTTCCCACCCAGCCAGCCAGATATCCCACCATGGAACGTGCTTGCATTGCAGGGAGTGGAAGTTGTCTCTCAGGATGTCAGTCAGTGGTGTCCTGCTGTTTGTTGGTGCACAGTTGCCAGCAGGGCCTTGTGCTCCCCACAGCAGTAGCCAGTGTCAGCCATCTTGTGAGTCCTTCTCCACTCCCTGTGATGTGAGCATGGTTCAGGGTGGTGTTGATGGGACAGTTGTGGGGGTGAGCTATGTCTGTGACTACGACTCCCATCATGCCATTGCCTCCACCCCACTTGCCAGCATTCCCATACTTACTTGCTTTTGTGTGGAGTTCAGTGGATGTGGGTGTGAGGGCAATGGCAAGATGGCTGACAGTGGTGTCCTGCTGTTGGTTGGTGTGCAGTACCCAGCATGCCCTTGTGCTCCCCACGACACAGCAACAGTGTCAGACATCTTTGATGGGCCTTTCCACTCTCTGTGGGATGTGCATGCGTGAGTGTGAGCTTGCTGGGCCATGTGGTGGGGGATGTAGGGCTGTGACTACGACTCCCATCATGCTATTGCCTCCTCCCCCTTCCCAGCATGCCCATGCTTCCTTCCTTTTGACTCTGCTTCCCTGTGGGTTGGGCTGGCTGTGCTGACAGGATGGCTGGGAGTGTTGTCCTGGCAGTTGTTTGGCTAAGAGTCCCAAGAGTGTCCCTGTGCTTCACACAACATAACCCAGGGTGGTGGTGCTTTGTGGGATCTTGTGTTAGGATGGAGGGCATTGCATTCTACCAGGTGGGTACTGTGGAGTTTGTGTTGGGGGGTGTGAGGGGAGGTGCTGGTGACTATAGTCAGTGCTGCAAGTCCCCCTTCCCACCCAGCCAGCCAGATATCCCACCATGGAACGTGCTTGCATTGCAGGGAGTGGAAGTTGTCTCTCAGGATGTCAGTCAGTGGTGTCCTGCTGTTTGTTGGTGCACAGTTGGCAGCAGGGCCTTGTGCTCCCCACAGCAGTAGCCAGTGTCAGCCATCTTGTGAGTCCTTCTCCACTCCCTGTGATGTGAGCATGGTTCAGGGTGGTGTTGATGGGCCAGTTGTGAGGCTGAGCAATGTCTGTGACTACGACTCCCATCATGCTATTGCCTCCACCCCCTTCCCAGCATGCCCATGCTTCCTTCCTTTTGACTCTGCTTCCCTGTGGGGTGGGCTGGCTGTGCTGACAGGATGGCTGGGAGTGTTGTCCTGGCAGTTGTTTGGCTAAGAGTTCCAAGAGTGTCCCTGTGCTTCACACAACATAACCCAGGTTGGTGGTGCTTTGTGGGATCTTGTGTTAGGATGGAGGGCATTGCATTCTACCAGGTGGGTACTGTGGAGTTTGTGTTGGGGGGGGGGTGTGAGGGGAGGTGCTGGTGACTATAGTCAGTGCTGCAAGTCCCACTTCCCACCCAGCCAGCCAGATATCCCACCATGGAACGTGCTTGCATTGCAGGGAGTGGAAGTTGTCTCTCAGGATGTCAGTCAGTGGTGTCCTGCTGTTTGTTGGTGCACAGTTGGCAGCAGGGCCTTGTGCTCCCCACAGCAGTAGCCAGTGTCAGCCATCTTGTGAGTCCTTCTCCACTCCCTGTGATGTGCGCATGGTTCATGGTGGTGTTGATGGGACAGTTTTGGGGCGGGCAATATGTGTGACTGCGACTCCCATGATACTATTGGCTACACTGACTTGGCCAGCATACACAGAATTCCTTCCTTTGAGTGGTCTTCACTGTGTGTTGGTGTTGTTGTGGTGGCTACATGTGTGGATGTGTTTGTTAGTTCTATTTGTGCCACTGCCTAGCTGTAGTTGTGGTTGTGTTTGTACATGTGTTGGCACAGTTGGATGTGACTTTTTTGATGGCATGTGTTGTGTTTCTCTGACTGACATACACATTTTGGGATGATTCTGTTCTGGTTGCTGTGTGATTGCTATGAGTGCATGGTTTGACTCTCCCCTTGACAGTGATGTGTGTGTTTTGTGGCAGTATATTGTGTACATTTGTTGTGTACTCACCAGGCTCTGGGATGTCCTCTAGTCCATATATGCTCACTGGCGGTAGGATGGCCCGCACCTTCTCCTCCCAGGGCCTGAGGTATATTGGCTTGGCAGGAGGGCCACTGCCGGTGTGTTGGCTGTTGATGTAGTCTTGCTTCAGCAGTTTCCGTACCCTCCTGCGCACGTCATACCACCTGTTCTGGATGTCGGTCTTTGTGCGCCGACATGGTGATTGGGCGTTCACCCTGTTGATGATCCTCTCCCACATCTTGGTTTTCTGCAACATGGGGGTCTGTTGGACCAATGTGCCAAACAGCTGTGGCTCTACCCTGAGGATCTCGTCTACCAGGACTTCCAATTCACAATCTAGGAACTTGTGATTCTTCTTGGGGGGCATGGTGATGGGTGGTGATGGTGAGTGATGTGTGTGTTGGTGTGCAGGTGAGGGTGTGTGAGTGTGTGTTTTGCTGGGTGTATGTGAGGTAGGTATTTGTTGGTGTGCTGATGGTGTGTGGCTTGTGTGAGGGATGAGCTGTGGGTGTGTGGTTGCTTTTTCTTGGGTGCTGGCAGTGGAATGGCATTTGCAAAGGCTCATGGTAGTGATTTGTGTCCTTTATATAGGTGGAGTTGTGGGTGTGTCTTTGTTCTCTGTCCCCACCCCCCTGTATTTATTGGCTTGGTAATTGCTTGTTTGGCCTTTTTTTGGGTGATTTTTCCTTTGTGCTGTTTGTGTATGTTGGAAACGTTCTTGTGACCGAGTCGGACCCTGCATTGGTCTCGTACGGTGTTCTCTGTTTCGTTCACGCTGTGTTTGTGCAGTTTTCTATGCTGCGTACGCGTCGGTCGCGGTGTATTGTGTTGCTTCGGCTCGGTTTTGTATCCGTGTCGGTCGTACGGCTTGTCCTCCGTCCGACTCGCTCGTGGTTTTCGCGCCTTGCATCGTACTTAGCGGTTTGGAGTTAGCGTGTATGTTTCGGTCGGATTTGTTCCGGGTGCGTGTCGGTCGGTTGGATTCGCGTGTTTTTCCGGCCGGATTGCTGTTTTCCGTGCGGCTCGGTCGGTCGACTTGGTTTCGTTACGTGTCGGTCGGATTTTTCGCGCCTTGCATCGTACTTGGCGTGTCGGGCGCCACGGGTACGTGTCGGTCGGTATTTTTTCCGGATCCGAGTCGGTCGGTGCTTTTTCCGGCCCAAATCGGAATCGACCCCTAAGTCCAAAGGTAGAAATCTTAGAAGGCGTGAAAAGTGTCAGCAGCAAAATATGAGTTTTTCCTACTTCAAGCTTTTCCTGTCAAAACCAACATCTTCAGGGACACCTCGTCCAGCAGCTATCTGGCTTTGAGAGGACTTTGGTGGGTACAGCATGCAACCTTGCCCTGCTGGAGGATTTCAACTTCCATGTTAGAGACTGTGAGAAGATAAAATCTTTGACTGGGATGAATCCACTTTGCGTATCGGACCCGTGCTGAATCATGTTCGGCCTGAAATCACACCTAGGCCTGGTCAACCACAAACAGTGGCTGCTATTGGCACGTTACTTTTTCTTGGCACTTTTTGCCTTAAATTTTAAATTCATATCTCATATTCCCCATATTACTTTAGTTATTTTGGTGCCATTTTTCTCATAGATTAAATCTGTCATAGCTACCATCAGTGGTGGCTGGTGAATTTTCAAAGCATTGGGGCGTAAAAGTATGGGACTAGTTCAAATTAGCAAGCAAAGCAAGTGAGCCTGACTAACATAAGGAGGGTTGGGGGTGTTGGCCTCCAAGAAAGTTTTGAGGAACAGAGGGTCAAATGATGCATTTTGAAGCTAATTTTGAAGAGAAAACATAGTCATAGTCATTAAGCAATCACAAACACATTTTGCTCTGTTTGGGGTGTGATGAACAGAGAACGGAAGCTTGGAGAGAAGGGCAGCTGAGAGGTGGTGAATACCACGTACAATTAGGAGTACATAAATAGTAGAAAGCATCCACTCCCAATAGCATAAAGATAATCCCTTTAAAATATACCTAAAGGCCTGACCTCGAGTCACCCTTAACACAGGGTAACACCTCAATTCAGGGCACATTAATTACCAGAGGGTATGCAGATTTGCTTGAGAGCGGCACTTTGTCTTAGAGAATGCAAGAAAATCTTTAGAAGAAACATAATATTTTATTCCCTAATTTACAGTAGAGGTGGGCGAGCCACTTAAAGCTCAAGTCAGACTCAAGCCAGACCCTCAAGCCCAAACCGAGCTGAGCTTTCCCGTGGCTTCTGCCTGACCCTCCCACCCTCTGACTTCATGCACAAAGAATTAAAAATAAAGCAGTGACATTTGATGTAAAAAAAAAGAGAGTTATAGATACCCATCTTCTGGCTGAATTACACAGCATGACACCAAAAAACCGGGCTCAACGCCGGCTTCCCCGTTTGATCAAATTGTTTGATCCTAGACAAAAAATTGATTTTAACGTGCTTCACTTTTCTTCACTATCATATGTGAAAGTGCATTCAAATATATGAGTTCAGGATGCGTGCTGCACAAAACCCTCTAGTCTATTATATCAATCTAGGCCACAAACTTGACAACTGACTTGCTGGTTAGTACGTTTCTAAATGTAATCTTAAAAACGATCGCTTTTATCAAACGCCTCTCAATGTTGTGATATAATCTGATGTACTGAGGAGAAATGTTTCCTGTGTTAACGAATGAAATATCCTACTTTGAATTCTGGAGAGTCTTTGTGTTTTTACGTGCTATCTGCTGCTTGATTTACATGCAAACTATTTTTAAGAATTACGGTTCTGCTCTTGGAGCCAAGCCAGAGCCTTGCTTCGACTCTCTCTGTTAGTTTGTTGGCTTGGCCGACCTCTAATTCCCAGTAGCAAATGCTTACAATTCCGTGATTTAAAAAAAAAAAACAGCAGCTACATCACTGTTAAAATAAAACTAACATTTCACATTGCATTGTTGCAGTAAATACCCAGGGGCAGATTTACAAGCCCCATGCGCCACATTTACGCCGCCGTTGTGTCACTTCTGTGACGCAGCAGCGGCGCAAACCATGCACCACATTGCGCCTTATTTACAACGTGACGCATCTAGGGAGATGCGTCACGTTGTAAAGCCCTGCGCCACATGAAACCTGCATTAGGTTTCTTGTGGGCGTTCCGGCGCAGGGTGGGCGTTCCGTCGCAGGAACGCCTCGTAAAAGTGACGCAGTGAAATCTACAAGATTTCACTGAGTCACTTTTACGTCCATGCTGCGTCAATACCCTGCGCCTGCTTGAAGCAGGCGTAAGGAGTAACGCAGCATGTTAGGCATAGGGCGCCCCTGAGCATTGCTGGAGCCGTGTCGCGCTTGCGACACGACTCCAGCAATGCGCCGCCCTTACGCCACAGGATGCGACACACATCGCCCTATCCTTGCGCCACGGTGCGCCGCATTGTAAATGCGACGCATTTGTGGTGGCGCAGGCAGGGAATTGCGTGTCGCATCTGTTCTGGCGCATCCCTGCTGATTTGCAGAGATGCGCCAGAACTCGTAAATCTGCCCCCCAGGATCCTTATAACTGGCAAGAGCTTAGCCTTCATGCAAAAGGCATGTTTCTACAGGAAGACCACATGGCACAGATTTTCAGAAAAAAACCACTCCAGGAACCTTACTTTATATAGAGAAGCAGCGCACATAGTAATTCTTCCAGACTCTGATGAAACACCAACCAACCGGGTGCTCATAAGGACGGTGTTAGAAATGGGATTTCTGGTTGGCTAGGGCATGCGCCTAAGCCAGGCAGAAACCACCACTCTAGTCCGGGCAAGGGAGTTACACGCTGAAGATAACCCCTGCTCACCCCCTTGGTAGCTTGGCAGAGCAGTCAGGCTTATCTCAGAGGCAGTGTGTAAAGCATTTGTGAACACATACAGTAATCTAGTGACAACACTACAGATGGACACCACACAAGTTGTATTATAAAAATAAGTATCTTTTATATAGATTTTGCAGAGGCAATGTGTAAAGCGTTTGCGCAACACACTCACACAGCAGCGACACACTAGGCACACCACAAAAGAAACTCCACACAAGGTTATGTAAACAAATAGCCTTTGTATTATCCATAAAACACATTAGAACATAATCACATATATACACTGTGCCACCTGGCACTTGGCATGACTTTACAGGGATTATATACACCACAGGGCCAATCGGGCCACTGGCATAACATCACAACTCCCAGTTAGTGAAGACAACTAGTAGCTACTGGTAAGGGTACACCTAGCATGAACACATTAGGCATAGACCATCATCAGCAGCAGTGCACCATATCATTATCACTGCACACATGGGTACTCAGCATAGCACATTATGCATACACAAAATTAGCAGTGCATTGCAAAAGGGAGATATCGTGCCCACAGACTTTCTGGAGCACATCTAATCACATTATGCCCACCTCAGGCATATGCAGGTCACCCTTACTGAACATCTAGGGTGTAGTCCAGACAATGTAATCCCAGTTACATGAGACCATCGGGCCTATGGGGCAGTTGTTCACTTTGCCCTGGGGATAAACCCACACTCAGGGCCTTCGTCCCGAAACCCAATTTCCACCAGACTCCGCCGATAGGGCACCTTACTCCTGTGCCGCTATTTAGGAAATGCGGAACTCGCTTCAGTGCTACTAACACACCCGAGTGAATTCTGCCAATGTCCCCTAGAGGGCGGGATGGCCTCACTTGGTCTCCCTCCACCCCCTGCGAAGCTAAGAAATGGACCCCAAAGCGGTAAGGGTGCAGCTGCCCGCGACCATGCGGTGCAGCTGCACAATGTTAGAATTGCGGGGCCCGTCTCCACCGCGACCTGGGTTTAAACACAAAGAAGCCCAGCCCCACTCACCACTTCCTTGGGGGCTGAGCAAGATAGGTTGCAGCCCTCCGCTGCAACCGGCGACCCAGCGTCCCTGGGCTCCAAGCGGGAGGCGGTCAATGGCGGTGCTCCGATCCCGCCCTGCGGGGGACGGGTAGACACGGGCGACGTTTCCATCCTCCTTTCCTCTGTCGCTTCTCCTTCCTGCCTGCAAAGTAGGGGCAGGCCCCGGAGCGAAGTGTCCGGCGGCTCCGTCTTCGGAAGGCAGCCCCGCCCACAACCAGGCGTCCGCCTAACTTCCTGTTTCCTCACGGGCTTCCGCCTGCTATGCTCGTGGGCCCCGCCCACAATCAGGCCCAAATGCTGCCTGACTTCCAGCGGCTTCCTGGCCACAGCGCTCTTTACGAGCAAAGTTGGAGCCCCTTTCTCGGGCTATGGAAATATCATTAAAAAGCGCCTATCACGCGCTTCTGGTGTGCGGCACAGCACTGAGGGGCACAGCAGTGGCAAAGTGCTCCTCACACTCCAGGGGGGTTTATCCAGCACAGCCCTCACCACGCTTCTGGATTTCAGGTCACACAGGGCAGAGCTGGGCCCAGGCAGGCCAGCTCACAGGGCCCTCCGGCAGAGGGGGAGTCCTTCATGGTGGTTCCTCCTGGCGCCCAGCAGCCCTCAAGTAAGCACCAGTCCAGCACACCTGCATGGGATCACCGCCCCAATATTTATATTCCTAGGTGTCTTTGTTCTTCCCCCTGGCACAGGGCTTTGTGCCCAGTCCAAACTGGTTATGGGGGGCACTTACACACATCTTTTCACGTGCATCACAACCTCCATTGTCAGTGTAGGAGCTGGCCCCAGACACACCACAGGGGGGCGGAGCCAGCATTGTGGAAGGCAGGCACAGCCCTATTCAGGTTCAGGTGCTACTCCTCCCACTACTCCAAATGCAGATCAGGCCTATTCAGCCTAGCGCTGACTCACCCAGACCCTCTGGAGTCACTGCATCTCCCCAGCCCCTGTTATTCCAAGGTCGGACAGTCAATACATAACAGGCAGGCACCAAGACACATAGCACATAGAAATGCCCATTCCTAAAAGTGGCATTTCTAAAATAGTGATAATAAATTTGCAAACACCCTTATGCAGCATTTATCGCCACTATTCCAAACATACCAAACTTGATCACGCTACTCCTCTCATGTCAGGAATTACCACTGAAGCACATATCAGGGAATCCCCAATGCATTCCTATGAGAGGGCAGCCTCACAGCAGTGAGAAACCAAATAGGCTGTTTGTCACTACCAGGACATGCCACACAGTTAAGGCACATGTCCTACCTCTTACCTACACCGCACCCTGCCCATAGGGCTAGCTGGGGCCTACCTTAGGGGTGACTTATATGTAGTAAAAGGAGAGTCACAGACGTGGCAACCACTTTATGTGCCACGTCACAGCGGCAGTAAACTGCATGCGCAGGCCCTGCAATGACAGAGGTCTGAGACAGGTTTGAAAGGCTACTTTGGTGGGTGGCGCAAGCAGCGCTGCAAGCCCACCAGTAGCGTTTAATTTACTGACCCTGGGTATATGAGATACCACGTTACAAGGGACTAATAGATAAATTAAATACGCCAAACAGGTGTAGACCAACCGTACCAAGTTTACCACTGAGATCCCATGCACTTTAACACTAAACAGCAGTGATAAAGTGCCCAGAGTCCTAAAATCACCAACAACAGGTCAGAAAAAATACGGGAGGAAGGCAAAAAGTTCTGGGATGACCCTGCAAAAAGGGCCAAGTCCAACAGAGGGCTCTTCTGGCAGCTGATGTCTCAATTGTACGTGCCGGTTGATAAATAAACAGCCAACATATGGACTACAGCACACTTGCTGTGTGCTGATTATACCCGAAATTGGAGCTGCGCAGCCGATCACTTCCACAGCAGACTCCCCCAGCTTCCATTATCCAATTAGGAAGCATAAACAGTAGTCCGGATGCGGAGAGAGCGGTTCAATTGTTGCCACCCATTGCACTGTGTTAGAAATGGGGGTCTCTAGTTGGCAATGGCTGGCCACTGTCCAAGTAGGGACCCTTCTTCCTAAGTCAGAGTGAGAGGGCTACCCTCTTTAATACCCCTGCTCAACCCTGTGGTAACGTAGTACGAGCAGGTAGGCTTATCTCAGAGGCAGGGTGTGAAGCATTTATGACCATACACAGTAACACAGTGAGGAACACTACAAAGGGACACCACACAAGGAGTTATAAAAAAATAAGTATCTTTATATAAAGGCAGATTTATCACAAGACCAATAACTGTAAAAGCCACAATACTGTCAAAAATAGGATAGCTGTTGAAGGGCTGTCAAAAATAGTTCAAAGGTTGCAAAAATAAGGTTCAAGTTCAAAGCAGTGGTCTCTGCGACCCTTTCTCTCACAAAGTACCTGGGTTTAGTAGCAAAACCAACAAAATGTCGCAAATAAGCTGTAGTGATGATTCTCGGCACGCGAGGCCGGCGATGCGATGAAATCCTTGCCGCAAGGGAGGATGATGCGCCGATCTGCGGGATGCGTGCAGAGACGATGCGACAAACTTCTGCACGCTGGACCGCCGATGCGATGACTTTCTTGCCGCGTGGGAGAAGTCAATGCGGCGATCCTGTTGCGCTGTGCGATCGTGTTGCGATGCGAAGACAAGACGCTCCGAGAGGGAGCGACAAAATTCGGTGCGATGCGATCAAAGTGGCGGACGCACGGCGTCCGCAATGCGATGTCTCGAAGGGATGATTTCTTTAGGGGTTGCGAGTGCGCGGCGACAGCAGCGCGATGATTTTCCCAGCGCGTCTCGGCTGCAGCGGCTCGCAAAGGGGCGTCAGCGATGGTCTTGTGTTGCGAGCCCTCGGCGGCAGCAGCGCGATGATTTTCCCAGCGCTCTCGACTGCAGCGGCTCGCAAAGATGCGTTAGCGTCGATTTCCAACACTTTCTTCTCTGATGCAAACTAGAGGCCCTGGAACTCACAGGAGCCTCATCAGCAGATAGCAATCCTCGCAGGGAGGAAGCAGGAGGTTGGTGGTGGAGTCTGATGTGCCTGAGACTCCAGCAGGAGGCTAGCTCTTTCCTAGCCCTAGGGTGATTGCTGTAACAAAAATAAAAGTTCTCTCAAAAGTTCCTTTTCCTCTTCTTCAAGGTCCAGTGGTCACTGCTGCAGGCCAGTGCAAGAAACAACACACAAGCACAGGGACAGTCACTTCCTGCAGATTCCTCCAGTGGCACGGACAGAGTTTCCTCTCCAGATCCAAAAGCAATACAAATTGTAGGGGTTTGAGCACAGATATTTATACCCCAAAAGTCTTTGTTCTCAGAAGCTACAAGTCACTGAATCTAGCCAGAACCAGTTCTGCTCAGGCCTGGAGCACTTTGTTTACCAGGCTGCATTCTTCCTTTCAGAAAGAGGGGGTCTGCTAGCAGACACACAGTAGGAGGTGGAGCCAGCATTCACCTTGCCAGGCACAGCCCTATTCAGGTCAAGGAGCCACCCCTCCCCACACTCTAAATGCAGATCTCTATTCAACCCAGGTCTGACTCAGCCTGACCTGCCCCTCCAAAACCAGACAGCCAATACACATAACAGCAGAGCACACTGGAAGGCTTAGGCAAGAAAATACCTACTTTCTAAAAGTGGTATTTTCAAACACAGAATATAAAAATAAACTTCACTAAAAGATGTATTTTAATATTCTGAGCTCAGGCATACTAAATTCGTTTTTCTACCATGTTCCTGGGGTCAGTTAGGACTATAGAATGTAATAGTCAAACTGCCCATTCTAGCCTATGAGGAACAGGTAGCCTTACAGTAGTGAAAAACGAAATGGGGTGTACTTCACTACCAGGACATGCTACACATACCAAGGCATGTCCTACCTTACACATACAATGCACCCTACCATAGGGGTGACTTACAAGATGCCAAGGGAAGGTTCAGGGGCTGGGAAGTGGGTGCACTTCACAGCCAAGATGGCAGTTCTGGACTGCACACAGACACTGCAGTGGCAGGTCTGAGACACACTTTACAAGCTGCTTCTGTGGGTGGCGCAAACCAGCGCTGCATGCCCACCAGCAGCATATGGTTTACCAGCCCTGGGCACACACAGGCCACACTACTAGGGACTAACAGGTAAACCAAATAAGCCAATCAGGGATACACCAATTCACATAGACATATTTATAAAGGGAGAGCATATGCACTTTAGCACTGAACAACAGTGGTAAACTGCCCAGAGTCATAAAACCAACAGAAACAGGTCAGCAAAAATACAGGAGGCAGGCAAAAAGTTTAGGGGTGACCCTGCAAAAAGGGCCATTTCCAACACAACCCCCTTCCAGCCAAAACGCAGGGTAGACCAATCACTACTTTGATGGGCTTCCCAGCTTCGGGCGATAGAACACGGAACTGGCCTGCAACTGCAGGGGCATATGCCAGCTCTACTCCAATCTGAACCCTGGTGGATCCCTCTGTCCACACTCCTAGGGCCTACTAAGATACCGCATGGGGAACTCTTCCCCTCACCTGTGGACACCACCTGTGCAGCATCTAACCTTAACTGGCCCCCAGGTGTGTCCCAACAGATAAACAACAAGCCCCAGTAATCACTGGCAGTAGTCAGTGATGAAATCCAAGCCCTATACCTCTCAGGGCTCTCAAACTTTTGTGGCATCAGAGAGTGAGGGGCAGTAACCCCAGGTGCCTGGCACCTTTTGTACACTCTCCCTCCTGTCAGGTCAGGCAAAGCACCCGGACACTGACCCACCAGCCCTGGGCCTGTACCCAGCGGCTGGGCCAGAGACTGGGGTGGGCTCTCCCACACCCGGTCCTCCTCTTTGGGGCTCGGTACCCTCCCACCTGGAGCGATACCCCCTTCCAGAATTGTCACGGCACCTGTGGCAGGGGCCCTGCACAACTCACCCACCAGTTCAGGGGTTCTATCCTGCAACTGGTATCCCAGCCTAGGGTCTGTACCCTTAGACTGGGCGGAGGTCAGGGGTGAGGCTGCCCTCTCCCCGCCCCCTTTACTGGGGCCTGGCACCCTCCCACCTGGAGAGGTGCCCCCATAACACAACCCGGGAGGGGCACTGTTAGCAGTTGCCCCTTCCTCCAGATCAGGGGGTCACCCTGAACCTGGCCCCCCAACCTAGGGTCTGTACCTTTGGGCTGGGCCTGTGCCTGGCAACCCAGGACTTCTGGGGGCATACACCAATTCCCCCCAAGGAAAATACACTCTTCCACTAGTTCAGGGCCTTGTCCCTGCAACTGATCCATCAACCTGGAAAAACCCTCAGGTGGTACTGGGGTCAGAGGCGAGGACTTCCTCCCTCTGCACCCCCTTCCAGCATACTGCACCCTCCCACCTGGAGTGGTGCTTTTAGAAAAGAAAATGGTCGGGACACTGCTTACAGTTGTCCCTCCCTCCAGGTCAGACAACACCTGGACCTGACTTACCATCCCAGGGACCAACCCCTGTGGTTGAACAACTGCCTGGCCAACCAGGACTTCCTGGGGAGCACACAGGCCCCCCTCAAGGGAAACACACCCCTCCACCGGTTCAGGGCCTGGACCCTGCAACTGACCTACCAACCTGAAAAAACCCTCAGGTTGCACCGGGGTCAGAGGCGAGGACTACCTCCCTCTGCACCCCCTTCCAGCATACTGCACCCTCCCACCTGGAGTGGTGCTCTTAGAAAAAATGGTCGGGACACTGCTTATAGTTGTCCCTCCCTCCAGGGCAGACAACTCCTGGATCTGACCTACCAACCCAGGGACCAACCCCTGTGGCTGAACAACTGCCTGGCCAACCAGGACTGAAGTGGTGTCACCATGGTCAATCCTATGAGGCTCAGCCCTTCTGGCTGGCCCCTGACCCACTGGTTCTTCCACCGGGGACTCTTCCCCCCCCTCACCCCTCACTCTGGCCTTCTGCACCCTCCCAACTGGAGCGGTACTGCCAGACACTAGAACTGCTGGAGGTCTGATTACAGGCACTCCCAGCTCACCTAACACGGGGGGACCCCCCACAATGGACGGTCCATCCAGACAGACTAGGCTCCCCACCTGGTGTTCCCTCATGGAACCATCCAGTCCTGGGGACTGAGGCTGGGGCACTTCGGGACCTTTCCCAGTCTCACTCCTGCTCCCACGAGACAGGATGTGAGGCCCTACAACCTCCTCACAACAAGGGGACCCAGCTGTAACACTCCTAACCTTTCCCAGCACTCTGAGTTGGAAAACTTCTGAACCACTTCTCTTAGGGTCATTCCCTAATGCCTCTACAGAGCCTCTGGTACTCACCCAGAGGTCTGCCTCCTGCGCAAGTTCCCTAGGATCAGGGAACTCGCACTCTAACACATGTTGGTTTAGCTCTGGACAATAGGAACTCACAATATGCTCTCCCACAATTGGATTACACAGTTCCACGCAGGTGCTAACCTTTACCTCACAATCCAGTGTCTCACACACGTACCCCACACCACTCTCTTGAAATGGGCGAGACATTAACTGACTGTCTCTATCACTCAACCCACACTCTTCTGGGCGGTCCTCACACTCATACACCAGGACTTCAACCACGGGGGAACCCCTCTCCCTGCACCTCTCATCCAGAGTCGGTAGAGTATCCCTCCTTTTACTAGGACTATGGGCCCCTGCGCTAGTTCCCCAATCCACCTCAGGGACACTGCATATTAATGGAGCTACCTCATATCCTTGAATCCCCTGGTGTAGATCAACCCCCTCCTTCAAGTCAGGTGCTACATCTCTGGGTGGGTGTACTACACTGTCATCACTATATACTTCAATTTTGCTGCCACCACTGGACCCCACCCTCTCTGGGGAATCCAGACAATTAAAACTGCGCTCCAGGGGTAACCTACCCTCTTGAGCTAACTTCTCCTTTTCTGCTATCTGCGCTAGGTGCGCCTCCAGCTGGGCAATCTCTATTTGGAGCCTCTCCAATTCCAGCTGGTACTCCCTCTCCCTCTGTCTGCCCAACTCCTCTGGGGGCCATGAAGGGGATTGGGTGCTACCCTGTGCACTAGATCCAGCAAGGGACTCCCTACTTATGGGACCTTCCCGCCTGTCCACCAACTCCTCTGGGGACCCTGAGGGGAATCTGGCACTACCATAGGCACTAGACTCATCAAGGAACTCCCCACCTATGAGATATTTCATAACACTTTCTTCCTCCTCTTCAGACTCTCCAGAGCCACCCTCAGACCAACTACCCTCTTGGTAGGTGTACTGGGACTCCAAGAATCTCCATCTGTCTTGTTGCCAAAGTCTCAGGGATGTCTGCAGGGATAGCTGAGTCTCCTTCCTACTCACTGCTAAGCCGCTCTCCTCACAGAACCCCCTTAGCTCCTCTAGACTGTAGGTTAACAGATCATCTATATAAAAGGTAGGTCTCATTTCAGTAAGACCCATTGTAGCAATAACTGGCAATATCAATAATTAAAAAAATAGGCTTGCCCGTTGTAACAATCACGGGCAATATCAATAAAAGATAGAAGAAAACTTCTCAAGAAAATGTATGCGGGTAAAAAATCACCGGCAATATCAATTACAATATAGGATCCAACAATTCTCAAAAATGTATGCGGGTACTATCACCTGGCAATATCAATAAAACATAGGCTTGCCCATTGTAACAATCACGGGCAATATCAATAAAAGATAGAATCGAAAAAAACTTCAAAAATATATGTGGTTGCGTTATGGTCTGCACTCACTAGTAGTGTACACTATAATTACTGTATGCGATCATAAATGCAAGTCCAGATCCTCACCGCTGACCACCAATGTTAGAAATGGGGGTCTCTAGTTGGCAATGGCTGGCCACTGTCCAAGTAGGGACCCTTCTTCCTAAGTCAGAGTGAGAGGGCTACCCTCTTTAATACCCCTGCTCAACCCTGTGGTAACGTAGCACGAGCATGTAGGCTTATCTCAGAGGCAGGGTGTGAAGCATTTATGACCATACACAGTAACGCAGTGAGGAACGCTACAAAGGGACACCACACAAGGAGTTATAAAAAAATAAGTATCTTTATATAAAGGCAGATTTATCACAAGACCAATAACTGTAAAAGCCACAATACTGTCAAAAATAGGATAGCTGTTGAAGGGCTGTCAAAAATAGTTCAAAGGTTGCAAAAATAAGGTTCAAGTTCAAAGCAGTGGTCTCTGCGACCCTTTCTCTCACAAAGTACCTGGGTTTAGTAGCAAAACCAACAAAATGTCGCAAATAAGCTGTAGCGATGATTCTCGGCACGCGAGGCCGGCGATGCGATGAAATCCTTGCCGCAAGGGAGGATGATGCGCCGATCTGCGGGATGCGTGCGGAGACGATGCGACAAACTTCTGCACGCTGGACCGCCGATGCGATGACTTTCTTGCCGCGTGGGAGAAGTCGATGCGGCGATCCTGTTGCGCTGTGCGATCGTGTTGCGATGCGAAGACAAGACGCTCCACGAGGGAGCGACGAAATTCGGTGCGATGCGATCAAAGTGGCGGACGCACGGCGTCCGCAATGCGATGTCTCGAAGCAATGATTTCTTTAGGGGTTGCGAGTGCGCGGCGACAGCAGCGCGGTGATTTTCCCAGCGCGTCTCGGCTGCAGCGGCTCGCAAAGGGGCGTCAGCGATGGTCTTGTGTTGCGAGCCCT
The DNA here is from genome assembly GCA_963921515.1 of Calotriton arnoldi. Classification (NCBI taxonomy): domain Eukaryota; kingdom Metazoa; phylum Chordata; class Amphibia; order Caudata; family Salamandridae; genus Calotriton; species Calotriton arnoldi. Next base: position 45,478 of record CAWUFW010002531.1, on the reverse strand, counting down.
CGGCGGCAGCAGCGCGATGATTTTCCCAGCGCTCTCGACTGCAGCGGCTCGCAAAGATGCGTTAGCGTCGATTTCCAACACTTTCTTCTCTGATGCAAACTAGAGGCCCTGGAACTCACAGGAGCCTCATCAGCAGATAGCAATCCTCGCAGGGAGGAAGCAGGAGGTTGGTGGTGGAGTCTGATGTGCCTGAGACTCCAGCAGGAGGCTAGCTCTTTTCCTAGCCCTTGGGTGATTGCTGTAACAAAAATAAAAGTTCTCTCAAAAGTTCCTTTTCCTCTTCTTCAAGGTCCAGTGGTCACTGCTGCAGGCCAGTGCAAGAAACAACACACAAGCACAGGGACAGTCACTTCCTGCAGATTCCTCCAGTGGCACGGACAGAGTTTCCTCTCCAGATCCAAAAGCAATACAAATTGTAGGGGTTTGAGCACAGATATTTATACCCCAAAAGTCTTTGTTCTCAGAAGCTACAAGTCACTGAACCTAGCCAGAACCAGTTCTGCTCAGGCCTGGAGCACTTTGTTTACCAGGCTGCATTCTTCCTTTCAGAAAGAGGGGGTCTGCTAGCAGACACACAGTAGGAGGTGGAGCCAGCATTCACCTTGCCAGGCACAGCCCTATTCAGGTCAAGGAGCCACCCCTCCCCACACTCTAAATGCAGATCTCTCTATTCAACCCAGGTCTGACTCAGCCTGCCCTGCCCCTCCAAAACCAGACAGCCAATACACATAACAGCAGAGCACACTGGAAGGCTTAGGCAAGAAAATACCTACTTTCTAAAAGTGGTATTTTCAAACACAGAATATAAAAATAAACTTCACTAAAAGATGTATTTTAATATTCTGAGCTCAGGCATACTAAATTTAGCTCAGGTTTAAAGTATTGACTTATTTGTTTGAATAGGACTCGAGTTCCTCCTCAACCAATAACTCATTTTCTTACAGTATCAATTCCATCTCTTTCGGAATGCAAACTCAGTTGAAGAAAGCTGTTCAAAGTAATACTTCTAGATTCTGTTTGGTACTAAATTACTATTTCAATATGGGGAGAGAGAAATAAAGTAGTACCTTAATCTGCAGGCCTTAAATATAATTTTTTTCCAATATGAAAAAACATTACTCTCATTGTGCTACTTGTTATTAAATGACATTACTACTTTACATTTTACTGCATGCTGTTTATCAAAGTTGGTCTGCAGTGCAGAAGTGTGGCTGCTTTGCAGCTCAGTGACATTTCTTGCACTGTGTAGTGCACAGTAGGGATTTTTTGCATACTGTGCTCTTTAATTAAGCAAAATATCATTCAGCCTTCATTATCTCAGTTTACCAGCATGGTATTATCATTATTCAAAGACCTTAAGATTCCATATGGCATTCTAATGTTTTAATTTCATTAATCTGCCAAAAACAACTATTTCTCGTAAGAAACAGCCAGACTCGCCATTTTAATGCAATTTCTCCAATAGTACAAATCGTGTAGGCTGGAGAAAGGCAATTCTTGCGCTCCCCCAAAATGTTCGGAATGTTTTTGTAGTACTTCTGGTTACATTTTCAGAAAATATATTATTTAAATTAATCAATTCAATTCTCTAAAGTAAAGCAGGGCAAAATGGCAATTTAAGATGATATTCATTTCTATCCTGTTAGCCAAGAGCTTCTAAATCGTTATCTTACGTGTACAGTTTTGATCACATCTGGCTCAACATCATCAGCGGTATGCAGCCTGGACTAATATACTTGAGCCCCAATCTAGGCCGGGTCTGCTCTTGAGCTTCCAAGAGAGTAGAAGAGTAATGGCTCACAATGAAATAAAGTTAGCAATGTCTGTCTGTGAGAAGTTGGCCTGGTATATGCTGTCCACTAATTAAAGTGGGCACCCTGTACCAGTCCAAACAACCCTTAAGGTGATTTAAGAGGTCTAAGATAACCTTAGAAAGCTATCCAAGTGGTAGCTGGGGAGAGCAGCCTTCAGGCTTAGTCTTGAAGGAATGTTAAGCAGCTTGTTTTACTAGAATGCAACCTTATAGTATTGATTAAATGAAAGGAGAACCACACAATAGTTATAAAAATATGTATAATAACTCACTTTAAGTACGACACAGTATCTTCTACACGAAGATACTCACAAAGCACACAATACTGTAGCACAGAAACATTAGTAAATAGCACTAATACTCAGTGGGCTCCAGGGGGAGACCAAACCATATACTAAAATAGTGCTATAAGAACCACGACTCGAGTCAAGACAGTGTCTAGAGGATGTAGAATTGCTGGGACCCCAAGGAACCACCCAAGGTTCCTAGGGACCCCACGGAGGACGGGTGCAGCGTGGGAACACGACCGTGTGCGCCGTACAATTTTATGGGAGAATCGCGGTTGCCGTTTTAAAGTTTAAGGACCCTTCTAAGTGGACTTCGAAGAAACCCCTTGTAAGTTAGGAGGTTGGAGAGCCACCCCACCCGTGGATACCGTAGTACCAGAGTTACCTTTCCCAGAGAAGCCGGGTGCATAGGTCTGAAGTGGCGTCGGAAACCGCCGTCGATCTCTATGGAGGACTTCGAGGAAGAGCCACTGCTGGGAAGAAGAAAAGTGTCCGATGGAGTCCAAAGGTGGATTCTTGATGAAGAGTACCTGAAAGCAGAGGGGACAGAGTCTGGGTCACTGAGGAGTGACCAGGGGCTCGGTAGACGAATGCACACTGATGTCGGGTGCTTCAGGTGCGAAGAGCGGGTTCTTGACTCTGCAGCCACAGGGACCAGGAGATGTTGAGGATGACCAGGAGCCGTATACGAGCTGTCCCACAAAGGATGTCGAGTGCTGAGGGGTCGGTGTCTGGCTGGAGCACCAACAAGCCTTGGCAGCGGCAACCCACGAGGAAGGACAAGAAAGGTTACGGTTCAGGCCAGCAAGGTCCAGGAGACTCACCAAACACAGGGGAGTCAGGGCAGGCCTAGAGCAACCAGAGGAGCCCAAGAAAAGCAGAGTTGACCTTCAAGAGGACCCACAGGCCGGAGACACAAGAGTTGCAAGGGGACCTCGAGCAGTTTCACAAAGCAGCAGCCCACGGAGCACTCGGTGTGAGGAGGCCGGAGTTCTTTTTAGGAAAGGGTGCCAGAGGTTGGGGCTACTGGGAGCCCAGTGCACTAGTTTTGGAAACGCCAACAAGCATATGCACTTGCAAAACTATACGGTGCACAGGGGTATGGGTATTGCAGCCCCCATGAGGGATTCAGATCTCAATCTGGGTGAGACGGTAGCTCAGACCGCAAGGGACTTGGAAACCCACCTCCTGTGTTGCTGGAGACTTTGGACTCCGTAGGAGCTCAGGAGCAGCAGACCGGTCAATCGTTATGTGGTGCCTGTGGTTGCAGGGGAGTGACTCCTTCACTCCAAGGGAGATATCTTCAGTTGTCCTTGATGCTCCACAGGTCCTGCATGGAGCCTGTATGGTGCACAGGCACAGACGATGCTTCAGACTGAGAGGGAGAAGAAGTCGGGCCCAAACAAAGTCCAGCAAAGTCCAGAGTGTCCAGACAGTCGAAGTTCAGTGGTTTCTGGTTCAGAATCTTGTCCACATCGAATCTAGGGTCCTACAGCCAGGTAAGCCCTTTTGTACCCATGGGAGAGGGTTGAACAGGTTCGGGGGACCCTCCCAGGGTAGGGTCAGGACAGTGGGGAGGTTACTCCCATGTCCTTTATCCAGAGCCAGAGCAGGAGCCAACGGCTCCCAGGACTGGTTTGAACTGGACTATGCACAGCAACAACAAATGTGCCCCTCATGCAGACCTTCGGACGCTGGCAAGCGCACCCACCTAGGCCTAATACACTAAATCCTGTCTGGGAGGTTGTCACACCTCCCTGTGACAGGATGCCTATTGTTCTGCCTACCCCTGCTCAAGCTTGGCTCAGCAGCAGTAGGGCATACATGTGTTTCTGGTCGGCAGCAATCATTTTGGGCTGCCCGGGACTAGAAGGCTGGTACTGGGAACACCAGGGACCTCATAAAGCTCGTTTCTGAGGGGTGGAATCATACCTCCCACAATGTTTGATAACCAAACACGATAGGGTTACTTTCAGCCATTTTAGAGTTGGTCATTACGCCTTCACATAATGCCACTCTATATGTCTGATACACTGACAACCCGGGAGAAAGGACTCCGTAGGCTGCAGGGGTGTCCTGCTCATGCAGGGGCACCCTCTCACTTAGAACCAAGCACCCTGCCTTCAGGATTGTTAAGGCCTGCTATTGGGGTGACTTATAGGTTTTAAGTGCAGTGACCCTTAGATATAGGAAACCTATTTCTAAAGTAAGAGGTGCATGCACCATCTTACACAGGCTGCAATGGCAGGCCTGTAGTTCCATTTTGCGTGGCCTCTCATGGGTGGCATAATACATGCTTCAGCCTATGGGAGGCCTCTGGGGTACCTATGCCCTGGGTACATGGGTACCATATAGTAGGGACTGACAAGGGTACCTCAGTATCCAATCTGGAGTGTACCTAAGTACATGGCATAACAGTTTAGGGAGAAAGCAGTTTAGGGAGACTGGGGTCCTGAATAGTAGGATCCCAGTCAGACTAGTCAAAAACAGTATCACATGAAGCAAAAAGTGGGGGTAACCATAAGAAACAGATCCTACTTTCCTACACTGTCCATGATGTTCTGATTTCAGTCTTAGGACGACAGGTTCTTGGTGATGGAGAGAGGTGTGGCTTTCATTGCAGAAATCATTCCTGCAGGATGCATATACTATCATGCAAGTTATACAGTTGTGTATAGTTTCCCACCTCCAGTTCAACAAGCATCGACAAAGTCAAGCTTTTTGCTATTGTATAGTATAACAAGCATAGGCAAAGCCAATAGGGCTAGCATTGGTTGCCATCCTTTTGGCTTTGTTAGCCCTTATTTTGTTTTGACATTTTTTTGCAAACTTTTGTTGGAGAAGCTGCTGGGTCCTCGTCCATCTAAAACATAAAAAAACTAGACTAAAAGCAAAAATAATTTTTGGCTTTAGCACACTTTGCCATAGTAATTCCTGGCACAGAAGGCAAATACTTTGTGGCTGGATGTGCTCCTTGTGAAAGGGTAAAATGCCATCCCTCATGGTAAAGTTAACCAGTGGCTGAAGTGGGCTGACCGATTGCCCCATGTTGCAGGCCATAGAGGGTGCAGAATGACGATAACAGACCAATGGATGAAGAGGGCTCACTGAAAACTTCTAAACATAAGTATATTATACATATAATTTTAGTAAAATCAAAAGGTCTTGCCTAACGCCAGACATTACATTTGAAAGCATATTTTCCCATTAACAGGGTATATGATGTTGGAGGAATTCCTAGACTTTGCTTGCCATGGATGTTTTATTTTGGCATTGCTTTGTTAACATTGGTGGGGTCACTGGTGATAGCTTGGGTTTAGCCATAGCAGAGTTTGTGTCCGTGAACCTTTGCACTGTCCTCAGACATGATTTTGATTCCTGTCTGAGCAGCCTGAAGGCTCTCCAAACAGGATTACATTATTATTTCATGCATATGGCATAGCTCCTGTGAAAAACTGATTTCATCCAATAGGAGAACTAGTTCTAGTCTGATTTTGTTCCTTTTTTCCAGTTAATTTGGCTTTGACCAAGTCAATGCACTTAGCTAATGGGTGCTACGAATCACTCTGTAGAGCTTCATCATTGTTTTCGGTTCTTCATGAAAGCTAATCCTTAACATTGTAATTGCAATCAGGCTCACTTGTTCTACAGAAATAATGTGTTTCTCCAAGGCTCAAAGAAACAAAGACACCTGCACTCATGGGGGAGATTCAATCCAATTTTTATTGGATCAGCAGCGTACACAGTCGCGTTTCGGCAGAGCGCCTTTATCAATGTCAGCAGTCGCCATTTTGCCGCCTTCTTTTATGTCAAATTTGGTTACATCACAATCATCAACATAAAGGGCGGACATTATTTTCCATTTCTCAACATTTTTATGACTGCCATCTTTAAACATCTACTGCATATAAGGCCAAGATATTCCACATGATTGGCATTTCGCAATAGGTCTAATTTTTTTAATTATTTACGCAGTGATTTGATCACATTCACATCTTAAAATGTAATAGCTACGTGAGACAAATTATATTTTTCAAATAACTTATACATATTGTAACTAGTTATAATTCATTAGTTCGTTCACATCCTAATCAGCTTCACTTTCACTGGTTAGAATGAGTACTTCGCATAGCATATGTGAAAATTAATTGCCTACTCGTTTTGTCATCATAAATCTCTTGTACCCAAATACTCACATAGTGCTACATTTAATCACGCCCTGTATGGGCTTTTAGGTACATGTTGACTGCTTTTATTGCAGATTATCCTAGATTCTGCTATTAGTCCGCTTATTGTCAGAGGCCTATTGCTCTTCCTAATAACTTTCTATTGGTAATTATTCCCTGTATGGGCAAAGTGCACGTTGGACAGTATACTAGCACAGATCAATTAGGTGTTACAAACTCTTATGTCGCCCATGATGGCTTTACCGACTCATTACTTCAATTTGCTGTACTTTCAAAGACCTACAGGTGTCCCACCAACTCTTCACTACAATTTAATCCTGTCGGTGTCTTAGTCTGCATGTCTATTATGTATATATATATATATATATATATTTCCAAACAAATGGAGACGCTGCACTCCTGGAGGCTGTTGGCACATTCATTTATTTGATCAGCAAGTTTCCAAAATCCCACGATGCGTTTCAACTAACAGTCTTCTTCAGGTGGGTGTGGCATTTCATGAGGGCAATCCCTCCGCTTATGTTTGTACACAGGCATTATGGGATATGTAGTTTTAGACATTTAAGAGCATAGTGCTATTAAATAATTTACAAATTGTTTTTGTTTCAGTCCATTCCCATATTTAGCTGCATTTTGATCTACTCAAGCGTGCTGTCAGCCTTCAGGCCCTCTCTCCAACATCCATATCGGGCCGCATCGGTGTCCTAAGATGTAAAGGGCAAAAGGTCCCCATATTAATCTGAGGATCTTGTCCCACGGAGGCAAAGTTGCGCTAGGCACATTAGGAAGTTCTCTGAAGCTTCGCTTCTCATACATCTCCCCAGTGTCAGGTACACGTGCTGGAGATTGGTATCTCCACGGCAACTTTTCATCTAGTTTTTGCTGTTATTCTCACACCGGGTGCCGCCGCTTAGAAACATTCTTACCCCAATCGGTCTGGAAGCGGCGCACTCTTACTGCCGGTGCAGCGTTGGGGGTCTCAGACCACAGACCCCTGAATCTTTTCAAACAAATGGAGACGCTGCACTCCTGGAGGCTGTTGGCACATTCATTTATTTGATCAGCAGCTTTCCATAATCCCACGACGCGTTTCAACAAACAGTCTTCTTCAGGTGGGTGTGGCATTTCATGAGGGCAATCCCTCCGCTTATGTTTGTACACAGGCATTATGGGATATGTAGTTTTAGACATTTAAGAGCATAGTGCTATTCAATAATTTACAAATTGTTTTTGTTTCAGTCCATTCCCATATTTAGCTGCATTTTGATCTACTCAAGCATGCTGTCAGCCTTCAGGCCCTCTCTCCAACATCCATATCGGGCCGCATCGGTGTCCTAAGATGTAAAGGGCATTTGAGATGTCATCAGTGAGGTCATCAGTGATGTCAATGACCATCTCATGAGTGTTGTAATATGTGATGTCATCAGCTGTGCATTGCGGGGGCGCGAGTTATACTTAGCTCAACTAACTATAACGGCTGAATTTCTCTGGTTTTGTACGAGTGAAATGTCCAACTAACTATAATGTCCCTGAAACCTGTGGTTTTTTCAGTGAATTTCTATGGTTTTTTAAATGCTAATTTCTAACTATAACCTCCCTGAAACCTATCGTTTTTTCAGTGAATTTCTATGGTTTTTTAAATGATAATTTCTAACTATAACGTTCCTGAAACCTATGGTTTTTTCAGTGAATTTCTAAGGTTTTTTAAATGCTAATTTCTAACTATGCCTACAGAGGTAGGACATGTGCAGAAAGAGAAAGAAAGGCGCAGAAAGAAGCAAGAGAAATGCAGAAAGAGGCAACAGAAGTCCAGAAAGAGGAAGAAAGGTGCAGAAAGAAGCAACAGATATGCAGAAAGAACCAAAAGAGGTGCAGAAAGAGGCCTTGTTGCAAAGTCATCCTGTGTCCTGGGTACCCCCCAACTTTTTGCTGACTGGCACTGGTGGTAACTGACTCTGACTGACCCTGGGCTCTGCCTAACCAGGCCCGGAGCCAGTGCTATGCTGAAAGACACTTAGAATACAGTGAAAACACCTACATACACTAGGGTACACTATGGGTTGGGGTACCCCTGTGATTGGCATGACCTCCCCTGTAAGGCCCTGGTACATAATAGGGCAGTGGGGATAAAACTACCTCTAAGTCCCTAGCATATAATAGGGCATGGCAGTTTAGAGGCCAGCAGCCCTTTTCTGCACTTGCATGTGTGCACTGCTGAACCTGAGGTCAGTTTAAAAGTAGCCCTGTGTGTGCAGAAAGAGGCAAGAGAGGTGCAGAAAGAGGCCAGAGTGGTGCAGAAAGAGGGTAGAAGGGTGCATAAAGAGGCAATAGAGGTGCAGAAAGTAGCAAGAGAAGTGCAGAAAGAAGCAACAGAGGTGCAGAAAGAGGCAAGAGGGGTACAGAAAGAGGCCAGAGAAGTGCAGAAAGAAGCAACAGAGGTGCAGAAGGAGGCAAGAGAAGTGGAGAAAGAGGCAATAGAGTTGCAGAAAGAGGTAAAAGAGGTGCAGAAAGAAGCAAGAGCAGTGCAGAAAGAACCAACAGAGTTGCAGAAGGAGGCAAGAGGGGTGCAGAAAGAGGCAAGAGGGGTGCAGAAATTTGCAGGAGAGGTGCAGAAAGAAGCAAGAGCAGTGCAGAAAGAAATAACAGAGGAGAAGGAGGCAAGAGGGGTACAGAAAGAGGCAAAAGAAGTACAGAAACAAGCAAAAGAGGTGCGGAAAGAGGCAAGAGGGGTGCAGAAAGCGGCAAGAGAGGTGCAGAAAGAGGCAAGAGAGGTGCACAAAGAGGGAAGAATGGTGCAGAAAGAGGCAAGTGGGGTGCAGAAAGAAGCAAGAGAGGTGTAGAAAGAAGCAAGATAAGTACAGAAAGAAACAACAGAGGTGCAGAAAGAAGCAAGAGCAGTGCAGAAGGAACCAACAGAGGTGCAGAAAGAGGCGAGAGGGGTGCAGAAAGAGGCAACAGAAGTGCAGCAAGAAGCACAAAAGGTGCAGAAAGAGGGAAAAGGGGTGCAGAAAGAGGCAAGAGCAGTGCAGAAAGAACCAAGAGACGTGCAGGAAAAGGGAAGAAGGGTGCAGAAAGAGGCACGATGGGTGCAGAAAGAAGCAAGAGAGGTATAGAAGGAAGCAACAGAGGTGCAGAAAGAGGCAAGAAAAGTGCAAAAAGAGGCAAGAGAGTTGCAGAAACAGGCAAAAGAGGTGCACAAAGAGGGGACAGGGGTGCACAGAGAGGCAAGAGAGGTACAGAAAGAACCAACAGAGGTGAAGAAAGAGGCAAGAGGGTGCAGAAATGTGCAAGAGAGTAGCAGATAGAAGCAAGAGCAGTGCAGAAAGAACCAACAGAGGTGCAGAATGAGGCACGAGGGGTGTAGAAAGAGGCAAGAGAGGTGTACACAGAGGTACGAGGGGTGCAGAAATTTGCAAGAGAGGTGCAGAAAGAAGCAAGAGAAGTGCAGAAAAAAGCAAAAGAGGTGCAGAAAGAGGCAAGAGGGGTGCAGAAAGAGGCAAGAGAGGAGCAGAAAGAGGCAAGAGAGGTGTACACAGAGGCACGAGGGGTGCAGAAATTTGCAAGAGAGGTGCAGAAAGAAGCAAGAGAAGTGCAGAAAGAAGCAACAGAGGTGCAGAAAGAGGCAAGAGGGGTGCAGAACTTTGCAAGAGAAGTGCAGAAAGAAGGAATAGAGGTGCAGAAATAGGCAAGAGGGGTGCAGACAGAGGCAAGAGAGGTACAGAAAGAGGTAAGGGGTGCAGAGAGAGGCAAGAGGGTTCAGAAATTTGCAAGACAGGTGCAGAAAGAAACAAGAGCAGTACAGAAACAACCAAGAGAGGTGCAGAAAGAGGCAAGAAGAGTGCAGAAAGAGGCAAGAGAAGTGCAGAAAGAAGCAACAGAGGTGCAGAAAGAGAAAAGAGAACAGTAGAAAGAGACAAGAGAGTTGCAGAAACAGGCAAGAGATGTGCAGAAAGAGGGAACAGGGGTGCAGAAAGAAGCAAGAGAGGTGCAGAAAGAGGAAAGAGGTGTAGAAAGAGGGAAGAAGGGTACAGAAAGAGGCAAGAGGGGTGCAGAAAGAAGCAAGAGAAGTGCAGAAAGAAGCAACAGAGTTGCAGAAAGAGGCAAGAGGGGTGCAGAAAGAGGCAGGAGAGTTGCAGAAACAGGCAAAAGAGGTGCAGAAAGAAGCAAGAGCAGTGCAGAAAGAACCAACAGAGGTGCAGAAAGAGGTACTAGGGGTACAGAAAGAAGCAAGAGATGTGCAGAAAGAGGCAAGAGGACTGCAGAAAGAGGGATGAGGGGTGCAGAAAGCGGCACGAGGGGTGCATAAAGAAGCAAGAGAAATACATAAAAAGCAACAGAGATGCAGAAAGGGGGAAGTGGGGTGGAGAAAGAGGCAAGAGGGATACATAAATAAACAAGAGAGGTGCAGAAAGAAGCAAAAGAAGTACAGAAAGAAGGAACAAAGGTGCAGAAAGAGGCAAGGGGGGTGCAGAAAGAAACAAAAGAAGTGCAGAAAGAAGCAACAGAGCTTCAGAAAGTGGCAAGGGGACTGCAGAAAGAAGGATTAGGGGTGCAGAAAGAGGCACGAGGGGTGCATAAAGAAGCAAGAGAGATGCAGAAAAAAGCAAGAGAAATGCATAAAAAAGCAACAGAGATGCAGAAAGGGGGAAGAAGGGTGCAGAAAGAGGCAAGAAGGGTGCAGAAAGAAGAAGAGAAGTGCAAAAAAGAAGCAACAGAGGTGCAGCAGGAGGCAAGAGAAGTGCAGAAAGAGGCAAGAGAGTTGCTGAAACAGGCAAAAGAGGTGCAGAAAGAAGCAAGAGCAGTGCAGAAAGAACCAACAGATGTGCAGAAAGAGGGAAGAAGGGTGCAGAAAGAGGCACGAGGGGTACAGAAAGAAGCAAGAGATGTGCAGAAAGTAACAAAAGAAGTGCAGAAAGAACCAACAGATGTGCAGGAAGAGGGAAGAAGGGTGCAGAAAGAGGCACGAGGGGTACAGAAAGAAGCAAGAGATGCGCAGAAAGTAACAAAAGAAGTGCAGAAAGAGGGAAGAGGGGTGGAGAAAGAGGCAAGGGGGTGTAGAAAGAAGCAAGAGAGCTGTAGAAAGAAACAAAAGAAGTACAGAAAGAAGGAACAGAAGTGCAGAAAGAGGCAAGAGGGGTGCAGAAAGAAACAAAAGAAGTACAGAAAGAAGCAACAGAGGTGCAGAAAGAGGCAAGAGGACTGCAGAAAGAGGGATTAGGGGTGCAGAAAGTGGCACGAGGGGTGCATAAAGAAGCAAGGGAAATACATAAAAAGCAACAGAGATGCAGAAAGAGGGATGAGGGGTGCAGAAAGAGGCACGAGGGGTGCATAAAGAAGCAAGAGAGATGCAGAAAAAAGCAAGAGAAATGCATAAAAAAGCAACAGAGATGCAGAAAGGGGGAAGTGGGGTGTAGAGATAGGCAAGAGGGATACAGAAATAAACAAGAGAGGTGCAGAAGGAAACAAATGAAGTGCAGAAAGAAGAAACAGAGGTGCAGAAAGAGGCAAGAGGGGTGCAGAAAGAGGGAAGAGGGGCGTGAAAGAGGCACAAGGGGTGCAGAAAGACGGGACAGGGCTGCAGAAAGGGATGAGGGGTGGAAAAAGAAGCAACAGAGATGCAAAAAGGGGGAACAGGGATGGAGAAAGTGGCGAGAGGGGTGCAGAAAGAAGCAAGAGAGGTGCACAAAGAAACAAAAGAAGAGCAGAAAGAAGGAACAGGGGTTCAGAAAGAGGCAAGAGGGGTGCAGAAAGACGGCAGAGGGGTGCAGAAAGAAGCACGAGTGGTGCAGAAAGAAGCACGAGTGGTGCAGAAAGAAGCAAGAGAGGTGCAGAAAGAAGCAAGAGTAGTGCAGAAAGATGCAACAGAGATGCAGAAAGAGGCAAGAGGGATGCAAAAAGAGGGAAGAGGGGTGCAGAAAGAGGCACAAGGGGTGTACAAAGAAACAAGAGAGGTGCAGAAAGAAGCAACAGAGGTGCAGAAAGAGGGAAATGGGGTGGAGAAAGAGACAAGACAGGTGCAGAAAGAAGCAACAGAGGTGCAGAAAGAGGGAGGAGGGATGGAGAAAGGGGCAAGAGGGGTGCAGAAAGAAGCAAGAGAGGTGCAGAAAGTAACAAAAGAAGTGCAGAAAGAAGGAACAGAGGTGCAGAAAAAGGCAGGAGGGGTGCAGAAAGAGAAGAGGGTGCAAAAAGAGGCACAAGGGGTGCAGAAAGAAGCAAGAGAGGTACAGAAAGACTCAAGATAATTGCAGAAAGAAGCAACAGAGATGCAGAAAGAGGGAAGAGGGGTGGTGAAAGAGGCAAGAGAAGTGCAGAAAGAAGCAACAGACCTGCAGAAAGGGGGAAGAGGTGTGGAGAAAGAGGCAAGAGGGGTGCAGAAAGAAGCAAGAGAGGTGCAGAAAGAAACAAAAGAAGTGCAGAAAGAAGGAAAAGAGGTGCAGAAAGAGGCAGGAAGGGTGCAGAAAGAGGGAAGAGAGGTGCAGAAAGAGGCAAGAGGGGTGCACAAAGAAGCAAGTGAGGTGCAGAAAGAGGCAAAAGAGGTGCAGAAAGAATCAGGAGCAGTGCAGAAAGAACCAACAGAGGTACAGTAGGAGGCAAGAGGGGTGGAGAAAGAGGCAAGAGGGGTGCAGAAACTTGAAAGAGAGGTGCAGAAAGAAGCAAGAGAGGTGCAGAAAGAAGCAAGAGCGGTGCAGAAAGAAATAACAGAGTTGCAGACGGAGGTGCGGAAAGAGGCAAGAGGGGTGCAGAAAGAGGCAAGAGAGGTGCACAAAGAGGGAAGAATGGTGCAGGAGGAGGCAAGTGGGGTGCAGAAAGAAGCAAGAGAGGTGTAGAAAGAAGCAAGAGAAGTGCAGAAAGAAACAACAGAGGTGCAGAAAGAAGAAAGATCACTGCAGAAGGAACCAACAGAGGCACAGAAAGAGGTGAGAGGGGTGCAGAAAGAGGCAACAAAAATGCAGAAAGAAGCAAAAAAGGTGCAGAAAGAGGCAAGAGGGGTGCAGAAAGAGGCAAGAGCAGTGCAGAAAGAACCAAGAGACGTGCAGGAAAAGGGAAGAAGGGTGCAGAAAGAGGCACGATGGGTGCAGAAAGAAGCAAGAGAGGTATAGAAGGAAGCAACAGAGGTGCAGAAAGAGGCAAGAAAAGTGCAGGAAGAGGCAAGAGAGTTGCAGAAACAGGCAAAAGAGGTGCACAAAGAGGGAACAGGGGTGCACACAGAGGCAAGAGAGGTACAGAAAGAACCAACAGAGATGCAGAAAGAGGCAAGAGGGGTGCAGAAATGTGCAGGAGAGTAGCAGATGGAAGCAAGAGCTGTGCAGAAAGAACCAACAGAGGTGCAGAAAGAGGCAAGAGGGGTACAGAAAGAGGCAAGAGAAGTGCAGAAAAAAGTAAAAGACGTTCAGAAAGAGGCAAGAGGGGTGCAGAAAGAGGCAAGAGAGGAGCAGAAAGAGGCAAGAGAGGTGCACACAGGCACGAGGGGTGCAGAAATTTGCAAGAGAGGTGCAGAAAGAAGCAAGAGAAGTGTAGAAAGAAGCAACAGCGGTGCAGAAATTTAGAAGAGAAGTGCAGAAACAAGGAACAGAGGTGCAGAAAGAGGCAAGAGGGGTGCAGACAGAGGCAAGAGAGGTACAGAAAGAGTGAAGAGGGGTGCAGAAAGAGGCAAGAGGGTTCAGAAATGTGCAAGACAGGTGCAGAAAGAAAAAATAGCAGTCCAGAAACAACCAAGAGAGGTGCAGAAAGAGGCAAGAAGAGTGCAGAAAGAGGCAAGAGAAGTGCAGAAAGAAGCAACAGAGGTGCAGAAAGAGACAAAAGAACAGTAGAAAGAGACAAGAGAGTTGCAGAAACAGGCAAGAGATGTGCAGGAAGAGGGAACAGGGGTTCAGAAAGAGGCAAGAGAGGTGCAGAAAGGGAAGAGATTTGAAAGAGGGAAGAAGGGTGCAGAAAGAGGCAAGAGGGGTGCAGAAAGAAGCAAGAGAAGTGTAGAAAGAAGCAACAGAGGAGCAGAAAGAGGCAAGAGGGGTGCAGAAAGAGGAAGAGAAGTCCAAAAAAGAAGCAACAGAGGTGCAGAAGGAGGCAAGAGAAGTGCAGAAAGAGGCAAGAGAGTTGCAGAAACAGGCAAAAGAGGTGCAGAAAGAAGCAAGAGCAGTTCAGAAAGAACCAACAGAGGTGCAAAAAGAGGGAAGAAGGGTGCAGAAGGAGGCACGAGGGGTGCAGAAAGAAGCAAGAGATGTGCAGAAATAAACAAAAGTGCGGAATGAAGGAACAGGTGCAGAAAGAGGCGACAGGGGTGTAGAAAGATGCAACTGGGGTGCAGAAAGAGGAAAGAGGGGTGGAGAAAGAGGCAAGGGGGTGTAGAAAGAAGCAAGAGAGCTGTAGAAAGAAACAAAAGAAGTACAGAAAGAAGGAACAGAGGTACAGAGAGAGGCAAGAAAGGTGCAGAAAGAAGGAAAAGGGGTGCAGAAAGAAGCGAGAGGTGCAGAAAGAAACAAAAGAAGTGCAGAAAGAAGAAACAGAGGTGCAGAAAGAGGCAAGGGACTGCAGAAAGAGGGATGAGGGGTGCGGAAAGCAGCACAAGGGGTGCATAAAGAAGCAAGAGAGATGCAGAAAGAAGAGAAATGCATAAAAAGCAACAGAGATGCAGAAAGGGGGAAGTGGGGTGGAGAAAGAGGCAAGAGGGATACAGAAATAAACAAGAGAGGTGGAGAAAGAAACAAAAGAAGTGCAGAAAGAAGCAACATAGGTGCAGAAAGAGGCAAGGGACTGCAGAAAGAGGGATGAGGGGTGCGGAAAGCAGCACGAGGGGTGCATAAAGAAGCAAGAGAGATGCAGAAAGAAGAGAAATGCATAAAAAGCAACAGAGATGCAGAAAGGGGGAAGTGGGGTGGAGAAAGAGGCAAGAGGGATACAGAAATAAACAAGAGAGGTGCAGAAAGAAACAAAAGAAGTGCAAAAAGAAGAAACAGAGGTGCAGAAAGAGGCAAGAGGGGTGCAGAAAGAGGGAAGAAGGGTGTGAAAGAGGCACGAGGGGTCCAGAAAGAAGGGACAGGGGTGCAGAAATAAGCAACTGAGGTGCAGAAAGGGATAAGGGGTGGAAAAAGAGGCAAGAGAAGTGCAGAAAAAAGCAACAGATGCAAAAAGGGGGAACAGGGGTAGAGAAAGTGGCGAGAAGGGTGCAGAAAGAAACAAAAGAAGAGGAGAAAGAAGGAACAGGGGTACAGAAAGAGGCAAGAGGGGTGCAGAAAGACAGCAGAGGGGTGCAGAAAGAAGCACGAGTGGTGCAGAGAGAAGCAAGAGAGGTGCAGAAAGAAGCAAGAGTAGTGCAAAAAGATGCAACAGAGATGCAGAAAGAGGCAAGAGGGGTGCAAAAAGAGGGAAGAGGGGTGCAGAAAGAGGCACAAGGGGTGCACAAAGAAACAAGAGAGGTGCAGAAAGAAGCAACAGAGGTGCAGAAAGATGGAAGAGGGGTGGAGAAAGAGGCAAGAGGGGTGCAGAAAGAAGCAAGAGAGGTGCAGAAAGTAACAAAAGAAGTGCAGAAAGAAGGAACAGAGGTGCAGAAAGAGTCAAGAGGAGTGCAGAAAGAGAAGAGGGGTGCAGAAAGAGGCACAAGGGGTGCAGAAAGAAGCAAGAGAGGTACAGAAAGACTCAAGATAAGTGCAGAAAGAAGCAACAGAGATGCAGAAAGAGGGAAGAGGGGTGGTGAAAGAGGCAAGAGGAGTGCAGAAAGAAGCAACAGACCTGCAGAAAGGGGGAAGAGATGTGGAGAAAGAGGCAAGAGGGGTGCAGAAAGAAGCAAGAAAGGTGCAGAAAGAAACAAAAGAAGTGCAGAAAGAAGGAACAAAGGTGCAGAAAGAGGCAGGAGGGGTGCAGAAAGAGGGAAGAGAGGTGCAGAAAGAGGCAAGAGGGGTGCACAAAGAAGCAAGTGAGGTGCAGAAAGAGGCAATGGAGGTGCAGAAAGAGGCAAAAGAGGTGCAGAAAGTAGAAGAGATGTGCAGAAAGAGGCAAGAGAAGTGCAGAAACAAGGAACAGAGGTGCAGCAAGAGGGGTGCAGACAGAGGCAAAAGAGGTACAGAAAGAGTGAAGAGGGGTGCAGACAGAGGCAAGAGGGTTCAGAAATTTGCAAGAGAGGTGCAGAAAGAAACAAGAGCAGTACAGAAACAACCAAGAGAGGTGCAGAAAGAGGCAAGAAGGGTGCAGAAAGAGGCAAGAGAAGTGCAGAAAGAAGCAACAGAGTTGCAGAAAGAAACTAGAGAACTGTATAAAGAGGCAAGAGAGTTGCAGAAACAGGCAAGAGATGTGCAGAAAGAGGGAACGGGTGCAGAAAGAGGCAAGAGAGGTGCAGAAAGAGGGAAGAGAGGTATAGAAAGAGGGAAGAAGGGTACAGAAAGAGGCAAGAGGGGTGCAGAAAGAAGCAAGAGAAGTGCAGAAAGAACCAACAGAGGTGCAGAAAGAGGCAAGAGGGGTGCAGAAAGAGGAAGAGAAATGCATAAAAGAAGCAACAGAGGTGCAGAAGGAGGCAAGTGAAGTGCAGAAAGAGGCAAGAGAGTTGCAGAAACAGGGAAAAAGGTGCAGAAAGAAGCAAGAGCAGTGCAGAAAGAACCAACAGAGGTGCAAAAAGAGGGAAGAAGGGTGCAGAAGGAGGCACGAGGGGTGCAGAAAGAAGCAAGAGATGTACAGAAAGAAACAAAAGAAGTGCAGAAAGAAGGAACAGAGGTGCAGAAAGAGGCAACAGGGGTGCATAAAAATGCAACAGGGGTGGAGAAAGGAAAGAAGGGTGGAGAAAGAGGCAAGGGGGTGTAGAAAGAAGCAAGAGAGCTGTAGAAAGAAACAAAAGAAGTACAGAAAGAAGGAACAGAGGTGCCGAAAGAGGCAAGAGGGGTGCAGAAAGAAACAAAAGAAGTGCAGAAAGAAGCAAAAGAGGTGCAGAAAGAGGCAAGAGACTGCAGAAAGAGGGATGAGGGGTGCAGAAAGCTGCAGGAGGGGTGCATAAAGAAGCAAGAGAGATGCAGAAAGAAGCAAGAGAAATGCATAAAAAGCAACAAAGATGCAGAAAAGGGGAAGTAGGGTGGAGAAAGAGGCAAGAGGGATACAGAAATAAACAAGAGAGGTGCAGAAAGAAACAAAAGAAGTGCAGAAAGAAGGAACAGAGGTGCAGAAAGAGGCAAGAGGGGTGCAGAAAGAAACAAAAGAAGTACAGAAAGAAGCAACAGAGGTGCAGAAAGAGGCAAGAGGACTGCAGAAAAAGGGATGAGGGGTGCAGAAAGAGGCACAAGGGGTGCATAAAGAAGCAAGAGAGATGCAGAAAGAAGCAAGAGAAATGCATAAAAAAGTAACAGAGATGCAGAAAGTGGGAAGTTGGGTGGAGAAAGAGGCAAGAGGGATACAGAAATAAACAAGAGAGGTGCAGAAAGAAACAAAAGAAGTGCAGAAAGAAGAAACAGAGGTGCAGAAAGTCGCAAGAGGGGTGCAGAAAGAGGGAAGAGGGGTGTGAAAGAGGCACGAGGTGTGCAGAAAGAAGGGACAGGGGTGCAGAAAGAAGCAAGAGAAGTGCAGAAAGAAGCAACAGAGGTGCAGAATGGGATAAGGGGTGGAAAAAGAGGCAAGACAAGTGCAGAAAGAAGCAACAGAGATGCAAAAAGGGGGAACAGGGGTGGAGAAAGTGGCGAGAGGGGTGCAGAAAGAAGCAAGAGAGGTGCAGAAAGAAACAAAAGAAGAGCAGAAAGAAGGAACAGGGTTGCAGAAAGAGGAAAGAGGGGTGCAGAAAGATGGCAGAGGGGTGCAGAAAGAAGCACGAGTGGTGCAGAAAGAAGCAAGAGAGGTGCAGAAAGAAGCAAGAGTAGTGCAGCAGGATGCAACAGAGATGCAGAAAGAGGCAAGAGGTGTGCAAAAAGAGGGAAGAGGGGTGCAGAAAGAGGCACGAGGGGTGCACAAAGAAGCAAGAGAGGTGCAGAAAGAAGCAACAGAGGTGCAGAAAGAGGGAAGAGGGGTGGAGAAAGAGACAAGAGAGGTGCAGAAAGTAACAAAAGAAGTGCAGAAAGAAGGAACAGAGGTGCAAAAAGAGTCAAGAGGAGTGCAGAAAGAGAAGAGGGGTGCAGAAAGAGGCACAAGGGGTGCAGAAAGAAGCAAGAGAGGTACAGAAAGACTCAAGATAAGTGCAGAAAGAAGCAACAGAGATGCAGAAAGAGGGAAGAGGGATGGTGAAAGAGGCAAGAGGAGTGCAGAAAGAAGCAACAGAACTGCGGAAAGGGGGAAGAGGTGTGGAGAAAGAGGCAAGGGGGGTGCAGAAAGAAGCAGGAGAGGTGCAGAAAGAAACATAAGAAGTGCAGAAAGAAGGAACAGATGTGCAGAAAGAGGCAGGAGGGGTACAGAAAGAGGAAAGAGAGGTGCAGAAAGAGGCAAGAGGGGTGCACAAAGAAGCAAGTGAGGCGGCAGAAAGAGGCAATGGAAGTGCAGAAAGAGGCAAAAGAGGTGCAGAAAGTAGAAGAGATGTGCAGAGAGAGGCAAGAGAAGTGCAGAAACAAGGAACAGAGGTGCAGAAAGAGGCAAGAGGGGTGCAGACAGAGGCAAGAGAGGTACAGAAAGAGTGAAGAGGGGTGCAGAAAGAGGCAAGAGCGTTCAGAAATTTGCAAGACAGGTGCAGAAAGAAACAAGAGCAGTACAGAAACAACCAAAAGAGGTGCAGAAAGAGGCAAGAAGGGTGCAGGAAGAGGCAAGAGAAGTGCAGAAAGAAGCAATAGAGGTGGAGAAAGAGACAAGAGAACTGTAGAAAGAGGAAAGAGTTGCAGAAACAGGCAAGAGATGTGCAGAAAGAGGGAACAGGGGTGTAGAAAGAGGCAAGAGGGGTGCAGAAAGAAGCAAGAGAAGTGCAGAAAGAAGCAACAGAGGTGCAGAAAGAGGCAAGAGGGGTGCAGAAAGAGGAAGAGAAGTGCATAAAAGAAGCAACAGAGGTGCAGAAGGAGGCAAGAGAAGTGCAGAAAGAGGCAAGAGAGTTGCAGAAACAGGCAAAAAAGGTGCAGAAAGAAGCAAGAGCAGTGCAGAAAGAACCAACAGAGGTGCAAAAAGAAGGAAGAAGGGTGCAGAAGGAGGCACGAGGGATGCAGAAAGAAGCAAGAGATGTGTAGAAAGAAACAAAAGAAGTACAGAAAGAAGGAACAGAGGTGCAGAAAGAGGCAACAGGGGTGCATAAAAATGCAACAGGGGCGCAGAAAGAGGAAAGAGGGGTGAAGAAAGAGGCAAGGGGGTGTAGAAAGAAGCAAGAGAGCTGTAGAAAGAAACAAAAGAAGTACAGAAAGAAGTAACAGAGGTGCAGAGAGAGGCAAGAAAGGTGCATAAAAAGGGAAAAGGGGTGCAGAAAGAAGCGAGAGGTGCAGAAAGAAACAAAAGTGCAGAAAGAAGGAACAGAGGTGCAGAAAGAGGCAAGAGGGGTACAGAAAGAAACAAAAGAAGTGCAGAAAGAAGCAAAAGAGGTGCAGAAAGAGGCAAGAGACTGCAGAAAGAGGGATGAGGGGTGCAGAAAGCGGCAGGAGGGGTGCATAAAGAAGCAAGAGAGATGCAGAAAGAAGCAAGAGAAATGCAGAAAAAGCAACAGAGATGCAGAAAAGGGGAAGTGGGGTGGAGAAAGAGGCAAGAAGGATACAGAAATAAACAAGAGAGGTGCAGAAAGAAACAAAAGAGGTGCAGAAAGAAGGAACAGAGGTGCAGAAAGAGGCAAGAGGGGTGCAGAAAGAAACAAAAGAAGTACAGAAAGAAGCAACAGAGGTGCAGAAAGAGGCAAGAGGACTGCAGAAAAAGGGATGAGGGGTGCAGAAAGAGGCACAAGGGGTGCATAAAGAAGCAAGAGAGGGATGCAAAAAGAAGCAAGAGAAATGCATAAAAAAGCAACAGAGATGCAGAAAGGGGGAAGTGGGGTGGAAAAAGAGGCAAGAGGGATACATAAATAAGCAAGAGAGGTGCAGAAAGAAACAAAAGAAGTGCAGAAAGAAGAAACAGGTGCAGAAAGAGGCGAGGGGTGCAGAAAGAGGGAAGAGGGGTTTGAAAGAGGCACGAGGGGTGCAGAAAGAAGGGACAGGGCTGCAGAAAGAAGCAAGAGAAGTGCAGAAAGATGCAACAGAGGTGCAGAAAGGGATAAGGGGTGGAAAAAGAAGCAAGACAAGTGCAGAAAGAAGCAACAGAGATGCAAAAAGGGGGAACAGGGGTGGAGAAAGTGGTGAGAGGGGTGCAGAAAGAAGCAAGAGAGGTGCAGAAAGAAACAAAAGAAGAGTTAAAAGAAGGAACAGGGGTGCAGAAAGAGGCAAGAGGGGTGCAGAAAGACGGCAGAGGGGTGCAAAAAGAAGCACGGGTGGTGCAGAAAGAAGGAAGAGAGGTGCAGAAAGAAGCAAGAGTAGTGCAGAAGGATGCAACAGAGATGCAGAAAGAGGCAAGAGGGGTGCAAAAAGAGGGAAGAGGGGTGCAGAAAGAGGCACGAGGGGTGCACAAAGAAGCAAGAGACTTGCAGAAAGAAGCAACAGAGGCACAGAAAGAGGGAAGAGGGGTGGAGAAAGAGACAAGAGAGGTGCAGAAAGAAGCAAGAGAGGTGCAGAAAGAGAGAAGAGGGATGGAGAAAGAGGCAATAGGGGTGCAGAAAGAAGCAAGAGAGGTGCAGAAAGTATCAAAAGAAGTGCAGAAAGAAGGAACAGAGGTGGAGAAAGAGTCAAGAGGAGTGCAGAAAGATAAGAGGGGTGCAGAAAGAGGCACAAGGGGTGCAGAAAGAAGCAAGAGAGGTACAGAAAGACTCAAGATAAGTGCAGAAATAAGCAACATAGATGCAGAAAGAGGGAAGAGGGGTGGTGAAAGAGGCAAGAGGAGTGCAGAAAGAAGCAACAGACCTGCAGAAAGGGGAAAGAGGTGTGGAGAAAGAGGCAAGAGGGGTGCAGAAAGATGCAAGAGAGGTGCAGAAAGAAACAAAAGAAGTGCAGAAAGAGGCAGGAGGGGTGCAGAAAGAGGGAAGAGAAGTGCAGAAAGAGGCAAGAGGGGTGCACAAAGAAGCAAGTAAGGTGCAGAAAGAGGCAATGGAGGTGCAGAAAGAGGCAAAAGAGGTGCAGAAAGTAGAAGAGATGTGGAGAAAGAGGCAAGAGAAGTGCAGAAAAAGAAAGAAAGGTGCAGAAAGAAGCAACAGAAATCTAGAAAGAGGCAAGAGAGGTACAGAAAGAAGCAAGAGTGGCTTGCACACCATTAGTACCAATTTAACACCCACATTTAGCAAAAAGTAACAGGTGATCATTCTAGGTTTACAAAGGACCTTCCACCATGCTGTAACACTTGTTGCTGCATTTTTGGTAACGTTTGAGCCATTTGAGCTAGAAACAAGGCTTTTTTGGTTCAAATCTGCAGATTAGGCAGCAGATGATGGATTATGTGGCTAATGCGGAAAATGTATAATTGTGCGAAAGTTGGTGCAGCCAAACAGTTGCATAATTCCAGTGGCCCTGCTCATACCTCTGACTAGGTCCAGAAGTGCTCCTCAGTGATTCCTTCTTTTTTTGTCTCATTGAGTTCATATTTTAGCTTCTATGGAAACGAGGAAGACTAAACCTGAAGTTACCACTCCACAACACAGACTACCATACCACATAATTGCTCTCCATAACACATAATCCCACTCTACATAATTCCTATACACTAAATACCACATACTTTCTAGCCACATAATTTCACTGTACAACATACCACATAATTCCACTACACACAACGTACATCCACTCCACTCCAAAAAACATTAGTAAAAAACTTTTACATTTACAACGCCAATAGCTCTAACTCTTGCAAATGCGAGACCTATTAAATTACAAATGCTTCTTTAACTGGTAGTCACGTTTGCAGAGTGGTGGAGAAAGGGGGCTGGCCCTCCAACCAGCGCTCAGGAATTCCACTGCATAGGACTTACAGGAGGTACCAGGAGGGCTTCTTGGCCCCCAAAGTCCCTCAGGAGTAAAGTGGACTTCATCCCCCAACCAGTACTGTGCCAGGAGGCGCGTTTGCAGAGTGGTGGAGAAAGGGGGGTGTGGCCTCCGAAAACCTCTTAGCAATCCCACTGTGTGGGACTTAGTGGAGGTAACAGGAGGGGTAGTTGACCCCAAGGACAACCTTGGGGGAAAACTACCCCTCCTATTACCTCCAGTAAGTCCCACACAGCAGCATTGCTAAGTTCTCATAGCAGGCCACGCCCTCTTTCCCCACCACTCTGCAAACGTGCTCCCTGGCGCGCTCTTGGATGGGGATTAAAGTCCACTTCGCTGCTATGGGTGCTTAGGCACCACCTAGCCTACCTTATACCTCCAGTATGCCCCAGATAGTGGGATTGCTGATAGGTGGACACAGGCCACGCCCCCTTTGTCCACTACTCTGCAAACGTGCCTCTTGGCGCGCTCTTGGTTGGGGGATGATGTCCCCTTGCCTCTTGAGGGTCCCTGGGGGCCAACTAGCCCACCTGGTACCTCCAGGTACCTCCAGTTCTCAGCAACTACTGAACGGATTTACACCATTTTAAAAAAAGCACGCTTTCTGAACCAAGACCTACCTTTTTGCCAAATTTGGTGTAATTCCATTCAGCAGTTCGGGCTGTAGCTTTGTCTAAAGTTCCTATGGAAATTAACATGGGGATAACGCGTTTTGGAACCCCTCTTTTTCTCAGCCCCACTTGACAAATCACCCCGAAACTTTCAAGATAGGAGCTGACCTGAGCGAACCATTAGTTTTGAAAATTTCACGAAGATTCGTCAAACGGCGCCAAATATATTGGCAAAATAAAAAACGCTTTTTGAATATAAACAAGGTCCTAACTATAACTACCTACTGGCGACCGCCAGTAGGTAATATATATATATATATATATATATATATATATATATATATATATATATATATATATATATATAGATATATATATATATATATATATAGATATATAGATATATATATATATTGATTATATATATATATGTGTGTGTGTGTGTGTACATTTTTATATATATATATATATATTTTTTTTTTCAATCAAATGCCCAAGGAGCTCAGGGAAGCACTCGACAGTTTGCCCACCTTCCGGCATTCACGATCAACTTGTCTTGATTCTCACTGTATGAATTCTCTGTGCCTGACGCGTTTCACGGCTCTCTGCCGCTTTTTCAAAGGCAATTTGCATAAGGATGACGCAAGACGCTTCCTTCTTTTATAATGCAAGGCGTGTTTTAATGAAGTAATTAACCCTCGTGGGACTCGCTAAGTGCGTCTCTTGGTGTACAGCCTGATGGGACATGTAGTCCTCGAAGCAATGAGTTCAATACCCTGAGTGGGTTCCATGCGTCAACCTGTAAATAAAAAGCTTTATGTTATCCTTGGTAGGTTACAGAAGTATCAAGGCAACTACCCAGAGTTCTCTGCTTCTTTTTTGCATAATTTATGCATCACTCTATGCCTGAAAGGGTATTGTTTTGACTTATACTGGGTGCTCCCTTGTGTCTGGACAAAGCTATACCTCTCTGAAGAGCTCTAAGTAGAGCGAAACACTGTGTCAGGGGTTGCTTTTACTCATTTCAGGTTGGCTTGGTTGGAATTTTACCAATTCAAAGCTGTAATACTGTGCCTGGAGTGGTAATTGGCTTTTGTCATTTTACAGCTCGGCATGGACAGCACTGTGCTAGTCCTATGCTTAAAGACTTTGCTGTAGAAATGGCAAAAGACTTTGTCCCTTTCTATCTCGGCGTGGATAGCACTGTGCTAATCCTATGCTTAAAGACTTTGATAGAAAAGCAGACATTTGAGGTGAGCAGATCTAGAGTGTCGCTGGTGTTGAGAGTGCTTTATACAGGAGCTGCTTTCCACCTAAACTTGAGAACTACCCAGAGTTCTCTGCTTCTTTTTTGCATAATTTATGCGTCACTCTATGCCTGAAAGGGTATTGTTTTGATATATATATATATATATCACCTAACTATAAAGTCACTAATCTTTTTTTTGTTCAGTGAATTTCTAAAGGTTTTTTTTAAACAAAAACATTTTTTATCACACCTAACTTTAACCTTTGTTATTTTCCGTGAATATGTATGAATATATATATATATGTGTGTATATATATATATATATATATATGTGTGTATATAGGTGTGTGTATATATATATATATATGTGTAAGCATAACAGATAGGAATATATTACTTGGTATCTATTATGTACTTTATATCGATAGGCTAACTATGAGCAGTTGAATTGAAAATCTGTTTCGCTTTATACTGTTTGGTTGTCTGTAGTAAAAAGAAATGAAAAATGTAGAAAAGAATGCATTCTGAATGTAGAAGGAAGAGTTTGTAGAACCTGGTCTCTGAAAGGTGCAGCTAAAAACAGGCACTAATTAGAATGAATGTTTAAGTTTTGTTTACCTTTCATGAATAGAATGTTGAATAGCCCCTTGGTTGCCCTATTGACAGATACATATATTATAAAAGGGTGTTTCCAAGAGACCCTTACGATATATGCATACTAAAAGGGCAGCCAAAGGGCCTCCACACCCGGTGGCTGTTTTTAATATTTGCTTGTCACCTGATGGGGATCAAGTACTTCTTCATTGGTGGAGTGGTGGCTGGGAATTTGCAGGTCTTCACTGTATACCAGCATACTACCAAATGATGTGGCCTGGTGCTCACTTATAGCCTGCCTCTTTGCTATGTGCAGGACATCACATATCACAATACATTCATGTTGGGTAGGCCTGGGAGAGATTCCCTACCCACTCCTAGGTACATCTAAGAATTGAGATGGTTGGAGGAGCTACAGGAGGAGCAAAGGTCAATTATTACTATTACTGTGCCCAACTTTTCACTAGCTATCCTCAGCTCCTACCACCATCCCTCCAACCACCTCCTTCACACCACCAACAGAAGAAATGTACCAGGAGGTGTGGATAAGAATTGGATGGATTAGGAAGGTCCCTAGAATTTTCTTCTAGCTTAAGATACAAACCAAATAGCACCTAGGTCATTGTTGAGACACAGACACATAGGTCTACACCCCAGGGAGGGTCCATATTCTGTAAATTTTTGTAGGATAAGAAAAAAATCCTAACCACATATGGCTCATTGCTGGGGGCACAGAGACACAAGCCTGCAACCTAGCAATGATTAAAATGCTATTTGGATGTTTTTCTTAGGCTAAGATAAAATCCAAGCAGTGTTTTGCTCCTTGCAGTGGGAAACAATTAGAAATGGGTCACATACATACATTTTTGCACAGAAGGCAGATCCACTTTTTTTAATTCTAAATGTCCTCACACTTCAATAACAGAAAGTTCTGTAATTTGCTAGGAACTTAGGGGCCTATTACGATGGCGGTCGGAAAATCTCCCCGACCGCCATGGTAGCGGAAAAAGACCGCCCGCATGGACCGCGACATCACCGCCGGTCGAATTACGATGACCCGCACTCGAAATCCGACCGTGGCGGGCGGATCGCGGGCCTTAACATTGCGGCGGTGGCTGCTGCCCGCAGCACCGCCCCGATGTCAAAAAGGAGCATGTCCTGCCTTTCCCTGCACTGCGTGGCAGGCACTGCTAAGTGCCTGCCACCTGGTACAGGGAAATGTAGGGGGGGACCATGGGTACCCCCCCAGTGCACCTACAACCCCCCAAAACATCGGGGGCCCGCAACAGGCCCCGGAAGACAATCTCTGCATGCCTTTCCATGGCGGTCTGACCGCTGAGGAAAGGCTGGCTACCGCCGGCATCATAATCCTGCCGGCGGAGCCTGCTCTGCACGCCACCATTATCCCGGTCCCCGTCCGCCAGGCAGGAGTGCGGATGGCAACCGGCGGAAAAGCGGTGGTCGGAATTTCCCACTGCTGCGGTCACCACCGCCATCCTAATCGGACCGGCGGTTTTCTGGCTTGCGATCGCCGTCAGATGTCCACCGCCGGTCCGGCGGGCACCAACGCCGGCCCGGCGGTGGACATCTGACCGCCATCGTAATAGACCCTTTAGGAACTACAAACCCCCCGCCACCCGGTATTCCCTACTTCCACCAATAAAAACATTACCTTACATGTGTGGGTGGGCTTATTATCATTGGCAGGAGCAGGGCATTTCTGTGACCATGTGAATTTAATATAGTATAAATGTGTTCTTTACATGGTCACAATTGTAGACCATTCCAGTCCCATGCATTAGTCCCACCCTCACATATGGGACACCATGTCTATTAGGAGAAGTTTAGGAACATTGGACGGTAAGATTTTCTCCCATTTCCATGATGTTCTGGTGGATTTCTGCCAAAGAAAATTGAAGAAATTATTTTTTTATACATACTTTGACATTTGGTGTGGATTCTTGGTAATACAATGTACTGGGATTCATGCAAACACCATCACCATGGACTTCTCTGTATCTGTAGTTTTCCGAAATGTCTGGGGTTGATTGGTTCCTATGGGTGATGGCAGACCCCAGGCCCAAAAACTGCCTACATCCCCCTTGGATTCTCTGCCAATCAAAAACATTTCCTTTTGTCTAGTATGTGCATCTCTCCCTAAACCATTTGAAGACCCACACCTGTCTGATAATCCCATACTCAGAAGACCTATAGGAACAGGACATTAGGGTTAAGCCATGACAGAGATATGTTCCTGTGTATCAAAGCCTGAAGGAAACAACCATGCCTGTGGGGAGTCTGAGCCACAGAAAGCCCATGCATATCTTGTATCCCCATGCTTGAGAGACCCAGAAGAACAAAGTTGGGGGTAGATCCTTCACTGGGATATGTTCCTGCATAAGGGAAACTGGAGGGAATTACCATGCTTTGGGGATAAAAAGCTATATTTCTGACAAATATGTTCAGTGTGATCTCCCAACCAGCCAGTCAGGTTAGGGAGGTCTAACATTCAGCAATAGAAACCTTAGGATGTGTAGATGTTAAAAGTACATGGTTGTGGGATATTTCCATGTGGCCCACAGTTGATATATGTGACCAGCACGTGTATAGTAAACTGGTATTTCACTTACAGCTGCTTTGCGCATTTCTAAAAACACTGCACTCAGCTTATCATCTCTAGGCATTTTAAACCCATTGAAAACCCATCCATGTCTAGTATCCCCATGCAGAGCAAACCCAAAGGAAAACTGTCTGGGGGTTTGCTTACTGGCAGGGTAAAGAATCAGAATATCGAGTAGGAAATGTCGACTTGCACTAATATCGATAGCAAAATATCGAGATACATAAATATCGACTGCAAGAATATCGTGGTCAAGAATATAGAGTTTCAGGTAAGAAATATCGTTTTCTAAAATATCGAAGTAATTAATAGTGTTTGCAAAAATATAGTTGTAAAAAATATCTTTTTTTAGTTAGTGTTATGTATTTTAGTATGTATTTTAAATGTATGTGCTCTATTTTTTTGTCTAAGTATTGCATTTGTTTTTTAATATATGTGTTAAATTTTTAGAAGTTATTAATGTTATTTTAATTAAATTTTGCCTTTTAGTTCCGTTGCGGGTTGTGGGTTTATAGGGGAATAGGGTGGGAAGTAACTTAATTGTAATAAATTGAATATACATTTTTATTTATTAGTATTTATTTATTGTGGGAATTAATTTATAATTAATTAATTAATAATTGGCTGTTAGTTTTTATTGATGAATTAATTGGTAAATATGTTAATTGTGTCATTTTTTTAGAAGCAGGTTGAGGGTTTATAGGGGAATAGGGTGGGACGTAATTTAATTATAATTAATTTATTAATATTTTTTATTAATTAATATTTATTTATTTTATATTTTATATTGTTAATTGTGGGAATTAATTTATTATTAATTATTTATCAATTGGTTGTTAATTATTATTAATTAATTGGTAATTATGTTAATTGTGTTATTTTTATAGGAGTGGGTTGTGGGTTGATAGGGGAGTAGGGTGGGAAGTAATTTAATTTTAATACATTTATTAATATTTTTTTTGTTTAATAATTTTTTATTAAGTTTTCAGAAAAAGAGACATATATTAAGCAAATGAACACATTATGAATAAAATAGAACAATTAATATATAAAAGAAAACATGAGCAAATAATTCAAAAGAGAAGAAGATAAAAAGAGGTGAAAAAAGATAGAAGAAAACAAGAGGAAATAAAGAGATATAGAGGAGAAGAAGAAAAGAATGAAAGAGAGAAAAAAAGGAATAAAAGAGAGTTAGGGATTAAGAGAAAGTAAGAAATTAAGATGCAGGTGCATGTGTAGAAAGATAAGAAGTAAAAGGTAGCCAAAGTAGGTCAGATTTAATTTTCTGAGAAAGAGTAAGAGAAGAAACAGTAGCAATTCTGTGTTCGTCACAAATATAGTTCCACCAAGTTAATAATGATAATTTAGAGTTATCTTTCCAACAGGACAAAATCACTTTAAATGCTAGAGCAATAAATAAATCAAACAGCAAAGTAATATGATTAGAAACATCAAAATCAGGTACGGAGGAACCTAGAAAAACATTTTGTATTGTTAATGGAATATTACATTGAAATATTGTCATACATTTAGACCAAATAGATTGCCAGAACTTCAATACATTAGAACAATCATAAAGTTGATGAATTAAAGTCCCAGTGGATTCAGAACAAGACCAACATAGGGATGAGGAAGTAGGGGAAAACTTGGATATAGAAACAGGGGTAATAACAGCTCTACTATAAATAAAGTAAAGTGATTGAGTAATACGTGCGGCAATAGAAGTTTTAAATAATTTGAGCCATAATTTATCCCAAGAAGAGATAGGGA
Source organism: Calotriton arnoldi (assembly GCA_963921515.1). Classification (NCBI taxonomy): domain Eukaryota; kingdom Metazoa; phylum Chordata; class Amphibia; order Caudata; family Salamandridae; genus Calotriton; species Calotriton arnoldi. The sequence goes on along the minus strand of CAWUFW010002531.1, from coordinate 16,424 downwards.
GAGACACAGATAAGTCTGCTTCCCAGAGTAATTCGACATGGGATTTAGGTCGTTCAGTAACAGGTGATAACAACATCTTATAAATAAAAGCAGCCTTAGGTCTATGTTCCTGAGAAACACTATATAACGGTGAGGGTGAAGTGAGTAAGGGAGAAGCTAAAGGGAAATTGTTGGAAGATAAATAAGACTGCAAAGCTGTTGATATTAAAAGATACTCATTAAAAAATGAATCAGGTAAATTATACTGAAATTGTAATTCAAGGAAGGGAATAACAGAATTATGCTGGATTAATTGATGAATAGAAATAATTCCCATCTCCTTCCAATGTTTGTAATAAAATGTTTTACGTTTATATTTGATAAATTTATTATACCAAATAGTGGAAGACAAAAAACATTGATATGAATCTAGACCATTGGAAAAAATATTATATAATAATTGTCGGGAGTATTTTAAAATAGGATTATCTGCTATGAAGGTACAATTAGACATATATATTATATTTCGAAAAGAAAAATCTTTTAATCGGGAACGCTCAAAAACAATCCAACGAGGGATAGGGATATCAGCAAAATCATAAGTTAAAGCACAAAATTGACAAATTAAAAATGCAGAATGATAGGATTTAAAATCAGGAAAACGCACACCACCTTCTGTTTTGGGACGTTTGAGTTTCATAAGAGCAATGCGGGGGTGTTTGTTATTCCATAAAAACTTTGTACAAATAGAATTGATCTGTGAAAAATACGAAGCAGGAATCCGAAACGGTAGCATGGATAATGTATAAAGGACATGGGGCACAATCATCATTTTAATAGTATCTAATCTACCCCACCATGACAAATGAAGAGGGGACCATGAAAGGAGGAGTGATTGTATTTTGGTAGTAAGAACATTAAACGTATAACTAATGGTGGTAGATAAGGTAGAGGAAAACCAAATACCAAGGTATTTAATTTTTGTGGGACACCAGGTAAAATTTGTATTATTAAACATATATTGATAGCAAAGAGAGTTCAAGGGTAAGACTTCTGTCTTAGAAAAGTTCAACTTATATCCAGAGATACTGGAATATAACCGAACTTCATCCAAAAAGGGAGGGAGGGAGGTATTAGGGTCAGACATATATACCAGAATATCATCAGCGTATGCTGACAATTTGGTTTCTATAGAATTATGTGAAAAGCCAGAAATACATGAATTATCTCGAATACGCTCAAGAAAAGGTTCAAGACATAAAACAAATAACAAGGGCGAAAGGGGACAACCTTGGCGTGTGCCTCTATATAACGGAAAAGATTTAGAAAAATGGTTATTAACAAAAATACTAGCGCGAAAAAAAGAATATAACAATTTAACATAAGAAATCAAATTTGGACCAAAACCAAACCATTGGAGTGTATTGAACATGAATTGCCAGTTTATGCGATCAAAAGCCTTTTCGGCATCTAATGACAATGCTGCAAGTGGGGATTTGTACTTCCTCCCGAAGGAGATAACATTAGCAAACATGCGAGTATTGTCCGAAGCCAATCTGCCCTTAACAAAACCAGCTTGATCTGTCTTAACCAATAGTGGGATAATATTCTCAAGGCGAGGATTTTAGCAAATATCTTACAGTCATAATTGATTAATGAAATGGGGCGATAGTTTTTACAGAGGGAATGATCCTTATCAGGTTTGGGAATAAGGACAATCAAAGCCTCCATAAAGGAGCCAGAAGCTTTGGAATCAACAATGAATGAGTTAAATAGGGCCAGAAGTTTGGGAGCAAAAATAGAGCAAAAAGTGGGAAAAAATTCAGCAGAAAGACCATCAGGACCTGGTGCTTTTGATTTTTTAAAGGATTTAATGGCTTCCGTTATCTCTTGAAGAGTAACCTCTCTTTCTAGTAATTCAAATTTATCAGGAAGCAGAGGGGGATTAGAGAGGCCAGAAAAAAGGTGTGTAAATTTTGATTAGAGGGATTCGTATCATCAGAATATAATGATTGATAATAATCATGGAATGCAGTTGCAATATCTTCATCAGAGGACACTAAAATATTAGTAGATTCATTTAGAATAGGACCAATATTTTTACGTTCAGATTTAATTTTTAAGTAATTGGCCAACATCTTGCCAGCTTTATTTCGACCCCCGTGATACTTAGACTTAATTTTAAGAAGAACATTACATGCATCAATTGTGGCAAGCTTTTTAAGAGCAGATTTGGCCTTAATCAATTCATGGAGAACAGAGGAAGATCTAGAAGTAAAGTAATTATGTTCCAGCAGTTTAAGTTGTTGTAGTAAAGTTGTATACTTGGCTTTAGCGGTTTTCTTCTTTTTGCTGAGTATGAAATAGCAAAAGCACGGAAGGAAGCCTTAAAGGCATCCCAATTATTAACAATGGAGGTGTCCAAAGGGTTGTTAATAGTAAAAAACTCGTTAATAAAAGTAGTAGCTTCAGTTACAAAAGCAGTATCTGACAACACAAAATTATTAAGTTTCCAACGACCAAATTTTGGAGTACTCAGGGAAAGATCAAGAGCACAAAAACGGGGGCATGATCAGAAATAAAAATAGATCCAATCTCAGAAGATTGAATAGATGGGAGTAAGGGTTTACTAACCAAAATGTAATCAATTCTAGAACGAGTATGATGAACATTAGAAAAAAAGTAAACTCAAGAATATCAGGATTACAGGTCTTCCAAACATCGTATAATGAACGAGGCAATGGCAGATTGAAATGATTTATGAGTTTTATCAGGATTAAATTTACATTTGGATTGTCTATCCAAAAATGGGTCTAACCATTGGTTAAATTCTCCAGCAACAATAATATTTGGGCCATCAATAGAGGAGAGTAAGATCTTAATACTATTCCAAAAGTCCGGGTCTGGTTTAACAGGGCCGTAAATATTCAATAAAACAAGTTCTTTATTTTGTATAACAACCTTAGCCATTACCCAGCGTCCATCTCTATCACATTGCGTAGATAGAATTTGTACGTGGATCGATTTAGGAAATAGTATAGCAACACCACCTTTCCGATTAGAGGCTGGAGAATAAACAACTTGACCCACCCATTGTCTTTTCAATGTAAGTGATTCTACATCATTACAATGTGTTTCTTGAATGAATGAAACATGAGAATTCAATTTAGACAAATGAGAGAGTACCTTTTGTCTTTTGACAGGGTTTCCAAGACCACGAACATTCCACGTGACAACATTACACATAATGGAGGGAAGGGAGGGTAAGACATGAATGGAGATGATACACTTCAGGAGAACAACTGGAAGCAGAAAAACACCACTTATTAGATGAATACAAAAAACAAAATGTACGATAGCAAATAACAATAATAGGCACAAGCATCAAGCGACATATTAAAGAAAGATAAGCACTTAAGGAAATATAATGAAAAACATTCATATATACAAAAAATTGATAATGAAAATGCACCGTAAAAAAAGTAGAAGGATAACAGGATGATAGGAGAAGAGAGGAAAAGAGTAAAGAGAGAGATAATAAGAAAAAACCGTAGAGAGCAATAGCCAAGATGCAAAAAGAGAGGGGAAAAGAAAGAGAGGAGAAGGAAGAAAAGATAGAAAAACAGAATAAGTAAACAGATCAAGGACAAGAGTCCAGATCTGAAAAGAGATAAGCAACAGGTAAGAGAGGAGCAAGGTAACGCCGAAAGAACAAGGATGGCAGTAAGAGGAAATAGGTACTGAAAAGCCTCTTAAAAAGGAAAGAAATAACAAGTAATAGAAGAATAATGAGAGAAAGAACAGAACGAAGAAATAGGAGTAATTTAAGTGAAATAACACCTAAAAGAATAAAAAGGTAAATAGGAAAGAAAAACAAGTAATAGATAGATAAATATTTAGAAGAACAGTAACAACCATTTATCTAAGAAAAGATTAAGCATTAATGTCCAAAAGAATAAAAGGAAAAAGAGCAATAGAGAGATAGAAAAGAAAAATGAGTAATAGAGAAACAAGATATATATACATTTAGAAGATCAATATCAATTAATTAATGAAGAAAAAAAATTAAGCGTTAGTGTCCATGTTACGAGAAGAAATGCTGTTTAGAAATAGTTTCAATTTTTCAGGATCGTCAAAAGAACGTGAACTTCCTTCATGAGTGATTTTGCAAAGGCAAGGATGGAGAATGCCATATTGAATATTCAAATGTCTCATCTGGGGGCGAAGAGCCAGAAATTCTTTACGACGAGCATTCGTTGCATTGGAGACATCCTGTGAAATGAAGATATTATGTACCGACCAAATGAGACGTCGTTTAAGTTTAACAGCCTTCAGAACCTGCATAAGTTCAGTAAATTCCAAGAAGAGCATTATAATACCACGTGGCTTATTTGAATTAGGGTGAAGACAACCCAAACGATGAGCACGCTGTATATTGAGAGGTGAGGGGAATTGAAGGTCTAAGAGATCCGGGAGAAACTTCTTCAGGAAGGATAGCATATCCGGACCTTCAATATTTTCCGGAAAACCATAAAGGCGAAGGTTGTTCCTCCGATTTCGATTTTCAAGGTCTTCGGTGTGGAGTTTAAGCTTGTGGATTTCTTGCTCTAGTAGAGGGATTTTTGTGGAGATATCTTGAAGGTCTCCCACACGATGTTCAAGTTCCGATACCTTTCCTTCCATGACAATCCAGCGGTCTTCTATTTGCTGTAATTTTTCATTGGTAGTTGACATAAAAGGTTAAAGACCGCGTACCTCATCTGGAATAGAATCAAGGACCGGATTTTGTGAGGAGAGAATGGGAGAAGGCGGATCATTTTTGTGTCTTTTTGGTTTTGCGCCTGAAGAGGATGGTTTAGAGGTGGTGTGAGGGTCACTGGCCATCCTGAGTTGCTGAGTAGAGCGATGAGTAGTAACTAGAAAAGGACGAATCCGACCCATACACCAGTTGAGAAGAAGATAAGAGCAACGACCATCCAAAAATAGGCAAACAAATTGGAAATAAAGCGAAGGGGTAGTAGCAAAAACAATAGTCACTGGCGAAGGTCTTTTAACATACACCCCAATGTGAAGAGGAATCGCCACAGCATGAAATGACCAATATCTGTATAAATGCAAGGTAAGTAACCATCTAAATCAGAGGAAGGACAAGGGTCATACAGTGCGCAACAATGAAGCAAAAGCACTCTGTATCATGTATAATTCATAACAATTCAATCAACCAAAAATAGTGGCATATTGAAGAGAAGTCACAATTATAAGATCCAGGTCATATTTGTACAAAGTGCAAGTATAGAGAAAAGATCCTTTTGTTGTTCATACTCCTGATGCCAAAAAAGACAGAAGAAAACTGCATGGCATTTGACACATTACACTGAATAAACTGTAGAAATTCACAAAAGAATAATTAAAATTGTCCATTAGATGGCGCAGTGTCCAAACAATCTTGAATAGAGTTTCCAGGAATTACTATTATATGGATGTTTCTCTCGCTCCTGTTCCCGTAAAGCATGAAGTAATGAAAGAAAGCAACAGCAGAGCAATTGAGGCAAGATGATGAGGCTCACCCGTTCTGTTCGTGTACCACAATGAGGCAAAGTTCAAATTACAGTGCTTCCAAAAAGTGACTGCCACCTGAGAGAAAAAATGGTCCAGCCGATAGGAGAGTCAGAACGCGAGCGCCGCTACTTAAAAATGGTGGGCGCCCGCATTCCTGTGAGGAGAAAAACACCGCCGCATTTCCCGGGCTCTAGAAGAATGTTGGAGGTGCAGTAAAGCGGCTGGAGATTCACCGCTGCCACATCATATCGGTACCGCAGGTGGGACTCAAAAACTCCGTGTCAAGAGGCACTTCTGGAAAAGATAGCTCCGCGTCCGGACGGAGCTTACAGGAAGACCGCCATGCTTTTTCGGCGTCCAAGCCACGCCCTCTTTATTAATATTTTTAATATAATATTTATTTTATTTTATTTTATAGTGTTAATTGTGTGAATTAATTTATTAATAACTATTGATATTTTTGCTTGATAATTGTTATTAATTAATTAATTAATTGTTAATTAATTATGTTAATTGTCATGTTTTACGAAATTGGTGGTGGCATTTATAGGGGAATATGGTGGGTGGTAATTTATTTATAATTAATTAATTATTTGTTAATTAATGCTAATTAATTAATTAAAATTTAAATATGCCAATTGTGTAATAATTATGATGTGTGAATTGTGGGGTTTATAGTGGTAAAAGGTGGGAAGTAATTTTTTTAAAATTAATTAATGATTTGTTGTTAATTAATATTAATTTTATTAATGTAAAATTAGTTATGGAAATTGTGTAAATATTTTTAGGTGTGTGTTTTGGTGTTTATTGGGGTAGAGGGTGGAAAGTAATTTAGTTTAAATCAATTAATCATTACTTAACCATTAATATTCATTTATTAATTGATAAATATTTTTGGTAATTGTTTAGTTTTTATTTTGTTTGGGGATTTAGGTTCAATAGCTGTAACGTTTGGTTTGTAGATTAATATTTACTTTTTTAAATGTGTTTTATAATTATTAATATTTGTTAAATTGATAATTTATTGTGTTAATTATAGAGGTACACTTTTTGTTTAATTTAGATGTGTGTTGTAAATTGTATGGTGTTATAGGGTAGGAAAATAAATATTACATTTATGTAATTTTTTATTTTTTGATTAAGATAAATTTCTATTACAAAATATTTATTTGTTTGTAAATTGTCAAATTTAAAAAATGTATATTTTTATGTCAATTTTAGATTTTTGCTACATTAAAATATTTTTATATTTTTTGTTAATTTTTATATTTTTATATATGTTTTGTTTTTGGGTTTTTTATTATATTTTGTTTTGTAGTTGATATTTTGTTTGTTTTTAAATTTGAATTTTGTTCTGTGGGAATAGTAATTTTTACCATTCCGCTATCCAACACTTTCCCTACTGTTGCATTCGCAGAAGTGGGAATAGTAATTTATACCCCTACGCTATCCAACACTTTCCCTACTGTTGCACTTGCTGGAGTGGCAATAGTAATTTTTACCCCTCCGCTATCCAACACTTTCCCTACTGTTGCACTTGCTGGAGTGGGAGTAGTAAATTATTCCACTCTGCTATCCAACACTTTCCCTACTGTTGCACTCATTGGAGTGAGAATAGTAAATTATTCCCCTCCACTATCCAACACTTTCCCTACTGTTGCACTCGCTGCAGTGGGAATAGTAATTTTTACCCCTCCGCTATCCAACACTTTCCCTACTGTTGCACTCGCTGGAGTGGGAATAGTAATTTTTATCACTCTGCTATCCAACACTTTCCCTACTGTTGCACTCGCTGGAGTGGGAATAGTAAATTATTTCCCTCCGCTATACAACACTTTCCCTACTGTTTCACTCACTGGAGTGGGAATAGTAATTTTTACCCCTATGCTATCCAACCCTTTCCCTACTGTTGCACTTGCTGGAGGGGGAATAGTAATTTTTACCCCTCCACTATCCAACACTTTCCCTACTGTTGCACTCATTGGAGTGGGAATAGTAAATTATTCCCCTCCGCTATCCAACACTTTCCCTACTGTTGCACTCGCTGGAGTGGGAATAGTAAATTATTCCCCTCCGCTATCCAACATTTTCCCTACTGTTGCACTCGCTGGAGTGGGAATAGTAATTTTTACCCTCCGCTATCCAACACTTTCCCTACTGTTGCACTCATTGGAGTGGGAAAAGTAAATTATTCCCCTCCGCTATCCAACACTTTCCCTACTGTTGCACTCGCTGGAGTGGCAATAGTAAATTATTCCCCTCCGCTATTCAACACTTTCCCTACTGTTGCACTCGCGGGAGTGCAAATAGTAATTTTTATCCTTCCGCTATCTAACACTTTCCTTACTGTTGCACTTGCTGGAGTGGGAATAGTAAATTATTTCCCTCCGTTATCCAACACTTTCCCTACTGTTGCACTCGCTGGAGTGGGAATAGTAATTTTTACCCCTCCGCTATCCAACACTTTCCCTATTGTTGCACTCATTGGAGTGGGAATAGTAAATTATTCCCCTCCGCTATCCAACACTTTCCCTATTGTTGCACTCGCTGGAGTGGGAATAGTAAATTATTCCCCTCCGCTATCCAACATTTTCCATACTGTTGCACTTGCTGGAGTGGGAATAGTAATTTTTTACCCTCCGCTATCCAACACTTTCATTGGAGTGGGAATAGTAAATTATTCCCCTCCGCTATCCAACACTTTTCTTACTGTTGCACTCGCTGAAGTGGCAATAGTAAATTATTCCCCTCCGCTATCCAACACTTTCCCTACTGTTGCACTCATTGGAGTGGGAATAGTAAATTATTCCCCTCCGCTATCCAACACTTTCCCTACTGTTGCACTCGCTGGAGTGGGAATAGTAAATTATTCCCCTCCGCTATCCAACACTTTCCCTACTGTTGCACTCGCCGGTGTGGGTATAGTAATTTTTTACCCTTCGCTAGCCAACATTTTCCCTACTGTTGCACTCATTAGAGTGGGAATAGTAAATTATTCCCCTCTGCTATCCAACACTTTCCCTATTGTTGCAATCGCTGGAGTGGGAATAGTAAATTATTCCCCTCCGCTATCCAACACTTTCCCTACTGTTGCACTCACTGGAGTGGGAATAGTAATTTTTACCCTCCGCTATCCAACACTTTCCCTACTGTTGCACTAAATGTAGGTTTAAAAAATATTACATATTTTAATATTTTAATTTATATTATCATTTTTTTACATTTTATGTTACAGGTGTATGTATATATATATTTATCTTTATTTTTTAATATATTTCTAACATTTTATAATTAATTAAAATTATAATTTATTACTATTTTCAAGTAAATATATATATATTACATTTTATATAGGTATGTTTAATTTATTTTTAAATTACATTTATTACTTATAATTGTTAAAATTTACAAATAATTCTAAATATTTTTTTAAGTAAAATGTATTATTTAATTTATTTTACATTATTTATAATACATATTAAAAAAACGATATTTTGTACTTCGATATTTTTAACAACGATATTTTTTTTCCGATATTTTGTACTTACCATTATGAAGATAGGAGGTCGATATTTTTGACAACGATATTTATGTCACGATATTTCTGTAGGTCGATATTAGTGTTGTCGATATTCTGTCAGTGATCCACTGGCAGGGATATGTTGCTAAGGGGCACATTACGATACCCGGCGCAAAAAATTCCGCCAGGCATGGAAGCGGCAAAAATCCGCCCGCACACACCGCCTGAACACCGACCACGCCATTACGATTACACAAACCGAATACCGCCATCGGCGGAAAAAGCACACAAAATACCGCCCGCCAACGTCCGAGTCGGAGACAAACCGCCCGCCACGGACGGAAACACGCACGACAACACAAAACCGCCCGCCCTCACGGCCGACACACCGCACGTGAAATTACGATCGCACCGACATGAGCGCGGAAAAACCACAAATATACCGCCCGCCAGCGCAAACAACGCCGATGAGAATCGACACGGCAGAAGCCATGGCGCCCACGTACCTGCACAGAAACCATCCGCACACAAAACCAATAGCACACAACATGGCCAACAAGTCCACACAGCAAGGCACGCACAAATACACAAGCACAGTACATATCCCGAAAACACCCCCCCGGACAAACAAAAAATACAAAGGCCAGAACCCCAGACACAACACACCTGAAAACAACAGACCATGAGTACAAAAGCAGCACTCCCACAGACCACAACCCCTTGCTACATTGCAAACCAGAGAGGAGAGGAGAGGACACAGTGACACAGCAAGGACAGCAGCACACCACAGAAACGCACACATCACAACCACCACCACCACCACCACCACCAAAAACACCGGCACCACAAACCCCCTGCACATTACACAACACACACCGCACCAGCACCACAAACACCATGGCACCACAAAGAATGCCCAAGTTCACGCCCATTGAGCTGACGGTCATGGTCGACGAGATCATCAAGGTGCACCCACAAATCTATGGGAACATGGTCCAACACACACCACTAGCCACCAGAAACAGAATGTGGAACCGGATCGTAGACCAGGTCAATGCAGTCGGGACCCTGCCCAGGAACAGAGTCGAAATTAACAAACGGTGGAATGACGTCAAGAGCCTGGTCAAGAAGAAGGAGGGCAAAAACAGAGAGCTGGCTGCCGTCACTGGCGGAGGGAATCCCGCGCTCTTCAAGACCTTCAAAGCGTGGGAGGAGAAGGTGCGAGTCATCATACATCCCGAGATCCTCGCCGGATTAGCAGGGGGAGTGGAGGCTGGTAAGTACAAACTAATGTATACCAGCACACCGCTATGTACTCACATGCACTACCACCATGCCACAGCTCCCAGGGACAAACACCCCCATGTCCAGCACACAATACACGACACACACATGCAACAGACACCACCACACACAGCCCAAACAGAACAACTGTAAGATGCGTGGGGACATGTGTACATTCAGCTAGCCACGTAACCACCAACAGGTCCCCAAATATGCCAGAAGCGCCACAACGAGCACCCACCACACCCATGTGTCCGCCACAGCTGCACAAACCGACAAGTAACAGGTAAGTGGCAGGAACACAAATGCAGTGGGTGGGACGGTGGACAGCACAAGTACAACACACACCAGGCCCCTAGTCCCACAGCACAGCAAGGAGGAGCATCCCCCACACCCCACAGCCACGTGTCAGCCACCGCAGTGCACGACAGCCGAAAGGCAGACATCACGGTCCACAGCAATCGGTGTCAGTGGGTGTCCAGCCACCCCACGACCCACAACACCCCCCCACCCCCACAGACCTGCAACATGGAGCACCCCCGCTTAGAGCCATGTGGCATCCAGTACAGTGCACGCACGAACAACCTGCAGGTGGGAAACTGGACAGGGCTGGATTACTGGAGGCATGAGGACCGGCACACGACCAACACATGGGACATGTCACGTAGCAGACGAAAACGCAGCACCGCCCACCGTCACGAACAAGTGAACAATGTGCACACGGACATGAACAACAGACTCACACCCCACATGACCCATCACAGACATAGCAACACCCAAGGAGCCACGTCTGCATACACAAGCCACACTGAAAATAGTACCACACGGCAGCCACTGTGCAACTCATCACACACAACCGAAACACCATTGAAGTCCTGTCCATGTAGCCCCTACTGCCTGTCAACCACACACCCCACAACTACGCCTATGTAAGACAAACAACACAAGACGCAACAGAGCGGAACAACAGAAATGCACACGAACACCACTGAACCCATCAAACACACAGACACACCATGCACATACAACATACCATCCATCCCATCCGTCAGCCCCAGTCTCATGAAAGGCATGTCATCCGCACAGCTGCCACACATACAGCAGTCACGCTAAGATACATGCCCATGACCAACCATGTGCCAGAAGTCAATGAAGCGCACGTCACACTGTGAGCAACAACACACAACATGGGCCACACCCCCCCACGAGCACTGCAGTGATGCACATGGCACAGGGCAGCACGCACACCAAGGAGATGGGACAACTGCAATACGTTGGCTTTCACACACAACCATCACTCACTCATAACGATGCGTCCAATGCCATGTCCAGTAATCACAACAGACAGCAAATATGCAGGCCATGTCAAGCATGCACACACCTCAAACCATGCACTGTCATGCTGCCACAACACATGTCACGTTCAGCACCCATGGCTCACAGCATGTACCCCAAAAGCATATTCCCTCCCAAATGCGAATCTGGGGCATGGCCCCCATGTTGCCATATGCGTTCCTAAGCGTTCCATTTGAACCCCAAAAGCATATTCCCTCCCAAATGCGAATCTGGGGCATGGCCCCCATGTTGCCATATGCGTTCCTAAGCGTTCCATTTGAACCCCAAAAGCATATTCCCTCCCAAATGCGAATCTGGGGCATGGCCCCCATGTTGCCATATGCGTTCCTAAGCGTTCCATTTGAACCCCAAAAGCATATTCCCTCCCAAATGCGAATCTGGGGCATGGCCCCCATGTTGCCATATGCGTTCCTAAGCGTTCCATTTGTACCCCAAAAGCATATTCCCTCCCAAATGCGAATCTGGGCATGGCCCCCATGTTGCCATATGCGTTCCTAAGCGTTCCATTTGAACCCCAAAAGCAAAGTACAAACCAGACCCAGGATGGGCCAGGAGCCCGCATACACCAGAGTCACAATGAGTAGGGGCACAGCAACACACCCATCGGCATGGCCAATCCGTCCCATGCCACATGTGCACAGCACACAGTCCCATTGCCAAGCACACACAACTACAAATGCCACAGCCACACACACGCCTCCGGGAAACCCATGTACGAGATTGCACGAACTGCCAATGTCAGACGACAAATACATACTTCGCCAGGTGCAACACAATAACAAATCTCATTCTCTCCACAGGTGACGAACTGCCGGATGCTGGGGATGGAGACAGCAGCCAGCACAGCCAGCCCACAAGCCCTCAACGAGGACACACGGATGTGGAGGATCTCACCTCCTCTTCGGACACGGACCACCAAGCAGGCCCATCTGGTGTGGCAGGGCCCAGCCGCTCCCCAGGACCCCTCCTACCCACCAACCCATCATCCAGGGCTGCTGAACAGTCCCAGCCCCCTGCTGCCACTGTCGTTGCGGCCACACCCACGGTCATTGCGGCCACACCCACGGTCATTGCAGCCACTACCACTGCCGCAACCGCCACCATCGCCGCACCGACCACCACCGCCGCCACCACCACCACGTCTTCGCTGGCACCAGCCCCAGCGCAGGTGGTGGCCCGGCCGACTGGATCCACCCTGGGAGCCACAGCGAGGACCGTGGTGAGCAATGTGGCTAGTGGGCAGGCCGGTGGCAGCAGGACTGGTAGGAGGAGCAGGGTCAGGGAAACGCCAGCCTCCCCTGGGAGCCATGCCCTGCCTCAAATGGCCAGAGTCCTTGGGGCCTATGAGGAGGCCCAAGAACAATGGGTCAGGTCTGCTTCAGACACGCGGGAGGTGCTGGGGGTGCTGAGGTCCATGGACGCCCGTATAGGTCAACTCGTGGACCTCATGGGCCAGCTGGTGGTGGCGGTGAGGACACGGCCAGGGATAGCAGCTCCCCTCCGCCACCACCTGCCGGGGCGCAGGGTCGAGCAGCAGTGTCCAGTTCCCCTGCGTCCACAGCCAGTGAGCACACCTCAACCACCAGCATGTCGCAAGCAGGCACCCCCTCGCAAACGTGGAAGGGGCCGTCCGAAGAGGAAACAGATCTCCCGGGAGGACTTCGCACGCTCCAGTCGCAAGTGAGGCAGCCAGCCAGCCTTCCGCCAGCCTTCCTTGACCAGCCACTGCATTGACTTGGACTACGATCCCACTCCACACAGCCATCTGGATGGCATGTGTGTGTTGGACTATGGACATAGAACCAGTGGGTACACCCTGAGCATCACGCAGCCATGACCGACAGCTCATTGTCACTGCACGCACCACTTTTGTCATCACCTTACACACAATCACATGTCACAGTTTGTAATAAATGCACCTTTTTCACTAACTGCTGTATGTGCCCTGTGTGTTATTTGTACGGAATACAACGGCCACCTTGGGCGGAAAGGCACCTGATGCGTGGCATGGCAATGGAATCCGGAGGGCCTGTAGGGACCTAGGGGTGGGAGACAGAACAGGAGCACATTCAATGAGTGTGTCACACACCCATCACACAGTACATGTCAACAACTACAAGCAATGTACACACATCGCACAGAGCAATAGGGCACAATGCCACAGTCACCAACAGTGGCATACTACCCTGGCCATGGAGCGTTGACACACAGCACGTAGTGAACAAACGGCCACCCTGACACAGCACACACACACCTGCACAGATACAGCCACATCAGCCGTCGTACATGGACACTCACCGTCAAGTGAAGTAGCGGGCGATGAGCTGCTGACGCACATTCCCAGCTTCCTCCTCTCCGCTGTCCTCCTCACTCGAGCTGTCCTGGTCTGCGGGCTGGGGCCCTGGTTGATCTCCGTCATCCACAATGAGGGGGATCTGCTTCCGAATGGCCAGATTGTGCAGCATGCAGCACGCCACCACTATCTGGCACACCTTCTGTGGGGAGTACGCCAGTGCACCCCCGGTGCGGTCCAGGCACCTGAACCTGGACTTGAGGAGGCCAAAGGTACGCTCGACCACACGTCTGGTCCTCCAATGTGCCTCATTGTATCGATCGTCTGCTGGGGTGCGAGGATTCCTCAATGGACTGAGCAGCCATGCCCCATTCGGGTACGCAGAGTCACCTGGGTGTGAGGGACACAGAGAACCGTTGCTATTCCAACTGGACAGGGGACAGCATCGCACAACCAGCACGCTACACCACTCCACATACTCACCGACAATACAGCCACGATCCTGTTGCAGATTGGCCATCAGTCGTGGCAAGATGCTGTTGCGCATTATGTGTGCGTCATGGGCCGAGCCTGGGAACTTTGCACACACGTGGGTGATCACCATGTCCGCAAGGCACACCACTTGCACATTCAGGGAGTGCGTGTGCTTCCTGTTGCGGTACAGGTGCTCAGTGGCCTGTGGTGGAACAAGGCCAACATGTGTGCAGTCAATGGCTCCAACAACGTGTGGGATTCTGCCAAGGGCATAGAATGCACCCTTCACTGCCGCCAATTCACGAGCCCTGGGGAAGCGGATGTACCTGTTTCGGTACAGCATCATGGCTGCCAGTACATCCCTCAGCACCTTGCTGAACATGGGCTGGGACATCCCTCCTCCACTGCCCACTGTGTGCTGGAATGACCCAGTGGCGAAGAAATGCATGGCGGCCATCACCTTAGCCGTGGGGGTGACAGCAGTCGGATACACCCTGCGGGGACGGAGATGGGGTTCTAACATGGCACACAGTCGATGCAGGGTTGGCCTGTCCAGCCGAAACTTCCTAATAACCTCTGTATCATCCATGTCCACCAGCAATTGGTATGGGCGGTCAATGTTCGGTCTCCGCCTAGGGAAATTGCAGAGGACACATGTCAAAGCAACACGACACATAGCAATTTCGCATACACATCACTGACATGACTGAGCAAGCACATGAGCCACAGCCCAGCTGTCAAGCTGGGACGGCACGGCCACAATACACTTACACAGGTCTCCCAACAATGGCAATGGCTAGTGAGACATACCACTGCCATGTGCATGCACATGGGGATCTAGGCCCCAATGACTTGCGGGGCGTGCTGATGGGGACTGATTGTATATTCGTCAAGCGGCAACGCCACGGCAACATGAGTGTCTGCTGAGCATGGAACTGCTTCCGAGGCTGGATGAGTATGGCACACGACGACGACGACGATGTGGGCACAGGCTGAGCGGCCAAAACAAGTGGGACCTGTGGCACGAGGGGATATGAGACAGTAGTAGGTGTCAGCACTGCACCCTATGTACAGCACTGTACGGATCACACCTCCCGAAACATTGACAGGTGTCCACATTGACAGCCCCATGCCAAGACGGCTGTGTGCTTGCAGTCACACGTCACAGGTGAGAGGTTACATTGCACGTGCCAGGTGGCAGACGTACATAGTGGGAGCTGGCATGTGTGTGCATGTGTCTCCTGTTCAGGATCCACCAGATGGGCACTGACTCTGTACTGACCATTGGACACAGCATGTTCCGTGGAAGGCTTGTGTGTGTGGGATGGTGGCACTGGATGTGCCTCCGTTGGGTGGGGGGCCATGCACAGGGCGGGTACGTCGATGATTGCGCATTGTTGGTCACGGTGGGTGCACCAACTAAGATGTGTTGCCCTGTGTTCAATTCCTATGTCCGCATGATGATGGACTGTGGATGTGGGCAGACTACACATTGGTCGATGTGCTGTCTATATGCATGTGCCTTCACACCAGGCACAGCTGCCCCTGCACATGTGACCCCTGCTGGACTCGCTGCTGGGTCTGTGGAGCTGATGCACCTTCTGTGCGTGGGGCGGACAGCTCTCCTCACTTCCCTCATTGCGCATGTCATGTCTTTGCCGCAGGTGACATGGATCATGGAGGGCCCACATGTACGCGTGGGTAGGCTACACATGATTGTTCACTGGTCGCCACCCCCAGTCAGTGTTTCGAATGGGAAGGTTGTCGTGCTGGTGGTATGGTCGATGTGGCGGATGGGCGGGCCTAGGTGCGGGCTTACATTCCGGACATGGGGGGTAGTTGGATTGGCGACTAGTTGCAGTACACACGGGACACGTCTCTTCCTTTCCACATCTGGGTCATCCCTTGTACTAACTGACAGTGATACAGTCATCTTCGCCCCAGCCCTCATGTCCACCC